>CM062811.1:1004649923-1005849923 GCA_031772625.1 Pinus tabuliformis
GAAATATTTATGTTATCTAATTGGAAGTTAATTGATTGTGATAAAAAATAATAAGAGATATAAATAAAATTAAGTATAACTTCAAAATGTAATTATAGATAATGGTCATATTAAAAATTTTATATGTGAGAAGACAATACACTATAAATATCATTTAACATTTACATGACAATTTAATTCACCACATAACAGAGCCAACAACCATTGTTTGGATCTTTATGTAGGGAATCTATACACTCCATAGAAAAGTTGTGGTCTATTAGGTGGTAGATCCAACACCCACTTATGGCTATCTTGCAAAAGATGAATACACCAACTACTCCCCAAATTCCAATCCCAAATCCAGTCCCCAATGCCATTGATGACATTGCATCATCTAGATGTTCTAGCCATCCCACCTTAATATGGGCACTGCTACTATTATTGTGAGTTTTTCTCCTTGGGTTTTCATTTTCATTACATGAATCTAAAGGAAACCCATATAAACATTTATTCCTTTGAAATGATGTTTCTTTGATTGTGGAAAATTGTGTTCCTATGGGGATTGGCCAACAAAGGTTATTAAATGAAACTTCCATAACAACCAAATTAATAGTTTAGAGAGCTCTTTTGGAATTTGTTCACTCAAAATTTTCTTTCTCAAGTCTAAATACTCCAAAGTATATACGTTATTGAGAGATGTACATACTAGCCCTTCCATTTGGTTTCCAAATAAATTTAGAAATCGCAAGCTACGCAAAGTTCCTATGCTTGCAGGTATTTGTCCCATAAGATCATTGTTGGACAAATCAAGTATCTTGTATTTCCTTGACATGTATGATAGTGTATATTCACTTCCTTTGATGTAAACTGGCGTTTCTTCACCTCCATCACCATCAGGTAATGAATTGTTTACAAATCCTGCAAGGCTTTCAAAATTTAATGACATTTTTCTAGTGAATTTATTGTTGGAGAAATCTAAGATAGATAATTGGGTGAAATTTGATACCTATTCTAGAATGTTACAATGGAAATTATTATACCCAAAGTTTAAAAATTCCAAGCCAACAAAAAAAGTCAAGTAGTAAGGAAGTTTCCCTATCAATTTATTTCTCCTCAAATCCAATAACTTAATCTCAGTGCAATTAGCCAAAGATATTAAGAGAAATGATTAGTGTGAGTAGAAAAATATCTTAAGGAAATACAATTGCGAATAGCCTCAGGGATTAATCCTTTAAGGTTTTTCTTTGGTTAATCTAAAAATTTAAGGTAAACTAAACCACTTATACAATTGGGTATAATGCAAAAAATATTATTATTATATACATATAAAACATTTAGTTTGCCCATGCTATGTGGAAGAGGTCCAATTAAATGATTGTTTTATAAATAAAGACACATCAATGACATATTGGCTTTCAAGATACTAGGAATTCTACCTATAAAGTCATTATTGTCTAGCGCCAAAAGATATAGCAGAGTATAATTGAATGGTGTGAGAGGGATGTTGCCACTTAGTGAGTTGGTGAATAAATAAATACGAGTTACACTTTCCATCAAACCTATTACTGAAGGGATTAGACCACTTAATTTATTTCCCATACCCGATAATTCTTGGAGTGAAATGTAGTTTCTAAGCAAAGCTAGCATGCTTCCACTTATACCATTGTCATCGAAGTCAAGTGTTAGCAACCTTACCAGGAAACCCATTTCTGATGGGATTGGACCACTCAAATTGTTCTTGTCAATATCCAGTTTTGTAAGTGAAGTTTAGTTACCTCGAGAAGATGGGATGCTTCCACTCAGAGCATTTCCATCCAACCAAAGAGATTCCAACTAGACCAGACGACTAATGTTTGGTGTGTTTTGACCACTCAAAGCATTGTCGTATGACAAGAGAGATTCTAACTAGACCATATGACCCAATTCTGTTGGGAATAGACCTCTCAAATCGTTGTCTCCAATATCTAATGTTTGAAGACGTGTACAATTACACAATTCCTTTGTAATAGAACCATACAACACATTATTACTGAGGGAAATCATTTGTAGCGCTTTCAACTGCCCAAATTCAAGTGAAATTCTTTCGCTAAAAGCATTTTTGAAAAGATATAAACGTAGAAATAGGGAGAGGTTGCCAATAGATGGGGGTATTAAACACACATTCAATTGTATTATTAGGAATGGTTTCAAAGAATTATGTACATAGTGTACATAAAAATACATAATGAAATCGTTGATTCAGTTTCCTAAGTTTCTTGGACTCCAATGACTACTCAACATAACACACACTAACCCAAGTTATAAGCTCGAGGATTAGGTGTCTAACATTCACCCATTAATCCGAAGGGATATATGAAATTCCAAAAATGAGAGTTAAAAATTCAAAAATTCATTACATCCAATTGTTGAATAAGATCTCTAGTGGTTTGTAAGAGAAAACCACAAACAATACAAAAATGTGGGAAAACTCAAGGTCTCAACCAATGATGGTTTAAGGATGGCCATCAACTCAGGAACTATATTTTTTTGCTAAAGCAAGCGTAGGTTCTTCTATTCCAATTAAAAGAAAATTTACATAATATACAAAAAGGGCACAATTGCCCAAGCTAAAGCCAAGCCCAAGCTTTGGGCCCACAGACCAAGCCTCGAGCCCAAATCATCTTTCCATGTTACCATTGTGGTCCTACCGCACAACAAGGCCATTCGATCAAGCCCTGCAGATCTAACGTTCCAGGTGAAATACTGGGTGAGAAACACACTCACACTTTAACGACAAAAATGGACCCGAAAAGATAATAGAATGACATTAAAACACATATCGAGTCTGAATGGGATGATAACCTTCGAGAAGTTTAGCCACCCGAAATGCACCAGATGCAAGTGATCTCAAAAGGCCTCTCCAACAAGCATAGAACTTAACTACGCCTTTGGATCTAAAGCCTTATAGAGTCAAATCTTAAACACATTTCGGGTCCGAATGGAAGGTTAACCAACGAGCAGTTTGCCGCGCACAATGCATTGTATTTCCGTGATTATGCTAACCTGCTCACTCTTTAGTGAAGTTCTCAACACCAAACATTAAAAAGCTACAGTTAATGTTTTTCTTATACCTTTGAAGACTTGTTCTGTAAATAGTTTCCCACCCGTGAAACTGATAATTGTAGATTTACGTGACCAAATTCCCGCCCGATAACCAGAGTAAACCCCCTGCTCATATTTTTCCTCATGTCGACTAAAATTCCTCTATACATGAATAACACCTTGCTTATACATCATCCTGCTTATTTCCTCTATTTTGGCAAATCTCCCTGTCTACTAATGCCTGTTTGCGGCACTCATCCCTCAATCGACCCTAAGGAGTCTCTGACCATTCATATATTTTATTGCTTTTGGCAAATAGAACGCCTTCATTAGCCATAATATCCGCTAACCTGTTGGCTGTTCTTCACACATGAGTGAAACTAAGGGTTCTCATGGTGTGCAGGTGGGATTGAATAAGATGATAGACTTGCAGTAATCTCCAGTGATTCGAAACTTTGTCTGGCCCTAAGCCTTTGCATATTTTCTTGACTGAGTTGATTATCAGTTCAGAATCAGCTTCAATTATGGTATTATGTAAGTTTGATACCTTTAAGATTTCTAGGCATTGCTCCAGGGCCATGAGCTCTACCATATTATTAGTGGCTTTACCCAGATGACTATGAAAGATGGCTTTTATTAACCCCTTGTCATCTCTTATTACTCCTCCATAACTAGCAATGCTAGGGTTTCCTTTTGAGGCCCCATCTATATTGCACTTCATAAGACCAAGGGGGGGAGGGGGTTACTAGAGATCCTTATCAGCCGATATATGACTTACATTCTTGGTTATTCCCTGGGGGAAGAGCCCCTGAAGGCCCAACTATAGTAGAATCTACCTATCCTATTCATGAGGTTGGTTCTTAGGGGGGGTTTTTATAAGGCTTCCTACAGTCTCTTTGAGCTGTCCTATGATCTGATCCATAATGCTTTGGGCAAAACCACTCCCGTTCTTGAAGATTCTATTGTTGCGTTCTTTCCATACATCCCAAATTAGAAAGTCGGGAACTAGTTCCCAAGCTTTGTTGATTATTTCATTTGCATAGAAATTACTCCTCCAATTCGTCAATGTGCTTTTGATGCTGCTAATGTCCATATTAGAATGTCTGAAGATTGAAGCTACCTAATTCCACAAGGTGGAGGTGAATGGGCAAAGGTTGAGAAGGTGTTCCATAGTTTCTTCTTGTAATTTGCAAAGCTGGAACCTTGATGGACCAATTACACCTCTCTTTCATAGGTTTTCCTAAGTTAGAATCTTTTTATGTTGCACCAACCACATGAACAGTTTGATTTTCATCCAAATTTGATTCTTCCATAGGTCCTTCCATATCGTATCAGGGTTTGGAAAGTCAAGCCCAAGGGCTATTCACTTGGCCTCTTTAAGGTTAAAGTTCCCTTCATTGTTTTTGCCCCATCTCAGTTGGTCTGAAGATGTTGAAATCAAAATATTTCTCTATTCCAAGATAGCTATGAGAGCTTCTGCCTGGGCCTTCAATGGAGAGTCCTCACTGTAAATCAGATTCTTCCATACTCTCCATTTTCCTTCATTTCTGTCCTACTCCCAAAAGTCATTTACCCTGTGTAACCCTTTGTCATCAATATCCTTCTTAATATTGTCAAAATATTCTCTCATCAGTTTTGGGTCCTGTTGCCAATTATCTTCCCAAAACCAAGCAAGGTTTCCATCTCTGATTTCATAGAAACTATGTTTTTGAACAATAGCTTTGTTTCCATCATGAGAATAAAGAGGAAGGGTGAGAGCGGATCTCCTTGTCTAAGACCTCTTGTAGGCTTGAAGGTTTTGGATGGTGGGACATTCAATAGTATTGAAAAGTTTGAGGTGGTCACGAGGGCCATTACCCATCTTATCTAGTTATGGTCAAAGCCATATGCTTTTAGAACTTCCCTGATGTATGCCCAACTAAGCTTGTCATAAGCCTTTTCAAGATCAAGTTGTATGATCATGCCTGTTTTCTTATTGCTCTTCAAAGAGTGGATCACTTCATGAGCTTGAATGATATTATTTAGAATTTGTCTACCTTCCACATATCCAGTTTGCTCCTCAGACACTAGAGTTGGAAGAAGGGGCTTAAGCTTGTTTGCAATTATTTTGGAAATAAATACAACACATAGCATAATGCTATGGGTCTGAATCTATCTGGTGTCATAGCATTTTCCTGCTTTTGGATCAAGGCTATGAAAGAGGTGTTGAGCGCCTTCAAAATAGTTTTGTTTTTCGTTGAGTCCTCTACCACCTCCAAAATATCTTGCTTGACTATGTTCCAGCATGCTTTGAAGAAGTCAACATTGAAACCATCTGGGCCAGGAGCTTTCCCATTTTGCATTTCTTTGATGACTTCGCTAACCTCCTATTCATTCATTGGCCTGTTAAGATTATAATTATCTTCTCTTGTCAGAAGCCTAGGAATGTGTTTAGTGAAGTCATTGATGAAATGTGATCTGTCTATGAGGGGCTCCTTTGCTATGCCTTGGAAATGTTGAACCAGAGCAGATTCTATTTCTTTGTGGGTATTGAGCTGTTTTCCTTGCATATCTTTCAGTTTTAGAATCCTGTTATGAGACCGATGATCCATAGTGGACTTGTGAAAAAACCTTGTATTACTGTCTCTTTCCTTTAACCATTGAATTCTCGATTTCTGTTTCTAGAAGATTTCCTGTTGCTTACATAAGACTTCCTAGTCCCGATGAAGCAAATCAGCTTGCTTCTTACCCTCCTCGGTGAATCCCTTTGTGATGAGCTCCTGGTTAATTTCCTGTAGCTTTCCCTCAACTACTTTTTTGGCTTCAAAGATATTGCCAAACTCATTCTTATTCCAATCTTTAAGCCTGAGTTTGATGTGTTTCAGCCTCCGCTATAGAAGGAACATTTTAGTACCCTGAACATTCAAATCTTTTGTCCACCATTTTTCAATATTGCTGTTGAAGTCCGGATGGGTAAGCCAAATGTTTTCAAATCTGAAAGGTCTATTTCTTGGCGTTCCTATAAAGGATGCTTCTAATTGAATGGGCTAGTGGTCCGAGGCTCCAAAAGGGAGAATAATAGCTGAAAAGTCAAGGCTTGAGAGGTTAAGGTCCTCAAAGATAATGAATCTATCTAGTTTAGAGGCCACTTGAGTAGCCCCTCCCCTTTTATTGTTCTAGGTGAAGATACCATTGTAGGTTTCTGTATCTACTAGCCTCATGTTGGTAATGAAGTTCTGAAAATCTATGGAATCTCTGCCTAGAGATCTAGTCCCACCTTTTTTTTCCAGGAGAGATCTGATCATATTAAAATCCCCTCCCAGAATCCATGGGATGCCCGTATGTCTTTCTCTTAGCTCCTCCAGAGAGGTTAGAAGCCTGAATTTATCCTCAAGCTTTTGTGGACCATAGACATTTGTGATCAAATAAACTTCCTTGTCCCCCAAAGGTTGGATGACCACTGATAGGTAGTTCCTGGATGCTTCAGCATCTAGGATTCCAAGTTTCCGAGGGTTCCACAGTGTAAGAATTCCTCTTGCTGCGTTGTCTGCTTTAACTTCTAGATATTCATACTTAATAAGCCACTTGCTATGAATTTCTCTTATTTTGTCTACAGAACATTTTGTTTCCTGGATAAATACCAAATCTGGTTTTTCCTCCTTCATTCTATTGCTGAGATTTAATTATTTCCTTTTACTTCCTAGACCCCTAATATTCCATGTTGTAAGTTTCATTAAGAAATATTTGTAAATGAGTAACTAGTTAGGTCTTTCATCTTACCTGAGTTGATCATGAGTTTTCCACATTCTATCAGCAACTCATTTTGTCTTTTTCTTCCTCTTTTCCTTCCTGGGTTCTTGGGAGCATGTCCCTCTATTGCCTCCATAGTTTTGACCCCTCCGTTATCCTGACTATCATGGTTCCTTTTGACCCCTGAACCCTTTGCCTGAGTTCTCAAGAGGAAGAGCTATTGTACTCTGTTAAATTCCTCTTGAGGTAGCGAATCCACTCCTTTGGTAGTTCTTTCCTCCAGGAGTTTTTCTAGATCTAGATGCTTCCTTTCCAGTATGTCCTGCAGTTCATGCTCCTCCATTCCTACTTCACTCGAGGTCATATCTTGGTCCCTATCAAGTTCCATCATGCTGGGATGATCTTCCTTTTGTTGGCTTTTGTCAGATCTATCCTCTATGTTCTCATCCTTTTCCTTCACTACTGGATTTTCCTTCAATACTTGCTTCTCTCTTTCAACCCCCTCTTCTTCTTCTAATATCTTGAACCTATTATGACTAGGCTGCTTTTCCTCATAGATTTTTTTTTGGTTCTTTCTCCCCCCTTTTCCTTTTCCTCCCACTTTAGTAAAGCTTTCAGTCTCTTTACCTAAGGTTGCTTTGATGCTGCTCTCCATTTTATTTACCGGGCAGTCTCTGAAGAGGTGCCCATGTTCATGGCATTTGCGACATCTGAAGGGTATATGCTCGTAATCCACCGCCTGCACCCAATATTCATCATAAACTTCTAGAATTATTTCATCCGGAAAAGCCCCAAAGAGGTCCATTTCGACGCATATTCAGGCAAAGGAGGTAAATTTTCCACGCAGTGTGGCCTCTGATATTTTTAGGAAATGCCCTAGTTTATTACCTATGGCCTTTAATGATTCTGGTTGCCAGTAATCTAGAGGTAGGGAATAAAGTCTTATCCATATTGGCACCGAAGTAAATGTCTCACGCTCCGGGATGAAGTTCATCACCCAAGGTTGCATATAGAGACCTGCAGCCGCATAGAAGTAAGGACCTCCTTCAAACATCCTATCCTTATCCTCTATGTTTGCAAACACAACTGTGAAGAAACCCTTGGATCCAAGGCGCAGATCTATATCTCCCTTAGGTTTCCAATGGTTCTTTATCCATGCATGTAGGGCCTTCTCCGTTGACCGTACCCCCATGAGTTTGCATATCACTGCATAGCTCACCATGTGCTCCTTATGTGCCTGTAGCACTGGATCACTTAACACCACTTGGGGTGTGATGGAAGCCCTTGGTTTACAAGGTCCTGTCTGAATTCTAGGGTCAACTTTCTGACTATCCACTTCTATACATTTCTCTCTTCTGACTTCCTCCTGTGTTTCTGCCATCTTCTATGCTCTACTGTTTTCCTATTTTCCTCTTTCTTTACACCCGGTTTCCACTTCCATGGGCTTCTTGAAATTATTAGAGACTACATGACTATAGGAGGGAGTAGAATTCCCCCCTTCAAGCCCCTCCATGGTGCCCAACACCGAAATCCTGCTACAAACCCTAGTATTGTGCGTTTTTTCTCCTCACGGTCGTCAATCCCATCGTATCATCAACTCAGGAACTATCATAACAGTTCCTCAAACAAATAAACTCTGGAACAATTCCTAATCTGACCCCTTATGCTAGTGAAAGTTCTCCTTCACAAATCTCAACATGCAAAAAACATGCAATCATTCTCTCATGGAGCATAAATCAAAACAATTTTGTATTCAAATATGAATCTCATTTATGAACTTTGAATCTAGGTTGTAGTAGTACAACCCTGATTATCACCGACTTAGGCTCACTTAATAAATATTTGAACCTTGTTGATAGTGTTGGACTCGCCAACAAAGGGGATCTCCTCGATACGAAGTCCCAACTAGACCTCACACCATTTGGTGTAGGAGACCCATCCATTATGAAAGTCTGGTTGCCATATACTTAGAGATCTGCCTTGGTCAAGCTGTCAGCACATGAGAGTGTTACGCTGGTATTTATGAACAATAAGGTATGTGTGCCTAGTGAGTGTGTAATGTAACTATGTCAAGGTTCTCTTACTACAAAGGAGCAGAGTAAAGTGAGCCTCTAATTGCGAGGTAGTAGTACCACCCAAGAAGATACACACATGAACCAAAAAGGTTTGTCTAGCACCCAACGAAATATTCCATAGCGGATGCGATACTCGTTAAATCCGAGGTGAAGGGGACAATACGTACACCACCCAATGGAGTATTCCACACGAATGTGACAATTGTTGTAACTAGAAAGCAAAGATGGTACATTGAGTATCCCATGGAGTAGTCCACAGGGATGTGACAATGGTGATAGCCAATACACAAAGGTGGTTTGTCTAGTATCCCGTGGAGTAGTCCACAGGGATGAGACATCAGTGATAAGCAATACAACACATCTTCAACAATGTAAGTACTAAAACAACCAAAGTAATTCAACTATCTTAGTACAGGTTAAACAAACATGTATTACAAATGTTTAAACAATAGTCTTACAAACATCTACAAAACATGCGTGAAAACATGCTAGCCTTAACAACCTTCTTAATTAAGTAAAAGTCCCAAGACACATTTGTTCACCATATATCACTAGTCCTAGTAGTGGGACATTGGAGCCACTCCTCACTCCTAAAAGAACATACTAAAAACTCTCAAGGCTATGTGGGAGGAGCCAAGGTGAAAAATTCATTGCTCATACAATGGGAGGGGTATATGTAGCCAAGGGTGATGCTTGACCCTTATGACTCTTGGACAACCCTTGTGACTATTCAACTTCCCATGTCTTTTCAATTGGCATGAATCTTCAAATTCTTGTGTGCGTCCATTGGAATTCACTTTACATTACATTCAGTTACAATGGATGTGGCCCATAATGGTGATGTGGCTAAGATAGCTCATGACATAACTCAACATGACATTGCTGACATGTACTGGCTGATTGTGGTGTCCATGTCAAGCTGCTGCGTTGCTGGGTGATTGATGTACTCTTGGTTTGCTTCATCTTCTCCTCTGCATGGCATAGTGTTGTGGGGTCTTCAATGGTCTTGGTCTTTCATGATGGTTCAGTGCATATGTTCCTTTCACTTGTTGCTTGATGTGCTTGGTACGTCTGTCCAGCTACAATAAAGTCTTCTAGCATGTACACTCCTTCTTCATCGTGTTCATCTTCTCACCATGATCGATCAGTGTACCTATTCCTATAGTTCACTCATGATGAGATGACATCAAATCCAAAACCTCCTATTCTAGCATGATGCATTATTTTCCGTGTTCAAGTGACGAGGAGGGAGTACAAGTCACTAAGACAACACATAATGAAGCTCAAGGTGGAATGAGGAATTATGGGAGGACATCCTGCATAGTTGGGAAAAAGTATGCAGTGACCACTGGGAGGAAGAATTGCATAGTAAAAGTCATCAATGTTAGCTGCAAGGTGGGACCCTAAGGTGGGAAAACTCAACATAGTTTCCAGAGGGAAGATAGAGGAGGGTCGCAAAGAGACAACTAGATAGCCTTACACAGTTTCCAAAGGGAAGACAGAGCAAGGATGCAGAGGGACTGTTGGAAAATTCTGTGTAGTTTCCAGAGGGAAGACAAAGCGGGGCTACAAACAGACTACTGGGAAGTTATGTTCAATTTCTAGATGGAAGACATAGCAAGGCTACAAAGTGACCTGCTAAGCACGACTTTGCAATTTCTGGGAACAATGCAGGTCAAGGCAGTAAAGGACCATTTGGGCATGTCTACGCAATTTTGGAGATTAGTGTAGAACCAAGTCTCAGAGCATTGCAGGTTCTTAGTAGGCAAGAAGGAATCATGATGACCATGCTTGATAAATGTGCAGTTCATTTTGGTCATGGAGGTTGTCTCAGCACAATTCTGGGAGGCATACAAGTTGCTCACCTCTGGGATTGCGTAGTGCAGCTGACTTGGAGGACAATCTCAAGCAATGTGTAGTTCCATGTAGTAGAGCAGGGTCACTACAGGCTAAGACTGCATAATGCAACTCAGTAGGGTTTTAGTTGTCTGGTCAGATTTTTTTTAAAGGAAAATGGCTATGTGCTAAAAGCAAGTGAACTTGTGTGGAATTGACATTGTGATCATACACTTAGCATATTTGATTATGAGACAACATAGACCACCATGACAACAAGACAAAACATGCCCTCGGTGAGACTGTCTTCGAGATGAGAGTGACAAGTGTGACACTTGTGATAGACCTTCGGACGACTGTGACAACAATTGCGTGACAATGTTTACAACTTTGTGTGTGAGTACGATGGGTGTTCACATAATGAAGACAACC
This sequence comes from Pinus tabuliformis, assembly GCA_031772625.1. Classification (NCBI taxonomy): domain Eukaryota; kingdom Viridiplantae; phylum Streptophyta; class Pinopsida; order Pinales; family Pinaceae; genus Pinus; species Pinus tabuliformis. Next base: position 1,004,661,059 of record CM062811.1, read on the forward strand.
TAAACACACAATGACAAGCCCTCAAACTCACCAGAACAAGATCTCAAGCATGACAAAGAAATCAACATGCTGAAAGACGACTGTTGGTCAAACAAGAAAAATGTTAAAAATACTTCACAGGAGGTCAGCGCGAGTGTTTACAACAATCATAGGAAAAATTAAGGAGGGCTCATAAATTTGGATGCAAGCCAAAGTTTTGGAGGGTGTTACAACTGGTACAACACTTGACAACACACTTGTTGAATACCATCTTCTTTGTTTTGGTTCATTTTTAGCATAGGGACTTGGCCTTTCGGGGAGTATTGATTCGTTGTGCAGATCACTTCAACTTCCCTAGTTACCCCATGGACAAACATGTTTCACCTTGTACCAACTCAGTTGAACACAAAACAAAATTAAGACAGATCATAGTGTTTCCAATCGAGAAGGGAAATTTGGCTTGTGAGCTTAATATTTCCAGAGTATAGTTTTTCATCTCTGGTGTTCATCTGCTGCCAGCAGGCCTAAATATTACCCCAATGGAGTTGCCTGCTTCACCTTTCTGTGCAAGAAGCCTTTCTCTTCTTTCACCTTTTTTATTTTTGAAAGAGGATTGTGCATAGGCACTTATTTATTTTTTGGGGCGGAAGAAGGATCTCGACTTATTGAGAGCATAAGAGGTTGTTCCTTGAGAGAAGCATGTAAATACCTCTTATTCAGGTTTTCCCGTTTAGATTTCCCCCTTCTCCATTTCTACTTGTTAGATAAACTTGAACACGTAGAGGAGAAAGCTGAGTATAGGCATGAGGTCTCCCAGACTGGACACAGGTTCATGGTTTTCCTGAAACTTTCCTTATAGATGGATTGTATCTCTGTCAAGGCTTTATCGACCAATAGTTACAACCAAGCAAAAATAATATGAACACAAGACTGGCCAAGTGCTGTAGTGTCACAAGGCACTTTGAACTTCAGCCACATACCCATTCATAAACTAGAACACGATGTAGGCACAATACTTATTCGTGTAGTGAAAACAAAAGGAAAACTCAACACGAAAAGGAAAAACAAGATGAGAGGAAAGGAGTACAGAAAAAAACAACAAAATTAGAAGACAAGAAAACAAAATGCCAAATAAAATAGGATATAAAAACAAAATAAGAAAACCATGACGGCTACAAGTGCAATATGAGTGCAAAGAAGGGAAAATTGAGATGCAACTATTCCTACTCCTATCCTAATAGCCCCAAGGTCGAGGTTACGTGAAATGAAATTTCGAGTGAAGCCACCATTAGTCGCTCCCAACCTGCATCCACAAAGATACAAATGATTAAAACAGATAAAAAGTAGTGTGAAACAGAAAATACAAAAAAATGAACAAACTACACACATAAATGAAGGTATTTCCTGTGGGCAGAAAGACATGTCATAACCACCCAATACACATGCTTACCTCTTTGATGGATACCCTTTCTAAAGAAACCTCAGAATCTTTTTGTGGATGCTTCCTCATATGCATCGAGCTTCTCAACAAGCATGAGGAAGGATTGGAACTTGTTTCCTGAAACATGGTCTTCCAAGTAAGATTGTTCCAACTATTCAACGATTGGATCATAAAATTCATGATGGCTATTTAGAAAGCCTCATGATCTTTGAAAATATGGATTTTATTTGACAAACGGGATCATGATTAGAATATCGTAAGGAATCATCCTCAAAAGTCATGACATGAAAGTGAGGACCTGCCATAACCATTAGTGCAGGCTGAAGTGCCTGATTTTCTTGACAAAAATATGAAGAGAGAGATGTTAAACAATGAAGATTAGAGAGCTCAAAGCAACTGTCATTGGATGTGTTGATGGGAAAATTATAAGCCGAGTGACAGTCACCCAAGATAGAGGAATGATCAGATAAGTTGGATGAGACGTCAAATTCCCAGTTTGAAATGAACAAAGAAAAAATCATTTGAACAATCTTGCGAATGCTCTGAAAAATGAAACCAAGTTTACTGTCAGCTAGACATGAAAAACCACCTTCCTGCAACTGGTGAAAAACTACACAGGCATCATGGTCATCACAAGAATTTAAAAGGGATGCCAACATTGTGAATGCATGAAATGAGTTGGAGAGAGGAACTTAATTGATGTGAGAGCTCGTGTGTGCATCATCACAGAGGGGGATTGTTGGTGTGATGAGTGGGCAAATTAGTAATACAAGATTCACAAGAAGATTGAGGAATTGATCATGAGAGGGAAAATTCGATAAGTATGATTGTAGGAAAAGGCAGTCTTTGAGATGACCGACTTCACAATTCCATGATTTCATGAGATACAAACATTCCCAACCCGAGTTTGATGTAAGAGATATGCACGAAGATGGATGTGCTGTCATAGATTCGTGGATTCGGTCATAAGTAAAATTTTGAAAATATGAAAGATCACACTCGGAATACCAAACATTTTTTACACAAGAGTCCACATTGAATGAAACCATGTAGATATACAGATTGTGCGTAAGAAAGCAAATCTGATTTAGTTTGGGGGGATTACTAGAGTTACGAGGTCTTGACATAACCATCAATGGACGTTGAAGTGTCTCAACTCCCTGGTACGTCTCAGAACTTTCCAGAATTGCATAATCATATGTTGAAGCGTGAACCAAATCATGCATGACTTGAGGATGGATAATGTGTCTAATTTAAAAACTGGTATGAGAATGGTAGCCATCTTTGTTACAGGTTTCACCATAATTTTTAGCTTCAATAAGCTGATTTGAAGAGTCGTCTTCATGCACACGAAGAGATGACGGTGAATGGGAAGTATGCTCTGTGATTAGACTGTTTTCAACTTCATCATGGACAACCTCGATTCCTTGTGTCAATTGAGGAGATAACTCATTGGATGAAGAAACAAGAGAACATGGAGTATCTCCGATGCATGTGGATGCTTTGTGAATGGTAGGACACATGGGTAAGTGAGGTGAAGAGGAAGTTTCAATATGGATGTCTTCTTTGACCGAAGCACATTCTAGATATGGGTTAGGGCCTTCATGAGAAAATAGAAGATCACATTATGTGCTTGAGCATTCATCATAATATATGGAAGCATGGGAGTGATGACTGTCCACGACTTGGGGTTGATCGAAGGATTAATTGTATAGGATGTTCCACTGAGATTAGCATGTTGATAATCGTTCAAGAATGGAAGTTCATTATTTTGATGCGTACAATTTTGAAACAGAGAGGGAATATTGATAATATCCTCACCTTTCTACTCATCTCCCTGTGTTATGTGACTGCCTTGCGCCTGATTGCAATTTGAGCCAATAACTTGAGAATCAAGAAAATGCAAACATCTAGCTAGTGAAGTGGATTGATCAAGTGAGTCATGGTACAAGGAGTCATGGCTTGTAGATGATAAAGGATGGTAGAGATGCAGATCATATTTGAGACTTGAGTTATGCATGGTGACATCCTCTTGTGGAATGGAGGAGTGAGTCTTCATTGTAGGCTTCCTGAGACATTCTAGAATTTCCTCCATTGAAGCTAGAGACAAAAGAGAGATGGGCTGGGGACACGTTCCGTAGATTTCTCAACTTTTCAATCACTACAAGGGGGCACCCACATTGGGACTGGAAAGGGAGGATGACAAGGAAGAAATGGGGTGTTGGGATCCTCCTCTATAATCTAAGGTGCCTCATGATCCGCAAGAGTTAGGGAGGAAGGGAAATTATGATGTTCACTGTATTGAGAACTACAGACCAAGAATTTAAAATCTTCTCTCAAGAAGTCAAAGTTTATAATATTTTTAGGAATTTCATAGCAGAGGTGAAGGAAAGGATCAACAAAGTCCTCAACTGATTCGTCAGGCTCCATACTTAAATGACATATTTTTTCACAGAACTCCTGGTGGCTATACTAATCAAACATTTTAATCATCATTTCGGCAAGATGACCAAATGAAGCTATAGAGGCAAAGGGTAATGTGTAACACCAATGTTGAGCATGACCTTTGAATGTGAGGGTGAGTAATATAGTCCAGACATCTTTGTACACTATCTTGTGGCACAGGGAAAAGTTTATAACTTGGCGCACATGTGCACAAAAAGATGGTTCACCCTCACCACTGAACTTTAACTTGGACAAATCATGGATGAATTCCAGGGGGATGGTACATTCGAACTTTGTAGAAAGACATCTCGGGATTATGATGATAGAAAGAGCCATTTTTAAATAAGATATTCAAACCACACTTTATGGGCACAACCTATTGTCTATCCCTCCTTCTAGTGCCATTTTATTGACAATGTTGGACCCGTTAATAAAGGGGATCTCCCCGATGTGAAGTCCTAACTAGACCTCATACTGTTTGGTGTAGAAGTCCCATCCAGTATGAAGTTCTGGTTTCCATATACTTAGAGATCTTCCTTGGCTCTAGCTATCAGCACATGAGAGTGTTAGTTTGGTATCTTCAAACAACATGGTACGTGTGCCTAGTGAGTGTGTAATGTAACTGTGTCAAGGTTCTCGTAATACAAAGGGGGAGAGTAAAGTGAGCCTCTAAGTGAGAGGTAGTAGTACCACCCAGGAAGAGACACACGCAAACTAGAAAGGTTTGTCCAACACTGAGCGGAATAGTCCACAACGGATGCGGCAGTCATTAAAACCGAGGGGAAGGGGACAACACGTACACCACCCAGCGGAGTAGTCCACACGGATGTGACAGTCGTTGTAACTAGAAAACAAAGATGGTACTTCGAGTATCCCTTATATAATTCCACAAGGATGTAACAATGGTGATAGCCAATATGTTGGCATTATGATTCAAGTGTTGTCCTTGATGGCAACTCACTCAGAGGTTGGTACAGGTGCTCAGAGGTTGGTACAGGTGATGGCAACTTAATCAGAGGACAGATCTTAGTACAGCATGCCAAGAAAGTTCATACACGCAGGTTCGTTAAGCCCAAGACGCGTATACAAGCAGGTTCACTATATACCAAGTCGCATATACGCAGGTTCACTATATACCAAGTCGCGTGTACACACAGGTTGGCTTCAGTAAAAGAGCGTGTATGTGGAAAACTTATCTTTGGTCCGTGGCGGTTATTCCTTGGAAGTTGTGCCTATGGTTTTGGACCATGGAGTCTCGATAGACGTGTTGATCCCTAGCATTGAGTTGATGGTATTGGATTTCTATGGTTTTGGCCCTTGGTATTGAGCAAGGCCTAAAGCTATATAAGGAGAAAGATCATTAGGCCAATGTGTGAGTGTGTGTGTGTGAGTGATGAAGATCTGAGGAAGTGTGAGATCCAAATGCTGGTTATGGGTTGGTGATCCGAACCAAGGTTTCACTCATGTGGAGGATGATGAACGATGGAACAAGATCTCAAGGCTTGGAATGATTATCTTCATATGGTTTGACTGTGAATAGACTAGATCTATTGACGCATGTTTATTGTTATGATCTGGGTATGTTTTGATGACTGATATAGCTGCGGAGTTTTAAGTTTGAATTTACAGATCTGTACGCGGGTTGTCTTTGGTAAAAGAACGTATACACGCAGGTTGGGTTCGCCGAAGTAGCGTATACAATGTAAAGCATGAAGATGGAGTTGGATCTGGTTGTTGTTATGTTGTCTGTGTTCTTGACAGAGTTTCAGTGATTCAGTATTGGGTGATTCAGAGATTGATGATGCAGGTTGTTCTACAATGGTGATTGTTTCATGGATCCAGTATGAAAATGTATGAAACGTGGTCCCAGGAAGATCGTAGGCTGGCACCTACGTACTGGTAAACATATCAGCCAGTACAAGAGCCAAGGGGGTTGTAGCTCCCTTCCAGGAGCAGCTGGAAAACGAGTGAAGGTTGTAGCCTTCTGTAGGGTTGGCACCTACGTACTAGTAAATGGATCGGGTAGTACAAGAGCTATGAGGGTTGTAGCCCTCTGCAGGTTGTATCCTGCATGCTGGTAAAGGACTGCACCAGTACATTGTAAAAGAAGTTTCTTATTAAAGGAAGATAGAAAAAAATTGCAGCAGGTGGTTTTCACCCACATTGGGTTTCCACCTTATATCATGGTGTTCATGTGTGTGCCTTATGTGTGATGATCTATTCTGTTATACTGCACCTGTTTACTGTTAATATGGTTAATAATGTTCTGATGCATTTACTGAAGATAAGCTAACTGAATCATAAGATTTCTGGATATACGCTAGTTGCTTTAGACACAGTAGCGTGTACACGCGGGTTCACTTAACTGAAGTAGCGTATATGTTTCTGGGTATGAAATTGAAAAAGTTTTATTGATCTGATAATACTGATTCACCCCCCCTCTCAGTATTATTTCCAACACAATACACAAAGGTGGTCTGTCTAGTATCCCATAGAGTAGTCCATAGGGATGATACATCGATGAGAAGCAATACAACACATCTTCAACAATGTAAGTACCAAAAAAACCAAAGTAGTTCAACTATATTAGTACAGGTTAAGAAAACATGCATTACAAATGTTTAAATAGTAGACTTACAAACATCTACAAACACGGGTGAAAATGTACTAGCCTTAATAGGCTTCTGAATGAAACAAAAGTCCCAAGACACATCTATACACCATACATCACTAGTCCCAGTAGTGGGACATTTGAGCCAGTCCTCCCTCCTTAAAGAACATACTATAAACTCTCAAGCTATGTGGGAGGATTGAAGGTGAAAAATTCCTTCCTCATACAATGGGATGGGTATATATAGCCAAGGGTGATGCTTGACCCTTATGACTCTTAGAATACCTTCGTGACTCTTCAACTTCCCATGACTTTTCAACTGACATGACTCTTCGACTTCTTGTGTGCCTCCATTGGACTTCACTTTAAATTGCATTCAGTTACAATGGATATGGCCCATAATGGTGACGTGTCCACGACATCTCATGACACAACTTGAGATGGTACTGCTAACATGTATTGGTTGACTGTGGTGTCCATGTCAAGCTGCTACACTACCGAGTGATAGATGTACTCTTGGTGTGCTTCATCTTCTCCTCCACATGGCATAGTGTTGTGGGGTCTTTGATGGCCTTGGTCTTGCATGATGGTTCTATGAATATGTTCCTTTCACTTGTTGCTTGATGTGCTTGGTATGTTCGTCCAACTGCAAGCAAGTCTTCTAGAATTTTCACTCCTTCTTTATCCCATTTGTCATCTCGCGATGATCCATCAGTGTACCTATTCCTGCAGTTCACTCATGATGCGATGACATCAAATCCTAAACCTCCTAGTCTAACATGATTCATTGTTTTCCTTGTTCAGGTGACGGGGAGAGAGGACAAGTCACTGAGACATCAAAAAGTGCATCTTACGCTGGAATGAGAAATTTTGGGAGGACAGGCTACACTGTCAGGAAAAACTGTGTAGTGACCACTAGGACAAAAAATTGCATAGTGAAAGCCACTAGTTTCAACTGCTTGGAGAGAAATCCTTTTACTCGAAAGACTTAGAGTGAGGATAGCAAGAAGAGTTGCGGATCTTCATTTCCTCATTATTATTTATTTCCTTCTTAGCGGCTCTTCTTTTATCATCATTCATAAGCCTTGATGATGGATCCCAGTTGGGATTTGAAACGTTGGAATAAAAATGTTCATACTGTGGATTCTCCGGTAACTGAATCAAAAGATACAAACCAAAGATCTCTTAAATCCAAAGTCTTGTCCCTATACGGAGGGGATGCTTGGAGAGAAATCCTTTTACTTGAAAGACTTAGAGTGAGGATAGCAAGAATAGCTGCGGATCTTCATTTCCTTATTATTATTTATTTCCTTCTTAGCGGCTCTTCTTCTATCATCATTCATAAGCCCTGATGATGGATCCCAGTTTGGATTTGAAACGTTGGAATAAAAATGTTCATATTGTGGATTCTCCGGTAACTGAATCAAAAGATACAAACCACAGATCTCTTAAATCCAAAGTCTTGTCCCTATACGGAGGGGATGCTTGGAGAGAAATCCTTTTACTCGAAAGACTTAGAGTGAGGATAGCAAGAAGAGCTGCGGATCCTTCTTAGCGGCTCTTCTTTTATCATCATTCATAAGCCCTGATGATGGATCCCAGTTGGGATTTGAAACGTTGGAATAAAAATGTTCATACTGTGGATTCTCCGGTAACTGAATCAAAAGATACAAACCACAGATCTCTTAAATCCAAAGTCTTGTCCCTATACGAAGGGGATGCTTGGAGAGAAATCCTTTTACTCGAAAGACTTAGAGTGAGGATAGCAAGAAGAGCTGCGGATCTTTATTTCCTTCTTAGCGGCTCTTCTTTTATCATCATTCATAAGCCCTGATGATGGATCCCAGTTGGGATTTGAAACGTTGGAATAAAAATGTTCATACTGTGGATTCTCCGGTAACTAAATCAAAAGATACAAACCACAGATCTCTTAAATCCAAAGTCTTGTCCCTATACGGAGGGGATGCTTGGAGAGAAATCCTTTTACTCGAAAGACTTAGAGTGAGGATAGCAAGAAGAGCTGCGGATCTTCATTTCCTCATTATTATTTATTTCCTTCTTAGCAGCTCTTCTTTTATCATCATTCATAAGCCCTGATGATGGATCCCAATTGGGATTTGAAATGTTGGAATAAAAATGTTCATACTGTGGATTCTCCGGTAACTGAATCAAAAGATACAAACCACAGATCTCTTAAATCCAAAGTCTTGTCCCTATACGGAGGGGATGGTTGGAGAGAAATCATTTTACTCGAAAGACTTAGAGTGAGGATAGCAAGAAGAGCTGCGGATCTTCATTTCCTCATTATTATTTATTTCCTTCTTAGCAGCTCTTCTTTTATCATCATTCATAAGCCCTGATGATGGATCCCAGTTGGGATTTGAAACGTTGGAATAAAAATGTTCATACTGTGGATTCTTCGGTAACTGAATCAAAAGATACAAACCACAGATCTCTTAAATCCAAAGGTGGGACACCTCTGGGTAGTTTCGAGAGGGAAGAAAAAGTGGGGTTGTAGAGGGACAACTGGACAATTTTGTGCAGTTTGTAGAGGGAAGCCAGAGCGGGGCTCTAGAGGGACTACTAGAGAGTTCTGCATAGTTTCCAAAGGGAAGACAGAGTGGTGTTGTAATTGGACTGCTGGACAGTTATGCACAATTTCCAGAGGGAAGAAAGAGAAGGGTTGCAGAGGGACCTACTGAGCATGATTGCACAATTTCTAGGAACAGTGCAGGGCAAGGCAATAGAGGACCACTTGGGCATGTCTACACATTTTTAGAGAAAAGTTCAGACATAGGTCTCAGAGTAGTGCAAGCTCCTAGTAGGCAAGAAGGAGGCAGGATGACTGTGCTTGAGAAAAGCATAGTTCACTTTGGTCATGGAGGCAGTCTTTGCACAATTTTAGGAGGCAGATAGGTTGCTCACCTTTGGGATTGTGTAGTGCAACTGACCTAGAGGACAACCTCAAGCCCTGTGCAATTTTAGGTACTAGAGAGGGATCACTGTGGGTTAAGACTCTGCGGTGCAGCTCAGTCGGGGTCCGGTGGAAGAGGGTTGTCTGGTCAGACATATTTTTATGGAAATGGCTAAGTGTCAAAAGAAAGTGAACTTGTGCAGACTTGACATTGTGATCATATACTTAGCATACTTGACATTGAGACAACATAGACCACCATGAGACCAAGACAAAACATGCCCTCGATGAGACTATCTTAGAGTTGAAAGCGACAAGTGTGACACTTGTGGTAGACCTTCGGACGACTGTGACGACACTTGCACGAAAGTGCTTACAACTTTGTGTGTGAGTATGGCAGGTGTTCACATAAAAAATACAACCCAAACACATAAAGAGAAACCTTCAAACTCACCTGAACAAGATCGCAAGCATGAAAAATAAATCAATATGATGAAAGACGACCATTAGTCAAACAAGCAAAAGGTGAAAAATACTTCACAAGAGCTCATGGGGTGAGCTTGAGTGTTTGCAACCATCAAAGAAAAAACCAAGCAAGGCTCTAAAATTTGGACGCAAGCCAAAAATTTTTAGGGTGTTGTAGCTGCTACAACAAGCCTATAGCAGACCATCAATTCCATTGATTCCCCCCTTGTCAGGCACATGCTGAGATGATGAAGTACTCTTCGCTGCCATTTTGGTCAATAATCTCTAACATATCATGTGGTATGACCTGTAAATATTCTTGGAAGTTTTAGACTAATCCCAAGAAACAATCCATCCAAAATTAATTTTCTCTCTTGAAGTAGTCTTATGCTTGAAACATTTATTTGAATGATGATTATTATTTCCACAATGTTCACAAGGATGAAGATCATAACAATTATATTTCTCATGTCCAACTCTATCACAATATTGGCATCTAACAATTTGTTGTGGGACAACATCATCAAAAAATATAGCACTATGAAACTGTATAGGCTTGGAAAAATTAAGAACATAAAAAGAAACATCCTTATTATATCCCATACCAATTCTATTTTGTTTATGCACGATTTCTTCCCAAGGTCTAATGAATGTTTTGGAACTATAGTTTTCACATTTGTATGTAAGTAACCATTACATACACCTTTCTTTGTTGGAGCAATACACATGAATTTCAGTTGCATCCAATTTTTCTTTTGAAATAGTCTGATCCATATCTAACTAGGGATGGGAGCCAAACTCAAACAATGAGTTATTATGAACAATAACCAATTCAAAATCACAATGCTTCTACTAAATTTTATCTCGTTGGAAATGGGATTCGAGTTGTAGAAACTCGATCTTCTCTTGTGCATTTTGTAAACAATTTCTAATGTGAGACATAGTGTCCTTATCAATCTGGTCTATGTTATGAACAATAAACGACATTAAAGTTCTTAATAATTGTAACAAATAATCGATTTTAGTCATTTTCTCAAGCTTCCTATAAAATAAAACTTGCATTCAACTTTGGAAAGGGTGTTGGCTTCAACCAAAAATTCACCAAGGGAAATTAAAAGGAAATAATGAAATCTTAGCTTCATAAAGATAACACATTCATGTGATGATTAAGCACTTCTACTAGTGGCATAAATATGAAGGAAATCATAACAATGTAACAAGAGTCTCCCTTTTATGATATTTAGACAAACTTTCCCCAAACTTTGTTGTAGTTCTTGGACTGTCTACTTTTGATTGAAGCATAGACTACATCAAATAGCGCGAAGTGAAAAAGATCCAAATGATAAACTTGATGTTAAAAGACAAGTTACAAGTAGTAGACTTTATTCACCATACTACCAATAATCACATGGTATTAAGCTATGTGTTCCTTAAAATATGATTAAGATAACATCGTCTATGTTCTCAACATTTCAAGTTTTCTGGCAGACACACCACATCTACTTACTAAGACTGGACTGCATAATATATTTCAGTGATTCCATCCTTGAAAGATATTGTTGTTCATCATTTAATAAATAAAATGAAATGCCATAACACAATATCAAGACAACAATTATAATTTCAATTTCTCGCCAGTATTATTTTAAACTTTTCAACCACCAGTTTTGCACTTGTCTCAACATGCAAGACAGTCTGCTCACGACATCGCAATGAAATGGTAGCACCAACTCTCCAACACTGGCAGTTCAAGAAATGGTTATGTTTTTTGAATGCATATGACACTTTTTAATGCAGAACAAATTCTAACAACATCTCAATTTTACTGATCGAATGATGAAAAGGGCAAGCTTGATCATCCATAATAGATGAGACAAAAAGGAAAAAAACTATAATAAATGAAACAATCGTAATGATGACTCTTTCTACCTTTGGTCCATCATTGGACGTGAATAGTTGTGTTAAAAACAAAAATATACCCAATTATTTTTATACATTAACAACTACATCTGGAACGACCAATCCGGGGGGAGCTTGCCCCTTTGCCGCAGGTATCAACTGGGCAAAGATCTTCATTGCGCAGCTAAAGTATCGAAAGGGGAAGGAAGATTACAGACGACTGGGGAATCGCTGCCCCCTTACGGAAGACGTTAGATCTAGTGAAGATCTAGAACTTGGAACGGCTGATCGAATCTCTGAAACGCAAAAGAAAATCATTCTACTGTTAACCCACATCTCTCAATCTGCCGCAAACCTGATAGTATCGGCTCACTGGAATCGTTGTCATGATAAAAACGCGGAAGCAAACCTGGAAACAACGTGGAGGGCTCATGAAAACACAGTCTGGGCAACAATACAGACATACAGTTACACGCTTTCACAGATCCAAGGCAAAGTGGCCCTCAGCGACCATATTACAGCTGTAACAGGTCACGACCATGAGGAAATAGAACGCCATTGTCCAGATCTGCTGTCGATAGCGCATCCCCGCCTTGATCCGCGCCTATTGACTGCGATTAAGGGTAAGTATGGAACACTGAGGCCAGAGATTAATCAATGTTCAGATCCGCAGCTGTTAATGCAACTCCACCTTGAACCGCACCCTCTGTACGTGGTAAAGGGTAAATATGAAACGGAATGGCCAGAGTGGGCTGCGCAAGCAGGAGCCACACAGAATATCACACCCCCAACTTCAGGCGGAAGAAGAAGATATGGCTCAGACCCGACAACAGAGAGCCCTGGTGCCATAATTCCGTCAGATCCAGCTTATAAACCTGTAAATCAGGGCCTCACCAACATAGATCTGCTCCAGATCTTCATTAAATCTATTGAAGGCAAACATTTCTGCATAAGACTCAGTAAAGGGGCGAGCGTACACGAATTAAAGAAGAGGATCCAGGGGCACATTGGAACCCCAGCACAATATCAAAACCTTATATACTCTGGATACAGTCTACAGGACAGCCAAACACTCCTGCACTACGGTATAACCAGCGATTCAACCATCATTCTAAACCTACGATTGTGTGGTGGAAGCAGCGGTTCCAGTTCAAAAAACACCAGCTCTTTTCGGGATGCAGTGAAGGGGAAAAAAATGGAAAACAAAACAGTACCACCATCAGAGTTGCCAGGGCCATACATAGTTGAACAAAAGCCAGAATCACCAACCCTACAAGTTACTATGCCTGAGGTAAATAACATATATACCGATCTATCCAATACTGTTGTTATTTGTAGATTCAATGGCTTCTGGCCTAAATCAGATGCCCTGCATCAATGGATCTACTCATCTTGGTCACCTAACTGTGAAATTTACCTCTGCCCTAAGGGGTTTTTCATAGTTAGATTTAACACAGAACAGGATAGAGACAGCATAATCAATCAGGGCCCTTGGTTCTGGGGCAGTGCCGGCCTCTTCATCACCCCCTGGTTCTCAGATTTCGATGCTACAACAATGATAGTCTCAAAAATGCCTGTATGGGTGAGACTACATGGACTCCCACTCCATTTCTGGCATCACAAAGTGTTAATCGCCATTGGGAATTCACTAGGGAAATTCCTAAAAATGGATGATGAAAGAGCTATCAGGGGAATCTTCACATTTGCCAGAATATGTGTTGAAGTGGACTTGAGCGAAGGACTACCTGACCACATCACGCTGAACTTTAATAATACTCAATGGATTCAGCAGCTTGATTATGAAAACACAGCATTCCGATGCAGGACTTGTTTGCAGACAGGGCACCTTCAAAATAACTGCCCACTAGCCCGAAAGGACCCCAGGAAAACTAAGAAACAACCTAAAAAGCCCAAAGGCTGGCAGAACACAGATCCAATAGAAGAAGAAGACTTTAATGAGGAACCCACAGAGAACCTGATGGAACCAGCCTCACAAGCAGGACAGAAACAAACACGGGCAGCGACTACCCCTTCCACTCATGCGGGGCTGATCATCACAGATCTGCATCAGGAATTACAACTGGAAGTAAGTGGCATTAAGAGAACCCACAGCTCAGAGGGCTCAAAATCAGACAAAGAACCACAAATGAACACGATGGGAAACCAGATAGCTATCATTACACCCACTGCTGACTCAGGAGGATGGCGTCAGGTGGAAAAGAAGAAGGGAAGAAAAGAATAGGCTAGCTGGAACATACAATTTTCTTTTTTACTGTTACTCTGTTGTTTCCTGTTTTTACAGGAATAGTTACTCTTGCTACCAATGTTATTGTTTTTTCTTTTTGCTGCCTGTCATTACAGGTTCAGCCATTTGCATATGCCTTGGCATCTACAAAATGTAATTTTATCAATATATGAATAAAATTACGACTTTTTCCTAGGGGAAAAAAAAAAAATTAACAACTACATCTATAAATTGTAGGACTAGTAATTGCACCACATGTTACAAAGTAAATTTCATAAGGCAGTAGCATAGGAAAGAGTAGCATAGAAGAAATATTTTGATGAGGATGATCAATCTCCTCAAGGGAGCCAGGATGACCATGATGAGGAAGATGATGATGGAGTGGAATGCCAGACTAACACCACTATTGAGGCTACTTGGAAGAGGATCAAGGAGCCACTGACTCTTGCTAATTATACCTGAAAAAGGTGCAAACCAATGTACTGATATGAAGTTTGTAGGGAAGACCGTTTCTTTGGTTGAGCTTGAGAGAAAGTCTTCTACTAAGAATGGTAAGAAATAGGGAAGACAGTTTCAAAGAACACAATGGTTGAGCCTGAGAGAAATCCTGCTATTGGGAATGGTAAGAAAACCACATAACTTATGCTAGAGAGTGATGATAAGGAGGAGAGTGATGCTGATGAGAAAAACTTGAAGACAGTTAAAGGGCTCAGAATTCATGCTAAGCTTAGTGCTGATTTTAATGGTTTTCCTCAAAGGAGAAAGTCTCCTAATCAGTTGGTAGAGTACATACAATCTCTGAATGGTTCTCCTTAAGAAGTTATGATTGCATTTTTTAGGGCCTTAAAAAGGTGTTAGCAAAGGATTTTCCAAAAAGGTTTCAAAGATAAATATTTACTTGTCAAAATCTCTTCATAATGACGATTCTCAATTGTTGTTGTTGAATGAAATTGATGTTTTTTGCAAGCATGCCAATGCAAATGCAATCAAGGAAGTTTATTTGGTTCTGAAATTTTTATATGATCATGACATATTAGAAAATTTTATTTTTCCAATGGTATGATAACCATACTTTGGGTGCCCAAGGAAATAATTCTTCAATGTGGAAAAACATTAAGCCATTTGTTGAGTGGCTCATAAGTATTGAGTATGAATCTGAAGAGGATTAGTTAGTGAACTAAATACATTTGACCATTTTAAGTTGATACATGAGGTTTCATCCCTTGGAAGTTCCTCTTCCATGCATCTTCCTAGATTTTATGGATTGTCTACTTGCTGATCACTCTTATCATCAATATCTTTGAAACCTTCATGACATGGTTCCATGGAGGAAGAATTCACCTCTCATTCCTTGAGGATGGCTCCTTCTATGCGACATCTTCTTTCTTTTATGCTACTATTTCCTATGCTACTGTGTTACAACATTTCCTTTACAACATGTGGTGCAACTGCTAGTTTACTCATTATAATTATTAACAAGGGCTACATAGTAGCTTGTGTGCTGTGTTAAAAAATACACATGTGATATTGAATATTATTTGTAGAACTATGAAATTTAAATAGAAAGTAATTATTAGATATTAAACCAGTTATCACTAATAAATTCATATTTTTGCATGGGGTGGTGGAGATGTGTAGACATGTAATGTAAGAAAAATTGTATGTCAACATTTTTTAAATATTTTATTTTGATTTAATTTATAAAAAAATTAAAATTAAATCTAAAAGAAAAATGTATGGGGAGATGTAGTGGTGTAAAATAATGATTCGGTAACCATATTTAAACTTAATACTTATAATAATTTACAATATAACAATATTCTTAACTATGTATATTCACCTCATTTTACCATGGATATTTATTAACATGTAAATAAGATTTATAACAATAGTATGGGCAAATACCATGACTTATCAATACCACAGGCACAAAAACCATAACTCATTTCAAAATCAAAATATTTTATTTTAATAACAAATTTTAACTTAAATCTTAAAAAAAGAATATGGGTAGATGTTGTAATGTCTCCTAAACATTTTGATTTTCTCAAATAATAATAACAATTGTCTAGTCAATTTAGTGTTGTAAATTGCTCTACATAAATTATCAATCTGGGTATCGTAAACTGATGAAGTGTGGTGCACCATATGTGCTTAGTTAACCCTATTTCTTACTTCGTTGTTTTATAGTTTATGTTGTTTTTGGGGGTTTGTTTCTTATGCTTAAGGAAATTAATCTAAGAAAGAAAAGATCTCAAAATGTTAATGGACAATTAAATCTAATGACTTCTAATGTTAGAACCTAATTTCTAAAGAAAGGAGACAATGAAACAAATCAAAGCTTTGAACAGTTAGATTAATCTAAGCCGGAAAAATGTCTATGAAATGAAAGAAAAATGACAACAGCTAAATGAAATCCAAGAAAGCAAAAATAAAACTACTGCAATTAAACTAAAGGCAAAAGTAAAACTTGAAACTATTTTTAAACTAATGAAAAGCAAGCCAATAATCCCATCCATAATCATAACATTTCGACAATTAACTTGTAAGTCATAAGCTAAAGGCTTCGGAAATATCATCTTATAGCATGAGAGAATGACATTAAACTATCTAACTTTACACTAATGAAAAGCAAGCCAATAATCCCATCCATAATCATAACATTTCGCCAATTAACTTGTAAATCATAAGCTAAAGGCTCCGGAAATATCATCTTATAGCATGAGAGAAAGCAAGTAAACTCATTTATAAACTTAATACTTCGCCAATTAACTCTTTAGGTAAACCATAAGCTAAAGGCTCCGAAAATATCAACTTATAACATGAGTGACTAATCTAATAAACAAATACAAGAAACATGTAAATAAAAACTAATCTATTGTGTGCTCTAATGCTCCAATCACCGATTGGGAAATACTTCCTTTGACTATTTTGTCAAGCATAGATTAGACAGTTAGATAAATTTACAATCAACCGGTTGAACACACTTGCATGAATTAAAATTGCATGAATGGAAAATCTAAACTATCAAACTTGAAAGCAATCAAATGACATACTTGAATGAAATCAAAGCAAAACTACAAAACAAAATCTACTCTACCTTACATTCTAATATGCTCCATGACATCTACTTCACATCTCCTTCCATGTTGAGAACATCAAAGCTTTATTCAAATTCTTCAAAATTACAAAGTACAACAAAGCTCTCCAAAGCTTTCCAAAGCCATCAAGGAAAAACTACAAGCTCCAAGCTACAAAAGCTAAGACTAAAAAGCTCAAAAGCTACCAGCTAACAAATGAAGGAGAGAGATCTCCTATTTATACAAAAAGATGAGAAGTCATCTCATTAATGAGAGTCCATGAATCTCTCCCTCTACCTCTAGAGTCCTAATCAAAATAGGAACTGATAAGACATGTATTTTTAGAGTTTCAATATAAATAGGAGATGTGACACATATCCTCATGATCTCATGATTCTCTCCACTCAAATTCGAATTTGGCCTTAGGGTGCCACCTAAAATTCTGCTAGAAGCCTTCTTTTGACCTACACATGTCAACAATCTCAACCCACTTGTTATGTATAAGCATATGCACATTATTTTCTAATTTTTAATCACAAATTCACTTAAAAAGGCTAAGAATTAATAAATTTTGGAAAAACATAAATGTGGCCCAATGATAATGAAAGTGAGATGAATGTAGTGAAATGGAGGTGAAATGGAGGTGATATAATGGACATAATAGTGAAAGTGTAATGGAAATGAATGACAATTTCAAGACCCAACATACCCCCCAACTGAAGCTATTATATGTCCTCATGCAATATATATTACAATAATTCTTTTGATCCTTGAGATTTGGCTTAACTTTGCATGATATCATTTGATAACTTCATACTTCTACAAAGTGTTTTACTTGAATTGCAACATGGTTGGTTCTTGTGTTACAACCATATTTTGTTGTTGCATTCTATTTTGATCTTTGAACTTTGCATAATGATAATTTGATTTTTGTTTGCAAAGTATATCTTTATTGGATTGCATGATGGTTGGTTCTTGTGTGACAACCATGATTGTGTTTGTATCCAATTATCCTTTAAGCACTTTTGAAAAGCCATTGTATGCTCATAATAACAATGCAATAATTAATATATTTTGGAAGTATGTGGGCTCCTGAATATGATATGAACATGGAAAGATATGAATATGGATGTATCCCCCCCCAACTGATGGTATTGGCAATTTTATGAAATGAGGAAGAGAAGTGTTTTTCCAA
Organism: Pinus tabuliformis; assembly: GCA_031772625.1. Taxonomy (NCBI): domain Eukaryota; kingdom Viridiplantae; phylum Streptophyta; class Pinopsida; order Pinales; family Pinaceae; genus Pinus; species Pinus tabuliformis. The sequence continues at coordinate 1,004,679,333 of CM062811.1, forward strand.
CAATTATCATTCTAGCTTTTTATGGAATTCTATGGTCAAAAGTTAGAAAATGACGTACCTTAACTTACCCTTTGAAACAGATAAGTTGTATATGTGGTGGCTACAAAATTCTGATCATATTCTTCTTCAAGTGGCTAGACAAAAAGTGTCATGGATAAAAGAGTCAAGATGACTTTTTATTGCTTCTACTAAAACTTGCTGAATCTGCTCCAAAATGCTTAAAATAATAGTCTTCATGTCTTTAAAACTCATCGATACAATTCCTACTATGTGAAAAGATGTTCTCATGTCGAACATAGCAGGAAATTGTTGACTTAGTGGCCATTAATGGATGCCACTAGTCAACACGAGACCTCTCACCATTGATGACAATGAGAGTCAAGATGCTCAAACACATCTTGCTAGGTACGAATAATTTTGCCGCTGGCGAGTCACCTAGAAGATCTAATGAACAAGGGACATTAATGTGTTCCCATTGTTTGTCAGCATGAGGACTTGCCATTAAGGCACGCAAGCCTCAAAGTGTCTTTACAAGAATCTTAGTCTCAAAGGACTATGGACTCAGTAATTTGCATTGAAGCAGGGCTTATTTGTGAAATGAAAATGACAGGAAAGGAAAGATAAAAATGGAGGATGGTAATGGAGAGTAGAAATGGAAATGGGCAAAAAGCATGTGAATGAGCCTCTTCCTTTTATTTGTGGGTTATGAATGGACAAAAAGTAATGGAAAATGTATGTGAATGCAAATGGAAAATATGAAAGGAAATGAGGTGAATGCTTTATTATCAAATATGGATGTGATGGAGACAATAGTATCTGAAAGTTTTTCAAGTATTTGGATCTAATTTTGCATTAGCATATTTCCTCTTTGTTGCTGATCATCCTCTTATGAAACAAATTGGTCTCTTAAGAGAGACACCATTCACTTGTAGTCATTTGTCCTTCCTCTTGGAACCTGCAAAAAAACTAATACTTCTTCTGCAATGGAATGTAAGATTATAAAAGGAGAGATATGGCCAATCTCTCTAGTTATGATATTTACACACAAAACTAGGAATTTGTATTAATGAAACAAGTTCTCAAAGGAAAATCAAAATAATTTATACCTGCTTTGGAATTAGTGCCTCAAGTTGAATGTTGCTTCTTTTCAGTAATTTATTTCATTATTTACTGTTTCAAACTCTGATGATGGATTTCTCATTGTGTATATTTTGTCGAGATCTTTCCAATGACACTTGAATCATCAAATCTGATTTCATATGAAAAAGTTAGGCTGATTTGAACAATGAAGTTTTTCAGCTACAAATTGATGTTTGGCTGCGAAATTAGATTAGCTGCGGAATTGGAGAACAGCTACGGAATTGGACTTTAGCTGTGGAATGTGCACAATTTTTGTAACTAAAAATATTGAATAAAAGGTTAGCCATTCATCTTTCATCATCAGTCCAAAATTAATCAATACCTTCAGAAAAGTGAGCAAATAACTTATTCATTTCATTGATTCAAAATTGTTTTTTTTTTTTTTTTGACATGCGGTGACTTAGTGATAACACACACCTTGACTTCCCTTTGATTAGGGTCTTTTCATCGACTTGGATCAAATGGATAGAACACCATCCATGCACTAACATTTTCCCATCTACCCATATGGATTGTTTCGTCTCTTGACACCTGTAACCTACAAAAGTATGAAAATGGCTGCGGAATTGCCAGTTAGTTGCAGAAAAAGGTTGCATTCCACAGCTAGAAGACAGTCTCAAGGCCACTGAATAAAGGAGTTCTAGAAACTAGATTCATCTGTATACTAATTGTTGATTTACTGAAATTTCTTATAGTATACTGCCACCGAAGTGCAGCGAAGCTCCCTACTTCCTTAAGGATATCTATTCAATGTATATTTTTGCCATTTATTATGATGTCAAATACTCGCTGCCCAGGAGCTTTAATGGTTGGATCAATCTCAGCGAGGTGAAACCAAAGCATATAATCCAACCTAGCTGTAAGTGAAGTTTGATAAAGATGAAGTGGAAACTATTCATGAGCTTTATCAGTGCTTTTCATGGGATTACCAGTCGACAGAGGTCGTTTCATTGTAGAATTTTGGCTGAAAGTATAGTTAGATTGCCAGGCACGTCATAATAAAATCAAACATGTACACAGAACTTGTCAATGAAGACAAGATCCATGAGTACCAACTCTTATGTCGCTACTCTAGTGAGTAAAATGCCGAGTATCCTACAAGAACGAAAAGAACATAGGAACAGCCGTTAAACGGGTGTAATGGAGAAGTGTCGTATTCAATTGGGATACGTCTCTAAACAGGTGTGAGATGAATTATTAAAAATGGGAGATGTGTAATCATAATTGATTATCAGCACATAGTTGATTCCAAATCAGAATTCCCCTCTCCAAGCAGTCGAATTAAATCAATCAACCAGTTTATTAATTCAAATTCCATTTTTTCCTCTCGCGACATGCAAAAATGGGCTTCAAAGAACTGAAAAAATCTCTCAAACCGCTTCAAATTTCTTAACACGATTTCTAGGTTATGTAATTGACCCTATTTTTGAAAAAACTCATGTTTTATTTTTCCCAAATTCGTCTCCGTTTGGCCGGATCGTGTAGTTGAAGTTTGACGTTTTTTTTTAATGTTTTGTGTTTTTCTGTGGCAAATGCGTTTTGTTGTACGAGCTCTATTTCTGTAAATTTTTTTTTGGAGAAATGTATTTTGGAATGTGCATAACCTTGACGTCATTTAGATGCAAATATGCAAAAATTGCTCATAGACTTCACTGCATACAACACCACAGAGAAGGATAGTCCAGCTAACAATCCGAGTCTTCACGGATTTGATGTTATTGATGCAGCGAAATCAAGATTAGAGGAGGTTTTCCCAAACACTGTTTCTTGCACAGACATCCTCGCATTTGCTGCTAGAGAGAGCGCAAAGCTGGTAATTATATTGTCTTCTTTCACTCATAATTTTGTTGCAAAAGTCCTGCACCACAAATACCTACAAACTAACCAGTACACAATATTGGAAGGCCACTGATTTTTCTCATAAATGTTGGCAGACATCTCCATATAGGTATGGTCTCAGTTGGGATTTTCTGGCTGGATGGAGGATTTTCACTAACATTGGCCTGATGCTGTTGATTACAAGAGTCAGGCAGACAACTAGAGGAGGCTTTTGTAGATTTTTTATTTTTATTTTTATTTTTAAATGTTTTTGCAGGTTCGTTTCAAGGCCAAAGCTTGAACAGGAATGCAAATTTTCTATTGAGGCCACAATGAAAACTAGGATTGGAGATAGCCATAGTTTGTTTCCTTTTTCTTTCTCTAAAATTGTAAAATTTTATAAAAATGATTTTCAATTTCAGGCAGCAAAGACTTCAAGGTAAATATGCTAAAAGCAAGACTTTGAATGAGGTCTTAAGTTGATTTTTTATCGATTTGGGTTGGGTGACTAGGATAGGATCCATGTCGGGACAATTTCGGAGATGCCCATGTGGTCGGTTTCTTCATTGGATCCCTGTAACCTGCTAAACCTTGGAATTAGCTGCGAAATTCACAGTCAGCTGCGGAATCAGGCTGCATTCCGCAACTAGTTTGCAAAATCTTATTAAAAATGGACACAGTGTTTTGAGGGCCACTAGAAACCATAACCAGTCAATCTTGGACAGCTGAACCTATCAAAGCAATTGGATTTTTATTTTTTAATTTATTTTTTTATTGTCTTTTATTTGTATTTTAATTTTTTTATTGAATCAAATGAAATGATGAAGTTTATTTTTTCCCTTTTTTTTTAACATAAAAAATTATTTTTCTGATCCTCCAGATCACACAAAGTGCAGGAGGAGAGCATACTCAAGAAATTAATAAAAAAAATTTAGATGTAAGAAATAAGGTCTCCTAATTACACTTCTCCGGCAACGACGCCAAAATGTCTAGTAAATTTAGTGTCCTAAATTGCTCTATATAAATTATTAATCTGGGTATCGTAAACTGGTGAAGTATGGTGCACCATATGTGCTTAGTTAACCCTTTTTTTTACTTCGTTGTTTTATAGTTTATGTTGTTTTTGGGGGTTTGTTTCTTATGCTTAAGGAAATTAATCTAAGAAAGAAAAGATCTCTAAATGTTAATGGACAATTAAATCTAATGACTTCTAATGTTAGAACCTAATTTCTAAAGGAAGGAGAAAATGAAACAAATCAAAGCCTTGAACAGTTAGATTAATCTAAGCCGGCAAAATGTCTATGAAATGAAAGAAAAAATGATAACAGTTAAATGAAATCCAAGAAAGCAAAAATAAAACTACTGCAATTAAACTAAAGGCAAAAGTAAAACTTGAAACTACTTTTAACTAATGAAAAACAATCCATTAATCCCATCCATAATCATAACATTTCGACAATTAACTTGTAAATCATAAGCTAAAGGCTCTGGAAATATCATCTTATAGCATGAGAGAATGACATTAAACTATCTAACTTTACACTGATGAAAAGCAAGCCAATAATTCCATGCATAATCATAACATTTCACCAATTAACTTGTAAATCATAAGCTAAAGGCTCCAGAAATATCATCTTATAGCATGAGATAATGACATTAAACTATCTAACTTTACACTAATGAAAAACAAGTAAACTCATTTATAAACTTAATACTTCACAAATTAACTCTTCAGGTAACCCATAAGCTAAAGGCTCTAAAAATATTAGCTTATAACATGAGTGACTAATCTAATAAGCAAATACGAGAAACATGTAAAGAAAAACTAATCTACTGTGTGCTCTAATGCTCTAATCACTAATTGGGAAATACTTCCTTTGACTATTTTGTCAAGCATAGATTACACAGTTAGATAAATCTACAATCAACTGGTTGAACACACTTGCATGAATTAAAATTGCATAAATGGAAAATCTAAACTATCAAACTTGAAAGCAATCAAATGACATACTTGAATGAAATCAAAGCAAAACTACAAAACAAAATCTACTCTACCTTACATTCTAATATGCTCCATGACATCTACTTCACATCTCCTTCCATGTTGAGAACATCAAAGCTTTATTCAAATTCTTCAAAATTACAAAGTACAACAAAGCTCTCCAAAGCTTTCCAAAGCCATCAAGGAAAAACTACAAGCTCCAAGCTACAAAAGCTACAAGCTAAAAAGCTACCAGCTAACAAATGAAGGAGAAATATCTCCTATTTATACAAAAAGATGAGAAGTCATCTCATTAATGAGAGTCCATGAATCTCTCCCTCTACCTCTAGAGTCCTAATCAAACTAGGAACTGATAAGACACATGTCTTTTTAGAGTTTCAATACAAATAGGAGATGTGACACATATCCTCATGATTCCATGATTCTCTCCACTCAAATTCGAATTTGGCCTTAGGGTTCCACATAAAAGTCTTCTAGAAGCGTCCTTTTGACCTACACATGTCAACAATCTCAATCCACTTGTTAGGTTTAAGCATATGCACATTATTTTGTAATTTTTAACCACAAATTCACTTAAAAAGGCTAAGAATTAATAAAGTTTGGAAAAACATAAATGTGGCCCAATGATAATGAAAGTGAGATGAATCTAGTGACATGGTAGTGAAATGGAGGTGAAATGGATGTGATATAATGGACATAATAGTGAAAGTGTAATGGAAATGAATGACAATTTCAAGACCCAACAACAATAATAATCATCATAATTATTAATAAAAAAATTATGAATCAAATTACATAAAACTAAAACTAAAATAAAATAAAATAAAATTATAACATAAAGTCTTTATAAATATAAGTGCATCAATTAATGTGAATGAACCAATGAATGGACATCAAGTATGATTTCCATCATGAGGATAAGATAAATTCATGTTATGGATTTATGTTATAAAGTTATGTTATATAGATTCTTCAAACGATATTGTAAGAAACCACATCTTTGTGCAATTGTTGGAATTCTAAATTCAGCAAAGGGACCATGTACATACATATGATTCTTATAATGATTTTAATATAAAATATATGAATCATTGATGCGTGAGAACGGTTTGTAGAAAATGATAAGGGTTGAACAAATAAAGCAACTACCAAGAAATAGTTTAAAAAAAAATTATAATCTAAAAAACTCTAACATAACAACTACTATTTGATAATTCCATGCATGCAATGATAGCATATGTTTATGTCCCTGTGCATTGAATGCTAACATATGTTTCACTACCACGATCACAAAATATCTAGCTCTCAATTGTGACAGTGACCCATAGATTTACATGGAGAATATATATAGAAGTAGGTTGTAGGAGTTTATCATATTTACAACAAAGAGACGTAGAGGGGAAAATTTCATGAATGAATCTCCTCGAGAGATTTTATCCTTCTCATTGCTCGATAGATCCGGGTTTAACATGGATCTAGGATGGTTATATAATACTATATAATATATATATATTTGTATCTGTGTCTCTTTCTTATTCCTTCTCTCTATATTACCCCACAAACATACACACACTTTCTCTGTATCTATCTCTCTCTCTCTCCCCCCCTCTTCCTCTCCCCACTCTCTCTCTCTTTCCCTTCTCTCCCTCTCTCTCCCCCCTCCTACTCTCATCTCTCCCTCACTTTCTCTCTGTCTCTCTCTTGTCACTCTCTATCTCTCTCCACCTTTCTTCCTCTATGTTTTCTTCTTCTCTCCCTCTCTCTCCCCCTCGAACTCCATCCCTCTCTCTCCTTCTCTCTCTTGAGACCTCTCCCTCTCTTCCTTCCTCTCTTTTCGATTCTCTCCATCCTCCCTATGTCTCTCCCCCCATCACTCTCTTTGTCTCTCTTCCCTCGAGCTATGTCACTATCTTCATCCCTCTTTCCTTCTCTCCCTCCCCTCCATCTTTGTGTCTCCTTCTCTCTATCTTCACCTTCTTTTCTTATCTCTCTCCTCTCATTTTCTCTTTCTTCCCACCTCTCATATCCCCCTCACTCTATCCCCATCTCTCCCTTGTCACACACACTCTCTCTCCTCATCTCTCTATATGCTATTTTATTTTCTCCCTCTCTCCCCCCTCCAACTCCATCTCTTTCCCTTTCCCTCTCTCCTTCTCTCTCTCCCCTTCTCTCTCTTCCTTCGTCTCTCTCCCTCTCTCTCCCACCTGCATCTCTCTCTGCCCACCATCACTCTCTCTCTCTCTCTTCGCCCTTGATATTTGTCACTATCTCCCTCCCTCAATCCCTCTCTCCCCCCTTCTCTCTATTAAATTTGATTCTCATATATTGTGTTTAAGAAAGTATCTAAATTAAAAAAACTCAATTGGTTGAAAAATATTAAACCTATATTTTGGATCAATCATGTAAAAAAAATACAATAATGAAAACTTAAAACAATCGTGGATCATCTTTCCTTTATTATTGTTAGTCATTTTACTTTCTCTCATCGCTTGGATACTTGGTTAATATGGAGCTATATTGGTTCTTAATATATATTTATATTATATAAAATTCACATCTTTATATATAAAACTATTCTCATTTTTTATTTTATTATAACCTTGATTTAAATTCTTTGGGAATCTTTTTAGTATCCTGGAGGATAGAGGGCTTAGATATATCTCAAAAGTAATTATAACCTTTTTCCTTTTAGATTTAATTAAATTTTTTTTTATAAAATTAAAATAAAATAAACATATTTATAAGATATTTTGATTGTGAAATAAGTTATATTTTTTGGGAATGTGGTAATGATAAGCCATGGTATTGTAACAAAGCCTATTTACATGTTGATAATATCCATAGTGAAGCAGGGGTGAATATCCATGGTTAAGAATGGTGTCATATTGTTATAAAATATTTTGATTGTGAAATAAGTTATGGTTTTTGGGCATAAGTGTTAAAAGTTAAATGTTAAACATGTACGTTTGACATCTACCCCATACTTGGTTGTAGAGGGCCTCTCGACACAATAAATTAATATATATCCTTAAAATTGGTGAAAGGAAATTCTAAAGTGGATGGTGGATGAAAAATAGGACGAGACATGATTGAATTTTTGTTATCTATACCGCGTAATTGTTGTTGAAGAAGAAGTTCATCATCAAGTTATTGGAGTACTTGCGAGTGAAGTCTCATTCTTGAGTTTCAGTCATACATAAAAAATATGATTATGGATGACACTAGTGGAAAAGGAGGTGGGACTAACATGGTAGTGTTTAAGAACATTGTTAAGTAAGGTTGATTGATAAGAATCAAAATAGCCATGCAAAAAAAGAAAAAGATTGTTTGACATGCTTACACTCTACAAAAATAATGTCCCGCTCAAAGGGAGAAGAAGTCAGCCTATCTATTGAATCCATTTTTTTTGTGTTTGCTAGTTTTTGTGAGTCGTGAGCTGATTGGAACAACTAGCCCGTGGCTTGAGTATCCGTAGGCTAGGGGAATCTAAGTCATCAAAATCACTTGAGGCTCACGCTCGACCTAAACCACACCAACCATTAGCATGGTTGGATTATTTCACATGGAGTTTCAAATCGGTGACCTTTACACCATAAACTACCCTAAGAGAAGACCACGAAACTATCTACTTTACATCCCATGGGAAACATATCTATTGAATCCATTAGTGTTGGTGGGAATAGTAGTGAACTACTTTTCTAGGTCATTTAATAAACCATGTTACATTTAACACAACAATTACAAAAAGGAACACTGATTTGTATAAATCATACTCAATTTTTTCTAGCTATTATTTTTCATTATGAAATTACAATGATTATATGTGACATGCATGATCTTCATATGCTATAAAATTCAAGCCTACTAAAGGGAAAATCATGTGCCTATGATTTGGTCATGCATTTTGTAAGTTGACATAAGAGAAGTGAATGAGACTATTTTGTGGATGTGTGTTGACATTATTAAGGATTGAAATGTTGGTTTATGACATGATTAATAACACCTTGGATATAGGAATAAATTACATAGGTGTATGTTAAAAAATTAGAAAGGCAAAAATATTTTCTTATGTTGATAATTACTGGTGTTATTCTTGTATTCTTATTGTCTTCTTTATGTTATTATTTTATTTTTGTTCCATCAAGAAATCATCAAAACAAAACATGAAGATCAACAACACCAAATGTAGGCACTCAACTAGGGCTAAAACCCCACTCTAGGGGAAAACTCAGTCAAAATCTTCCAGTGATAAAATTGAGATAGACCAGGACCTTAGACCTAAATAAAATACTTTCCTCCTCCACCAAGTCAATATTCCAATATGATTCAGCAACCTTTAGTAGTCTCTTCGTGTCTAGTAGTTACAAACCAACAATATCCCCTAATTTCGGCCCCTAACAACTCCATAATTTTGGCCCAACTACTCTAGAATTTGACCCAGCTATAGTATTGCAATTTTGGCTCTTCCAACAAATTAGAAACTTTATATGTGTGAGACAAGGATAAATAAAATTTGACTTCTTATGCTTAACAAAGACTTCCTTCTCCTTCGCTAGGGTTTCCTTTCTCTTCCTTCAATTTCACACCCTTTTTTGCCTCCATTAACTAAATATTGAACGTGTTGTGGATGTACTCCAAATGAGTCAATTTTCTACCCTTTTATAGTGGTTTTTGTTTATTTAATTAGGCCGACTTGTCTAGGTTGAGGCTAACTTAGTGGAGGAGGCCTACGTGACCTATTTTACATAAAAATAATTTTATTTCTTGATTGGCAATGCCCAAGAAGGGTCTTACATTATGACATGGACAAGAATAGTTGACATAAACCCTAGAATAATTTGAATGAAGGCTTTGACCTAAAAACCATTGACCCAAGCATGAAACCCATGCTTTAATAAGTAAATTTCTTTTACAATAAAATTTATTTTTCTTTCTTTTCAGAAATACATTACATCATGACTCAAATATAATTATGAAGATCAAAACTATTTACATTTTTCAACAATATATGTTATGCAACCAACTCACAAATAGATAGATCAACGAATTAAAAATTATCCTCTTCAAGGGGGAAACCTCCTTTACATTACATAAATGAACAATTCTTGGATGATTCAAATGACAAAACCTCCTTTCTATATATAGGAGTCTAAGGGGTCACAATATGATCACAACCTACATAAAAATAATAATTTAAGGGCACAACAATAATAATAGTCTGCTTCTATGGGGCACAATAATAACAATATGGGGACTACATGGGCACAACAATAACAATAAGGGGGCTACACTAATAATAACAATAAAGGGATACACTAGTATTATAGGGACCTAACATGCCCCTCTCCTTCAAAAAATTGTTGTCCTCAATGCTTGAGTAGTTCTGGATTCTTCTGTATAAAATTCTCATCCTCGCATGCGGAATCTTTAGCGGGTAAGTTCTTCCACTTGATGAGATACTGTGAAATTGATTGATTTTGTAGTTGTTGAGTTCTTGTTTCTGTGACTGCTTCAGGTTCCAATATGATTTTTCCTTCCTTGTCAAGTTCTGGAAATATTGTTTGAACTGCGAGCTTGTCACTTATAACCTTCTTTAAGCATGAAATATGGAAAATTGGTTGCACTCGAGAAGATGTCGGAAGCTCCAATTTGTATTCCATAATACCAATATTTTGAAACACCTTGTAAGGACCACAATACGTTGGCGATAATTTATTATCCTTTTTAGCTTGCTTGAGGTACATTTGTTTGTATGGTTGCAGTCGTAAAAATACCCAGTCGTCTACATCAAAACTTCTTTCACTGCAATGTTGATCTCCCTATTGTTTCATTTAATTCTGCGTTGAAGTGAGGTTATCCTTTAAGAGTTGGAGAACTTTTTGTTGATGTTTGATGTGATCTTCCACTTCTTGAACCTTTATAATTTTTTTTATTAAAGATGATGTGATGGATGGTGGATGATATCCCTAAAGTGCCATAAATGGGGTCATTTTTGCTAAAGTATGGAAGGAAGTGTTATACCACCATTTAGCCAGAGGTAACCACTTGACCCATTATGTTTTCTTATCAGAGACAAAGAAACAAAGATATCTAGTGATAGTTGTCCCATCAGATTGAGGATGATAAGATGAACTATGAGCTAATTGAGTACCCATGAAATAAAATATTTTTGTCCAAAAATTTCCAGTTAAAATTGGATCTTTGTCACTTACAATAATCTTTGGGTTTCCATGTAGATTTTGAATTATTTCCATAAATGCATTGGCACTTGTATTGGCTTTAAATGGATGAGATAATGCACCAAAAGTGTGCATACTTGGTAAGTCTATCAACTACCACCATGATGGCACTCTTTCCTTTGGACTTGGGTATACTTTTGATAAAATCCATCGAAACCTCCTCCCAACATTGACTTGGAATTAATAAAGGTTATAATAGACCCGTGGTCTTAATTGTCTCAACTTTATTTTGTTGGAAAACTAAAAATTCTAGCACAAACTTTTGAATATTAGATTTATGTCCATCCCAAAAAATTCCTTCTTGACCCTGTGGTAAGTTTTTAAAAATCCTAAGTGCCCTACTAAGGGAGAGGTGTGCAATTCCAAAAGAATATTTTGTTTGAGTTGGGAATTATTACAAAGATATAAGCGATCTTTGAACCATAATGAATCATTTTTCCAGCTAAATGTGTCAGATGTACTAAGATCTTGCTGCAACATTTGAATGAGTGTCCACACTTCTTTTTCATTCATCCATTCATCCCTTTCCTTGGTTATCTAATCTGGTTGGATAATATAAATGTTACAGAGCAATGCTTCCACATCCTCATCCTTTCTTTAGAGTGCATATGTAACAACATTTTTCTTCCCTTTTTTGTAGATGATTTCAAAGTCATAACCCAACATCTTTGTGACCCAATTTTGCTGCTTTTCTGAAGATAATATTTATTCCAAAAAGTATTTAATAATATCATGATATGTTTTTACATTGAAGTGTATTCCCATTAGGTAAGTTTTCCATTGCTTTAGTGCATGTAGTATTGCCAACATTTCCTTCTCATAAATAGGTTTGTGTAAATACTGCCTTTGATTGGACAAATTTCAAAAGAAATGGGTCTTCCTTCTTGCATTAATACAACACCAGTTCTGTTTCTTGAGGCATCACATTCCACAATGAAGGTTTTGCGAAGTCTGGCATAGCTAAGACCGGTTCTTATCACATTTCCTCTTTAATATGTTTAAAGGATTTAGTTGCTTCTAGAGTCAAAGAAAATGAATATTTCTTTAGTAATGTTGTTAGAGGTACTATTATTCTCCCATAATTCTTAACAAACCTGTGATAATATCCTATCAACCCAAGAAATCCTCGCAGATGCCTTATGGTTGCAGATATTTCCATTCCTTAATGGGTTTAATTTTGTTAGGTTCTACCTTAACACCCTCATGAGATATAATATACCCAAATATTCCACCTCTTGTACTCCAAAGAAACATTTGGAGGTTTTTGCATATAATTTTTTCTCCTCCAATAGTTTGAGCACCCTGACAATATGTTGAACATGATCTTTCCAATACTTGTTGTAGATTAGTATATCATCAAAAAGTACTAACACAAATTTTCTAAGGGTTTGAAAATGGAATTCATCAAACCTTGAAATGTATAAGGTGCATTGGTAATGAAAAAAGGCATGAAAAAAATTCGTAATGACCCTCATGAATTCTAAAAGTTATTTTTGGAATGTCTTTGGTGTTCACTCAAATTTGATGATATCATGAATGAAGATCCAACTTGGTGAAGTAAAGTGCTCCATGTAATTCATAAATGCCAAGAATGGAAAATTTATCTTTAATAGTGAGCTTGTTGAGCTCCCTTTAATACACACACATGCATCATGATCCATCATTATTGTGCACCAATACTACTGGAGCCAAAAAATAACTTTCACTAGGTTGAATTATACTAGCCTCTAGCATTTTTGAAACCATACATTTAATTTCACTTTTTGGGCATAGGGATATCCGTAAGGCCTAATGTTTGGAGGAAAACTTCCTGGAATCAAATGAATAGCATGATCATGATCACAAATAGGTGGGAGGCCTTTGGGAGTTTCAAATACCTTGGAATGATTGTCGAATACTTTTTGGATATGTGTAGAAATAGAGGATTTTTATGTTTGAACCTGTAGTTAGCATAATTGTGCAATTACGCCCCGTTGTTATTTCTTTAGAATATTTTTCATGTTATTAGAACTAATTATCTTTCCTGGTTTCCCTTTGATACCCCTTAATTCAACTTCCTTTCCTTCCAAAAAAATATTCAAGAAAATTTCTTGAAAATGAAAAGTTATCATGCCCAAATATTGTAACCATTGGACTCCTAATACAACATCAACACCACCCATTGGAATGGAGAGAATTGGACTATTCAATACATATTAACCCATGGTTAGCTTGATATTATGCCACTTTCCAGAGAAATTTATAGTTCCACCATTTGCATCAATCACTTGAAACTCTAGTGCTGGGTATAGGAAGAAATTCAATTCCTTGGAATTTTACAATAAATAAAATTATGGGTACTACTCAAATCAATCAACACTATTACCTTTTTCTTCTTGATATGTCCTTCTATCTTGAGAGTTTTAGGAGTTGTAATTCCTGCCAATGCATTACAAGATAGGGTCGGATTCATTTCTCCTTTCTCTAGGGTTGGTTCTTGGTGAACATACTCTTCTTTTGAAGTTTCTTGTTCCTTTTCTTCCTCCTCTTCACAATCTATGTAAAATAATTTCTTCTCAGCACACTTATGACCTTTAGTGTCTTTGCTATCACAACGGTAGAAAATCCATTTTTCTCTTTTTTCTTCCAATTGTTGTGGTGTCAACCTTGTAGGTTGTGGAAGGCTAGGGGCAACAACACTTCCATCTTTATCGTTGTGAGTGGTAGGCTTCCTTGTTGCCATAATTTTTCTTTCAAATTTTCTTGTCAACCTGAATGCCTTCTCCAAATAATCAGGTTCCCAAAGGAGAACCTCATGTTGGATGTTATCCTTTAAAGTCCCTATGAACACATCAATCCTAAGATCCTTTGAAATATCATTTTCCCTTATATTCAATTTTTGGAAGTCCTCAATGTCCTCTACCATTGAAACCTTTTGTTTGAGATTTATCAATTGGATAAAGAAGGTGTTTCTATTTGTATCCTCATAATCTGCTATCATTTCCTCTATAAAAATTAACCAAGTGACAAGTGGTTTACGAGAACAAAGCCATAGATAACATACAAACTTATTGGGTTATAAATATAAAGTTGTGATTTGTACCTTTTGTGTGTGTTGCACATTATGAAGATCAAATTATTGCTCCATTTGTAGTATCCATGTTACTAGATCCTTTCCATCAAACTTCCTCATATCGATCTTTGGAATATGGTGGGTCTTTAATACAACATTAGAGTTTATGAAATCATAATTAACATTTTTTTTTCTCATCATGAGTTTCATCTAATACCTTTTCGCCATTAGGAAGCATTTCTTGTAGCAACTTTTTCAAACCTTCCTTAAAACCTTCCATGTCTACTTTTAAACCATTCTTCAAATCTTCCATGTTGCCTCTCATTTTTTCTTCTATGCCATCCTTCAAACCTTCCATGACTTATTTTAAACTATTCTTCAAATTTTCCATCTTAGCTTTCGTTTCATTTTTGTTTACTCTTGAGAGTGAAATTTGTTGCACTTGGTCTCGTAATTTTGATATATCATGTTGCATTTCTTCCTCTTATTCATGCGGCATAGTAGATCTTTCTAGTTGCTTACTAGGTTTTTTCATTTTCTTGCTTCAAGGAATTTTTAAATCAAACAGTGATATTTATGCCTCACTATGCCTTTTGAATAATTTTAAACTGTTTTTTCAAACAAGAGTTATGCATAATTTAAATAAATACACACATTTTTCTTGCTTTTTGGGAGCTAGATATTTCAACTGTTGTATCTCTATAATTTTCAATCTCCAAGATCTGAAATTAAGTCATATAGTAGACCTCTAGGTCTTCTTTCCAACCTAACAAGTCAGACCAATATTTGAGTCTTCAAGGAAGAGTTATGCTCAATCTCCCATGATGCCCTGATTATAGACTAGCTCAGTAGAGCGAACTTGTACAAAGTGCCACATGACACTGTTTCGACTTTTAGACCTGAAAATGATATCCAACAAAAAAAATTTGTCCTCTTCCAGTCACATTTTACGAAATTAAAATCTAATGCTGAAAGAGGAAGATATGATGATTTTCCCTAGGTCACTTGTTTGAGATGGAATTCTGGAGCCTACAAAAACCCTAACTTCCTCTCATACCTATGAAAATATATCAAGAAAAGATCTAAAATTCGTACACGAAGTTCATCAATATTTTAGTTCCACATGGTTTCAATTTTAGCTTCTGAAGCATCGTAGAAAAATAGTTACAACAAAAATTCCAAGATGACCTGTTTGAAGAGAGAAACCTTAGAATCCAAAGCTCTGATACCAAATGTTATGCAACCAACTCATAAATAGATAGATCAACGACTTAAAAATTATCCTCTTAGAGGGGGGAACCTCCTTTACATTAAATAAATGAACAATTATTGGATCATTCAAATGAAAAAAGCTCCTTTCTTTATATAGGAGTCCAAGGGGTCACAATATAATCAGAACCTACATAAAAATAATAATTCAAAGGCACATCAATAACAATATGGGGACTACATGGGCACAAAAATAACAATAAGGGGGCTACACTAACAATAACAATAAGGGGCTACACTAGTTTTATAGGGACCTAGCAATATATTCTTAAGCCCATTATTGACTATTGTGAGAAATTTGAATGAGCTATAGGTAGAGTATGTGTGGTTGATCAACACTAAGGAATTTAATCAAGGCATTTAGGGGAAACTTTCTTTCAAACAATGTGAAATATTATCATGATATATCAAGTTACACATTGGTTGGGGAGGACATTGAAAATAGATAATGAAACTCTTAAATATTATGATACTTTGAAGGTTGAGTGTGTTAGATGTCATTTTTTCGCATTCATTCAAATGGCCTAGAAACCAGATAAATCAACATCCTTGACACCTTGTCATTATCCTTTTTCAAGGCCTCAAGCATTGATTCTCTAAAAAGTAGAAGAATTTTAGGTAGATCAGATTAAAAATTCATTTTTTGGCCCCAGTGCACTCTGCCTTTCAGTCCACCTATGATGGTTGCTTGTTACATAACTGAGCACCTGCATTGACCAGCATAGATTTCTCTCCTTTGTAGGTGTGATGGTTCTAGAATTTTAGGAAAAATAAAAAATATTTACGAAACTTCTTCTTCCAGAAGCTTCTAAGGTGGTTTTAACCATTTAATATTGATTAAGATCTCAAATTCCTATCCTCTCCTACTCTTGTCCCTAGAACTTATCCTTCTTCATATGTGGATCTCAAGCAGGCTAGATTAGTAAATCCTAAACTACCACTTTTACCATATAAATTCATTGCCTCCTATAGAGTCTAGGTTGGCTTTTGGAGACTATTAGCTATGCCATTTTGTTGTTTCTTTTTACCCAAGGATCCATTACCATCCTTGAGTTGTGAGTGAAGTTTTTCCTTGTGGCCAAGGAAGGGCAAGTTTGGTGGGATATTCTACATTTTCAAGAACTGCAAAAGGGTCGTAATCTTCTCCTACATTTCATCAATACAAGAAGATTTTTTTTCATATGCTTTGTGTCTATTTATTCCATATGTATTTCAATACCCACATGAATCATTGAATATAGATATTAGTTTATGCTATGGATGTCTTAGAGTTCTCTTGTTTGTTGTGATTGTCTTGCAAGTTCCATTTATAGTAATTTGAGTTGGACCTAAAGTCTACAAGCCAAGAGAAGAGGAAGACTAGTGTTGGATTCCAGGTAGGCATTTCCTCCATTTATTAATTTCTCTAAGGAAAACATTGTCCTTTTTTGTTTCTGTTGTTTCTATATCAGCCACTAGATATAGGGGATTCACTTATGTTCACAGAAGAGAATTTGCCATAAAATAGTTAGTATTGGCTTGTAAGGTTGGTTAAAGAAGGGTGATGTTATCACCATGGGAGGGTTCATGTCTCTCCAGTGAAGTTCATTATATTTGCATGCCTTTCCTTATGATATCCATTAGAGCTAAGTTCAAATCTAAGATGAATTTAACAAAATAAATATCCCTATTCATGGATTTTTAGAGAAAAAGTTGATTTGAATATCATAAAATAACTATAGTGATAGTAAACTCTCATGTATTAAATAATGGATAATTTTCCACTTCAAGAAAATCAAGGACTAGGAAGCATTTCTTTCACTGCAATGTTGATCTCCCTATTGTTTCATTTAATTCTGCGTTGAAGTGAGGTTATCCTTTAAGAGTTGGAGAACTTTTTGTTGATGTTTGATGTGATCTTCCACTTCTTGAACCTTTATAATTTTTTTATTAAAGATGATGTGATGGATGGTGGATGATATCCCTAAAGTGCCATAAATGGGGTCATTTTTGCTGAAGTATGGAAGGAAGTGTTATACCACCATTCAGCCAGAGGTAACCACTTGACCCATTATGTTTTCTTATCAGAGACAAAGAAACAAAGATATCTGGTGATAGTTGTCCCATTAGATTGAGGATGATAAGATGAACTATGAGCTAATTGAGTACCCATGAAAGAAAATATTTTTGTCCAAAAATTTCCAGTTAAAATTGGATCTTTGTCACTTACAATAATCTTTGGGTTTCCATGTAGATTTTGAATTATTTCCATAAATGCATTGGCACTTGTATTGGCTTTAAATGGATGAGATAATGCACCAAAAGTGTGCATACTTGGTAAGTCTATCAACTACCACCATGATGGCACTCTTTCCTTTGGACTTGGGTAAACTTGTGATAAAATCCATCGAAACCTCCTCCCAACATTGACTTGGAATTAATAAAGGTTATAATAGACCCGTGGTCTTAATTGTCTCAACTTTATTTTGTTGGAAAACTAAAAATTCTAGCACAAACTTTTGAACATTAGATTTATGTCCATCCCGAAAAATTCCTTCTTGACCCTGTGGTAAGTTTTTAAAAATCCTAAGTGCCCTACTAAGGGAGAGGTGTGCAATTCCAAAAGAATATTTTGTTTGAGTTGGGAATTATTACAAAGATATAAGCGATCTTTGAACCATAATGAAGCATTTTTCTAGCTAAATGTGTCAGATGTACTAAGATCTTGCTGCAACATTTGAATGAGTGTCCACACTTCTTTTTCATTCATCCATTCATCCCTTTATTTGGTTATCTAATCTGGTTGGATAATATAAATTTTACAGAGCAATGCTTCCACATCCTCATCCTTTCTTTAGAGTGCATATGTAACAACATTTTTCTTCCCTTTTTTGTAGATGATTTCAAAGTCATAACCCAACATCTTTGTGACCCAATTTTGCTGCTTTTCTGAAGATAATATTTAGTCCAAAAAGTATTTAATAATATCATGATATGTTTTTACATTGAAGTGTATTCCCATTAGGTAAGTTTTCCATTGCTTTAGTGCATGTAGTATTGCCAACATTTCATTCTCATAAATAGGTTTGTGTAAACACTGCCTTTGATTGGACAAATTTCAAAAGAAATGGGTCTTCCTTCTTGCATTAATACAACACCAGTTCTGTTTCTTGAGGCATCACATTCCACAATGAAGGTTTTGCGAAGTCTAGCATAGCTAAGACTGGTTCTTAGCACATTTACTCTTTAATATGTTTAAAGGATTTAGTTGCTTCTAGAGTCAAAGAAAATGAATATTTCTTTAGTAATGTTGTTAGAGGTACTATTATTCTCCCATAATTCTTAACAAACCTGTGATAATATCTTATCAACCCAAGAAATCCTCGCAGATGCCTTATGGTTGCAGATATTTCCATTCCTTAATGGGTTTAATTTTGTTAGGTTCTACCTTAACACCCTCATGAGATATAATATACCCAAATATTCCACCTCTTGTACTCCAAAGAAACATTTGGAGGTTTTTGCATATAATTTTTTCTCCTCCAATAGTTTGAGCACCCTGACAATATGTTGAACATGATCTTTCCAATACTTGTTGTAGATTAGTATATCATCAAAAAGTACTAACACAAATTTTCTAAGGGTTTGAAAATGGAATTCATCAAACCTTGAAATGTATAAGGTGCATTGGTAATGAAAAAAGGCATGAAAAAAATTCGTAATGACCCTCATGAATTCTAAATGTTATTTTTGGAATGTCTTTGGTGTTCATTCTAATTTGATGATATCATGAATGAAGATCCAACTTGGTGAAGTAAATTGCTCCATGTAATTCATAAATGCCAAGAATGGGAAATTTATCTTTAATAGTGAGCTTGTTGAGCTCCCTTTAATACACACACATGCATCATGATCCATCATTATTGTGCACCAATACTACTGGAGCCAAAAAATAACTTTCACTAGGTTGAATTATACCAGCCTCTAGCATTTTTGAAACCATACATTTAATTTAACTTTTTGGGCATAGGGATATCCGTAAGGCCTAATGTTTGGAGGAAAACTTCCTGGAATCAAATCAATAGCATGATCATGATCACAAATAGGTGGGAGGCCTTTGGGAGTTTCAAATACCTTGGAATGATTGTCGAATACTTTTTGGATATGTGTAGAAATAGAGGATTTTTATGTTTGAACCTGTAGTTAGCATAATTGTACAATTACGCCCCGTTGTTATTTCTTTAGAATATTTTTCATGTTATTAGAACTAATTATCTTTCCTGGTTTCCCTTTGATACCCCTTAATTCAACTTCCTTTCCTTCCAAAAAAATATTCAAGAAAATTTCTTGAAAATGAAAAGTTATCATGCCCAAATATTGTAACCATTGGACTCCTAATACAACATCAACACCACCCATTGGAATGGAGAGAATTGGACTATTCAGTACATATTAACCTATGGTTAGCTTGATATTATGCCACTTTCCAGAGAAATTTATAGTTCCACCATTTGCAGCAATCACTTGAAACTCTAGTGCTGGGTATAGGAAGAAATTCAATTCCTTGGAATTTTACAATAAATAAAATTATGGGTACTACTCAAATCAATCAACACTATTACCTTTTTCTTCTTGATATTTCCTTCTATCTTGAGAGTTTGAGGAGTTGTAATTCCTGCCAATGCATTACAAGATAGGGTCGGATTCATTTCTCCTTTCTCTAGGGTTGGTTCTTGGTGAACATACTCTTCTTTTGAAGTTTCTTGTTCCTTTTCGTCCTCCTCTTCACAATCTATGTAAAATAATTTCTTCTCAGCACACTTATGACCTTTAGTGTCTTTGCTATCACAACGGTAGAAAATCCATTTTTCTCTTTTTCCTTCCAATTGTTGTGGTGTCAACCTTGTAGGTTGTGGAAGGCTAGGGGCAACAACACTTCCATCTTTATCGTTGTGAGTGGTAGGCTTCCTTGTTGCCATAATTTTTCTTTCAAATTTTCTTGTCAACCTGAATGCCTTCTCCAAATAATCAGGTTCCCAAAGGAGAACCTCATGTTGGATGTTATCCTTTAAAGTCCCTATGAACACATCAATCCTAAGATCCTTTGAAATATCATTTTCCCTTATATTCAATTTTTGGAAGTCCTCAATATCCTCTACCATTGAAACCTTTTGTTTGAGATTTATCAATTGGATAAAGAAGGTGTTTCTATTTGTATCCTCATAATCTGCTATCATTTCCTCTATAAAAATTAACCAAGTGACAAGTGGTTTACGAGAACAAAGCCATAGATAACATACAAACTTATTGGGTTATAAATATAAAGTTGTGATTTGTACCTTTTGTGTGTGTTGCACATTATGAAGATCAAATTATTGCTCCATTTTTAGTATCCATGTTACTAGATCCTTTCCATCAAACTTCCTCATATCGATCTTTGGAATATGGTGGGTCTTTAATACAACATTAGGGTTTATGAAATCATAATTAACATTTTTTTTTCTCATCATGAGTTTCATCTAATACCTTTTCGCCATTAGGAAGCATTTCTTGTAGCAACTTTTTCAAACCTTCCTTAAAACCTTCCATGTCTACTTTTAAACCATTCTTCAAATCTTCCATGTTGCCTCTCATTTTTTCTTCTATGCCATCCTTCAAACCTTCCATGACTTATTTTAAACTATTCTTCAAATTTTCCATCTTATCTTTCATTTCATTTTTGTTTACTCTTTGTGAGAGTGAAATTTGTTGCACTTGGTCTCGTAATTTTGATATATCATGTTGCATTTCTTCCTCTTATTCATGCGGCATAGTAGATCTTTCTAGTTGCTTACTAGGTTTTTTCATTTTCTTGCTTCAAGGAATTTTTAAATCAAATAGTGATATTTATGCCTCACTTTGCCTTTTGAATGTTCAAGCATCAATGACAAAAAATGCAACAATTTATTTAAATCCATTAAGATTGTTAATGATATCAAAGGCCCTAGAATGATTCGGGGCTCTATGACCATTTATAAGGATGATTTAAAAGAAGAATTAGATGCTATCAAAGTATCATTTGGGGCTAAATTAAAAAATATGACTCATTTTCATGAAGCCCAAATCAAGAAATCATTGGTCATGTTTTTTAATGACAACAACAATCAATTGGATCATATTTGATCTGAAATGAGGGTTTGATAACTTGTTATGCTTACAAGAACCTCCCACTTAGCTTAAAAAATAAATGATCTAGCTTATATATGACATTTTTGGAATTAAATACTTGAAACAGGTGTATGCTTTCTTTTAACTATTTAAGTGCTTAAGTCCATTTATTTTGGCTGATATTAAACATATATAATAGCCATATAATGCAGCAATTAAACAACCACACATTACAATAAATTTAATCTATGAGTTCACCCGAATATCGTGGGCTACATCTCCTTGAGATTTTGTCATCTTGACTTGGTTCTTTGGGATTATGAAAAATTTTCTCTTACAAGTTCCACACTTAACTAAAAAGGTTACTGAACTGAACCAATGGGCTTAGAATACCATCTATATCCCTGTCATGGTTGTCATCACTTTGCAAACATATATATGCTCCCTTAGACTTGATTCCTTCAATTAGTGGTCTAAGCTACCCTGAGCTTATTGATGGCACTAATTCATTCAGAATTCCTTAACTGTCACTAAAACCTCATCTACTGTCTCCAGCACATATCAGACACTGAAAATTGGCTGATCATTTGCTCAAAATGAGCACTGCATCCCCAAACTAGGCCTTCGTCCACAGTTGGCACTAGGCTGCCTTAAAATTCCCTGTAGCATCTCAACCTTTAGAAGTGTTCAAATGCTTTTGAAAATCCCTACAATAGATTCATAAGGCTCATTACAGTCAGGAATGGCTATTGGTTTGCTGAGAACAAGTATTGGTAGCTCCTACAACTGCCTCCAACTCCTGGTGGCCTTGAGCTCCAAAATCTTCCGGGATGAAAATCTCTATGAAGATGACCTCTTCAGCTTCTCTGGACTATTCCAATGGCTTCAGAAGGCTCCAATTAGCCTAGCTAGCCTCTTGTTTCACTCTCTTTCTCTCCCTAGTCGAAAAATGCTCCTAGAGTGCATTTAATCAATATCCCCTGGGGATACTCCACCAAATATTAGTGAACTGCACCTAACTCTAGTTAAACTTGACATAACCCCTAAGTTTAGTTGCTCCGCCAAGTTGACCATTAGAGGTGAGCCATTACAATAACCATTTTGGTGCACATATGAGGCGGTATAATCCCGGCGGTTAGGGATAATCCTCGCTGGAAGCATTTCAAATAGCAAAATCTCCACCATCGATCTATCTCGCTCAATCCAACGGATATCATGTCGTCTGCTTACCAACTAACCCAAATGATCTCCACCGTCGATGTGACCCATCCAATTGAACAGCTGTCGTGCAATCTCGCGCGAATTATTGCACGACTGATAGCATATCGAGGGCACGCGAGAAAAGTAGTTTTCCTGTGCTACGTGTCGCCGCTAATTTTAATCACGTGAAATTTAGGAATACCGCTTACATCTTTTTGTTCATGCGAGATACCGTTTCCCACTTTCCAAATACCACCCACATGCTCAATACATAACTTAAAGAAAGACGTTTAAGGAAAGGTTTAGCTCTTACCCACAAAAGGGAATATTCCAAGGAATATTCCTTCGAATATACTTTTTTTAATATTTTCAAAAACCAACTTAATCTTGGTCAAAATTCCAAAAATTGCAGTTTACTGGACTTTTCAACTTGCCATAACTCCTTCATACGGTATCGGTTTTTTGAACCATTCATGGTGCTAGAATCAAGAAGACGACATCTATATGATTGCTTAGCTTCAACACTCTTTCAAACACTTTGAAATTTGAGCTATCATTAAGGTCCTTGATCAATATATGATCACTTCTCCCCATTAGGAATATTTTGGACCCCAAAAGACTGGTATACTAATCTGTACAGTAGATTAGAGTACAACACCCTCTTCTTTCAGCCTCCATACACTTGCCTTGCATGGCTAGTGCCTTTGAACCAAAACTTGAAGGTAGTTGACACTTCCCTTCCTGGATGCACTTGTCCTCCCGTTAAGAACTGTCTTCATTGAACTCATTCAGAATTTCTATTGAGAAGCTTACAGAAGGTAGCTGAACATCGCTTCCTTGACCATCGACCCAAGGTGGCCCAAACAAATGTGAGATTACATCATAAATATATGCATACTTAACTGAATTTTCATATGTACCAATGAAAGTATTTTTTACTGTGTCAAGAAGTCAAACCACTTCTTACCAAGCCACTTCTTTGGTGACTTTTGCTGCTGCAAATCTTCTTCTGACATCTTGTCAAAAACAACATAATGCAAGAAACAACTTGACGACATAAATTCACATCATGTGAATCATCATCATGTCTCTTACATCTTGTGTACAAATGATTGACTAAATCACAAGATGACAAAACATACCTTTTTCAAACAACTAACTCTCCAAGTCAAGCATGTACAAAGAGAACTTGATGATTCTTTTTTAGAGTAGAAAGAATTCCACCTCTTGTGAAACACTTCATCATTATCTCCCTTTTTCAATCTTGGAGACAAAATCAACTTTTCCAAGTTGATATGACATTGCATGCATGTTTAAACAAATCAATCGACCATCAAGTCAATTACACATACATGTTCAAATATAATGAAATCATCAACATTCCTTTGTTCATACATACCTTTTTCATCCATGTATTCCATTCTTCAACTTTCTCTCAAGCACAATCATAAGTACAAGATCCTCAATTATATGTAAATGTACTTACAAAGATGAAATAAACATAATTTTTCTGCAATAAAGCGAATCTCATACTCAACTTTTTCATTCACCTTTTTGGTAAAACCCTACAACTTGCATTCGATTGGAAAATAAATGTATCAAATCAAAAGACATGCAACCTTAATTGGATAAAAACTCTAACCATTTCTTACCAATCCACATCAAAGGTGCTTCCTTTAACTGCACATCGACATCAACATGTGAATTCTCCTGAAACACATCAATTATGGAAACTTCCTTTCCATTATTGCCATTTTCTTTTTCCACCTTCCTCAAATTTCATGGAAGCATTGTTGGATTCAAAATCCAACACTTTTCAGCAACATGTCCTTGCTTATGACAATAAGTGAAACACATGTTCATCCTCTTTACATCATATTTTGCCTTGTCCAATGGACCTTTGGCTTCTTGCCTCCTTTTCTTCAAAAGTTTCCTGTATGTGGCCATTTTCTTCCAACATCTAGAAACACTATGGTTAACCAAACCACAAAAAGAACATGTAATTTTTTTCCAATGCTTGCGTGGAAATTTACCATGCTTAACATAATCAAAAGAAATTTGATTTAAATCAGATTTATACCTTCCTCTTTCAATTTTTTTGCCTTCATGAGAAGGTTAATTGAATGAAGAAGTGGCTCCCTTCGGAACACCATCAATCTCTTCAATGATTTTAGATATTTCACAACTCCCTTGTTCAAGTGCATGCTTATGAACACCTTCTT
Organism: Pinus tabuliformis; assembly: GCA_031772625.1. Lineage (NCBI taxonomy): Eukaryota > Viridiplantae > Streptophyta > Pinopsida > Pinales > Pinaceae > Pinus > Pinus tabuliformis. Next base: position 1,004,704,401 of record CM062811.1, read on the forward strand.
CTTGCAAAGTATGTTTCAAACAATTGTATTCCCCATGAATACAATCTTGAGGTAGAGAACCTAAAATGAAACTCCTTCTAGGAATTGTTTCAGTTGCCTTGATGGTTGCTTTGGAACTTTCTCCATAAGATTGTCCATAGCCAAGACCCAAATACTTAGGCCTTTCCTCAACCATTATTGGCTCAACAATGCCTTGTGCATGTTTTCCCAATCCTTTTCCTTCATAGCCCATTTTTGACATCAACTTGGACTCTATGTCTCTTGTATGTTTTTCAAAATAACCAACATAAACATTCTTAGAGGAAATTGAAGACAAACTAGAATTGTTTACCTATTCTTCAAACTGATGCTTGACTAAGGCTTCTTTGGCAACAAGGAGATGTGTCTCCAACTCATGCATCCTTTCTAGCTTCATATTTGCAATATGAAGTTGGCTCTCCATTTCTTGCAATTTGTCAAAAAGCAACTGCTTCTCTTCCTTCATGGAATTCAACTGCTCTCGAAGTTTTGTGCTCTTCCTTTCATCTTCATACATTTGTTTCACCATATGCATCATGATGAACAAGTCTTGCTTCATATCTTCATCAAAGAATCTTGTGAAGGAGGAGGATTTTGAAAACTCACTTGTAGAAGTTGTCATTATCAAAATGAACAAAAGAACTTCAACAAAATTCACAAAGCTTTCAAAATCTATTGACCAAAATTTCTGAACTAAATGGCAGTAGAGTCGAACTCTTATTCAAGCAGGCTTTTGCAAAAAAACCCTCTTGTGCTTCAAGGGTTGCCTTGAGGTCCTTTGGGTAAGGAGAATTCCCTCAGCCCTTCTTTCTTCTTGTCCTTTCCTAGACTTAGCTATCAGTAGCTTTCCCTTCACCTTCGAAAACTCAAACAACAATATGATTACAAACAATCAAATTCTTTATATTGTTTAAACACCTTTCAAGTCAAACAAGCAACCTATTGCTTTGTCAATAAAGCAACCATGCTCTGATACCACCTGATCTGAAATGGGGTTTTGATAACTTGTTATGCTTACAAGAACCTCCCACTTAGCTTAACAAATAAATGATCTAGCTTATATATGACATTTACGAAATTAAATACTTGAAATAGGTGTATGTTTTCTTTTAACTGTTTAAGTGCTTTAAGTCCATTTGTTTCTACTGATATTAAACACATATAAAAACCATATAATGTAGCAATTAAACAACCACACATAACAACAAATTTAATCTAAGAGTTCACCCGAATATCGTGGGCTACGTCTCCTTGAGCTTTTGTCATCTTGACTTGGCTCTTTGGGATTATGTCAAAGTTTCTTTTACAAGTTCCACACTTAACTCCAAAGGTTACGGAACTGAACCAATGGGCTTAAAATACCATCTACATCCTGTCATGGCTGTCATAACTCTACAGACAGATCTAAGATCCCTTAGACTTGATTCCTTCAATTAGTGATGTAAGCTACCCTGAGCTTCTTGATGGCACTAACTCCATAATTCTTTAACTGTCACTGAAACATCATCTACTATCTCCATCACATATTAGACACCAAAACTAGACTGATCATTTGCTCAAAATGAGCACTGCATCCCCAAACTAGGCCTTCCTCCATGGTTGGCACTGGGCTGCCTTAAACTTACCTGTAGCATCTCGGCCTTTAGAAGTCTTCAAATGCTTCTGAAAATCCTTGCAATGGATTCAGAAGGCTCCCTACAATTAGGAATGACTGTTGGTTTGATGAGAACGAGTACTGGTAGCTCCTACAACTGCCTCCAACTCCTTGTGGCCCTAAGCTCCAAAATCTTCCTTGATGAAAATCTCTATGAAGATGACTTCTTCAGCTTCTCTGGACTGTTCCAATGACTTCAGAAGGCTCCAATTAGTCTACCTCGCCTCTTGTTTCACTGTCTCTCTCCCTAGTCGAAAACTGCTCATGGAGTGCATTTAATCAATATCTCCTAGGGATACTCCACCAAATTTTGGCTAACTGCACCTAACTCTAGTTAAACTTGGCATAAACCCCAAGTTTAGCCACTCTGCTAGACTGACCGTCGGAGGTGAACTGTTACAATAATTGTTTAGGCATGCATATGAGGTGGTATAATCCCGACGGTTAGGAATAATTCTCACTGGAAGCATTTCAAATAGTGGAATCTCTGTCGTCGATCTATCCCGCTCGATCCAATGGATATTGAATCGTCCACTCACCAACTAACCTGGATGATCTCCACCGTTGATGTGACGTGTCCAATCAAACGGTTGTCACGCAATCTCGCATGAATTCTTGCACGACCAATAGCAGATCAAGAGCGCATAAGAAAATTAGTTTTACGATGCTACGTGTCGCCTGCTAAGGTTAATTGCGTGAAATTTAGGAATACCGCTTACAACGTTTTGTCCATGCAAGATACCATTTCCCATTTTCTGAATGCTACCCACGTGCTCAATATGGAACTTAACGAAAGACGTTTAAGGAAATGTTTAGCGCTTACCCTAAAATGGAATATTCTAGGGAATATTCCTTGGAATATACTTTTTTTAATATTTTCAAAAACCAAATTAATCTTGGTCAAATGTCAAAAAATTGCAGTTTACTGGACCTTTCAAATTGTGATAACTCCTTCATATGGTATCGGTTTTTTGAACCGTTCACGGTGTTGGAATCAAGAAGACGAGATCTATCCAGTCACTCAGGTTTGACACTCTTTTGAACACTTTGAAATTTGAGCTATCATTAAGGTCCTCGATCAATATCTGATCAATATTGTACAACTACAATTAGATGCTAATGACCTAGAAGATGAGATATTTACCTTGAGAGTGAAGAAGGACATAACCATTACACCCAATAAGTACCACATCAAATAATGACTCGAGAAGTTCTCAAATGAAGTCATTAACCCATAATAACTTCAATAAAAAATTAGGATAATGAACATTTTAGGAGGCGCCTATATAAATTTATTCTAGAATAGCTGCAAAGATATGATTCATTTCATTTTTTATCCTTCTACAAATTTGTGACAATTTATTTTTCTTTGAAGCAATTCCCTACTCTCTTCCCAAACTTTGATCATTTGAATTTATTGAATTGTTGTAGGTTTTCTAAAGGCAATCCATGACTACATTTTCTTCCTTCCTTCCAATTACTTTTATCATTACTGTTTAGTCCATGGGAGCCCCATCCTAGTCCCTTGGGGATGAATGAATTTTATTTTATGCTTAAGTAACAAGATTTTGGGACTGTGTCTTAAGCACGTGACTTTATTCTAAAATTTTAAGTTTGTAAACTATTCTATTGATTCTCGCAAAGAGATTATTTCAAGAACACATGTCATTTGAGATTCTGAAACTTTGATTTTCAAATAAGAAGTAAGAACCTTGTGAATGTTTTCCTATGCTCTTATGATTTTAGATGTATGAAATCATTTTATAGTTCTATGAGTAGTTAAACCAATACATTATGTTTCTCTTTATTTGATTTTTCTTAAAATATGTTTCCTCGTGTATATTTATGAATAACAATGTGGAATGGATTTGTGAGTACATAATTTATTTCTCTATCATTTCATTTTTATTTTGACAAACACTTGGTCCACTTATAAATGCATGCACTGAATGTTTAATTTTTAATATTCAAGCTATATGCATATCAAAGTGTGATCAATACAGGAGTACCACCACTATAAAAGAGTAGAGGGAATCTAGAAACATGCCATAGGAGGTTGAATTTTTTCCCTGTTAGGAAAAGAGATCAACATTTTTGGTGACCATATTGGGAATATTTAAATGACAATAATCGATGCCTAGTAAATGGCTCATCCTAGCGTAGTTCAACATCATATTCTCATTGGATCAGAAGAACAAAAAATTATATTGCATCAATTGTATATTTTAATGTTGAAGATTACAAGAACTCAAGAAGAGCTTGAATGATCTTGGCAAATTTTAGCTCAACAAGGGTTATATGTACTTAAAAATCATAAAGGTGGCTTAACTAAGGGATAAATATGAAGCTAGATGTGTCAAATAATCCAAATAGGCCCTTAACAAGAAGCCTAAATAAGAAGCTTACTGAAAAAGATAGGACTTCAATAAAGAAGAAGCTTATCTTTTCTTTCCACCAAAAAAGGAGAAATGATAGTCTAAGAAGAAGGAAGAGAAGAAAGGAAAGAAGGTGATAATCTAATGAATCAAAGATGAATAAAGGTAAGTCCTCTTACCTTACAAGGTGAACACCATCTCCTACCTACTATACACCCTAGAGTTTTACCTATATTCAATAGTGATGGTGTTATGAATTGTTAAAGAGTGCAATTAGGGGATAATTCCCCTTACTAGAAGCCCATTGTAAATAATATATATATATATATATATATATATATATATATATATATATATATATATATATATATATATATATAGATATATATATATATAATAACAATAATAAATAATGACTAATTAACTAATAGTTAGTGTTGAAAATTCATGACTCCAAGACATGACCATTAATGAATGGGTACCTACCTAGGTATATAATTGGGACCCTCAGTTGTAATGAAATCATCTTATATCTTCTTGTACGTATTGTTGATTTTATACTGTCAATGATGATAAGACATTAATGCAATTGTTGCAAGAATTAAAGAGACCATAAAAATTAACATGGTATTAGAGGTGGAGATAGGCCTCAACAAAGTGTTAAAATTTTGGGGTTGTTACAATCTTACAACATATTTAATTTTTACTCCTACCTAAATAACGCAAATAATTCCATAAATTATGGTGGGAAATAATTCCTCGTAAATATGTCTAATTACCGAAATATAAAGAATGAAAAGAATTCCATAAATTATGGTGGGTAGTAACTACTTGTAAATATGTCTAATTAACTAAATATAAAGCATGTATCTGCTAATAGTAATTTTTGTTTGAACACTCTTGAAGACTATATGTGTGAATATGAAATAGGGCATAATTGAAAGTCTATGATTCAAACATATGTCTTTTGAATTTAGTTTTCTCAAATAATATTGGTTAAGACCCTCTTTCATAAACCTTAAGTGGCATTGGCAATAAAGAGGTGTGACAAGATTGAAGAGATTTGATCTTGACATATTACTTTCCTAGCTTGATAAAGGTTTCCATGCATAACATGCTATAATGTGAGAACTAAGTTTAAAGATTGATGACTTCTCAAATCATTGGAATGAGAGCTATGAATCATCACAACAATCGTGTTTGAATTATTCTTAGATAATCTCTTATCATCGTAAGAGAAGATTTTTTAGAAGTCTGAAGACTTGCATCATAGTATTCTAATATACCAAAAGGTCTGTGTCAAATACTTGAAAAAATAAAATACATTATAGGACTATGTCAATGATTTAAGAATTGTATGCAGTTATAATTAAATCCTTTTAGAACCCTTCGAAGATAGATGTTTATGTGTACCATATTAACCATCATGGTATATCATATGGGAAACCTGTGTGAGTCTAAAAATAAACGACTATGTAACTCATGTTGTTATCAAAACCTCTATATGACTAGATTGTCTTATATGGAAAAAAAAAGTGACTATTGCAAGGACCGATGATGTCTGGATTACTGTAGTATCTAGACTTTTTAGACCTTCATACACTAAAAACTTAGTGATTAATGTGCTTAGAAGTTAAATATGGCCTGGATAGTGGACTGGATTACTATGTTACCATTAGCTGATGAACTGAGATAGCATATATAGTGTGATCCTACATTGACTAGAATAACAAGTACACAAGAGAGATGAACAAGTTCAAATTTTCATTGAGAAGGATGTATTTTAAGTCTCTCTGATTTATGAAGAGGCTTCAGATGGAAGATAAGATCCTTGCATGAATCGTTGATGTTTATAATTAAGAATCACATACTGTGAAGCTATCTTCGAGACTTGAAGAATGCGAGTAGGACTCATGGTTACAAATTGAGGAATGTTTTATCTCATCAATGTCAGAGGGAGTTATATGTTGAACCCTCCCAATAATTATTGAAAAAGACTTCCCTATGCAATTGAATTGTCAAAAGAATGACATGTTGGTTGGTAATTCTTCAGGTTGATGGATCCCATGATAAGCAGGTTACCAGGTGGATCCTTTGTATTACAACATGCACCTTAAACCAGAGAGAGTCATATCATATGAAAGAAAATTGTACATAATAAGTATTGGGGAACCTTCATGAATTAGACAAGCTTAGGCTTGTGTTATCCCTAAGTGAGAGGGAGTAAGGTTAGTTAAATATTTTCTTTAACACGATTTTGATTTGGTATCCTAGATGTATAAGAATGAGAGGATTGTTAAAATCACTACTTCTAGAATGGTTAACTATAAGACAATGTATTTTGAATAAGCTCTTTAGTGAGTGCCATCATACATATATATGTTGTTGGGAGGAGCACTGAGGCTCTCATGGATGGATGATCAAGTTGTTGATATCCTCACAAAGCTAGAGGGAAGGAAATGTTCTTATCCTTCAGAGAGAAGTATTCCTTATATGGAGGGATCTTGATTGGGTTGAACATTGAGGTTTGGGATCCCCTGGGGCCTAGGGTACTTCTTGGAGCTATATGATCACAATATGAGTGGTTCACCTTCCCTTGTGAGCCCATCATGTGAACACAAGGTGAGTGGTTCACCTTCCCCTATGGAGCACATACCCTAGTATGAGAACATAGGGTGAGTGGTTCACCTTGCCTTATGGAGTACACTATATGAAAACATGGTGAGTGGTTCACCTTCCCCTGTGGAAATCTCAACGTACATCCTACCCTTGTAGTTTGAGACTCTTAAGAAGTACCTCTCGTTTGGCTAATGAGTTGGGAAAAGTTGTAAGGTTTCATTAGTACTACGGACAAATGTGTCAGGTACTACTGTATTCCCTATGACTAGGATGCATGATGCTCAACAAATTGATCACTAAGGATCAAGCCTAGTAGGGGTTCTATCCCTGGACATGAGGACTTTCCTCTGCTATATAAAATAGTGGCAGGGTCTTGTGACCCACCCTCTTTCAATCTGTTCTTATTGGATTATGATATAAATTTTCACTAGAGATGAGAAAAGTTGCAAATAGGACACATGATGGACATGATGGCATAGAAATGGATGAATGATGATTGGTGGAATTCCTCCCTAGTTGAGATGGAGTGTTAAAGAGTGCAACTAGGGGCTAATTCCCCTTCGTAGAAGTCTCTCTCTCTCTCTCTCTCTCTTCTCTCTCTCGATATATATATATATATATATATATATATATAGATATCTATAATTAACTAATAATTAGCGTTGAAGATTCATGTCTCCAAGGACATGACCATTTCTAAATGGGTACCTACCTAGATATATAATTGGGACCCTTAGTTGTAATCAAATCATCTTATATCTTCTTGTACGTATTGTTGATGTTCTGTCTACAATTATTGTCAGTGATGATAAGGCATTGAAGTAATTGTTGCAAGCATAGAACAAACCATAAAAATTAACATGAATCCAAACAAACATATGGATCAATTCCTATCTATTTATGACATGCAAGGGATTGTATATGAAGACATCATGGTTAGGGTATTTATTCAAACTCTAATAGGAATTTCCTATGATGTTAGCATCTTTCCTTTCCTAGTACTTTAATTATCCCTTTTGATGACATAGAAGAATCTTTTATATAAAGGTCTACCCAAATAATTGCATATTATACCATACTTACCGAGTTTACCCCCATCCACCTTGAAAATAAAAAGAAGATTAGATATTTTAAGTTTTGGTTTTTCAAAACCTTAGAGAAAATACCTCAAGATACTCATCCTAAAGACCCATTTATATTTGGGTGTTACAAAAATGCAATTCAAACAAATGTTAAGTATGATAATAGTAAAATTTTCACATATTAGTACATTACAAGAAGCCATGAGGAAAACCTAAGACATGGAGGAAGATATGTTAGAAATCAATGCCAATCTAGATATTGTCCTTGAAAAACTACAAATATAAATGTCCTCCTTGAAAGTATATGAAACCAAGAACCTAAAAATTATATGAAGTAATCAGGATGCAATAGTTGGAAGAGGAAGTTTCCAAGGAATTCCTCTTAATGTGAAAATCATTCATGCATTGTAAGAACCATCTCATTTGAAAATTGATTTATATGTTTCTCAATTTAAAAGAGTCAAACAAATATATAATGAAATAATAAGATTAAAGAGATGGGATCAGCATAGGCCTTGACCTCAAAAAAATATTGGAGGAAAAACATATGGTTTTAGAGAATGACCTAATCATGTTCATAAGATTGACAATGCACCTCCAACGGGACATACACCTCGAAGATTTGAAAATCCAAATTCTATATTACTGGAAGATGAATAAATGAAAGAAGAAGAGGATATAGACTTGCCTCAAATTCTTACAAAATAAAATTTGAGCACCTTAGAGTCTACAAAAATAGGAAATGACCAAGTATTTTCATTAGAATAAGAGTCTATACTAGATAATCAAGAATTTATGGATTAAGAAAATATTACACAAGCAATCACTTAGTTTAATAAAAACAAAATAAAGGGTCCAATGTGTCAACACATAATATAAGGAATCAAGGAGAACAAAGAAATGTGCATCATGAGAAATCTGGACTAGCCTAAAGCAAACATAATAATCTAGTAAATTCAATTCAAATGTATTATGATATTATGGATGACTTACACAAGATCCAAATCACTTTACCATTTTCAAAGGTCATAAATATTCCTCAAAAAAGAGAGTATCTTCTCAAAGTTATAAAAATGAAGATACATCCAATATGAGATTAAATACCACTAATATCTCTCATAAGTAGAAGATACTTTCTCCTCTTGTCAAGACTCAAGGTAAAGTTCCTCCTTTTTACATATCACTATAGGCTCCAAAATTTATACTACACAACGGTTTGGTGGATAGTGGTGCAACCAATAATATAATTCCAACCTACATCATGAAAGCGATACGTTTAAGTTGCAATAAGTACTATGAGATTGGAAAAAGTATCTGTGCAAAATATTCAAGAATGTTACTAGCTTATGGTGAGATCAAATATTTCTATGCTTCTGTAAGTTTGACGCCAAATATCACAACTATTTTCACTATAATAGTGGTGGAGTTACCTCTTGCATATGGACTCATCTTAAGAAAAGAACAAAGTTTTCCACTAGAAGGATATGTAATGAATGATAGAAGTTGCATGATTCTTCCAAAAAATATGGCGATATGATAAGGGAAATGGAATTAAGGAATCCTATATGTTTCGATAAAAATGAGGTTAATGGAGTAATCAACTACATTGATAATGGCCATGGAAATTATGCCATATTGAAGAATTTAGATATCATAGATAATAGTAGCATAAATGTATCACAAATTTGATGGAAAATTCCCTTCGATGAAGCTTCTTCAAGTACATGATCAGGAGCTAGTATAATATTTGAAAGCCTATATGAAGAATGTTTTCCATATGCTTTTTAATTTGCAGTTTACCTATACAAATAAATAAGGTGAATATGAAGTGTTAGTTCAAGGTTTACTTCGTGCTTAGTAGAAAGGGATAAAAACATTATTGATATTGAAGATTCAAAACTGATTCTTAATCATATTTATAAGAAGTACAATATCAAGAAGAATAGACTAAAATCTTATGTAGAGAGAATTTGGGAATTATTGGAAAGCTTTGTTTCCTTTGAAATATCTTTCGTTCCAAGGGAGAAAAATCAAAGGGTTCATTACTTAGTGGTGGTAGCCTCTATATTTAATTATAAATAAACTAATAATTCATATCATGTTTAGGTTTTGTTTCATCCATTTGTCCCAGATAATTAGGAAAATTGGCAAATTTTTGACAATGAAGAAAATATCATTGAGTTTCTTGCTCAATAAGATGACGACATCAAAGAAATACCAAAAGAAAAAGAAAAAGTACTAGTGTCTCTTGAATCAATGCTGAATCGTGATGATCAAATTTAGATGTTCTAGTTATAAAAGGGACCATTAAGGAAGAAAATTCAAGAGGTCAAAAAGATAAACATTAGAATCCCTAAAGAACCAAGGTGGTTGAATATCGAGACAAATTGTAGTTAAAATGACACAAAAATATGTTAAAATTAGATCAATGTGAATTTCTCCTTATTCAAAAGATCTACATATATAGATATATTTCATTGACTCTTGGTTTTCATCTTCCAAGAGATTTATGGAATTCTCATGTCTATTGGCATTCACTTAAGGTTTTTCACCTTCCTCTCAAGTGAATAAGCCAAGTTTGCGTAACCAAAGAGTATTATGCTTCCAAAATTCCCCTCCTTAATTTGAAGGAATCCATATGAGACCAAGAAGAGAGTTTAAATACAAAAGTGAATGGTAGCCAATGCCTATATGTTCTCTTCGAAATGGTGGTTTAAGAAATACCACAAACCAAATGAGCTAGTAGAACTTGAATTTTTTGTTGGTGGTGGTTTAAGGCTGACCACAAAATTTGGAACTAGGTTTAAAACAATTCCTAGAACAATTTTGAATCTAGCTAGAAGATGAGGTATTTTATGAATTGAAAATGCTCCATTATGATGGTTCAAATATGACCATAAATTGACGAGATGGGTAGTGGAAGTCTAAGTCTTTTGCATGTGGTGGTTTAAGATAGGCCACCAACTAAATCATGGTCATCGAACATGATTCTTTCTCTGGATATAACTATGAATTTGGCTTTGGCTAACTCTAGCTCTAGGCTTTGGAAACTAGTTTTGGTTTAGGTTGTGGCTCAAGATTTCTTGATATATCTTTCAAGCTAGTAGCTGACCATCAATTAGCCCCTTTTAAAATAGAAGCTGAAAAGACAAATATATCTCCATTGCAAGACATGTCAATACTTGAGAATAAACTCTAGATGTGATTGATATATTTTCTTTGCTACTAAAGGCCATTACCAAGAACTGATACATCCAAGGTGAATATTTTCTCTTGCAGGAGTCTTATGTTTGGGAATATTTTTGAATGATGAATATGTTTCCTAAAATTCTCACAAGGGCGAATATCAAAACACTAATATTTCACATGGCCAAATCCCTATTAACCCATCCTAGTGGATATGGGATTGGATGATCACAAACTTCCAATCCCAATTTCTTAACTAGATCTGCTGCAATGAGATTCGCCTATGATCCTGAGTTGAACAAAGCATCAAGCTTATTTTTCTTTACCTATATTTTTATATGGAAGGGTTTAGTCATTTATTTCTATTCCTTTTCCTAAAGGCTACTGAGATTTACCTCATAGGCGATCTTCTCGTCCACATTCGAGATGCTCTCAACTTGGTTTCTCAAATCAATGGCCATGAAAGTCTTCTTCTTATTGTCTTTCTTTTTGTTCTTCAGGTTAAGATATGGATGTAACTTCTAACATTCCTTTGTATGGTCTTTAATGTTGCAGTGGTTGCAATGGTTGTTGGGATCATGGAAAATTTTAGGGGCTAATATTCGCCTAGTGGGCTAGTTTTTCATGATTTTTCCATAAAAAATATTCGCCAATTTCCAATTTTTATAAAAGATGATTCGTCCAAATTTTAGAATATAAAATTATTTTACCTTAAAAATTACCAACATTACATAGAGACTATATATAAAATCATTATAAATTTGAATAATTTTACAAATATATCAATAAACAGTTTATAGTTTGCATCTTAGGGATTAGTGATATTCACCAATTTTTTTAAACTTCAAGAAAATTATCCATCCTTAAAATTTTCCTTGGTTGGGATATTTGCATTGGTGTGTTGTGGCTGCTATGTTTTTATCTTTTCCCCATTTTTTCTTCTTCTTCCCCTCCTTAAAAGCACCATGTTTCTCCTTCTGCTTCGATCCACTTGATTGTGCTTTCGTCAAACCTATGTTCTATCGATAATGTCATTATACGCAAGCCTCATCCATTGATTTGACCTTCAAAAACATCACTTTATCCCACATATGGCGGTGTGTACCCACCAAATACTTGAGGAGTAAATTTTGGTTCTTTGAGGAGATACCCAACATTATGGCCATCTTTATGAACTCTTTGGTATACTCCTACATGCTTTTCCATGGATTTTCCCTGAAGTAGTACCACCAGATATACTTGTCCTCTATATACCCAATAGGATAAACTATGAATTAATGAGGGTTTTAAAGTCCTCCTACTTCATCATTAGAGGCTTTGTCTCCAACCTCAAGGTCTATGTGTGGCTTTCCCACCTAGTTAGGGCACAACCCTCCAATTTCAATGACACAAATGAAATATTTTGTTCTTCCTCAATTTGGTGGAAACTTAAATACACTTCTAGTTGTAGAAACTTGTGATTTAGCTTCAGAGTGTCAATAGCATTGTGGTAAAACATTATATCAACCTTCACCTCCAATTTGAGCAAGGGTTGTTATTGATTCATGAAACTTGAACTAGATTGATCATTTTTGGGTCCTTTCTTCAGTTGGTTCTACATTTCTTTGCGATGTCCTAATCCCCGTTTTGATTTGTCCTCTGCATTAGAATCCCCATATTCTCTAAATATCAAAATATTGTTGCTCAGGTCCGCCACGAGGAGATTTACATTATGATTTATATATGTGAATTGTTGTTCTAGTCTTGAAAACCTATTCTTTGGAGGATCACGAGGGTTATTCATAGATTTGTCGCCCATGATTAGGGTTTTTTGACTTTGGTCAACCGATCTAGTTCCTTTGAAAATATCTATAATATACACAATGAAACCTACTCTGATACCAATAGTATTGGTAAATTTCCATGGATATCCCATTAGACAATTCATCGCAACAAATTACATGAAATCTACTTAAAAATACAAGATCTACACTATTACAATTTTATTTATCAAACGTTTTTTTTTTGTAGATTACTATTAATAGTGTATGCATGTGAATTAAAATCATGCTGAAAATAGGGAACAATGAAATAAAATATCATACACACATTTGACACAAGATATGACATGGGAAAGCCATTCGGGAGAAAAACCCAACTGGACGATGAGGTCGCTCTGCTCTCTTTCTCTGAATGGAAATATCGCTGTGAGTACAAATAAGTATGGCCTGTGGCCCATGGGCTTCTAAATTTCACAAATACTCTCAGTGTGTTCTATATCTTATTTCTCTTGGCTATTTTTGATCATCTATGGAACATATGCACTCAAAATAATGGAACCCCTTTTCCTCCTAGTGGCTTGGTTATAACATAACCTGATAGCCTACTAGTGGTTAGGTTTGAGTACCTCAATAATTAACTAGAGTTACAATATAGATTCTTATAGAGTCTTATACATCATAATCACGTGGCTATCCCATTTTTCATGAATAATGGGGACCAATGTGGCATCCTCTCAAACTATGGTGGTGAAAAAAAGAAGGTCAACTTCTTAGTGGAATAACTTTTACATATGAGCTTGTTGACAATGTTGAAATTAGTCAACCAATAGGGTCTCCCCGATATGAAGTCCCAATTAGACCTCACATCATTTGGTGTAGGAGTCCCATCCAGTACAAAGGCCCGATTGCCAAATCCTTAAAGACTTTCCCTAGATCTAGCTGTAAGCATAAGAGAGTGATGCAATGGTGTCTTCAAAAAGCAAGGGAGGTGTGTTTGGTGAGTGTGCAGTGTAACTGTGTCGAGGTTCCTCTACTCCAAAGAGGGGACAGAAAATTGAGCCTTTAAGTGAGAGGTAGCAGTACCACCATGGAAGAGACACACATGAACCATAAGGACTTGTCTAACATCTAATGGAATATTCCACAGCGGATGCGATAGTCATTACAACCAACAAATAAGGAAATATCAGTCTAACATCCAACATAATAGTCCACAACAGATGTGAAAGCTGTTATAACCAATAAAAAAGGAAATATTTGTCTAGTATCCTATAGAATATTCCATAAGGATGAGACAGTGATAACAACCATTACAACACATTCTCAATAAGATAAGTACTAAAATAACCGAAATAGTTCGACTATCTTAGAACATGTGAAAGCAAACATGAAATACAAACATCCACAGAATAGTCTTAAAAACATTCATAGATCATGCATGAAGAACGTGCTAGCCTTAAAACGCTCCTGTTATTAAGAAAAAATTCCAAGACACATATTCACATTGTACATCACTAGCCCCAGAAGTGGGACATTGGAGCCACTCCTTGCTCCTCAAAGAACTAGTTGATCTCTCTAATGCCTTGAGGGAGGAGCCAAGGTGAAAATTTCTTTGCTTATACAATGATGGGGTATATATAACGAAGGGTTGATGCTTCCCCTTTGTGACCCTTTGAATACCCTCATGACTATTCAACTTGCTATGACTTTTCAACTTACATAACTCTCGATATTCATGTGTGTCCTTTGGACTTCCACTTTAAAATATATTTGAATATAATATATATTGGGGCATTCATTTAATTTTGAAAAGGTTTTTACCAATTTTGGTTGACCGAAGGATGAAAAGGAAACGGGTGGCAGCAACGGTTGGCCGGTGGAACAAGCAGTTGCGGAAGAGTTATGGCAAGGTGGCAGCGGAAGGAAAAGGTAACTGAGGGGGCGGGAAGGTGCAAAAGCAGCCTAAGGGAAGAGAAGATGAGAAGGAAATGGTAGTCCAGGTAGCAGAAAAGGATATAAAAGGAAAGGACCAGAAAAGAAGAGGGGTTGATTGATTGGTTAATGAGATAGTCAACAAGATTGTGGGAGCAGGCGAGAGGACATCCAGTTAAGGTAGATGGATAATAGGGTGCAAGATTCTGGGAGACTTGAGGCTTGAAGTTGAACCTGAACCCATGGATCTAAACTGGGTATTCCTTGTAGTTTCTTGCAGCGAATGCTGAAGTTATGTTGTAATGTTTACTGTTAAGTTAATAAAAATGATGGCTAGACTAGTTGCCAATTGTGATGTATCTGGGCCCTTGTGTATGATGAATCTCTAAAAAATTTTAATGTCCTATCAATTGCATGCAATTAGTAGTTCTAATATTATCTTGATTATGTTGTTATCTCTATTTTATATGTAATGAATATATATTTGTGATCCGATGAAACCTAGTTAATGCTTCCTCGACTCCATGCTGAACCTTTCTCCCTTTCGGTTGCGGCATGCCTCGGGTGAAACTCCTTGCCCTTTGGGGTAAGGTGAAAATGTTGGCGTTGTCCTACACTACAAAAGACTATTGTTGGCCCTTTGCTCTTGAACCCAGGGTCTTTTCCCCTGATGACTCTTTCGAGCCAACAAATGGTTCTATTGTTGGGACCTGAAGTTAAGAGAACTGGTTCAGACCATGGTGTCGAGGATATTCAAGAGAGAGATCAGGTATTAGTGGAATCATAAAATAGATTAGCTTGTGGCAGAGGAGGCTACTCGTAGAAATCAACTGATCGGAAAGGTGAGTCAGGGGATTTTATATGCCAACAGCACTAATGATCAGTATGAAATTTTCTGGTGCAAGTTCCCAGAAGACCTGTACAATTGGTTAAGAAGGTTGAAGGGACAGAATCAGCCAGGGGGATTGACGATAGTTCGCCGTAGCTGGACTCTGTCAGATATCGCACTGCTTCAACAATTGGATAATGATCTAACTAGAGCAGTCGATTTTTTGGTAAAGACTATGGTGGAAGGATACATAGTCAAGTTTGTTGCTGAGAGTTACCAGTCTTTCTCAACGACGGAAGCTCTATTCGGCTTTGGACTAAGAGGTAAGTTGATGAGGGAAGTACCGACATGGATTAAGATGTTTATGGTAGAAGAAGGACTACTTCCTTCACCCACCACGAGGATGGAAGCGTAAAACTCCAGTACTAGGGGAAGGAATTAGAGGGGGGAATGCTGCCAATTGAGAGATAGAGATGCTGTTGAAGGGATGGATGCAGAAGAATTGAAGAAAGATAGAGATGTTAGAGTGCAGAGAAGGCATTGCTAGTAGATAAGTGGTAGGGAAGAGCGATTCAGACTTTGGGGAAGAGCAGGATGGTACCCCACCAAGTAGGAGCGGCGATGGGAAAACCCTGAGTCGAGGAGGGAGGAGAAGAAGGTGTTGGGAAAAGAAAAAGCATTGAAGGGAGATGTAGGAGCCAGAGAAATGAAGAAGTACCTTCCTTGTAGGTTGCAGAAGGGGGATCACGAGAGCAAAGGCCGAATGGGAATGAAGAATGAAATGAAGAGGATATGGGTGACATGATGAGGAGATTATTCAATGAAGGAGAAGCATATGTTAAGAGTCAGCAGAAATACCCCCAAGACATAGGTGGCATTTCCCCCGATCTTCCCCTGGTACCTTATCACAATATGGAGGAATTTGTTAGTAGCTTAGCCAAGGTAGTACAGGTATATAGTGCGTGGGAGAAATACAAAGACAATTTAAATATTGGGAGTAACACATGAACCAGTAGTATTAGTAACTTAGGACTACAGGGATCCCAGCAACCGAGTAGCAAAGGGTTTGTGCTGTTAGCTCATACCCAAATCAGTATGGCAGGATCTTTTACCAGATATCCAGAATTTGCGAGAAGGGGAAACAAGGATGTGGAGCAACACTGCTATCTCTATGAAGCTATTTGGAGAGCCCGTCAGACTCCAGATAATGTCAGGGAAGTGGAATTTCAGACCACGCTAAGTGAAAGTGCTCTGCTGTGGTTTATAAAATGGGCGGAGCAGAACTAGAACCCCACAATAGATGATATTAAGAGAGGATTTGTGCAGGAATTCAAGGTACCATAGACAGATCTACAGGGGTTGTTGGAGCTATGGGAAATGAAGCAGAAGGAGGGTGAGATGGCTTGGGAGCTCATGCAAAGTTTTAAGGATGCCATTTCCAAGTTGAGTTACACTCTAGACCCAAATCACCAGCGGGACTGGTTCATCAAGGCACTCTTGCCTTTGACCAGAATGTCGCTGACACAATAGAAGATAGGAACCCTCCAGGATCCATTGGAACAAGCATCACGTATAGAAGCCATGGTGGGATACCCTCATGAATACATGGGAGGGAAAAGTCTGCAAGATCCGTTGATCGTAGGCCTGCAAAACTAGATCATGACTTTGACGGAGAAATTGAAAGATCTCTAGCTAGCACGTCCAGCCAGACCCAATGTATGGTGCACCCACTGCATAGTGGAGGGGCATGTTGCGATGGAATGCTATAGGTTGTGGGGAATTAATCATCTAGGAGGGGTCACAGGGTCGTTAGGGGCCCCACCAACCATAGGAGTTGTGATAATCGGAGCGCAAGGGACTTTCCCGAGATGGAATAATCAAGACTTTTGTGAGATCTATAGAGTATATGGACACCTACGATGGGTGTGCCTAAGTCTGAAAAAGTACTATAACGTCCCCAATAACAACTACTGTGAATTCTACGCATCAACAATGCATCACACTGATCAGTGCCAAGTGCTTGATTCTTTAGCAGAAAGGTTGGACAGATCCACATTCAGAATTAATGAGTTAAGTCGGGGAGGATGAGGAGGAAACAGGTGAGGAGGAAGAACAAGAGGAAGAGGGACCATAAGGTGTTACAACTGCGACCAGGAAGGGCATGTCACCAGAGAATGTCTGCTCCCAAGGAGACCTTGGTGCTAATATTGTAGAACTAATACTCACGACAATGGAGGACAGTCTGGAACTCATTGCAAAGTGGAAAGAGAGGACTAGATAGAGGGGGGGGAACCTGGTGAATGCTGAACCATGGACCAATGACGACCTCCCTACAACCAATATTAATATAGTCACCCAAGGATGGAAGAGGACAGGGGAGGATCGCTACATAGAGGACTCCCCCTTGATATATCAGCTCGAACGCCAAAAGAAATACTATCATGAAGCAGCTAAGTTGTTCGAGGGGATAACCGAAGAGAGAGATTAGCAAAGACTGCGGGATCAAATACCTGATCACACCCAACTGATTAGGGAGTGGTTTAAACTATAAATTGTTGAGGATGAAGGCATGCTGAAGGAGTTGTGGAAAAGTTTGAAGGCTGCGATATCCATGGAAGAAGGGGAAGTGGAATGACCACGCACAAATTTTCCAGAGAAGGCTTCCAGAAGAGTGAAATGGAAAAAGAGAAGAAGCGACAAGGAGTTCTGAATTAATGCACAAGTGGTAGGATTCTAGATAAGGGACACAATGTTAGACTTGGGGTCGGATGTAGACATCCTACCGAGGAAAACCTGGGAGGAAATGGGGAAGCCACAACTGAAGCGCTCGCTAGTTCAACTAAGAATGACAAATCAGTACTTCATACTACCCATTGGGAGGTTGGAGAATGTAGAAGTTGATGTGGCAGGGGTGAATACACACACTGTATTTGAGGTAATTGGCATCATGGGGGACAAGGACCCGTATCCGGCACTCTTGGGGATCAATTGGGCATACGAGAACTACGTTGTCATAAACCTAAAGAAAGAACTGATTATTTTCGAAGCAGACGGACAAAGGGTGATCAAAATTTTAGACCCCTACCAAGGACCTAGGTTCTCAGAACCAGTAGATGATGGGGATGAGCCAAGAGCGTTAGAACAACTACACATACTCACAGCAGGGAAGAGGGAGGATTACATAAATCCTACCGTTGGGGGATCAGTCAGCTAGAGAAGTATCCAAAGATGAGAGACTAGTTCAAAAGCTGCATGGGATGCATGGCATCAAGGTGGATACAAACTGACCACTAGATGATGTATAATGATAAATCGAGTAAACTCGGGAGGAATGGAGGTAAGTGACTATCCGAAGTGCTATGGCCTTGAATCAGCGGACACCTTCTTAGACAGAGTAGACTAGGAGATTACAGAGGATCAAAGGATTCCCTTTCTTGATATTTCCCTCATGGCAACTCTGGCAAGATGGTGGAAAACCCACTGCAGTGCAATGAGATAATGGACAAGCATAAAACAAGCCATGAAGGAAATATTTTCCGATGAGGAAGATCGGCCACAGAATAAGGGAAGATACAAGGGGGATTCAAGTCCCAAGAAGCACATCAAAGATTGCATAACTAATTGGAAGAGCCAGGGAATGCCGAAGGATCAATGGGTACACGCATTTATACATACCCTCGGGACTGTCCCTTGAGCTTGGTATGTCCAAGAGGATCTCCGTCAGCAGACAACAGATTGGGATACCTTGGAGGTACAGTTTGTTAGAAAATTTTCATTCAGAGGGAATGAGGCACAAATGATAAAGGCACTCCAGGCAATAAAAGGGGTTTTGTTCACCCTAGAGCTGTTGGTTGAAGGAGGGACCGACGAAAATTTTCTGCAATATCTGTATGAAATGGAGTCGCTAAGATATGTGACCTGTGACAAGGTGGACGTAGAGCCAGAGGAGGATGGGTTGGAGGGAATGAGATACCTAACCTTCGAGGAAACGGAAGGAGAGAGGGACATTCGGGAGAGCCCCTCAACAGAAGGTGCCCACCTTCTACCAATGAAGTTGAGAAGGCAGATTTTTGGGATAGAGGATATGCCCGAGATGGCATTGTGGGACACTACTAGGACGAGAAAATCACCAAAGAAATTTTTGACCTATTACAAGAATATCAAGACTTGTTTCTAGCTTTAGTGGCAGAGCTGAAGGGGATAAAAGGAAACATTGGGGACACAAAAATCGTTTTGAGACCGGATGCCCGGCTGGTAAAGCACAGACCATATAGATTAAACCCAAGGCTGAAGGAGAAAGTTAAGAAGGAGATTGACAAAATTTTGGAAGTAGGAATCATATTTCCGGTAGATGAAGATGAGTGGATAAGCCCAATAGTCATACAAAAAAAGAAGGATGAAATCGAAATTAGAGTATGTGTTAATTACATAAGCCTTAACAACACATGCGTAAATGACCCGTTCCCTGTGCCTTTCAGTGATTAAGTCCTAGACAATGTTGCGGGGAACAAAGAATATTCGTTCACAAATGGATTTTTAGGTTACCACCAAGTCCGAATAGATGAATAGGATAAAAGAAAAACAACATTCACTACTGAGTGGGAGTCATATGCATACAATGTGATGTAATTTGGACTAAAGAATGCACCAACAGTCTTCTCAAGGATTTTCGTAGCTACATTCCGAGATTATATTCATAAGTTTCTAGATGTCTACATGGATGAATGGATAGTATACAGTCTATTGAAAAAACACACCAACTTATTAAGAATAATGTTTGAAAGGTGCATGCAATTGCAGATTTATTTAAACCTCAAGAAATATATCTTCGCAATCCCATTTGGAAATCTACTAAGCTATATCATATGCAAGGATGGAGTATGTGTAGACCCCGCAAAGGTTGCAGCAATTGTCCACATGGAACCACCGCGCAATGTAAAACAACGAAGAGAAACTTTGGGTCATATGGGGTACCACAGGCAATTCATTAGGAACTACGCATCCATCACAACCCCAATGGAAAAATTGTTGAAGACAATGGAAGAGTTTACTTGGACTGTGGATTGTCAGACAACTCTGAATAACTTAAAGGAAAGACTGGTAAGAACCCCTATACTAGTGTATCCTGATTGGAACAAAATGTTCTATGTGCACATCGATGCATTAGGGATAGCGCTGGGAGCAGTCTTAGTGCAACCAGAGGAGAAAAATATGGACCATTCGGTGTACTATGCTAGCAGCAAGTTGTCTACTGTGGAAAGAAACTATACAACAACCAAGAGAGAAGCCCTAGCAATGGTTTATTCTCTCCAAATGTTCAGGCACTATTTATTGGGCGCCCCATTCAAATTCTTTACAGACCATTTCGTGCTCAAATACTTGGTAAACAAGCCAATACTAGAAGGGAGGATATGCTGATGGCTGCTGTTGTTCTGGGAATTTACGTTCAAGGTGGTTGTAAAACCAAACAGACTAAATGTGGGACCAAACCACCTGTCGCGAATGGACATGGGGGAGAATGAAGGACAAGTGGATGATTGATTGCCTGATATCAACCTATTCAGAATAGAAGCAATCCCAGATCACCTAGAAGAGATTGCCACATTATTAACAACTGGTCATTGCCCAGAAGGATACACGACATCACAAAGATGACACTTGGTAGTAAGGGCAGCAAAGTACCAGCTGATCGCAGGACACCTCTACAAGATGGGCTTAGATAAAATACTGAGGCGTTGCATCCTCCAGCATGAAAGGAATTATGTCTTATGGGAGTGCCACGTAGGGGTCGCAAGAGGCCATGTGGGAGGTAAAGCCACCGCAAGAAAGATACTACAGGTAGGACTATGGTGGCCGACTATCCATAAAGATTCTAAATAATTTCTAAGACATGAAATGTTGTCAAAGAGTCAGAAATCTTTTGCAATGGGATGAGTTGCCTCTACATCCGGTCCACCCAGTGAAAATTTTTGATAAATGGGTGGTAGACTTCATTGGACCCATTTCACCATCAGCGAGGAAATCGCGAGCAAGATACATAATAACAGCAACATAATACCTCACAAGGTGGACAGAAGCAGCACACGTAAAGGACTGTACAGTAGAAACAATAGCAAGGTTCATTTTTGAGAACATCATTTCAAGGTTTGGATGCCCAAGGAGCCTCACAAGCAACCAAGGGACGCACTTTTTGAACGAGACCATTGAGACTCTACTAAAGACTTTCATGATTCAACATAACAAGATTAGTCCATATCTGCCAATAGGGGCAACTGGGATGAAAGAATATCTGCAACTCTATGGGAATATAGGACAAAAATAAAGAGACTCCATATGAAAACCCCATTTCAACTTGTATATGGAAGGGAAGCGGTGCTACCAACAAAATTTATATTACCTATCATGTTCATTTTAGAGGCCACAGGGATAATGGACAATATTGCCTTACGAGACAGACAAAGCTAGCTGATGGAACTTGATGAAACTCGGTTTTTAGCAGAGTTTCATCAATCAATGGAGCAGAGAAGGAAAAAATATTGGCATGATAGGAATATCAAGAGGAAGTCTTTTGAAGTTAGGGGAAAGGTACTCCTATACGACAACAAGTTCCAGAAGTTCCCAGGGAAACTGCAGATGCACTGGTTGGGTCCGTTTATAGTCATGGAAATCATGGATTCCAGAGTGGTAAGGCTCGCACAACTGGATGGAGTCCTACTCCATAGATGGGTGAATGGCGCATGCCTGAAGCCCTTCCACAACACATTAAAAAAAAAAAAAAAACTTTGCATGCCGCAACCAATTTGTGGTTGACGGGGGTAGATTCAATGGTCACACATGTAATCCCAGTCAGTAGGGTACATGTGGGCATGCGTTTTTTCCAGAATTTATGATCACACAAGTACCCGTACTTTCCACCATACAAGTAGTCATTTCCAAATTAAGTAACTAATAATGCAATTGTCAAAGTAGGAGCCACAAAATATTTTCCCATTAAGAATAAATTTAGTTAATAAATAAGCCCATCACAAAAAAATAAATATGCCACGCAGCCCACTCTGTACTTTCCCAGTCCATGTCATAGTTGTCACATTCAAGTTAGCCGATGGCGACAAGGTATAACTAGAACACATGGGAAAGTTGCCAGTGTAATTAGTTTCTCAGGCCTAGTCATTCAGGGAACGTCGTGTTAGGGCAAGCTACTTAACTCACAAGATAATGAATGGAATTCCAAAATTCCAATTGCGGATAATAGAAGAATTACAGGTTCGCTCTGAAGAACAAGTGCAAAGACAAAGAAGCAGGAAACCTTAGGTGAAGTTCGTTTATCATAGGAGAAAGGAGATGGTGAAAGGAATGGTATCAGTCCTAAAGGACACCTTGGATGGAGAAATTGAGGTGGTGGATGATATCTACGGAAATATGACAAGGCGAATTTGTTCGACAATGATTTTACAGACTGTTTCCAGTTCCCAGCCATGAAAAGAGAAGTTTACGTGGAGGAATTCCAGAAGGAGGATGGCACCATGACCTCTAGGGTCAGGGAAGAGTTTAAGGGGATACAAAGATCGATGTTACTCCATTTGAGGAGTCTACCTTTGTTCGACACTCAATTTTCCGCGATGCAGTGTACCAAGATTTTGGCGAGCAAGATGCATGAAGGGACACTATGGTTGAAAAAGGAGTATCCCATCCATATGGAGAATATTATTCGTCTAATAGGGCTGTCTGAGGGAGGGAACGCAGTTAGCACAACATTCTAGATAGGGGCCAAGTGAGGCAAGAAGCAGGATGAAGAAAATATCTATGCCAGACATGGGACTAAGCGGGGTGGGAGAGGAGTGAAGCTAGACATGATTAACAAGGCTAACATCAGGTTTGCCTGCTACATCATTGCAGGAAAAACAATGCAACATTTTACAAAGAGCGAATGCACTTTGGATGAAATCTTAGTTGCAGAACATTGTTGCCGAGGAGAGGTGTTCAACTAGTTAGAATTCATTCTCAATGAGCTATTCGAAGCTTGTGAAGATGTGTACCGAAGGGGTATCGGGTTGGTGTTCAGATACGTTTTGATGTCACTGGAAATGTGGAAATGGAGGCCAATGAAGGAGAGGGAAATGGCGCCCATTGTCAAAGGCCAACTAATTACACTCTGTTATGATGCATGGAAGGCATCAGGGGACCCCAACATGAAGGAGATCAATGAAATAGCTTTCAAACACTATTACAAGCATATGTTGGCTCCCATAAGGTCAACAAAGAGGATACCTAAGGCCCTGTTGGATGAATTCTCAGAAGTGCTCTGGTTAGGCACCTCCCACGTGCACATCTACCTAAGACTGTGCTGTTTCCACCCAAAAACATTTAAGATGAGACTGCAGAGGTTTGTACTAACAACAGAAGTGCTACACAGAGAGGTCAGAGTTGCAGAGAAAGATGCATGGAAGACTGCTTTCAAAACAAAGCAGGGATTGTATGAGTGGTTAGTTATGCCTTTTGGCTTAACTAATACTCCTGCTACTTTCATGAGAATAATGAATGATGTACTCAGGCCTTTTATTGATGATTTTTTCATTGTATATTTAGATGACATTCTTATATTTAGTAAAACATGGGAAGAACATTTGAAGCATGTCAGGCAGACTCTAGATGTTTTGAAAAGAGAAAATATCTATGTTAAGCTCTCAAAATGTGAATTTGGAAAAACAAATTTGAATTATTTGGGTCATATTGTAGGGGCTGGTGAATTGAAGATAGATCCCTCTAAGGTTGTAGTCATTGTAAACTAGCCTAAACCCAAATATGCTACAAAAGTTAGAAGCTTCTTAGGAACAACACAGTATTGGAGAAAGTTTATTGCTAACTTTTCCTTGATTGCAGCTCCCTTACATGCTTTAACCAGATTGAACAAGGTGTTTTAGTGGGGAGGAAAATAGCAGAAAGCCTGTTGAGTCTTGAAAATGTCATTCATTTGCATTACACTTTCACTATCATGTCCATTATATCACCTCCATTTCACCTCCATTTCACTACTATGTCACCACATTCATCCCACTTTCATTATCATTGGGCCACCTTTATGTTTTTCCAATCTTTATTATTTCTAAGCCTTTTAAGTGAATTTGTGGTTAAACATTAGAAAATAATGTGCATATGCTTATACCTAACAAATGGGTTGAGTTTGTTGACATGTGTAGGTTGAAAGGAGACTTCTAGAAGACCCTTATGTGGCACTCTAAGGCCAAATTCGAATTTGGTTGGAAAGAATCATGGGATCATGAGGATATGTGTCACATCTCCTAATTGTATTGTAACTCTAAGAAGACATGTGTCTTATCAGTTCCTATTTTGATTAGGACTCTAGAGGTAGAGGGAGAGATTCATGGATTCTCATTAATGAGATGGCTCTCATCTTTTTGTATAAATAGGAGATCTCTCTCCTTCATTTGTTAGTCTTTTTTTAGCTTGTTAGTCCCTAGTTCTTAAGTTTGTAGTTCTTCCTTGATGGCTTTTGAAAGCTTTGGAGGACTATGTTGTACTTTGTACTTTTGAAGAAATTGAATAAAGCTTTGATGTTCTCAACATGGAAGGAGATGTGAAGTAGATGTCATGGAGCATATTAGGATGTAAGGTAGAGTAGATTTCATTTTGTAAATATTGCTTTGTAGAATGTAAGGTAGAGTAGATTTCATTTTGTAAATATTGCTTTGATTTGATTTGATTGCTTTCAAGTTTGATAGATTAGATTTTTCATTCATGCAATTTTAATTCATGCAAGTGTGTTCAATTTTGCTTTGATTTCATAGGTGGCAAAGGGGCCCCTGCCTTGTATAGTTGTCATTTAATTTTGCATTTAATTTTGTTATGCTTATGTATATTAGCTGTACATAAATTGCTTTCAAGTTGATTGTAGATTAGTGATGCACATAGCCTTTTAATGACTAATGACATGATAGAATCATCTTGTCCTTTTGCTGAAGCAACAAGGATACTGGGTCTCATAGTCACTAGCTCATTGTTTGGTTATTGCATTTTATTTTGATTGAACTAATGACATGATAGAATCATCTTATCCTTTTGCTGAAGCAGCAAGGATACTGGGTCTCATAGTCATTAGCTCATTGTTTGGTTATTGCATTTTATTTTGATTGAACTAGTTGTATATTTGCACTTTTGTTCAAATACTAACTCCATCAATAACATGTTTTAAGTTCTTTTGAAGTGCTAAGTTTTGGAAGTTACCATTAGGGACATAGGCCTTGTCTTGAAATCTTTATCCATACTTGTCCTTTAAAAGTATTCTTAAGACCTTAGAATAGGATTTCCATTTGCATTAAACACTTTAGAAAACCAACAAGAACAAAACCCCAAAAACAACATAAACTATAAAACAACGAAGTAAGAGAAAGGTTAACTAAGCACATATAGTGCACCACACTTCATCAGTTTACGATACCCGTATTGATAATTTATGTAGAGCAATTTAAGACGTTAAATTGACTAGACAAAGCCTTCGACACCTTGAAAGAAAAGATTAGTACAACACTAGTACTAGCACTACCCGGTCTTCAAAGACCATTTGAGATTGAAACAGATGCCAGTGACTATGCCATGGTAGCAGTGTTGATGCAACATGGTAAACCCATATGTTATCATTCTGAGACATTTAATTTTGCAGTAGTCAATTATCCCACATATGATAAGGAATTGTATGCCTTAGTACAGAGTGTGAAAAAGTGGAAACATTATTTAATGGGCAAAGAGATAGTTATACATATTGATCATCAACCACTTCAATATTTACACTCCCAAACTAAGTTGCAAAAATCAAGACACTATAGGTGGATGGGTTTTCTACAATAGTTTCATCTTGTCATCAGATATAAAAAGGGCATGCACAATAAATTTGCAGATATGTTGTCCAGACCAATCATAAATGCATCTACTCTACCTAAGCATAATTAAGTATTGCATGAAAGCTACATTGAACAGTATGCTCAAGATTTAGATTTTAAAGATGTATATGCAACTTTAAGTCATGAAAAACAAGTAGAAGAATTGGATTATCATGTTAAGGACCAACTCTTGTATCATTTTTGAAAGTTATGCATTCCACAAACTGAAAGAGTAAAGATAATTCGAGAAGCACACACTTCTCTAATATCAAGTCACTTTGGTGTAAGTAAAACAGTTGCACAGCTGCAAAGATTTTGTTATTGACCAAAAATGAATGAGACAGTTTCTAGATATGTAAGAGGGTGTACTATGTGTGCTAAAAGCAAGCCCAGCAATAGAAAACTAGGCTTGTACACTCCACTACCAGTTCCTTCTCATCCTTGGGAAAGTGTTTCCATGGACTTTGTTGGGGGACTGCCTAAATCTAGAAAAGGTCATGACTATTTATATGTTATTGTGGATAGGTTCAGAAAAATGTGTATTTTAATACCTTGTAACAAACAGATTACAACTAAACAAACAACAAAGTTGTTCTTTCAACATGTATGGGTTCATTTTGGATTACCCACTTCCATTGTATCTGATCGAGATTCCTGATTTGTTGGGAAGTTTTTGTTGAGTCTGTGGGAATTGATGGACACTAGACCGAAGAAAAGCACATCCTTTCATCTGCAAATAGATGGCCAAACAAAAGTGGTCAACAGGATAGTGATCTAGTTGCTCAGAGGCTATTGCAGCAAGCATCCCAAGCTTTGGGATGAACATTTATGTTATGTGTAGCATGCTTACAACTGTGCTAAAAATTCTTCTACACAGAGATCTCCTTTCGAGACCTATTTTGGTTTCACACCAAGGTCTCCCTTGGATTTTGTCTTTAGTAAAGACATAGCAGTTGATGGGCACAGTGATGTGGACAAGGAAACCATGTTCATTGAACAAATCCAAGAGATTCACCAGGTAGTACAGGAATAGCTGGAAAAGAGCCAAGACAAGTACAAGGCAAGGCATGATAAGCATTGGATTGAGCAGAGTTTCCAAGTTGGTGATCAAGTCTGGTCGTATATCAGCAAAGACAGAATGCAAGGTGCAGGTAAGAAGTTGAAGCCAATAAGGTATGGACCTTTCAAGATACTTGAGAAAATTGGTGAGAATGCTTTTCGCCTTGATTTGCCAACTTACATGCACATCTACTCAGTTGTTAATGCAGACATCTTGAGACTATTTGAACCTTCACGGATTGAAGGTCCCGAAGAGCAAAGTCAATTTCCTTCTATTGATGATTTGTTGCTTGAATATATCAATGAGTTGTAGGAAGATACAGTTCTGGACAGGAAGGTGAGAACTACGTGCAGAGGGGATGTTGAGTACCTCAAGATTGGACTCAAAGGTTCAAAACCAAGCAGTGCGAAATGGATAGAAATTGGGCAAGTGAGGAATTTGTACCCTCACTTGATTGATGCTTAAAAACCAACTTTTGGTGGTCCAAAAGCTTTTTCAGTGGGAAGGCTGTGATCCGAATTGGATCCTAAAACACTCTCTAAGTTTTTATGAACTCTGTAAATTCATGCCAAAGTTTCAAAGTCTTATAAAGATCGAGCTTATCAGAAATATCCTCGAAACGGTTGCAATTTGTGATCAGCGCGGAGCAACGAGGACCCTCGGTCAAGCACGCAGACTGTCGGCCCATGGTAGCACGGACTATCATGAATTAGCAAAACAGGAGGCCTTTTTGAGAAACAGGGGTGGTTTCTGATATGTGATTAGCGAAAAATTGCATATTGTCGGGAAAAACCCTCAAAGAAGGAAAAGCCTCGAGTGCCCGGACCCGAAAGGTTATAAAATGAAACAGATATTGCACCGATTCCATCAGAGGCGAGGTCCCACAAAAACTGGCAGAATATTGGAAGGGATTCGAGTGGTAAGCGGTTTCAACCGAGTCCTGCCCAATGCCACATGATGGGTGCCACGCGTCTGGCAAAAGAGAGAGAAAACCGCTCACATCGGACGGGTAAACGTCATGTTACTTACCTGCTCGATATGAACGATGACCGTAGGATCTGGACACCCTAGATCAACGATAGAGACGCGTTCTGATGGATGACCAGAATCAACGGGGTAAATAGACAGAGTTGTATAAGATTTGAAGTCTGACGTGGATGATGCATTGGCAGAAATTCATGTTTGCAGGCATTCTTGGAGTTAATGGTAAAAACAGTCGTTTCAAAAACGTCCAAGAGAACTGACACTCAATTCGTTATGAAATAGGTGGCCACCTCCCTGTGAGGTGTTATACAGTGATGATGACACAGAACAGAGGAATTCAAATGGACAGAGGTATGGAAACTGGAAAGCTAGGAAGCGGAAACAAACAGTCAGAAAGCAGATTGGCTTTAAAGCCACAAGCTGACAAAGAAAGAGGAGAGCAGTTAGCAAGTAAGTTAGAAGTGGAAAGCTGAGAGCAGGTAACAGAGAGAAGAAATTGAGCTGACCTGCAGAAGTAAAAAGGCAACATCGAGACAAAGACAGAGAGAGTTAGAGTCTGTGTACTCCAGAGAAGGCTTGAGAGGTTCAAGCAAACTCCTCTGTAAATGCCTGTCATGTATTGAGTCTCAGATTGGACTCATACCATTGTGACCCATAGGAGGTCGAGAATCAGTAAAGAGAGTCTATGTACTCCAGAGACTTGGGGAATCCAAGTACAGTCTTGTTGATTTCTATCTGTTGAGTGAGACTCAAATTGAGCTCACTGTTGTAAAAACTCTGCTTTGAAAACATAATAGAGAGGCCACCACTGAAGGCTGGACCAGGAGACGTAGCCCAGGAGTATTGGGTGAACTCCTTATTAAACTTGTTGTGTTTATATGTTTTTTCTATTGTGTTTTCTCTAACTGCTTCAGTGTCTGTGTATTTCACAATCTTATCGATCCGTTGCATAAAGTAACATAGGCATATCCACGTACATGAGTCTGGAATACCTTATTGTTTGTCTCCGATCAATTTCGGATCAGTTACATGCATAACATATTACATATTTTATATTCCTTCTATAGCAGTCAATGAATTTGTGACCAAACATATTGCAAGAAAAACAATATCCCTTAAAGTACCTGGAATGTGATGATCTTTTTGTGCGACAGTCTTGAACCATTCCACTTCTGCATCTCGCTACAACATGTCCAAGATTATGACATACATAACACTCAACATTATTCATCTGAGAAAATAACTGACTATCACTTCCATATTTTGCAGTAAAAAATTTTCTTTGAAGGATTTCTTTCCTTGGTTGTTGATGGGGTTGACCTCTTGTCTCCTTGTTGAGCATTTTAGGTTTTGCATTAGAGTTACTTGCCTCACCTTGTGAGCTAGATTCACCTTCAACAGATTCATGAAAACCAAGACCAGTTTTGATGATAGGATACCTTTGATTACCAAGAATATTATCCAAAATCTTAGTACTGTCTTGAAATCATAACATTTTATCCTTTTCTTCCAATTTACCTTTTAAGATATTTACCTCAACCTGATGTTGTTCTTCCTTTTCCAGATATTGCTTCTTCAAGATTTCTTCAGTCTTTCGTCCTTCTTCCACTTGTTGCCTTAGTTTGAGAATCTCATTTTCTTGTTCTTTATTTGCTTGAGGTAGTTCTTCATTCTGCTTATTTTTTAATGATATCACTTCATTTTACAGCATTTGACGTACTTTGAAGGCACACTCCAGCTGAGCTTTTAATCTGGTAACTTCTTCTTTGAGGGCACACTCCCTTTTGTTAAATAGATCTTGTTGATCTCTAATTTTATCTGATGCTTCTTTAGCTTGTTCATCTTCAATCTGAGGTGATTTGGAATCTGAATCCTTGCTTCCACCTAATGGCCAATTTTCTCTCCTGTTGTTACTGTTCCTTTGAGCTGTGTTCTTCTTCTAAGGTGCTTTCTTCTTTAGCTTCTTTCCCATTGTTCTGTGTATCTCCTTTAAGCGATCAAGCTTCTGCCAAAGGACTTGCTCTAATTCCAATTGTTGGAAATAATACTGAGAGGTTTGGGGGGGGGGGGGTGGATTAGTGTTAGAAAATCAATAATTTTTCATTTCCATAATCAGATTCATATACCCCACTTCAGTTAAGGGAACTCGCGTGTACATGCAAATGTATTTAAGGCAACTAATGTATATCCAACAAACTTATTATTCAATTAATTCATCATATGTTTATCTTTAATCAGTGCATCAGAACTTCATTAACCATATAAACAGTAACTAGGTGCAGTAAAAATAGAACAGACCATCACACATAAGAAACACATGTGAACACCAAGGTTTAAGGTGGAAACCCAATGCGAGACAAAAACCACCTGCTGCTGTTTTCTTTAATATAAGAACAAATTGTTTACAATATTGTACTGGTGCAGACTCATACCAGTACGTAGGCACCCACCTGCAGAAGGCTACAACCTTCTCTTGTTCTCCAGCTACTACTGGAAGGGAGCTACAACCCCCTAGCATTTGTACTAGCCAATATGTTTACTAGTACGTAGGCGTCGGCCTACTGAAGGCTTTAACCTTCACTCGTTTTCTAGCTGCTACTGGAAGGGATCTCCAACCCCTTGGCTCTTGTACTGGCCGATATGTTTACGAGTACATAGGCACCGACCTACAGAAGGCTACGACCTTCTCTCTTCCTCTAGGGACCATGTTTCATAAATTTTCAGACTGGATACTCCTAGAACACAACACCATAATATGAAGGCCACGTTTCATCCAATTTCCATACTGGACCCATCAACAACATTGAAGCTCAAAATCAATCACCACTGAAATACAACCATCAGCTACACCTACATCATCAATCTCTGAATCACCCAACAATTGAATCACTGAAACCTGTCATCAAAACATAGTCACCAGAACACAGAGCAGAACCCATAACTCTGCAACAACCACTAGAACCAGCATCAACCTCAAATATTAGATCTCATAATGTATATGCTACTTTAATGAACCGAACCTGTGTGAATACGCGCTTTTACCAAGGCGAACCCGCGTACAGATCTGCAAATATTTACTCATAACTTTGCAGCTATTCCAGACATCAATCATACCCAGATCATAATGTCTATAGAATAAAATATGCATGAGTATTCAGATCTAGTCTATCCATGATCAAACCACATAATGATAATACATTCCGTGCCTTAAGATCTCGATCGATCATCCATCATCATCCACATAGGTGCATCCTTGGTTTAGATCAAGTAAAGCATCACAAACCCATAACTTGCATACTGGATCTCACACTTCATCAAATACTCAATGCTTGCACATCTTGGTCTAATGATCTTCTCCTCCTTTTATAGTTTTAGGCCTTTCTCAATACCATGGACCAAAACCACTTAGGACCAATACCTTGGACCAAATACCTAGGGTCAATACCTCAGACCAGATACCTTGGACCAATACCATGGATCAAAATACCATGGACCAAATACCTTGGACCAAAACTTAGTTTTCCAAGATATATGCACCTTTCCTTCTATGAAAGTGCGTGTGTACGTTATACGCTCCTTTTGGTCTGTTAACCCGCGTGCATATGCTTCTTTTTCAAGGTTAACCTACGTATACCTCTCTTTCTTCATTCTCTTGTAGTCTAATCATTAATTCTTTGCTATTGACCTACTACATTATGATCTATCAGCTGAGTGAGTTTCCATCAAGGACAACGCCAGTATCATAATGCCAATAGGAAAATCCAAGTTTAGTGGATCTAACTAGAGTTCCTCAAGTTTTGGAGGAGGTTTTCTAGGGAAAAACAATTTGGGTCATAACTGGAGCATTTTTCAATCAAATTGAGCTGAGGAAAAAGGTATTCCTAGCTGATTTTGACATTCCGAACACACTGGAACAAGTCCCAAGAGTAGTAGAACTTTGTAAAGATTGTTTTCCCATATTGATCTAATACAGAGGCCCAAGCCATGGAAGCTAGACCAAGGAGATGTAGCCCAGCAGGGGTGAATTCCTCAATCAAAACATTGTGTTAAGTGTTCAATTGATGGTTTGTTTTACCTTTTATTGTTGTTGTTTAGCACTTTTCTTTTATAGTATTTTGATCATGAATGTCACATTAAACTTGATAAAATTTACCTGTTTACATTCACAAACAACCTAAGGAAACCTATGCATAGGAAGGAATGGACAAGCATTTTTTTATAAATATGTAATTGAAATTAGCACAACAAAACTAAAATTCAATTCCAAATCAATTACGTATAATGAAATTTCTGTTAAAGCCACCATAGTCGTTCGTGACATGAATCCACAAAGATATGAACAATTAAAATAGACAAAAAGTGATGTGCAACAGAAGATATAAAAACTTGAAAATCTTCCCCAATAAAAGGAAGGTCTTGCCATTGGGTGAAAACGTGTGTCACACCCACTACTTTCATCCAATTCATATGCTTACCTTTTCGATGAATACCATTTTTCAACAAACCTCGGAAGCTTCTTGCAGATGTGTCTTCATCTACACTGAGCCCCTTAGCAAGCACAACGAAATATTGAAACTTTGTATTTTCTATAGAGCTTGCTAGGTAATATTTTTTCATTCATTCAGTGATTGGATCGTAAAATTCATAATGGCCCTCTTGAAAACCCTGAAATCTTGGAAAAGGTGAATTTTCAATTAGAGGAGTGGGATCATGATGGGAATCTTGTAAGGGAAAATATATTTGATCATTCTCAGCATTCATGCCAAGATAATGAGGACCTACCATAACCATCAGTGAAGGTTGAAATGCCTCGCCTCCTTGACAAAAATCGAAATTGAGAGATATTGAACAATGAAGATTAAGGGGTGTGAAACAACTATCATTGGATGTGTTGATGGGAAGATGATATGATGAATGAGAGTTAGCAAAGACAGAATAATGATCATATAATATTATTAAAGCATCAGATTCCCAGTTTGTGATAAATGAAGAAAAATCAATTTGAACAGTCTTGCGAATGCTCTCAACAATCGAACCAAGTTCCTTGCGATACAAATATGACAAACCTTTTTCCTGCAAATAGTGACAAATTATACAAGAATCATAGTTGTCGAAAGAGTTAAAAAAGGATTCCAGAAGCACAAATACACGAGGCTAGTTAGGACATGGTGAATGGAGGAAAACTTGATTCATTACATAACTTGTGCATTCATTATCACTCAAAAGGATTTCTGGTGCAATTTGTGTTAGGCCCCTATACTACTAGTGTAACCCATTATTGTTGTTAGTACAACCCCCTTATTATATTGTTGTGCCCATGTAGTCCTCATATTGTTATTATTGTGCCCCATAGAAGCCCACTATTGTTATTATTGTGCCCTTACATTATTGTTGTTATGTCGGCTTTGATTATATTATGACCCCTTAGACTCCTATATATAGAAAGGAGGTCTTGTCATTTGTATCATCTAAGAATTGTTCATTTGTGTAATGTAAAGGAGGTTGCTCCCTTGAAGAAGCTTATTTCTAAGGCGTTCATCTATCTTTTTTATCTTTTTGTGAGCTGGTTTCATATCATTTGGTATTAGAGCTTTGGATTCTAAGGTTTTGCTGCTCCAAACAGGTCATCGTGGAATTTGCACTATAACGTTTTTCTGTGACATTTTAGATGCTAAAAAAAACTCATTTGGGTTGAAATCGTTCTGCACCTCGAGTCCAAATTTCAGAGCTTTTCACTCTATATTTGCGGAGATATGATCTAAGGAATTTGGCCTTTTTGTAGACTCCTGAATTACATTCCAAACAGGTGACCTGGGGAAAATAGTCATAAATTTGTTTTGAGCATCAAATTGAAATTTTGTAAGTTACTGAAAGAGGACAGACTGTAGTTTCTTGTGTATATATTTCAGATTCAAAGGTCAAAACAGTGAAACGTGGCACTTCATACAAGTTAGCTCTTCTGAAAAGGTATATAATCAGGTCATCTTGGGAGATTGTGTATAAATCTTTATTGCAGAACCCAATTTTGATTAGACTGGTGGCATTAGAAAGAGGACACAGAGGGCTACTGCAGGTCACAGTTTTAGAACTGGAAGAGTCGAAAGTACAGAGTTATAGTCGTTTCAAGATCGAGCTCTTAAAATCAAGAAAAGGTGATATGAGGAAGTTTGATGGAAAGGATTGGGTAAATTGGATACTACAGATGGAGCAATATTTTGATCTACATGGTGTACCACTATTACAAAAGGTATGTATTGCATCTTCATATTTAGAACCTGATCAATTTTTATGGTATAAAGGGCTTTGTTCTCGTAAACAACTTGTCACGTGGTCAATCTTCACGGAGTAAATGATAGCACATTATGAGGATACAAAGAGCAACACCTTCTTTAGAGCAACACCACAACAACTGGAAGAAAAAAGTGAAAAAGGGCTTTGTTACAACGTGGAAAGAAAACCTATGGCAACAAGGAAGTCTAACCCTCACAACTAT
The DNA here is from genome assembly GCA_031772625.1 of Pinus tabuliformis. Classification (NCBI taxonomy): domain Eukaryota; kingdom Viridiplantae; phylum Streptophyta; class Pinopsida; order Pinales; family Pinaceae; genus Pinus; species Pinus tabuliformis. The sequence goes on from CM062811.1 coordinate 1,004,739,288, forward strand.
AAAGATGGAAGTGTTACTTCTCTTAGCCTTCCACAACCTACAAGGGTTACACCACAACAATTGGAAGAAAAAAGAGAAAAATGGCTTTGCTACAATTGTGATAGCAAATGCACTAAAGGTCATAAGTGTGCTGAGAATAAATTATTTTACATAGAGTATGAAAAGGAGGAAGAAAAGGATCAAGAAACATCAAAAGAAGAGTATATATGCCAGGACCCAACCCCAGAGAAAGAAGAAATGAATCCGACCATATCTTGTAAAGCATTGGCAAGAATTACCACTCCTCAAACTCTCAAGATAGAAGGACATATCAAGAATAAAAATGTTCAAGAAATGAAATATCACATTGAGAAAGAAGAAATGAATCCAGCCATATCTCATAATGCATTGGCCAAAATTACCACTCCTCAAACTATCAAGATAGAAGGACATATCAAGAAGAAAAATGTTCAAGAAGTGAAAGATCACATCGAGCATGAAGAAATGAATCCGACCATATCTTGTAAAGCATTGGAAGAAATTACCACTCCTCAAACCCTCAAGATAGAAGGACATATCAAGAAGAAAAAGGTTCAAGTAGTGAGATATCACATCGAGCATCAACAACAAGTTCTCCAAATTTTAAAGGATAACGCCACCTTGGTGCAGAATAAAATGAAACAACAGGTAGGTCAACATCGCAGTGAAAAAAGTTTTGATGTAGGTGATTAGGTATTTTTATGGCTACATATCAAGCAAGCTATTTATGAGAAGGAAATGTTGGAAATACTACATGCACTTAAGAAATGGCAACCTTACCCAATGGGAAGACACTTCGAGGTAAAAATGGATCATGATAGTCTTAAATACTTTTTAGAACAAATATTATCTTTAGAAGAATAGAAAAAATGGGTCACAAATATGTTGGGTTATGACGTTAACATCATCTATAGAAAAGGGAAGCAAAATTTTGTTGCAGATACACTCTCAAGAAAGGATGACGATGTGGAAGCATTGTTTTGAGCTATTTCTATTATCCAACGACATTGGAAAAATGAAGCAAGGGATGAATGGAAGAAAGACAAAGAAGTGTTGCCACTCATTCAAAAGTTGCAGAATATCCCAATTCAAACAATATTGCAAGAACTTGAAGAGGAAGGAAAAATCATATTGGAACCTAGAGCAGTCACAGAAACAAGAACCCGACAACTACGAAATGGATCAATTTCAGAGTATCTCGTCAAGTGGAAGAACTTACCTATTGAAGACTCCACATGGGAGGACAAACATTTTATACATAAGCATCAAGAACTACTCAAGTGTTGAGGACAACACTTTTTTAAGGAGAGGGGCATGTTAGGCCCCTATACTATTAGTGTAACCCCTTATTATTATTAGTACAACCCCCGTATTATATTGTTGTGCCCATGTAGTCCCCATATTGTTATTATTGTGCCCCATAAAAGCCCACTATTGTTATTATTGTGCCCTTACATTATTGTTGTTATGTTGGCTCTAATTATATTATGACCCCTTAGACTCCTATATATAGAAAGGAGGCCTTGTCATTTGTATCATCTAAGAATTGTTCATTTGTGTAATGTAAAGGAGGTTTCCCCCTCGAAGAGGCTTATTTCTAAGGTGTTCATCTATCTTTTCTATTTTTTTGTGAGCTGGTTTCATAACAATTTGTTAGGTCCCTATACTACTAGTGTAAGCCCTTATTGTTATTAGTGCAACCCCTTATTTTATTATTGTGCCCATATAGTCCCCATGTTGTTATTATTATGCCCCATAGAAGCCCACTATTGTTATTATTGTGCCCCTACAATATTATTGTTATGTAGGCTCTAATTGTTTTGGGACCCCTTAGATTCCTACATATAGAAAGGGGGTCTTGTCATTTGAATCATCCAAGAATTGTTCATTTGTGTAATGTAAAGGAGGTTGCCCCCTCGAAGAGGCTGATTTTGAAGTCGTTGATCTATCTTTTCTATCTTCTTGCGAGTTGGTTTCATAACACAATTAGAGGACCAATTTGCAACATTAAATTGGCAAGAAGACCCAGGAGCTGACCATTAAGGGATACATTCGATAAGTATGATTCCTTCAGGGAAATTTAGTCCTTGGAATGATCAACTTCGCAATTCCATGAATTCATGAGAGATGCACATTCCCAACCTGAGTTCGATGTGAGAGATTTGCATGAAGATGAAGTATTAGATTCTTGAATTTGGTCAAAAGTAAAATCTTGAAAATTTGAAAGGTCACACCCGCAATACCAAACATTTTTCATAAGGAAATTTTCATTGAGTGAAGCCATACAGAGAGACAGATTGTCCGAGAGAAACCAGATCTGACTTAGTTTGGGGGGCTTACCAGAGTTGTGAGATGTTGACATAACCATCAACAGTAGTTGAAGTGCCTTGACTCCCTAGCAAGTCACAAAACTTCCCAGGATTGTACAATCACATTTTCAAGCTCAGACTAGAGCATGCATGGTTTGAGGATTACTACTATTGCTGGTTTTAGTAAGACCACTACTCATTGGATAATAACCATATCTATCACAAATTTTACAGGATGTTCCAACTTCAACAACCAGATTTCTCAAGTTTGAATACTCTTCTGATCACAAATTCAAAGATAAATGAATCGACAAGAAAATCCCCTAATTTTGGCTAAAAGTAAGAACTAATTCAGATTTCTTAGGACTTTTCCCCATTTTTGTGTATGTTGAAGATTGAACTCAACCTATTTAGAGCCAATAATAGTTTCTTATTGTTATTGTTTAAAAGTCTCATGATATTATTCTTGAACTTGATATAACTACCCAAGACTTTGAAGGAAAAAGAGAGGTCTTTTTATTAATAATATTTTCAGATTTAGAACTTGGAGATATAAAACTTGTGTGGATGGTTTGAATTATTTCTTTTCATTGATATATATTGTTGGTTAAGTAAATCTAACTGATAAGTTTTAAGTTGTACAAGTTGATAATTGGAGGGACTCCTTTACTAAGAATGTACACTCTTTCCTTTCTTTGTTTTCAACTGTATATAATTGGTATGTACATCTTTGAATTGAATTACTATTATCAATTTTTGTTTTATCATAAGCTCATGATATGTACCTAATGACAAGTTAACTGATAGATGTGTAAAAGACTATGAATGACCATCCTTAAGAGGAAAAGGTTGTAGTGCATGCATGATCTATACAAGCTAGTGTTACATTAATGCATCATAGGTCCCACTTTCATAGATTAATAATGATTTGAGGAGCAAGCGCATTATTGAGTTTTGTAAAATATGAGAAGTGTCCAACTCTTTTGAAAAAGGCACTAATGTATGCCCTTTTAATTAAACTAGACTTACTCAAACGTTCATTTCAATTCCATTTGTGCATGTATCTTCTTCTAAAACCATTTCAAAGACACTTTCACAAGTTCATGTGAGAAATGGAAACATAATAACTATGTAACATGCAGTGTTGTCACCTAAGGTCAAAACGAGGCCCAATTGATCTCACTAAAGTACTTGAAGAAGATTAAATGGTTTCATAAATCATTCTATAATTTTGCAATTAGGATAAGTTGGTATAGCTTTGATCTTGCACACATTGTGCTTGCACCTCACAAGATTATGAGCCCAAATTGACATTTTAATGGTTGGAAATTTAAGTAACATAATTTTAACCAATAACTTTCAATTTAGTTTAAATTTCCTTGCAAATGGTTAGACAATTAGTATCAATTTAAGGTTATATAAGACATGAACATCCTTGTTCTTGTACATTTGAATGAAAGAAATGTACTAGAATATTTATTTGGTAAAAAATGTTATTACTTTTCCTTTGTATTAATTTTAAATTATGGTCATAATTTCCAAGTATTGTTTTGAGAAACTCATACACAAAATGTTGGAGATGGATAACCAGTTACAAAAACACAATATATTATGGACTACCAAACCCTCTCTTATTGTTTTACTGCTATTACCTTTTCTACTACTTGTGGATCCAATTATTTTTATCAATGTTGAGATCTGTCCATTTTCTAAGTGTAAGGATATCTTTCCATTCAAAATTATTCATAGTGTTTAGAAAAGTATTTCATGTATTTAATATTTTTTCCTATAATGGCATTTTGGCCATCGGACAAGCTTTATAAATTGAAATAGAATGGATTAGAGGAGCCCAAAGGGTTTGGAGAAGAACATTGAAGGAAATGATTAAGATTAGACTTGAAAAGTTTACACATATTTTAGGTTAACATCACCTATAATTGGGTTAACTTGAAAATCCTTAACAATGGGAAATCTAATTTATTAATTGTATTTAATGAGAAAAATACCATGCAGTGGAAAATTTTCATTAAGATTCAATAAGCTATAGTTTCAAATGAAAATGGCATAAAATGGAAGTAAACTTGAAAGGATATCTTGGTTCATAATCTAAGATATTTTTCATTGGCTTAATATTGAAAGTTTTTAGTATGATTGATTTCATTTTAAAACTTCATCTTCATTAATAAGGGATTCATTTCCTTATGAAGATAGAACTTCCTTCCACTTCATATTTTAATGCAAAAGTTCAAAGGAAGCATATGCACTGGCATATGCATTACAAATGACATGCAACATATCAAGGAGGATAATTTTTTTATTAATCATTTCACTTAAGTTGAAACTCAAATGGATGTAAATGTTGAGTGAATCCCATCAGTCAATCGGATTCAATAAATGTAATATTTAGAATAAAAAATATATACAATGTTAGTATTCTTGGAAATGTATCTCTTTCCATGCTATGATTTCATCATCTTAAGATTCCTCTAAATCCACTAGGTCCTAAACCCCCTAAACCTACCTTAAACACTAACCTATTAACCCCTAACCCTTTAAACAATGAGCCCTAATATGGCCTTCTAACCCTTAAACCACTAAAATATTAAACCCTTACACCCTATACCCCTTAAACCCTAAAGACTACCTAAACCCTAATTAAAATCTACATCTTATGCCTACTTCTTCTCAACTTACTATCAATTTATTGTGTACATAGAATATATCAATAAAGAAAAAAGAGCACATTATTCTTATTCTACATTTAACATATAAACATTTATAAAGACAATATACAATATAAATAAATATAATGAATAACTTACCAAGGGACAATATTCATTCTTGCCTTCAACGTTTCCATACTCTCTACAATGTCTTTTAGTTATTTTTATTAAAATTTTCCTCCTTTTATAGCCCTTGCATTCATTACAAGGGAAATAACATTTTCGATCACCCAAATCCTCCAATGCATATCTCATGTATCCTTGTCCTCTTGAATGAATGTTATGTGACATTTTTTACCAAACTTTCAGTGACTATTATCTTCAAAAATCAACCTCAATAGTGTTTAACTATTTGTAATGTGATTAGTAAAAAAAATATTTTGTATTCTGACAAAAAAATAGGCATTATATACATACATACATACATATATCACTTTTCATTAGAATTCCAAAGAATGTTAACTAGAGAGAATTTTTCAACAAGAAAAAATGTTGACTTCATTAAACGTTAGTATTCTAATAGATAGATTATTGACCTGGTAAAATATTAGATATGTCACAAAAAGTGAATGTTCCTCGGACATCCGACGAACATTCAATGTTTGTAGGATATCTAACGAACACAATTGTCATCAAATACTTTATGAATGTACCACAATATATCAAAAAAAAAATGTGTTCATCAAATATCCAATGAATGTTGGGGCTTTTTTGAAAAAAATACAAAAAATATAAGTAAAATACGATAATACAACTGAATGTTTAGAGCACGACGTCAAATTTTTCTCCTTTGTGTATGAGTGAGCATAGATCCATGTTAACTCTTTATCTATCAAGCACACCAAAAGGGATCAAATCTCTCAAGGTGCAAACCCCTTTTTTGAGTTCAAAATTTGAGGAAAGGTTTGCACCTCAAGAAATTTGATCTCTCTTAGTGCTTGATAGATCTGGAGTTAAGATGGATCTATGTTGGTTTATATATATATATATATATATATATATATATATATATATATATATATATATATATATATATAGATATATATATATATATATATATATATATATATATATATATACATACATACATACATACATACATACATACATACATACATACATACATATATATATATATATATATATATGTATGTATATATATATATATATAGATATCATTCGTGGACCAAAGGAAAATTATAAAGGAGTATTCACACCATTAAATAGGCTATATTACATAAGAATACCATTGAAAAAACCATGGGTTGTCAAAACCTAGAGCCCAAAAACTACCAACAATAAATTGGCTCTATGACCTCAATTTTACTTGTACTATCATTAAAAATATTTATAAGCATTAGTTTGTTATAATTTTCTAATTTTAATTTTAATACAATGTAAGAATATATAGCATATGAATAAATTACGAATAAGCTTATAAGATTATATAGCATATGAATACAAATTACAAATACAATTAGTCAATTACAAATAGTTTACATTGTGATCAATCTTAATCTCTCTTCTTCTGCTTTTCTCATAGTCACACCTGTTTCTTTTTCCATATTTTGATATCTTTTATATGAAAAGGGAGGTTAAAGTCATAGAAAATTTATATCTTTAACTCAACATATCACATGAAACGTCATACCCTATATCTCTTTCTTCAGAATATTAATTGTATCTTTCTCCAAAGTCAATACTTTTGACTTATGGATTGTTAAGCCCCAAGAAAGTTTCAAAGGAAATTATTTTCTTTTACCTCTTTCAATAGGCATAATAAGAAATTTTTTAGATGATGATTCATGCCATGGATCTCCCATATACTTATCAAATATTGCTAAAACACACATGGGTGGTTTTGGGGGTGAAGCTCTAGCGTTATACACAACTTTTTCTGCAATTCCAAGAGCACCATTTACGAGTCATGTATTAGTCCATATGTTTGATATAAGCATTAGTGAGCTATAATTGCAATAAGTAACTCAACTTCGATTTATTTCTCATCTATTTCCATCTAGTTTTTTTCCTTTTTGTGACGACATTGGATATAATGGGACAATTTAGATTTATAAATAAAGTTTATTATGATTCTGTACATCATCATTGGTCACAATCAAAGGTATTTCATTATCAAATGACTCTATTATGGAAATATCCAAGAATGTATTTGTATGAGTCATAACTAATTTCCAATCTTCCATAGTTGGAATTGCATCCCTTAAATTCATCAACAAATGATAAAATTGTATTTGTTAGTTGCTTGGTCCATCTTGTCGAAACAAAGTACTAAGCATCAAAATCTTTGTGAATAAGTTTCATAATTGTCTTGCAACATCAACACATTCATGTATAGGTTTATCCATAATAGCAAGAAATGTTCCAAATCAGCGATCAATATTATTGACCTCCCACCAGAAGGAATATTACCATTTTCTGCGAAAACCCGTCGAATTCTTTAATCCATGCTTTTTAATAAATTTATTCCAATGAAACTCATTTCATCTATCATAATATATTTCATATACCTAATCTCTTCCTATAATTTAATTAAACATGATTCTTGTACAGGTATTATGCCTTTGATTTGTGGTTGAAGTGTGGAATAAATTTTTGTTGCATATATGTTGAAAGTTGCAACCCATGAAGGAGCTAAAAGGATTAATGGAATCTTATCAACAAAAGACTCTATTTCAAGTGAATTTTTAATAGTTCCAATCAAATATTAATTTATTGCACCTATAGTTCCTTGGGTTATCAAACATAGTGGATCAACCCCTGATTTGTAATGGTCAAGGATAATAGCAAATGTTTTTCTCTGTTGAACCCCAAGACATCCAAAGGAATATGCATTTCCATCTGGTTAGTGTGAATGGAATTTAACTTTCACTTTTCAGATATGAAATTAATAGTGCAATTTGAAGTGGAAACATCAACAAAATTTATGTTCCAATTATGCTCACAATCATAATATATATGCTCCATCTCATATTCATTGTAATGTATATATTTGTTCTTATATAATTCACACATGATCTCCCACTCATTCTCTCTAGAATTTCTAGGTGGATTTCAAACTTCTTCCTCATTGGATTCAACTAGATCAATTGGAGGCACTTGATTGTGATAAACATGCCATGGTTCATATCATATATTTTCCCAATTTTGCACTATCTCATCATATGTGGGACCAATATCTCTCCAAAAATAATGAAACAACTTGTATAATACCAACTCAAACCAACACAATTTAACAAACTTGTCATATGTTCAATCAGGAATTGAGTTAAACCAAAGAAAAATATGTACAATAACTTCATTCTTTCGTAATAACCATTTTTCCTCATGTCAATGTTTGTCATATGAACATGATTTTTCCACATATATTATGTACATCATCATTTGTCACAATCAAAGGTATTTCATTATCAAATGACTCTATTATGGAATGATCCAAGAATTTATTTGTATGAGTCATAAGTAATTTCCAATCATCCATAGTTAGCATTGCATCCATTAAATTCATCAACAAATGACAAAATTGTATTTGTTAGTTTCTTTGTCCATCTTGTCAAAACACAATATTAAGCATCAAAATATTTGTGAATGTGTTTCATAATTCTCTTGCAACATCATCACATTCATATATAGGTTTATCCATAACAGTAAGCATTTGTTCCAAATCACTGGCCAATATAATTGACCTCCCACTAAAAGGAATATTACCATTTTCTAGGAAAACCCATCGAATTCTTGAATCCATGTTTTTAATAAATTTCTTCCAATGAAACTCATTTCATATATCATAATATATTTCATATAACTAATCTCTTCCTATAATTTAATTAAACATGATTCTTGTAGAGGTATTATGCCTCTGATTTGTGGTTGAAGTGTAGAATGAATTGTTGTTGCATATATGTTGAAAGTTACAACCCCTGAAGGAGCTAAAAGGAGTAATGGAATCTTCTCAGAAAAGATTCGGTTTCAAGTGAATTTTTAATAGTTTCAATCAAATAATAATTTATTGCACTTATAGTTCCTTGGGTTATCAAGCATAGTGGATCAACCCCTGATTTGTAATGGTCAAGGATAATTTCAAATGATTTTCTCCAATGAACCCTAAGACATCCAAAGGAATAAGCCTTTCCATGTTGGTTAGTCTGTATGGAATTCAACTTTCGCTTTTCAGATATGAAATTAATAGTGAAATTGGAAGTGGAAACATCAACAAAATTTATGTTCCAATTATGCTCACCATCATAATATATATGCTCCAAAATCTCATACTCATTGTAATGTATATATTTATTCTTGTATAATGGACACATGATCTCCCACTCATTCTCTCTAGAATCTGCAAGTGGATTTCGAACTTATTCCTCATTGGATTCGGTTAGCCTCTCTCACAAAACAATAATAAATCCAAAAATAAATAAATAAATTAAATATTACAAGTTAGGAATTTGTGCCTATCTCTTGGGTTGTTCCTCTAAGATAGGAGTTAGTTTAGGTAACTCCTATATTGGTGTGTGTTTGGTGAGAAATTATCTCAACCAAAGGTGTCTAAGATAGCACGCACTATCTTGAGAACACTGTCTCTCATCTATTTATTTGTAACACTATTCAATTATTTTAATGAGAGAGAGAATACCTGAGGAAGCATGAGGCTTCTGCCTTTTCCGCCAATATTGCTGGTTGTGTGTGTTTTCTGTAATCTGTTTGAGTTAATTTCATTTTTCAATATGTGGTATTAGAGCTGTGGTGAGATTAGATCGGGTGCTTGATTTTTTTGAGTGAGCCTTGTCAGTATTGTGGAGCATTGTGATAAAGAGCTAGAGCAAAGGTCCCATTTTTGTGAACATTGAATGGGAACCAACATCACACAACCCTGCAAACTGGTGCAAGAGCCGAAGAGTATAGGACATGGTGTGGTCAGGAGTCTAGTCACTCACTTCAGATTTCTGTAGTTTTTCTTTTGAGGGAAAGAATTCTGTTCACTGTGCTTTGGCATGTGTTTTACAAGAATGGTTATTCAGTAAGTAAAAATATTGCTTCACTGTATCGATTGTTGTTTATTTGATAAGCTTTCATTTTTATGAACAATCTGCGTATATGAGGATAATATGAGTATATCAGAACACTAAAAAGTTGTGACTTGTACAATTACACCTCATCGCATCTGAGAAACATCTAAATTCGACTTTTTTAAAGCCTAATCTCTGACAATCCATCCAATAGACTTAAATAAAATCCACTTCCAACCATAGTAGTTGCACCGGCTCCCAGCAGAACTTGTCAAATTCTTTGATATTATCTACTTACAATCTGAATTGCATTGGGTCTACGATAGAACATCTCTAGATTTGGTGTGTTGAAAAGGAGTGTACTATGATTGTTGGGCCTGTGGAGAACTTGTAACAGCCTGAAATATCTGCGTAGAAGAGATCGAGGGTGCAGAGGATTGTGTGTCGATTGAAGCCATTTGAATCTGGTTTTTGGTGGCCTTGTTTTATTCCATTAAAGAGACAACCATACTCTTTGATCTAGATGACTCTCCCAAAATGTTCAAATTGACTCGCAGAGAACCTTCCTAACTACTTCTGAATCTGTCTTACGTTGAATTTCTACCTAATAGTAGTGAATGGAGGGGTGAATGGATCTGCTTCTATTGAAGTTGCCAATGGAGACTTGCCCAGTGTCATGACTTGAACCATAGAATCATTGACATATTCGAAAGCTCTATGAGCAAAGACAACGAGAATGAACTGGTCAAATGGAAAGCTTCAACAACCCCAACAATAATCTATGTCGACTCAGCCTTAACGTGAGTCCCTGACTGCGTAATTGAAACATAGTCGTGGTTCCAGCCCTTATGTAACAGTGTAATCTGTAATCGACCATTATTGTGATGGTAGCTATCAGACATTAGTAAATCAGGATTTTGATGATGGGTGGATTGCGGCTCTATCATATTGCAGCAATTTGAAGACCCTTAGGCTGAAAATTGCAAGAGAATAGACACTAATCCTGGTCCAATCGAGCATTTGGGTTTCTGTCCGGCACTTGAACGACTTCAGCTTGTTCGTCGCAACTTACGAGATAAGGTTGGTTTTGCTGCCTTAGTTCTGGTCTGCGCAGCTGTTAAAAGAGCTTTTTTTAAGAGCACTTTGGAGGTGAGATTTTCCTTTTTGTTCCTTAAACACTGACCATATGATTTGGTATGAAGACAATGTATCTGTGATTCTTTGGAAGTTGAATGGCTGGCAGGGGATGATCTTCAATTAAGTTGTCTGCTTGCCTCTCCATTGCTGCTGGTAGACAGAACATGGGAAGCCAATTTGGCTACTGGTTTCTGCATCAATCTGTATTATATTAAGATCCCATGGGGTCAACACTTAGTATTCTCCACTTCATGCTGTTGTCTAAAACATTTTATAGGTGCCTCTATTGAACTTCGTCAATTGAAGGAATTTGAAAGCAAACTTGTTATAGGATTCTATCCAACTTCAGTGATGTAATAAGCAAAAGGATAAATGTCTTATTATTTTATGGACTGTAATGGTGATTAGCAAGAGGATAAATGTCAATATCATTTATTGAATGGAAGGAGAGAGGAATTACACGACACGGTCTTTCCATATTTCTCAGAAATCCAGAAAATGACTACAAACCAATAGCGTAGCCTATCTTTTAGACTTTTTGAGAGTCATTTGTAATGTTTCTCATTAAAAGTTCTCCAAACATATAGTCGTGCTCTGTATATTTTTTTTATGTAATTTTTTTTGGGAGCAATAAGGGTGATGTTTTGAAATCTTTGGAGTGATAAATTTTTCAAAGGAAAGCTCATTGATGTAGGAGGTTGAGTCAGGTTTTAGAACACATTTGCTTCCAAAAATTGCGAGTGTCAGATTCTCATTGTTTGAGAAAGCTTCCATGGAAATGTTGTAAAAGATGAAAGGTTGATGATCTCAATACTCAATAAAGACATATTATTTGTGGTGATTGTGTCCTAGATCTGCCCGAAATTGAATAAGGGGATCTTAGGTACACCATGTTTATTTGTGATGGCGAGTGTTTTTGCTTATGATTTATGTCTAGTTTTGAAATGTAAATGATCTCATGCACACATAAAATACAATGCCAGCAAGCACAACACCTATAACGAAATAGCTACAAGGAAGGATAATTAAGCTCAACACATGCATTTGCGTCACTACAAAAAAAAAAATCAAAGTTTTCAACATCGGCATTCTACCTCAACAAACAAATTCACTCAATACAATCAAGTTCATGAATATGCAAACTCCAGCATTTCAAAGCAAAGTCTACATCACTACAATCAAGTTAATGAATCTGTAAACTTCAACATTTCAAAGCACAGTCTACATCAACATTATTGAACTTGTAATCAAATTCAAATTACATTGAATTGTAAGGGTGCATTCTCGGTTGAAACCGACACCCAAGTCTTGAATTGAGTCAAATTGAATTCATTATAGTGAGTCATTAAATCATTAAGCGTTTTTTGGGTGCATTTTCGACAGTGTTTGACACCCTTCCTTTAAGTAGAATCAAGTGAATGCACAAATTTTAACTCTAAATGAAACAAACAACAAATTCACATCTCCTGCAAGCGAGCGTGAGTATTCATTCAAGCAATTTGTGTCAAGACAGTACAAAGTTCAAACCTTCGAGTAAGCTAGAGTGAAGTTCATCAAAGCAACCAAACAAGTTCAACTCTAATACCAATCAAGCAAGTTGAGATCGACATCAAGCGAACATGAATTCCATAGTTTAAGCAAGAAAGTTCTACAACTCTAGCAAGTGTTCCCAACAAGTGCAATAAGCAACAAATCAAGCGAGCGTGCCATTCAAGTCCCATAGCAATCAAGCCTGTCATGCAAGTAACAAAATCAAGTGAAACAGATCAAAGCATGACATCTACGACAAGAGAACCTGATTTCAAGTGAGAAATTTCAGATGGCGCAACATATTCAGTTGTTAAACATTCTTCACAGTTTGATCATCTCCAATGATGAAGACATGGTGCACATCAGCAAAGAAACTCTTGCTGATCTTTCACAGCATCTATGACAAACACATGAAACCATTGAGTTTCTTCACCTCGAGTCGCAACTTCAAAGGAATGAATTGCAAGAAAAGAGTGATACTTTCAAGTCTTTGAACCATCCAGATGATAAGTCATTCATCCCAACAGCTTCAAGTGTCAAAGTTGTTCCAGTTCAAAATTCTTCCAAACCCATCATCAATCCCTAGGAAGAAATTCAAAATAACAAGAATCGACGAGGCTTAGGATATGTCACTGATGACACCAACTTACATATCCCAGATTATTCCAAGCCAATTAAGTTTGTCGGTGTAGGATTTCTTGCACAACTCACCTCAGCAGCTTCTGAGAAAGTTGCAGACAAACAAAATTGCACGCAACCTGAAGTTGAAGTCCAATCGAAATGTTCTCATTGTCAAAGAACCGATCATCTGGAAGATCAGTGTTTTGATCTCTAGCCTTGTCACCATTGTGGCAAGTCAAATCATTCCTCAGAGAAATGCAGCAAAAAACGATAGTCAGCCAGATTAAAGATAAATTATTCATGGATTGATCCTTGGGAATGGTCATCCACAGTCAAACGATTGTCTCATTTCTACAACCGACTACAATCACACATATTGCAGCCAATAGTGAACTGATGATGGTACTCTCATGCAGTTGAACGAGGGAGTACAATAGTGAAACTCTCCTACCCTTGAATGGGGGGAGTTCAGATATATTTTGGAGAAGATTGTCTCTCCTTTCAGCTAAAAAAGGGGGGGAAATGTCAATGAAATTGACAAGTGGTTGTCAGACTGAAAGTCTCGACAACATCAACAAAGTAGCCAGTGGGCATCTTCATCAGCCAGTGGGAATTTTTCTTCAACAGTGAGCATCAGCAAATTCGCCAGTGGGTGATCAACAACAAAAGCAGCAGTGAGCAGCTTTCATCATAGCAAAAGCAACATTGAGTTTTTTTTCGACATCTTCAGCCAGTCGGCCATCATCATCAGCAAATATGCCAGTGGGCGTTCATCAAATTATGTTAGTGGACACCGGATGCTGTTTTCAAGCAAAGGACAGTTGGATCCTTTTGTGGCTTGGCACATGATGGAGTTGTCAAGTGTCATTCAGAGATGAATCAGTCATGCAACTGACTCAGTCTCTTCATATTACAGTTTCTTTAACATCCAGATGTGGCGGTTTTTTCAGGGAATGTTTTTGAGAATCAACATGAGAAATTGGAAGATGGTTCCTGTTACACAGTAATTTATCACTGCCTTCCTGTCAGTCACCCTGCTGTGTCCAGAAGTCACAATCACTAAGTGTTTGATCCCTGAACTGGCTTAAAACCCATTTTTCCAAAGTTTTGTGCATCAGCGCGTCTGTTCCTAAAATAACCGCGATGACCAGCGCCTCACAGTGTATCTCGTGCGCTGCCATCACGGAAGAACATCACTTTTCTGCGATGACGCACAGCGCGGCTTTCCCGTGTTCTTCCGCGCTGACATGACTTGTTCAGTTATTGTTATGTGCTGACAGCGCGGCAGTCTCCATATAATCCGCGCTGATCCAGTTTGGGCGAATTTGTTCAAACAACCAGCCTTCCAGATCTCTCCAGGCTTGGTTGTTAGCTTTGTGAATATCGACTCCCTTCTATGGCATGTCTGTTCGACCCTTTGCAACAACTCCCCTTGAAGATAAGCTCATCCTGCCACCTTTTTAGGAGACTCCTTCTCCTATATAAACTTCCACCATTACCATGAGCAGCTAGTTAGAAACTAGTGGGAATTAGCTAGACTTAGCTTGGATTGTACAGAGCTTGTAGTGCTCAGATTGCTGCTATAGGTTTGGTGTGTTAGGAGTGGAAGTGATTGATTGCTTGGGGAAGTTTGTTTGTGACATTTGTGTGTGAGAGAGAGAGTTGTTTGTTTTGGGAGAACCATCCTCAAAGGTGAATGCTTGAGATACATGCTGACTGATCCCTCCTGAGAAGTTTATCGACGTCAGAACATTTGGTTGTACTCTTCTCTATTCTGATTAATAATAGATGACTGCTATTATTGTTCCATTCTCGTTTGTTTATGCAATGGATAAATGTGAATTATGTCTTTTCTGACTGGCATATAGTTACTTTTACTAGATTTCACGCTTGCGTTTGCCTTCTCTTCGTGTGTGCAGGTGTCCGTTCGCGGGGATCGCGGAGGACTGTGACCAGCCGAAGCGAAGGAGCGAAGGAGACATCTCTTCGTCCAACGACAGCGCAGGAATCCAAGTAGGTGCTCTTTACTTCTTGTTTAAGTGTAACTAGGAACATGCGTGGCAGCATTGTGTGATTGTTGCTAGACCCCTGTTGGGCTAGTAGGGATCGCCTCTATCCGTAGAGGGGATTTACCTCTCCAACAATTTGGCGACTCCGCTGGGGATCAACCTTTTTGTCTCTTGAGTCCACTTTTGTGTTTGGCTTTGATTGATCTCTTTTCGAGTTTTTTGGGATTGTCTTTTTGCTTATGAACTTTCTGGGCGTTTCTGGGAAGCATTTTTATCATTGAAAAGCTCCTGCCTTTGGTTTGGGAAGTTTTATTTCGGTTTTCCTTGTTTTTTGCTCTCAGTGCGTTTTATTTCGGAACAGTCGCGCTGACATCGCGACTCTGTTCTTTGGTTTTCTCTTCATCGCACCTGTACGTCTAACAGCCGCACTGACCTCGTTTTCAAGGGCAGCGCGCTTTATTCATGTTCTTCCGCGCTGACATCGCGCCCACTCTTCTTTGTGATTTTTGTCGTCGCGTCTGTGTGCCTTATATCCGCGCTGACCTCGTTTCTTCTAGGGCAGCGCGCCTTTTCCCTGACTTTCCGCGCTGACGTCGCAAAGTTGCTGAAGGCCTCCCCCTGTCAGCGCCAAGTTGCTGAAGGCTACCCGCGCTGAGCCTGAAAAACTCATTTTTGTCCAAATTGACCTCCTAAACCTCTTGCTGTGACTTTCCCTTCTTCTCCCCACTTGTCTGATGACTTGTTTTTTCACTCTCTGAACTTTGAACTGTTTGATTACGGAGCTCAACTCCATAGGGTTTCGTTTTGCTTGGTTTTAAGTTTGCAAACAACTTCCCTTCTAGCTGCTTGGTTCGTGTTTTCATCCTTACTTTTGCGATTACTGGATTGTGTTTGGGTCTCTAATTGACTGGTTGCGACTCTGGTCCGTCGGATGTTTGCTTTTCTCTATTGATTTCGCACTCTGAACCCTAGGACATCTAGTGGCCGTGTGTGTGTCAAGCCTCCCGTGAGGATCCCTGTTTGCTTGATTGACCAGCTCGTTCTAGACTCGTTTTCGCATTTTTTCAGTGATTGTCAGAGTGTATTGGATTGTGCTTCCAAGTGGTCTTTTTCGCTTCCTCCTTTCTTGCGATCCTTTCTTGTTTTGCAGAGCTTAGATCACATAGCTCGTGCATTGCCTTGTTTCCTTTTGATTTCGAGACTTCGGTTGAGTGTTTTTGGGAACTTTGTGTGCTCTCATTAAGTAGTTTACTTGGTGTTCAGGTTCCTCCAAATTCCTTTAGGTGTTTTATGTCACTAAAAAGAAAACGAATTAGTAGCTTGCTTTAAAATTCGAAAAGGAAAAGAACATTTCATTGATTTGCATTTTCAAAAGAAAAGTTTCCTTTCCTCGCTTTAGTTGCATTTAGCTGCTTGTTTGTTTGTATTCGTTTTGTTTAAAAAATTCTTTGCTCTCTCGTAGCTAGAATTCATCGAACGAAACGAAATTCTTTTGCATATAGATTGCATCTAAGTAATTGTGAGCGAACATACGATAGAGCTTGAAATCGAAACTTAATCTCAAGATCAACTATAAAATGAACCAAATGAATCTAAAAACGCATTGGAACTAAACGCAAATATTTAGAGGTCTAGGTTAGAGACGTGTTCCGGCGTCTTAAAACATAGTCACTGTTGTTTCACATTAGGTTGGGTGATTCCTCCTTCTGTGACTCGATAGTGGTCTAATACGGATTGCGCTCCCACGTACCGTCGAGTATATAGGGAGACCCCACTAGGCTTTTATCCTTTATCCATAGGAAGCCGAGTCGGCCGCCCTACAATTCGCAATGCAGTGAACACAGCATTCACGAAGATTGACCACCCGTACCCTAAAAAGTATTCTGTGGTTTTGCGAAGAGTTTGGCACACCCCCTACCTAGAGTTCCAGAGCAGTCGCTTTTGATCCTTTTCGGACTCCCTAAACGAAAAGGTGCCTGTGAGCGTCTTGTCACTTCGTGCTCATTAAACATTCGAAGGAGACTGGAGTCATCTTTGTCCTTTTCTCGACTCCTGAAATATGAAAAGGTCAAGTTTGGTCCTTGCGTCTTAAAATTAATTTGGCCACGATAACATCACCTTTTCTAGGTCTTGTGTGCGATAGTTTTGAGTAGGCTTTTATCGGTAGTTTCCTTTAAGAGTTCTAAGGGGTCTGGTCATCCTGGCTGACCCATCAACTTCCGGTATAAGTGACCAAGGTTCTCAATCCTCTGTTGCTCCCGAGGTACCAGTTGTAGGCGGTACTCTTCCCATTGTTCCGAGTATCCAGCCTATCAACGCACGGTCCCCAGGCAACCCAGATTACTTGGAGGATTGGAATCCCGTCTGGGAAGAAGATTGGGATACCCCCCAAACCCCCCGTACCCCTCTAGGTATGTCATCTCCGATGGAGGGGGCAGCTTCCAGCACGGGTGAGACACCCACAGTCACAGACATCGAGACACCCGCGGTCACAGACATTGAGACCCCGATCCCGTCTTCATCTCCCCTCCCTCCACGATATCAATCGCTAAGGGATAGGTATGATGCTAGAACAACTTCTACCACTATATGGGATCCTACTCTCGCTGCCTCGATCGGCCCTTTTGTTTCGCAGCCTCTTTTCCCACCCCTCACGTCAGAACTCAACCCGCCCGTCACCTCAGTTCCCGCTCAACCTACTGTTTGTGTAGCACGTTCGACTCCGGTCGTCAGTGCTGTACCGACTCCCTCGTCTGAAGTTCCTCAAGCTGGTTCTTTTGTTGGAGGCATTCCAGGATCAGGACCGTATGATGCTTATGGGGAACCTATAACGGACCCAGATTACGATGGTCCTGTTTTCTTCTTCGATGCAAATGGTGAGTTCCTTGAGGAAATCTCAGGTCTCCCTCGTCGCCCTTTCGAAGAGAACGAGGAATCTTTGAATGTCATGTATGACCACACTACTAAGTACTTTGGAAACCGAGACCCTCTTCGGCAGCCCATAGGACCACCCAATCAGGACCCGTCATTTTACGTGCAACCCCCTCAAGGGCAACCATTGTATGGCCCGCCTGACCCAGGACAATCTAGGCATCCACAAGGTCAACCTTACCAGGAACAACCTATGGACATGGGAGGTCCGCCATACCCATATCAGAATCAACCTACTGGGCAGCCAGAGCAACCGTCTTTTCAAGACCAGCTTGGTTTCCAGCCAGGGTACCCCTCTGGACAAACTGGCTCAGTTTACAATCCTTCAAATCAACCAGCCGTCCAGCAAGGGTATCCCTATGGCCAGGGTGGACAACCCTATGTTCAACAGGGCCCACCTACCCCTCGAATCGCAAATCCTTCTGGGCAAGGGGGGCAACCCTCTGCCCAGCCTATATACCAAAGAGGGCAGCCTGCCGTACAGCAAGCCCAACCCTCTTCCCAACCCGGTTACGGTGGGGGACAAACGGGCCAACCGTCTATACAGCCAAATCAACCCGGGGTCTACCCTCATCGTCAACCTGGACAAGCTGGCCAGCCCCGGCGTCAACCAGCTATCCAACCAATTCGACCACCCGCTCTGCGAAGACAACCCTTGGTGGCACATGGACAACCTGGCGTTCAGCAAGGCTATCCTGCTGGCCAACCAGGTCCATCTCGAATCCGACCAAGTCAACCTTCAGGACGTGTGGTCCAACCTCAATCGGTTCAAGGACAGTACTCTGGGCCTCAGACTCAAACAGGTTATCAACCTCCATATCAAACGCAGCTTGCCTACCAGGCTCCGTATGCGACCCAGCAGTCACATGGCTACCAGCAACCCCAGGGGCAAAATCAGTATGCTCCTTACCAAAATTATCAGCAACCACAGGTCACTCCCTATCAAAATTATCAATATGGTCAACCTGGCGGGCAAGCTGCTAATTCATGGGGAGCTGGGGGGCAAACACAGGGACAGTCGTCCGCACACGGACAAAACTCCTACGGACAAACTCCCTATGTGCCAGGTCCTTTCGGACCAGGTCCATCGGGACAAAATTCCTACGCGGCCGGTCCTTTCGGGCCAGGTCCGTCTGGACAAAGTTCGTGGGGGCAACCCCAATCTGGGTGGAACCCTAATACCGCCTCGAACCCTCAGCCACAGATGTCCTTCAACCTGCAGCTACCATTTTTGGCTACGTTGGAACTACCCGATGTGTCCAAGTTAACCTACGATCCTATTTTGCATAACTCATATTGGCCACCGGTTCCGACCAAAATACCAGGTGACTGTCCAAAGTTCGACGGCAAAGCCGGAGAGGATCCTCAAGCCCACGTAATGACATATCACCTTTGGTGTTCATCTAACTCATGGCTTGATGATTCTATCCGACTGCGCCTCTTCCAGAGGACCCTCACTGGTTCAGCCGCAAAATGGTACATCGAACTTAATCGCGGTATGTTTTCAGACTTTAACTCGTTGGCTATGGCCTTTCTTACCCATTTTCAGTTACCCATTCGGTACGAGACTGGGACCCATTTGCTCACGTCTCTGAAACAGGATATGGCAACGCACATCTCTGATCATATACATGAATGGAGAAGGCGTCGTCGTTTGATTAAATTTTGGATTCCCGATCAACTCCTGACCGACTGGTTTACCACGTCCTTTGTCCCTAAAATTGCCAAAGATATTGCAATGGGGGCGTGTGTAACTGAAGAGCAAGCGATTGCGCGAGCTCAATACCTCGACTTAGTATATTCTTAGTCAGGTACTTTGTATGACTATTTGCCAGATGCCCCGAGGCACGGACAAACCAAAGCTCCACCGAAACCGTCTGTTGATGGAGTTATTGGCTCCGTGAATTCATCAAGTAAGAAATCAACCGCAAACTCTGGGAAGCAGAAACAAAACGCCTCTAACGAGAATGCTTCTCAGAGCCCATCTATTCCTGGGAATACCTCCGAGGTAAATGCCGTCCAGTCCACCGCGGCAGACAAATCCTCGAAAGGCAAAAAGAAAGGAAAGGCCAAAGAAAAATCCGGACAACCTAAGCAGAGTCCTCCTAAACCTCCCGCCGAGGAAGGAGCCAAGCGGAAGCCTAAGTATCCCTGCCTCATTTGTGAGGAGGATCACTACACCAAGGACTGCCCCAGGCGGTCCGAGGTTAGTCGGCTTTTAAAAGGTGCTTCAGGGTCCCCCGCCGTGCTTAAAGAGCCTTTCCCATCTCAGCAGACGCATCAGGTGGCAGACCCTTCTCAATCCTCTTCCTCGTTCGGTTCTCAAGTATTCATGGCGGGAACCATCCCCGTCCACGTTACGACTCGAACGAAAGAATATCCATCTTCAGCCGGGAAGGAGCCGGAGGTCCCCTCCAGCGCTCCCGCGTCTAGTTCTGGCCCTCTTCACATTGAACGGCCCAGCACCGAGACGATCCCCCGACCCCCTCCCAAAGGTGTACTCAGGAAGTCATCTTATAACCCCAATGCTCGTGCCGCTCAGCATTATAGCATTGTCGAGGACTTAGCTCAGGCTCCGTCTGCTATGTCCGCGTTAGAAGTCCTCCAGAGCTGCCCCTCCCAGAGGAAGTCCCTGCTATCAGCAATTGGTGGCATCGACCCGGCAGATTCGGATCTAATTTCTTTTGACCTCGAAGGTTTCACGCAGAGATTGCCTCATCAGGTGGCCTTCCTTATACAAGTTCTCATCAAAGGCAAGACGATTCACTGTACTGTCATTGATGAAGGAGCCTCAACCTGCATCATGTCGGTTGCTTGTTGGAAGGCTATTGGTTCGCCTGCTCTGAGCCAGTCTCCCACCACCCTAGAGGCGTTCGATGGAAGAGAATCTCGTCCACTTGGTATCCTCCCGCGTTTACCTATCTCTTTAGAAGGGAAAACTGTAGAAGTCGAGGTTGAAGTCGTTGACGCTAATCTCACTTACAACCTCCTTCTAGGACGAAGCTGGACTTATGCCATGCAAGCCGTGGCTTCCTCCTTATTCCGTTTCGTTCATTTTCCCCATCAAGGAAAAATCGTCACGGTGGACCAGCTATCCTTTTTTGCTTCCTCTTCTGAAGGGAATGTACCATTCGTGGAGCATACCTTCAAATCGCTCGAGAGTGTGGGTGCCGGATTATTTAAAGATCCCTCCCTGATGGGAGTCTTTCCCCTCCCACCTCCAAATCTCGCCTCCGTTAACATGATCACAACGCATTCTGATCCATGGGTTCTCCCTCCCGTGAATCAAGAAGACTCCTGGGGCGAGAGGATGCCGTTGAGCCCAGCCGAGCTCAACTACATCGAAATAGTTGCTGCATCGGCTTCACCCTCCGAACCTGCTTTTCCAGGCAGCGTTCCCGATTCACCTGAAACCTTCCCTTGGTTGGGAGAGAAGGCCACTTCGGACCCCCTGAAGGAATCATTCCCATCCGACGAGGCTATTATCGAGACTATGTCTCCCGAAGAGCTCCCTTGGTCAGATCACCACCATCGCTCTTCGTTCCTCCCTCCTCATTCAGAAATGGCCACGTGTCTCGGAAAGTTTGCTTCATGTCTCCCACATATCCCTCTCCAAACACCTATCCAGTTATATCAAGTGTCTTCGGAAGGGAACATGGGTAACATTACGCAGACTTTGGCTATCGACGTCTCTGTCAAAACAGGGGTTGTCGAAAATATTCATATTGGAGTCACATGTACTCCTGAGGAAATTCAAATCTACAAAGATCTATTTCGTGAATTTCGTGATGTTTTCGCATGGTCTTACGAAGAAATGCCCGGCATTGACCCCAGTATCGTGGAGCACGAAATCCCTACCTATCCTGGGGCAAAGCCTGTTCGTCAGCGTTTACGCCCAGTGCACCCTCGAAAGGCTGCAGCCATCAAGGCCGAAGTTGAAAAGCTTTTTCGAGCTGGTTTCATTTATGCCATTCCCCTCACGGAATGGGTATCTAATATAGTTCCTGTCAATAAAAAACAGGGCACTATTCGGGTTTGTGTTGACTATCGCGATATCAATCGCGCCTGTCCAAAAGATAACTTTCCTACGCCTTTTATTGATCAGCTTATCGATGATTGCGCAGGAAGCGAAATTTATTCGTTCATGGACGGCTTCTCTGGTTACAACCAGATCAACATAGCCCCCGCAGACCAGCACAAGACTGCTTTCATTTGTCCTTGGGGCACCTTCGCTTACAAGAAGCTACCTTTCGGTCTCAAAAATGCCGGCGCCACTTTCCAACGTGCGATGTCGTATGCTTTTCATGATATCCGACACATCGTACAACCTTACCTGGATGACCTACCCGCTCATTCAGCTAAACGTCAAGACCATCCATCTCATTTACGCGAAATCTTCCTTCGCTGTCGACACTACCGTATTCGACTCAATCCGCATAAGTGTGTCTTCTGCGTGGAATCTGGCCGACTACTCGGGTTTATCGTCTCCCGAGAGGGCATCCGCTTGGATCCCCTTAAAGTCGAGGCCATTGTGAATCTTCCTCCCCCTGCCACTCTACAGCAATTACAAAGCTTGCAGGGAAAAGCCAATTTTCTCAGACGATTCATCCCAAATTATGCCGAGGTGGCCAAGGGTTTCACGCGATTACTAAAGCAAGACACGCCCTTTCATTGGGACGCTATCGCTCAGCAATCTTTTGAGCGTCTTAAAGACCTTCTGGTCTCAGCTCCGCTCCTAAGACCTCCAAATTACCACCGTGACTACACCCTTTATCTGGCCGCTGCCGATACCACCATCGGCATGGTTTTAGTGCAAGACGACGACGATGGCTCGGAGCACGTTGTATACTATCTTAGTCGCAACCTCCTCGATACGGAGACTCGCTATGCATATGTCGAAAACTTGGCATTGGCCGCTGTCTGTGCCGTCCAACGTTTCCGTCATTACATCCTGTTGCGCACAACGACCGTGATCTCTGACTGCAACCCCATGACCTATATTTTGTCACGTCAGTTGCTAGGGGGCAAATACTCGAAGTGGATCGTAATCCTCCAAGAGTTCGACTTGGAATTTACTGCCGCCAAGTCTAAGAAATCACTGGTCTTTGCTGAACTGCTCTGTTCCTTACCATCTCAGTCTGCACCATCTCATTCAGAGGAGCAAATTCCGGATGAAACGCTCTTTCTCATCAGCACTCTCGACCCATGGTACGGGGACATCATTGTATATTTACAAACGTCTTCGTTTCGTCCCAATACATCAAAGGAAGCTCGACGACGGATACGTCATCAGGCTCAACCGTATCGCATTTTAGGCGACACCCTGTACCGCCTCGGCGTCGATTCTATTCTTCGCCGATGCTACTCTCGAGGAAGCTGAGCGAGTCATGAATGACTGCCACTCCGGCGCTTGTGGCGGCCATATGTCCGGATACGCTACCGCTCAAAAGATCCTCCGCACTAGTTATTTCTAGCCTTCTATATTCAAGGATTGCATCCTTGCTGTGCGCGCATGCCATGAATGCCAGGTTTACCACCGGAAGATGCGTGCACCTGTTGCACCACTGCACCCTGTCGTAACCGTAGGTCCATTTGCCAAATGGGGCATCGATTATACGTCCTGTAACCCTCGTTCGGCCGGGGGGCATGGGTACATTATCGTTGCCGTGGATTATTTCACCAAGTGGACCGAAGCAATGCCTACATTAAACGAAGACGGTCACACAGCGGCGCAGTTTTTATTCAATCATATCATCACTCGCTTCGGAGTCCCTCAGGCTATTGTTACAGATCATGGAAAGCATTTCCGAAATCATATGATGACAGAGTTAACGAGCCAGTTAGGCTTGCGTCAAGATAGTTCGTCACCGTACTATCCTCAATCTAACGGTCAAGTTGAAGCCGTGAACAAAGTTTTGATCACCATGCTTCAACGCACCGTCAATACACACAAGTCAAACTGGCATCTAATGCTTTTCCCAGCCTTGTGGGCCTACCGGACTTCTGTGAAGGATGCCACCGGTTTCACCCCGTTTCAACTGGTCTATGGACTGGAGGCTACCCTTCCCATCGAATGTGAAATTCCTTCATTAAAATTAGCTGTCGAGTTGCTTCCCAACACCACTCCGGTGGAGGAACGGCTTCTTTACCTAGAACGGTTAGACGAGACTCGTCGTTTGGCCTCTCTGGCTATCGAAGCACAGAAGAAGAGAGTCAAAGCTCACTTCGATCAGAATATTCATCCTCGTTCCTTTGTTGAGGGAGATTTAGTACTGCTCTACGATCAAGCTAAGGATAAGCTGGGGGCAGGAAAACTCGAATCCATGTGGTTAGGTCCCTACATCGTGAAACGTGTTTTACAAAAGGGCGCATATGAGTTGATTGATTATGAAGGAAATCCTCTTGACAAGCCCCGAAATGGGCTGTATCTGAAGAAGTACTATGCATAGCTGCTCACAATCACTTTGTATATACGTGTGTTTTTGAGTTTTTACTGCATGAGTTTCTTTTGCTTTGGTGTGAAGGCGTGTTTTTGCCCCTTATTATGCTTTCTCTTTCCTGCGCAGATGTCTCGTACTCCTTATGTTGGTTTCGCTGATGGTGCCTGCCGTAGTACTTGTAATTTGTCTTCGGCAGCGTGGGTGATCTACGATCCTCACGGGGAGTTGATAAACCTGCAGGGTGTATGCCTAGGTCGTACCACTAACAACGTTGCCGAGTACAGTGCTGTAATAGAATTACTTGCCGAAGCAGTTGACCTCGGCATCCGAGAGCTAGTGGTGAACCTGGACTCCCAGCTGGTTGTCCATCAACTCAACAGGCGATATTCCGTCAGAGACCAGCGCATATTAAGGTTGTACCTACGTGTAAGATTGTTAGAACGGAATTTCGATTACATTACTTATCAGCATATTCCGAGACGATTAAATACGTTGACTGATGCATTGGCAAATCGTGTATTAGATAGACATTTGCGAAACAGATAAACATCATACAAGGAAGGATAGAACAGCATAGTAAGACCATAAGCATATGTAAATAAATCATTTCAAGCATAGTTTGCACGTGTGTGTTTTTAAGCTTGCATTAAACATATAAAATCCATGAGTCGAGTGTCGTGCAAATTCATACATAAGATCACAAATTGTACTGAACAAACGCATAACACAAGATAACACATCATCACATGTAACAACGACTCATCCAAAATCGGTATGTATATATATATATATCGTGTGGCGCACTGAGGCGCTCAAAAATAGAAGTACATGTCCCAAAATCTCAATACATCTGAGTCATAATGTCTCAAAATAAACAGTGGAAATAAAACCTAGGTGATTAATCGGCTGGATGGTGCTCTCTGTAGTACACAGCCGCTCGTGCCACCCGCCTCAGAAGGCGGTGCACTCTGGGTTCCACACCCACTGTGTGGATCTGATGCTCCACAGGAACCTCCTCGACCCCCTGGAAGTCCGGCACCCCCTCCAGCAACCCCTCAAGGTTGCGAGCCACAATCTCTGGTGTGTTGGCCCCTGGAGGGGCTAAGGCCAAAGCTCCGGCTCCCGGGCCCTCTCTCCGTGCCGTGGCAGCCAGGCCAATCGGTCTAGTAGGCCCCACATCTGCATGACAAGACATTCATTAGGACATGTACATAAAAAATTAAAAAACAATAGAAAACTCAAAAGACAAAAAGTGTCATACCTGCATCATCCCACTGTTCACCCGGAGGCAGCACCAAGTCAGGATCATTGCGGAAATCCATCCCCGCATATGGCCAATCCTGTACGAAGATCTCCTGCTGGTCCAACCAGTCTCTGAAAAATGCCCCCCAGCTATGTGGTCGGCCGCCACCCCCACGTGGCATAATCCGAGCCCATCGTGAGGCCCTCGTCTCTCGAGGATCTCTGGGGGCATCCACAGCCATAGACTGCAGTCGCATGGCTGGTACTCGCTCCAGAATGAGCGGGACCAGGATCGATCCATAGCCGAACTGCTTCGTCTCCCCACGACGGCAGTTGCTCAATTGCCTCTTCATGTTGTTGGCCACTGCCGTGCACCAATCAAACACGGTAGGCTCGAGGCGCTCGAGAGCTAGTAGGAGATGGGTCTTGGACGCCTCGTGATTCGCCATGCTACCTGCCGCCCGGGTCACCATGAACAGGATGGTGCGCAGCACTATGTCTCTCACTGTGGGGATCGAGCACTTCCCACTCCGCGTTTTCACCGCCCCCGGGCAAACCTCAGCCATCAGGTCATCCAGAGTACCGCCGCTAGGTCGCTGCCCCTCCAAGATGGGCCTCGCACCTCGGCGCGACAACCCAATCAAGAAAAAGATATCCATGTGGTCAAACTCAATGTCGTGACCACAGATGGTGAATTTTTGGTCCACCGGGTTCCATGCCCTGATCAGCAGCTCCAGCAGATCATGTTGGGCCCTCAGACGCGGCGTAAGGAAGAATTTCATGAATCCGCACGCCCGCATGGCGTTGCAGCAATTCACGTCTCCCCAAGCAGCCACATCCTCTACATCGTGAACTCTCTCTTGCCATTGAAAGGCCATGATGTCCTGCATGAACAATAAAAAACAATCAGAATTGTTTTCATGGAGAAATTTACGTTCATTTATTAAAAAACAAAACTTTTCCGCGCCATCGCGGCTGTTTTAGGGACAGCCGCGATGACAATGGCGGCTCTGTGTAAAAAATGCGAGGTCAGCGCGGAAGAACACGCCTTTTCCGCGCTGAGCCGAAGTTGGTTACATTGGCTATTTTTTCGGTCAGCGCGACCCCGTGGGCAATTTCCGCGCTGACCGAGGGCGCACCCATGCAAATAAAAAATGCCCAATTGGGCCCATTCAACCGTTAAAAAACTCCTAAAATGAACCAGGATGCAGGGCAAAGGAATGAGAACCTACCTGGAAGAAGCAGATCTGAAAATGGTCTCCAGATGGGCTGGAAATCGCTCCGTCAACTTTTTGGCTTCTCCACGTTCTTCGCACTCCAAATAGTAAAATGGTAAAAATGACTTATTACCCCCCTATTTATAATAAAAACTCCTAAATTACCATATTTTTTGGGTTTTTACCATTTTTAGCCATAAAACTAGCCTTGGTTCTGTTTTCAAGCATGTTTCAATATGTTTTTTACGTATATCGAATGGATTTATGCGGGTAGTGCCCTTGTGCAGGTACAGGTATCGCAGCTTGGTCATGACAGTCCACAATTCATGTGATTCCCAAAGTGTCGTCTCTAAGCTCTTTTCCGACGTTAAACAAGAGAAGATGGCCGAGCTCCCTTTCAGCTCGTTAAAGGGAATGAAAGGCGGTCGTTTTTAAGCTCTTTTTCCGACCGTTAAACCAAAAAGATCGCCGGGTGTTTGTCATTTCGCACTCGATATTGGCTCTAAAATGACGTGTCTTCGACCACTTTTTTACTTTTTCCGGTCGGAGACACTATTCATGAAAAGTACTCCTCGGTTGTAATGACCGGGCGGTTCTTTCGAGCACAGTTTTATACTTTTTCGGGCTCGAGAGACACAACTGTACGAAAAAGGACCCCCCTGGAGTCTCCTTTTCCGCATTCTTTTCAGACTCTCGAAACAAGAAAAGAAGCCGAGTTTTTCCTTTGTCAGGCTCGTTAAACACTCAATGACATCGGATATTGTCAACATGACACACATCAAGCATATGTTATCCCCGTCAAGCTTGTCATCCAAAAATAATCGGGGTACCTGCCTGCAAAGGTGGGGAAAATGGAACTTTGATTACAGTCGTCTCGGCAGTACGTCACTCTTGAACATGGCACTCCGCTGTTTCGTGTCTGGGTGGGGTCATCTCATCTCGTTTTCACTAGCCTCCATGGGTTTGGGATATTTTATTTGACCTCTCATCTGTTCATTGCCGTCATCATCTTATCCGCTGCTCATTTGATGTCAAGTACTGCCAAATCCGTTATAGTGCCGTTATATGTTCAAGAGAAGTTGTCCTCTGCCCCAATGCAACCTCGTTCGCTATCTCGTCGCAAATCATTATATCTCTGTCTCGTGTCGATGATGTGGGAATCATCATGGCCCACCTTCGATCAAGGCCACTTCTCGTCGACTTCAACTCATTATCCGAGAAAGTGACTTAGAGACTCCTTCCAGGTGCCTTGGAGCCTGCATGCCTCAATGGCAGGTTCCTCGTGTTCGACGCAAGGTTTACATCATTGACCTACGATCGAATGATTCCGTGGGTGTTCGACACCAGCTCATTGATTCACACGCCACGGATTGTACCTATAGTACCTTGAGGGCCATTGTCATTATTGGTGGTACCTCTCGCGTCTGTTAACGGTTCTCATCATTGGCCGGTAATCAGACGATGTTCATGCATGTTCGACTCCAACCCCTGTATTCACATGTGTGGACTTGTACTCTGTTCGGGTCGAGATGGAGCGCAAGACCCTGGATCCTTGCTCACTGTGGTCCAGGTTGCGATTTTGTGGATAATCATTACATGACTCATTGATGGATGGCTGCGCCCATACCTGAGTCTTCATGGATGGCTGCGACCATACCTTATCATTATTATGGTCTCTTTAGCTGGGTGGCTGCGTCCATACCATAGACCAGTCTCGCATGTCTTTTGGATGGCAACGCCCATGCCTAGACTGCACGTATATGATTGTCAGAGATTTTTCGGTACTTCCTGGTGGTGTTCCAGTTCGGCGTGTGTTGTAAAGCATTTCACCCCTCCCACTCTCTCGGTCTTCATGCTTTAGGGGGCATTTGTTACACAGTAATTTATCACTGCCTTCCTGTCAGTCACCCTGATGTGTCCAGAAGTCACAATCACTAAGTGTTTGATCCCTGAACTGGCTTAAAACCCATTTTTCCAAAGTTTTGTGCATCAGCGCGTCTGTTCCTAAAATAACCGCGATGACCAGCGCCTCACAGTGTATCTCGTGCGCTGCCATCGCGGAAGAACATCACTTTTCCGCGATGACGCACAGCGCGGCTTTCCCGTGTTCTTCCGCGCTGACATGACTTGTTCAGTTATTGTTATGTGCTGACAGCGCGGCAGTCTCCATATAATCCGCGCTGATCCAGTTTGGGCGAATTTGTTCAAACAACCAGCCTTCCAGATCTCTCCAGGCTTGGTTGTTAGCTTTGTGAATATCGACTCCCTTCTATGGCATGTCTGTTCGGCCCTTTGCAACAACTCCCCTTGAAGATAAGCTCATCCTGCCACCTTTTTAGGAGACTCCTTCTCCTATATAAACTTCCACCATTACCATGAGCAGCTAGTTAGAAACTAGTGGGAATCAGCTAGACTTAGCTTGGATTGTACAGAGCTTGTAGTGCTCAGATTGCTGCTATAGGTTTGGTGTGTTAGGAGTGGAAGTGATTGATTGCTTGGGGAAGTTTGTTTGTGACATTTGTGTGAGAGAGAGAGAGTTGTTTGTTTTGGGAGAACCATCCTCAAAGGTGAATGCTTGAGATACATGCTGACTGATCCCTCCTGAGAAGTTTATCGACGTCAGAACATTTGGTTGTACTCTTCTCTATTCTGATTAATAATAGATGACTGCTATTATTGTTCCATTCTCGTTTGTTTATGCAATGGATAAATGTGAATTATGTCTTTTCTGACTGGCATATAGTTACTTTTACTAGATTTCACGCTTGCGTTTGCCTTCTCTTCGTGTGTGCAGGTGTCCGTTCGCGGGGATCGCGGAGGACTGTGACCAGCCGAAGCGAAGGAGCGAAGGAGACATCTCTTCGTCCAACGACAGCGCAGGAATCCAAGTAGGTGCTCTTTACTTCTTGTTTAAGTGTAACTAGGAACATGCGTGGCAGCATTGTGTGATTGTTGCTAGACCCCTGTTGGGCTAGTAGGGATCGCCTCTATCCGTAGAGGGGATTTACCTCTCCAACAGTTCCTCGTTCTTATTTTGGATTTATCATTGAGGGGGGAAATGTTAGCCTCTCTCACAAAAGAATAATAAATCCAAAAATAAATAAATAAATTAAATATTACAAGTTAGGAATTTGTGCCTAACTCTTGGGTTGTTCCTCTAAGATAGGAGTTAGTTTAGGTAACTCCTATATTGGTGTGTGTCTAGTGAGAAATTATCGCAACCAAAGGAGAAATTATCTCAACCAAAGGTGTCTAAGATAGCATGCACTATCTTGAGAACATTGTCTCTCATCTATTTATTTGTAACACTATTCAATTATTTTAATGAGAGAGAGAATACCTGAGGAAGCATGAGGCTTCTGCCTTTTCTGCCAAGATTGCTGGTTGTGTGTGTTTTCTGTAATCTGTTTGAGTTAATTTCATTTTTCAATAGATTCAACTAGATCAATTGGAGGCACTGGATTGTGATAAACATGCCATGGTTCATATCATATATTTTCCCAATTATGCGCTATCTCATCATATGTGCGACCAATATCTCTTTGAAAATCATGAAATGACTTGTATAATACCAACTCAAACCAACACAATTTAACAAACTTGTCATATGTTCAATCGGGAATTAAGTTAAATCACAAGAACACATGTACAATAACTTCATTCTTTCTAGTGGCTGGGGTGATGGCATAATGGACAAACGCTCAAATCCTGAAACTATTTCTTCAAGTTCAGGTGGGATTTCCTCTTGGATTTCTAGTGGAGTCTCAGTCATCTACCTCCAAAGTTATCTGTACTGTTAAATTAGCAAAACTGCTAATTCACCCCTATAATAAGCGCTTCCACTATTCCTCTGTACATCGCAAATTACAACCGCAAGCTCACCAGGCAAGGTTCATTTCTTTATGAACGATGCGATGCGATATTATCGCACATCGCATTTCGCAATCTGCATAAGACTGAAGTTCATCACTATCGTTCTGTTGTGATGCGATATGAATCGGTGGTCTCCGTATCACATATCGCAATCGAAAATGACTCCAGTACACCTTCCTTCACTTATCAATTGCGCGATGCGATATTAACCCCGATCCAACAGTCACAATGATATCGCACAATAATCTACGCGATGTTACCACCTCTCGGAACTGACAAGAATTTTAGGTTGTGATCTATAAAATTTCGGGTCCGGCCTTTTCCACGTGCTTAATTACTTTGGGCGGAGCTGATGGGAATATTAAACTATTGATCTAATCGATATCGTGTCCATTTTAGAATTAACCAGCATGCATCTTCTGACCCGATATTTGTCGGATAACAGAGATCATTAGATCCTACGGCTTGCGGGATTTTAATTATCACACAACTTAATGACAGGGCCAACCCCCGCAGTTGATTGGGACTCAAAGCGTTGAAATGAAATCGATGGTTAAGAAAGAGTGTGGCACTTCAACCTTGATTAAGAATCCATACCCTTTCAAACCCCACAATTTCTAAATACGGTGAACAAAGATTTAAATACAATCATGCTGAACACTAAATTCTCAGGGCTAAACTGAAACTTCGATGACACACAGAGACACTACGGAGGGATGAAACACCTCTGAGATTGACCAATTATACATAGAAAATACACACAAATATAATTGCTGCAACTTTTATCATATATAGCCAGAACAAGCTGAATCAGTCAAAATCTCCTTATAATGATCTGGAACTTACATAAGTATTGTTTCGTTTAACAACCAAATCCTAAATCAAAGGGTCAAATTAACTAATCCTATCTATTCTTCATGAGATTCTACTCGAAAATCTCTAGTACATCTAACTACTTGAATCTTTTACATGATAATCCAAATCCTAGATTCTAGTCTAAATCCTAACTAGAAAGCTTTGTAAATTGATAGCTAAAGGACCCCACTCCTTTGCTTGTAAGTTTTTTTTGTATTTTTGGAATAAGTTCAAAGCATTTTTCCTTTAAGCCTCATGCTCCTGCATTAGACTCCTGAGGACAGAATTCTTCATGGCCTCCTGTCCATGAGCTCTTCTACAGAACTGCCCAATTTCTGTAGCATGGCATCTGTCACCCAGGTAGCATCAACAATTGGTTGATCTTTCCACTTGACCAAATACTGAATATAATCTTGTCCCCTTGTCTTCTTCAACAATTTCTTGTTCAGAATCCTCACTGGCTGCAATTCCTTTGTTGTAGGCAACTGTTTTACCGAATCAATTTCTTGTTTCTCTTGGTCTCCTGTTATGTCATCTACATTTTCACCTTCATACTTGTACAAATCAAAAACATTGGAAATTGGAGATATTCCAATATCAGGGGGTAATTCAATTTCATATGCATTTGCAGAAAATTTCCTCAATATTCTGCATGGTCCAATTTTCTTGAACTTTAACTTGTTATACTCTCTTTTCGGAAATATTTCCTTCCTCAGGTGTGCTAAAATCAAATCTCTAGCTTCAAAGTTAGCATCTCTCCTTATCAAGTTTGCTCTATTCTTGTACTTTATGTCGCTATCCTGTAACTGTTGTTTTACCTTTTCATGTATTGCTTGCATTTCTGAAGCAAAATCTTCCCCTTCAGCACTTCTCCTCTTAGCTTGTCCCAAATTTCTCAATTCAGTCACTCCTCTTGGGTGCATTCCATAAATTATATGGAATGGACTATGCCCTATACTCCTATTAGGAGAATCATTATACGCATATTCTGCCTATGCCAATACTTGATCCCATTGTTTTGGATGTTCAGCTGCAATACTTCTAAAAATATTACCCAAACTTCTATTTACAACTTCAGTTTGTCCATCAATCTGAGGATGATAAGCAAAACTGAAAGTCAATTTAGTTCCAAGATTCTTCCATAATGTCCTCCAGAAATGTCCAACAAATATGGTGTCCTTTTCTGAAACAATACTCCTAGGTAACCGATGTAATCCTACAATCTCCTTAAAAAACAAATTGGCAACATGAGTAGCATCACTGGTTTTATAACATGGAATAAAATGTGCCATTTTTGAAAATCTGTCAATTACTACATAAATTGAATCATTTCCTCTTTGAGTTTTTGGTAAACCCAAAACAAATTCCATACTTAACATATCCCAAGGCCTATATGGAATAGGTAATGGAACATACAAACCTGTGTTTTGGCTCCTTCCCTTTGCATACTGACAAACTTTACAATTTTTCACATACCTTTCCACTTCAGCTCTCATCTTCAGCCAAAAATAAAACATGTTCAACTGCTCATAAGTCTTGTCTGCACCAAAATTTCCTCCAAGTCCTCCACTATGTTTCTCTTTGATCAAATTCTCCCTCATGGAACATCTTGATATGCATAGTTTATTTTTTTTAAACAATAGTCCCTCTTGCAGGAAATAATCCAGCCACTTGCTTCTGTATAACAAAACATGATTCTTATAAGCTTCAAATGCCTCTTTAAAATCTAGATCTTTCTCATATAACTCTTTAAGAAAATCAAAACCCAACACTTGAATTTGACTTTCTTGAACTAAAATGCTTTTCCTACTTAAGGCATCGACTACTTTGTTTGACTGGCCAGTTATAAGTGTTAATACAAAATTAAAACTTTGCAGGTATTCTACCCATTTTGCATGCTTCTGGTTAAGCTTTGGTTGTTGCACAATGTACTATAATGCATGGTTATCTGAATACAATATGAACTCCTTGGACATCAAGTAATGTCTCAACTTCTTCAAAGACTACACCACTGCATAAAAATCTTTGTCATAAGAAGAATATTTCTTCTTTGACTCATTCAACTTTTCACTAAAATAAGCTACAGGTCTGTCCTCCTGACTTAAAACAACTCCAATGGCTTCTCCACTGGCATCACACTTCACTTGAAAAGGTTTATTAAAATCAGGAAAAATCAAAATAGGTTTCTCAGTAATCTTTCTCTTCAACAGCTGGAAATTCTTTTATGCTTCAACAGTCCATTTAAATGGTTGTATGTCCTTCTTTATTGTGTCAATAATTGAAGCATTAATCTTACTAAAATTCCTTATGAATTTCCTGTAAAAACTAGCAAGACTGTGGAAACTTCTTACCTCAAAGACACTTTTTGGCGAAGGCCACTCCATAATAGACTTGATCTTCTCTGGATCCATCTTTAATCCCTCAACAAAAACAATGAAGCCCAAATATACCAACTCCTCCCTCATGAATGAACACTTCTTTAAGTTTAACAATAATTTTTCTTGTCGTAACCTCTGTAAGACATAATTCAGATGTCTCACATGTTCCTTCTTAGATCTGCTGTAAATTAATATATCATATAGATATACTATTACAAATTTACCAATAAATTCCTTCAATACTTCATTCATAAGTCTCATAAATGTACTAGGTGCATTTGACAATCCAAAAGGAATTACCATCCATTCATACAATCATTCATTGGTTATAAAAGCAGTTTTCCACTCATCTCCTTCTCTAATTCTAATTTGATGATAACCACTTTTTAAATCTAACTTTGTAAAATATCTTGCTCCACTCAAACAATCCATCAAATCTTCAATTCTAGGTAAAGGAAATCTGTACCTGATTGTTATCTTATTGATTTCTCTTGAATCAGTGCACATTCTCCTTTGGGCTCAACACTGTTGGCACTAAGCAAGGACTCAAACTCTCTCTAATCAGTCCCTTATCTAACAGTTCCTGAACTTGTTTCGTGATCTCTTCATTCTCTGTGGGAGTCATCCTGTAAGCTATTTTATTAGGTAGATTTGATCTTGGAATCAAATCTATGTGATGACTGATTTTTCTAATGGGTGGTAACTCATCAAGAAAATCATCTATAATAATATCATGATAGTTGTCCAACATCTCTTGTATTTCAATTGGTAAATCAAAAACTTTAGTGGAAGTAATTATTACCTTGGGATTGCAAATCAATGAAAAATTCACCTCATTCTCTTTAATCTACTGCAAGTATTCTTTTCCACTTAGCAATAGAGTCTTCGGATCAGACTTTCTTGATGCATCATCTTCTTCCATAGGTAGTAATGTATGATTGACACCATCTTTTCCAAATTTGTATGTGTTTCTTTTTCCATCATGCACAACTCCTCTGTCATATTGCCAAGGTCTTCCAAGCAATATGTGACATACAACCATAGGCATCACATCACACAAAATTTTATCTTTATACTTGCCCAGCTGCAACTCCACTTCACATTGTTCATTCACTACAACTGATGTTTATTGTTGTAGACATGACACCTTGTAAG
The DNA here is from genome assembly GCA_031772625.1 of Pinus tabuliformis. Classification (NCBI taxonomy): domain Eukaryota; kingdom Viridiplantae; phylum Streptophyta; class Pinopsida; order Pinales; family Pinaceae; genus Pinus; species Pinus tabuliformis. Next base: position 1,004,774,753 of record CM062811.1, read on the forward strand.
GTGTTGGATGTTTCCTTGTCTTCAATTTCAACTTCTCCACCACTTTTGTAGAGACCACATTATCAGTACTGCCACTGTCTATTATCATCTGACAACACTTCCCTTGAAGTTTGTACACAATCTTGAACAAGGTTTTCCTTTGTGCTGGTTCAACAATTTCCTTAGCTGGCTTTAGTAAAACTTTGTTAACTACTAAAGACTCTCCTTTATCTAGTAAATTTTCTTCCTCTGGCACCTTTTCTGCTTCCTCTTCAATCTTATCAACAATTGCATTCCTCTGATTCATTCCTATGTTTTCTGGGCACTCATAGGCACTGTGTCCTAGCTTGTTACATCTATAACATCTGACTTCTCTTTCTTTGCCTCTGCCTCCTCTTCCTCTAGAAAAAATCCCTCTGCCACTTGCATCACCTCCTATGTGTGCATGCTAACTTTAGCTATTGCTAGCTCCATCTCCAGGTGTTATAGATCTTTCTCTACCACCTTGTCTTCCTCTTCCTCGGAAAGTACCTCTATTTCTAGCAGACTGCTTCCTCATGAGCTTTTCTTTAGCCTTCAGTACCATTTGATAAGCCTCTTCTACTGTTTTAGGAGACAGTATAATTATCTCATCTTATGTTGGGTGTGGAGCTTGATTATCTTTTGTATTCAAAGGTTTCAGCCGGATGTATACCCTAGGAAGACTGTACACCCCTCCCCGCGGGGGGGTGCAAGGATCCGGCGGGGGGTAAATCCCCCCCGACTGGGGGGTCCGAAGGCCAGCGGTCCCCCGACGGGGGTTCGAGGGCAGCACCCCCGAAGCTAAATATAGATGTAAAATTGCCTTGTAAAAGTCTAGTAATTTCTAGTCAATCTGGGCCGTTCATTAGGCGAATGATCTGACAGTAGAAGTTATGTTTAATTTAGGGTTTTTATTGTCCTAGAAGGAAACCCCTCACTATATATGAGGGAATTGTATTGCGTCTATGTAGATCGGTATTCTTAGTGAGGAAGAGAGAGGAGATTGAGAGCGAAAAAGGGTGTTACAGCGGATCTATTGTAGGTTGTATCTCTTCAGTTTGCTGGATAATATAATAAAAGAAGGACTGGTTGTTTCTCCGTTGATGCAGCCCAAACTGAGTGAACCACGTATATCTGTGTCTCTCTTATTTTATGCGTTTTCTGTGTTTATATTTCTGCAATATTTTATGTGTTCCATTGCTCTTTAATATATACTTTTCTAACATCTTGAATGTCCATTCTAAGACCATTCACATATCTTTCCACCTTCTCATCTGTATCTTTAATTTTTCTAGCTCTTATGCTCACCTTGTAGAACTCCTTTGTGTATTCTTTCACTGTCAAAGACCTATGTCTAAGGTTCTGCATCTGTCTAAATAATGTTTGTTGATAATTACTCGGCAAAAACTTACTCTTCAACTTTGCCACCATTTTGTTCCAATTTTTAATTGGCTACTTACCAATTCTCTTTCTTTTTACCTACACTCCATCCCACCAAAGTGCTGCATGTCCTTTCAACTTTGTGACAACAAACTTCACCTTCTTTCCATCCTCTATTTCTTCATAATCGAAGAATTTCTCCATGTCATTAATCTAGTCTATCAGCTCCTCAGGATTCAATCCTCCTGTATAAATTGAAACCTCAGGTCCAGGTCTAGATGTGGATCTCAACACTGACTTAAAGAATCTCATCTCAGGAGTAACTTCTACAGGTTCCTCCTCTTCTATAGCTTCAGCTTCAGGTTCACTGACATCTCCAGCATCTGCAACTCTCCCTGTTTCCATTGCTTCTAATCTAGCTTGCATCTGTTGCATAGCTTCCATCACTTCAGCATTTGCAACAGGTCTTCCTCTTCTACCACGTCCTCTTCCAACTCTAAAAGCCATGGTGGATTTCTTTCTCTGATCCTTGAGTCCCTGTTCAATGTCCGTAAGTTGCTTTGATACCACAAATGGTGGCCTGGGTGCAGGCTTAATGGACAAACGCTCAAATCCTGAAACTATTTCTTCAAGTTCAGGAGGGATTTCCTCTTGGATTTCTGGCAGAGTCTCAGTCATCTACCTCCAAAGTTATCTGTACTGTTAAATTAGCAGAACCGCTAATTCACCCCTATAATAAGCGCTTCCACTATTCCTCTGTACATCAAAAATTGTGACCACAAGCTCATCGGGCAAGGTTCATTTCTTTATGAATGATGTGATGCGATATTATTGCACATCACATTTCGCAATCTCCATAAGACCAAAGTTCATCACTATCGTTTTGTTGCAATGCGATATGAATCAGTGGTCTCCGTATCACATATCGTAATTGCAAATGACTTTAGTACATCTTCCTTCACTTATCAACTGCACGATGCGATATTAACCCTGATCCAACGGTCACAATGATATCGTACAATAATCTGTGCGACGTTACTGCCTCTGGGAGCCAATAGGAATTTTAGGTTGTGATATATAAAATTTCGGGTTCGGCGTTTTCCACGTGCTTAATTCCTTTGGGCAGAGTCGATGGGAATATTAAATTGCGGATCTTATCGATATCGGGTCCGATTTTAGAAATAATTGGTGCACATCTTCTAACCCGATATCCGTTGGATAACAAAGATAATTAGATCCTACAGCTTGCGGGATTTCAATTATCACACAACTTAATGACAGGGCCAACCCCCGCAGTTGACTGGGACTCAAAGTGTTGAAATGAAATCGATGGTTAAGAAAGAGTGTGACACTTCAACCTTGATTAAGAATCCATACCCTTTCAAACCCCACAATTGCTAAATACAGTGAACAGAGATTTAAATACAATCACGTTGAACACTAAATTCTCAGGGATAAACTGAAACTTGGATGATACAAGAAACACTACGAAGGGACGCAACACCTTTGGGATTGACCAATTATACACAGAAAATACACACAGATATAATTTTTGCAACTTTTATCATATATGGCCAGAACAAGTCGAATCAGTGAAAATATTCTTACAATGATCCGGAACTTACATAAGTATTGTTTCATTTAACAAATAAATCCTAAATCAAAGGGTTGAATTAACTAATCAAATCTATTCCTGATGAGATTCTGCTCGGAAATCTCCACTACATCTAACTACTTGAATTTATTACATGATAATCCAAATCCTAGATTCTAGTCTAAATCCTAACTAGAAAGCTTTGTAAATTGACAGCTAAAGGACCCCACTCCTTTGCTTGTATTTTTTTTTGTATTTTTGGAATAAGTTTGAAGCCTTTTTCCTTTAAGCCTCATGCTCATGCATCACTTTTGTAGTAACCATTTTTCCTTATGTCGATGTTTGTCATGTGACCATGATTTTTCCACATCTATCAATGCATGGCGCTCAATGTGGATAGGTCACTTGGTATATGTATCAATAAGTGAATTTTCATTGTCAACATTGTATGTCTCAACCTGTACTTCTTTGAAATCCTTCAGATAAACATTTAGAACCTAAAATCAATGGCTAGATTCAGAAAGAGGGATCTCTAGAAGTAAATAACTTGTCTCATGTGCACTCATATCTCTGTCAACAATGGTTTCACACAAAAAAATCCTATATGCATGTGTTGTAAGTACATCTGTATTTTTAATAGAAGAGAGATGCATCAGCATATCATGAAAATTTTCTGAGCCTTTTTCATATTTTGCTACATATTTTTCTATGTAATCTTTTATGACATGCTTGAAAAGAACAAGTTGTCGATCTATATTAGCCCTCCACATCATCAACATTTCACAATTTTCTGTATTCAATATATCATTTCTTCATCTTGGTTCATACTACTTTTCTCCATTCTCATCAACATAAAGTTTTGACTCATCACTGTTGGGTTATGTTATATTCTTTCCACAACTAACCCATGTAGTTAACCAAGGGGTTAGAGGGGGGGCGGACTCCCCCCCTTCGTTGCACTGATTGCGTAGCGGGGGGATTACAGGAGGTTTGAGCGGACCCACCTATGGTTTTGTGCATGATTTTTTCACATGGTTTTAGACGTGATGGTTTTCGGTCCATGGTTTTGAACACGATGGTTTTTCGGTCCATGGTATTGGATGCCTTGGCATGTATAAATATGTATTGTAACAATCACATATATCTTATGGTGCCTTATATCAATATAGCAATCTTCCTTCCTTGTTTCAAAGGAAATATATCTCATTGTAGGTGATGTGATACTCAACACAATTAATAATTTCTTCATAATAATTGATAGGCACTGTTATGTTGTACAACAACCCCCATTTGATAGAATCCTTTAGATAACAAATGGGGACCATTTACAAAATAATTTGATTTAAAATTCATTAAAATCCAAAACTATGCTCCAAAGATTAAATCACATTTCACATTTCGCAAAAGTCTTGTGTGCAGTAGTTAACATTACCAATTGAAGTATCACCAATTTGCGATACACGCAAAATCTAAGAATATTCCTTTCCAGTCAAATCATGTCAAAATTTTTGCATCGCAAAAAAGCAATAAAACATGTTTAAAACCTTCCTTTACATATTGTGATATCATGATGCACCTGACAAATGAATTAATTGAAATATCAAAGTCTGTTCGCATCTGTCGTATCGCGATATCACAAATCACAGAATCACAAAACTGGAAATCAAACATATCATGAGACATTGTGAATAGTCGATGTACGATCAAATATGGACCCACTAACAGATCATTAAAGTGATATTTCTCATATTAAGGGTGGTACGTTAACAGGTTTTAATGACCAGTTCTGAAAAGATCGTTAACATGAGTTAATCTGAATCTTACGCGGATATCGTTTCAGATTATGGATATTTATGATTCCCTAGCTCAATAAATTTAATATCTTCTCACCATTATGGATGCATTTATGTGTTTTTAGTTTCATTAATTTGAATAATGTTTTTATATTTGCATGTCGTTATACTCCTATTTCTCATTCTCTACAATATCACTTTCGTCTTCTTTGTGGTGACAGGACTATAACAGAGACTCAATTACTCAACTGAATAATCAAGATGAATAAGGGAAAGGGAACACAATCTATAGTTGAAGATGTACTGGAGTCATCACCTTTGTTTTCTGATACAACTTGTATACGAGAGTGTGGTACCGATTCCTGCGAAAATGTTTATGGCCTATTCAAGAGGCAATATAGAAGGAAGCCATGATAGATGATATGCAATCTTCAAACGCTTCTTATCCTGAAGTTGCATGCTCTGTCTTGCATAAGATAGAAGCTAGACCCAAATTATTACCCTATGTTGATATGGTCAAATCAATTATTGAAAATGTGAATATTGAGGACAAAGAATTCGTGACCTCAAGGAAAGTAGTCATTGGCTCTTTTAAACTAGAGGATATTAGAAGAATGTATCATTTACCTCCACCTCATAAGGTTTATGATAAAGAATTTGTGGAGAAATTTTCTTCCAAAAATGAAGAACCTTCCGAAGCTCTAAAACAATGGAGGGAAAATTCGAGCTAGAACAAGATGGATAGAATTGGTATGTATTCAGTAGCCTCTCTTGCTACTCCTTATTTATACATTGCTGCTATGCTATGTAGGTTATTTGGGTACACAGATGCTACGAAGTTTTTAGTGGAATGGGTGCCTCTCATTGATGTCGCTTCTAATGCTATAGTCATGGATTGGGCCACAATTTTGTCAAATAAAATAGCCCGTCATATCATTGAATATAGAAGGAATCATTATGTTACTACAAGAAACATTCCTCCATTTTATATGTCTACCTATGTCATGGATGTTGTATGTTTCATTTTTCATTTTCAAATTATGGGATGGAAGTGGACTTTTCAGGATCCCATGCCAATCCATGTGTATCATAAAGCTCTTTGGAAATATTGTTTCAATGAACATTTAGATCAGATTTGTCAAGGGGTGATGCTCCCTATTTATCAGACTATCTTTGACAAGAAAGCCCCAAGGTTATCAGAAGAAGCCAAGGCCAATATTCAACCTGTGGTAAGATGGTTTGGAGAAGAATTGCTTACATATATCAGAGTTTTTGGAATTACTCTCCGCCACAAGTACTTCTGTGGTATGTCCCTCATAAAGTGTTATCTATAGAGATTTCATATCAGATAGTTACCAAAGGTGTAACCAAATCTCTCAAAGAGTATAAAAAATATATTTAGCCCACTTTCCCACTTCGGTGTGGTGTTTATTGCCTAAATGATTTCAAACATGTACAAGTTGAAGTCAAACACATTCACAGTTTGAATCTTGTTGATTTTAGAGAAAGGAAATATGACCTTGTCAAGGCCGTGTATGATTTTACCATGACTATTAAGGTCAAGGCATTTGTTCATGAGGATGATCATTTTGATGGTATTTTTCTAGGAGTTGAACAATTTTCATAGGTTCAAAGTTTAGCTTCCCTCCGACTGAATCCAGATGAATTAGCAGAATATCAGGAATACAAACATCAAAGGTTAACACATTTGCCTTTGAATCTTCTTAAAATAATCCCACAAGAATCTCAGGAAGAAAGGTTATCTACTAATGGCTCAGAAGAGAATGAAAATAAAGCATCCAATGATGTTGAATCACAAAAAGACTCTATTATAGGGGAAGACATAGAAGAACCTTCCAACAATAAAAGTACTGAGGAAGGACTTGATCATGATCAAATGCAGAAAGAAAAGGGGCAATTTAAACAAATCATCAATGAACCACAAGGTGGTACGAGTCAAGCACAAAATTTTCCCGAAACACCAAAACATCCTCAGAAATATTCAGAAAAATCTCTCGCTACTTCAGAGGATATCGAAGTAATTCCTGCTTTTCCTTCTTCAGAAATTTTTTTGAAAGAGGAGGAAATTCCTCCTTTGGATATTTTTTATAGTCCCAAACATCGATCAGTAATGAAGAGGCAAAGGAAAAAGAGAAAAATTGACCATGCTACTATTAACCTGCCAGGAAACGAACCAATGAATGTTTTCTGGAAGGATACACCTATAGATCCATCTGAAAATTTGACCAAATTATCTTAGTTTGTAGGAGCTTATGCTTCTGCAACAATTGACAAAGTGGAAGAAGTAAGAAATTTAATCAAGCAGCTGGAAGATCAAATCACAAAAGAAAAGGAGAATACACAGGATCATATTAAGTCACAGATTGAACAAACGCAACAGAGTTTTGACATCCTAAGACTTCAAAGCCAAGTAGAATTAAATGGTAAAGATACTGAAATTGCACAGCTACGATTTATTGCAGATTAGATAAAGGATTGCCCAAAAGTGGATGAATTCATCAAAGAAGCTTTAGAAATCAATTCGTTGATATCAAAGCAACAATCAATATTTTGTAAGCAGTTAATAGAGATTAGTCCATTGTGCCAAGAAGCTGATACATTAGTGGGTCGATTCAATGATGCTAAAATCAATTTTGAAGAAATAGATGAGAAAATCTCAAATTTGATCACATGGCAGGATAATTCAAAAAGAAAGATAACAAAATTGCAAAAAGTCAAAGAATCTCATAAGGAAATTCTCTTCACTAACTAGGAAATCCAAATAAAACAGGTTGAAAGGGAAGTTTCAAGTGCAAGCGAAAGCATAAAACAATATAATTGAAGCTATTGATGATAATATTTGGTATGCAAGTTTCATTCAAAGATGTTCTCGAGGAAATTTTCCCGAGATTGATGATTTGCAGTTAACCTGGCATGAAAGTCTTGCAACAAAAGAACAGCGAATCAAACAACCATTGAATTTGAATTGGGATGCTTATTGGTCATATTTGGTAAAACCGCATAGTCAATTGATAGCCCTACGATGCTTAACCAATTCAATCATCCATATGATGTCATCGCTATCAGATACAATTTATGCAGGACAAGTAAAGAAAAGCATTAAGAAGCCTTCAGAAGTTCAAGCTATGATGGATATCTATTAGAAGTGGAAATGAATGAGGATCCAACACCAATCATGATCATATTTTTTAAGCTTTAAATCAATTTTAGTTTCGCATTTTTGGAACTCATTCTAAGGAGAGTCATTTCACTCCTCAAGATTTAGTGCTTAGCTATTTTTTGTAATATTTTTTTATATTTAAACCCCTTTCATGTATTTAGAAAGGGGCCTGAAAAATTTATTTGAAATTCTTTAAAAACTTGCACTTTTGTACTTTTTAAATCTTTTCTTTAATTTTTGAAGATCTACTCCACCAAATTTTATCTGAGAAAGTTTTTTAGGAAGTACACTTTTGTTTTTCTATGGTCAATCTTGGAGAAAACACATGGATTGTAGCCTTATTGTCTATGGATCAATTTTCTTGCATCGAGTACTTTTATCATTGTGTAGTGATTGTTTTATGAATTATTAAGCTATTTTATTTTATGATTATTGTTTGTCAATTATATTTTAGTACAACCTATTATTCCTCCACTTTTGAATTATAGCTAAGCTGCCATTTTTTTTAGTTTTGATAAGCAAAATTCTGTTAGATATTTGATGTGATACGTTTTACATTCAACCATTTTGATTAACTATTTAATCAAAATAGTTTTTTTTAATGAAATTTTTATACTACTTCTATGAATAATCTTCATTATCATTCAAGATAGTCCTTTATCTAGATTGCACAAATATCAACTTAAACCTAGGTAAACATTAAATATAGTTAGTTTCATTTTTTCTGTTGAAACCACCCTCATCTACCAAATCAGCTTTGATTATCAAATGCATACCCCATCCTACCATATTTTTCAAATATTGGGAAATTGGTCCCATAAATCCAGTCAAAGCCACCAACCCAAACGGATAAGGGAAGGTATTCAAGTCCCCGACTGGGTGGTTATACCCTATGTTGTCACATAGAATTTCGAGGCTTCAACATTTTCGCACTAGAAGGACGACCGGGGATGTGAATGGAAAGAAAATCTAAATAAGAAAGCCATTCTAAGAGTAAAACTACCTCACCGTTACCTCCAACTTACTGGTCACATTCTATATCTCCAAATCCTAAACGTGATGTTGTGAAAAATTATTTTCAATCCACCAGTGTTTCCCCAAAGAAATCAGATCAACCGTCCTCTACAGAAATTCCCGAAGTGCAATCTTTACTTCAAAAATTAGAAGGGATTTCTCTGTCTCGAGAAGAATCTGAATTATCTCAAGCCATCATTTCTTCACATTTTCCTTCCTCTTGAAGATTAACCAAATCATAGAGTGAAAATTTTGGAATACCTCTATTTGAATTTCCTCTACCTCCTCCTCGAAGGAAAGCTAAGAAATTTGAGTCTGAAACTCATTCTATCCAATCATCCACTTCACCATCTCAAATAGTTATTCACACCGGTACAAGAGCACAATCTTCCTCCACCCAATCACCTTCTACTACTGGTGCGTCTTATTCCACACAGATACCCGTAATGGCTCAAATACTATGGAAAAATCCATGAACCGTTCAAATGGCAGGACCATTACATCCATTACCTGCCCATCTAGAAAATTGGTTGCCAAAATTCAATCCCAATGATGGTCTTCCTATCGAAGAAAATATAAACAACTTCATGCTATCTATAAATCTAAATGGAGTTGTAGAAGAAGATTTTGTTGTATGACTATTCCCTTATACTTTACAAGGATCAACAGGATCTTGGTATTTTTCATTACCATCTGGTTCCATTGATAATTGGAATGTGTTCCAGGAACAATTCGTAACTAAGTTTGGAGATGAACGCTCAACAACTACTCTTCTTAATGATCTCTCCAACTTAAAAGTTGAATATAGAGAGCCAGTTAAGGATTTCAATTCACGTTTTAACAAATTATAAGTGTTGAAGTATAGAATGAATGGTACATTTATTCTCTTCCCTCAAATTCAGTTATTTTTGTTGATAGAGTTGCCAAGCCAACCTTGGCTGAAAACATGAAAGAAGCTACAGCTATAGAGAAATGAATTTTAGATTTAGAGAAGAAAAATACATTAGAAGAAAGAAAATCTAAAAAGGTTACCTTCAAAGACAGACCCGAGAAGAAAACACTTAAAGATCCTTTCGATCTTGAAGGTCTACAAAAAGTACTTAAAATCCTGTCCAATGAAATGGTTGACATAAAAAAGAAATTAGCTCAAACATCTTCTAGAAAACCCTTTAGACCTTTCAAAATAAATCCCATCTCTGATCCTAAACCTCAAATACAATATCAAATGCTAAATCAGATTTGGAAGAAGAAGAAGTATCAACAACCGAAGAAAAAATTGATGATGAAGAGCTATTTGAAGTACATGGAATGCGGGATTTCGTTCTTCCTTTCTCAGAAAATGAAGAAGAAGAGGAAGATTTACCTGTCGCCACCAGAAGCAAGAACACTACTCATTTTCCACATAAAAGTCAAAAGCAGAAATCATTAACCCCTGTTCTCAAAGAAAAAGCAATAGGTAAGAAATATTCTCCCAAGTCTACTCAGACATTCCCTCCTCAATCTAATTCTTCGCCTTCAGCCAAAACTTTGTTAATTTATGATGATATGGAATACAACATAGTCAAATACATGAAGAATACCAAAGCTAATTTTACGCTATATGATCTTAGCAAGCTGAAACATCAGCAGAAGCTATTGCTCAAGGAATTAAATGCAGTCCCCACTTCTCCTCTTCCTACTGCTATAATTTCTCAAGCCACTCAAGGAATGGGTAAGCCTCCTAGTACTTCATCAGAAAAATTTTAATCAACTAATGTTGCTTTAATTGGTCATAGATATAATTCTCATACTCCTCCTTTTCTTTTGACTTTTGAATTTTTTAATAAGAATTTGCACAATTGTTTAGTTGATTCTGGAGCTTCATCCAACATTATTCCAAATAAAGTTTCCGTGAAATTGAATGTTTTACCCCTGAAATATGATGTTCATATTGTACAATTAGATCGAACACAAGTGTAAGTCATAGGATAAATTAATTTGGTTACTATCAAACTCTCATCAAATCCAAGAGTATTTCAAGTAATTGATGTTATAGTCATTGATATTCCTGAATTTTACAGCTTGATCCTCAGCAGAGATTGGTCTGAAAATATTCATGGTTATTTTTCAACATAGTGGTCTCATATGTGGCTTCCTTACAATGGTAAGCCAAATCAAATAAGGGTCGACTGTGAGAAGCATTTAAAGTACATTGCAACTGAACTGGAAGGAGAAAATGAGCTCGCTGCATACAATAATAATATCATTGGAAATTATTCAGTTGAATCATTTTTGGGCAATTTTAATGCACAAACTTCACCTTTTCTGGAGAAATCTGTTACCTCACAGATTGAAAATTATTCGCAAACATATTCTTCCAAATGTATCAATTTCGTAGATAAACCTGTAGTTAATTCTTTGTTTTGGAAATTATTTTTCGATGGATCTAAATCTAAATGGAGCAGGCGAAGGTTGCATATTACTTAGCCCTCAAGGAGAGAAAACTATGTTGGCATGCAGACTTGAATTTGAGTGCACGAATAACATTGCTGAGTATGAAGCATTAATTCAAGGATTATACAAAGCCATAGGCTTTGATATCAAGTACATCCAACTCTTTGGAGATTCTGAAATCATGATCAAAGAGGTAAGGAACACTATTCATTGCCTTTCTAGACATTTAAAGCATTATCAATCATTAGTCCAGGAATTTACCTCACATTTATTAGCATTTAACATTTCTCCAATTCCAAGACTTCAGAACGCAAGTGCTAATCTTTTGGCTAACATTGCATCCAAACTCATACCACCAAGAGATTATAGTCCTGACTGATTTTCTATAGAATTAATTTTTAGACCTTCTATTCCTGATAATATCACCAATTGGCAAGTTTTTAATGACGATCCAGATATCATAAAATTCCTAACATCCGAAGGCCCATATGATGACCAGATAATATATGAAGAGCAACATGATAGCCAGTTCAAACAAAAGACAAGTGAAAATCCTATACCCAAATCTGTAGTTAAGCTGGAAGATTTATATGATCTTAAAGACAAATTCAAGAAACCAACTAACTCAAAACTTCAAAGCTCGACATTGAGGTTTGAATTAGTAAATCTTGGAACTGATCTTAAACCACAAAATATTAATCTAGGTCTTGGTCTTGCACCTGACAAAAGGTTAGCCTTCATTCATTTGTTAAGAAGATATAAAAATGTTTTTTCTTGGAATTATGATGATCTTAAAAAATATGATACTTCTATCATACAACATACTATTCCTATGATATCCGACGAAAATCCTGTACAACAGAAGTTGAGAAAGATTCATCCAAATTTGGAAAATCAAATCAAATCTGAATTAAACAAACTTCTTAAAGCCAAAATAATTTTTCTTGTTAGACATTCAAGGTGGGTTTCTAACCTAGTACCAGTCAGGAAAAAGAATGGTGATATTCAAATTTGCATAGACTTTCACAATCTCAACAAAGCTTGTCAAAAGGACAACTTTCCACTGCCTCCTATGGAACAGGTACTACAGTCAGTTGCAAGCTCAGAACTAATGTCTTTTCTAGATGGATTTTTAGGTTACAATAAAATTCTCGTACATCCAGATGATCGACTAAAGACCACATTTGGAACCAAATGGGGAACATACGCCTATGAAAGGATGCCATTTGGATTAATCAATGCTGACGTGACATTTCAGAGAGCCATGGATATAAATTTCAAAGGTTTTGTGAATAAAAGTATGGTCATTTATTTAGATGATATAACAATATATTCAAAGAAGCACAATAATCATTTAAAGGACTTAAAATAGATCTTTGAATGTTGTAAAAGGTACGAAATTTCTCTAAACCCAAATAAGTCTTACTTTGCTTTAAGTGAAGGTAAACTTCTTGGATTTATTGTATCTAATGATGGCATTCACATAGATCCTAATAGGATAAGAGAAATTTTTGAAATTTTTTTCCCTCTCAACAAAAAATCCATGCAATCCTTCCTAGGTCAGATAAATTTTGTTAAAATATTTGCCCCAAACTTTTCACGAATTGTTTTACCCTTGTAATCCATGATCAAGAAAAAATTGGGTTTTTAATGGGGACATACTAAGCGAGAAGCTTTTGATCTTATCAAATAGACAATTATAAATTCTCCCTCTTTAACAACTCCGAACTTCTCTAATCATTTTATTTTATATACTTTTGCCTCCAAAACACCATATGCAGCTATTTTGACACAAATTAATGATGAGAAAATTGAAGCACCGATCTCTTTCTTCAACTCCAATTTGTAAGGCACTGAATTGAATTACTCAGATGTTGAAAAGTAGGCTTTCACTGTTTTCAAATCAATAAAACATTTCAGACCTTTTCTTCTTAAAACACACACTAAAGTAATAGTTCCATTCTCATCTGTGAGAAATTTACTAGTGCAAAGAGAATTAGGAGAGAAAAGGGAAAATTGGGTGACAACACTGCAAGAATATGACATTGAAATTAGACCAGCTAAAATAATCAAAGGTCAAGGTTTTTGCAGAACACTAGCAAGAGCTTCCAACATATCAGCAGATGAAGATTCAGGTAATACTGTGCAAATATCTGAGGTAAATCTAAATGACTCTAAATCCCAGTATGATGATTTAATTTTTTATTCAATAAATGGATTTTCTCTTCCCGAACTCAGTTATAAAAGAAAAATGGATTTAATGCTAAAATCTAATCAATATCAAATCATTGATAACGTGTTATTTTGAAAAAATTATGATTCCATTCTACTAAGATGCCTCGAGAAATTTGAAGAAAAAAAAGGTTTTGTAGGAACTCTACGATGGCACAACTAGTGGACATTTTGGAGGAGATACAACAGCGCACAAAATTCTTCATGTCGGTTATTATTGGCCAACATTGTTCAAAGACACTCATGAATATGTGAAAAAATGAAAATTATGTCAAAGAGCTTCTGGAAGACAAAGGAAACTAACATTTCCCTTACAAACTGTCAACATTGAACAACCTTTTGAGCAATGGGGATTGGATTTCATAGGTGAGATCGTTCCTAACTCTTCAAAATAGCATAGATAGATTCTAACTGCAACAGATTATTTTACCAAGTGGGTGGAAGAAATTCCACTAAGAGTAGTCAATTATGATGTAATTATTGAATTAATTGATCAATTCATCATAACCAGATATGTCTTACCAAATTCACTCATGTTCGACAACACATTTTATTTTTTTGGAAACAGTATGACTGAATTCGCACTAAAAAGAGTTTTTAAATTAAAGTATTCTACCAATTACTATCCCTAAGAGAACAGGTTAGCAAAGTCAACTAACAAAAATCTCATTAGAATCATTAAACGAACTGTTGACCAAAGCTAAATGAATTGGCACAAATATTTAACATTTTCTCTTTGGGTAGATAGAATCATTGAGAAGGCCTCAATAGGCACTTCTCCATTTAATTTGGTTTATGGGAAAGAATCTGTCATTCCATCAAATCTAGTTATCGCCTCTCTGGAATTAGTGCAATTCATTCAAGAAATTCCTTCTTCTTCATTACAATTAAGGCATGATCAAATTCTCAAATTATAAGAGAAAAGAGAGAAAGCAAAGATTACACATGTTTGTTATCAACAGTTATTTACAACTTCTTTTGTTGCAAGTTCAGTTTCCACCAAGTCATTTGAAATCGGAGATCTTATCTTGAAATGGAACAAAGCACATGAGGAAAAGGGTAAACACACCAAATTCCGAAGACTGTGGCTCGGTCCATTTCAATTTGTGGAGCAAGTAGGCCCATCGACCTTCATATTTCAAAATTTATCAAGAAGAAGAGATTCTCTTCCTGTTAATAGGCTTATCTAAAAACTTTATTTTCTTAGGAGATAACCTCTCCTAATTGTACATTATTGCATTTATATTTTTTATTTTTTTTATTTCTAGGAAAATAAATGTTGAATAACATTTACTTTTGGCCTCACAATAAATATTTTTTAAATATTTTGATTTTTCGCTTTCAGAAGTAAGATTGTTAAGGAAACAATTATAACATTTGAAAATTAGCTTTGTTCCATGAATCTTTGGAATTTTCTTTTTCCGCCGGAATTATTTATTCTTTTAGAAACCTCCAACCTTATAAAAAGAATTTGCTTTGTTATTAATTAGGAAAGGTATCCTTAACGAAGTAAAAGACTATTTGCAGATAAGCATCTTCAACTCTATAATTGTCATCCAGAACGCACAAGGAGTCAATGGTTCCCCCCATCTAGTAATTTTTTCAATTTTGGAGTGTAATTATAAAATATACTAAAACATAAAATATAAGAGGTCTCATAAAGAGCCTGCTTACCATGTTCAAAGGGAAATAATAAGAATGACATTACGAAGAAGGCATACCAAAACAGGGTAATGGCTTGAGATTATCTTAATCTTAAGACAAGGGGTCTCATCACAAGCCATCTTTTTTAGTTGAGTTACAACCAGTGAATGACATTGTCATCATTTGGCCACCAAACCAAGACAATGACCTTTAAGTAATAAAATAAAATAATAATAAACTGTTAAAAAAAAGAAAAGGAAATAAGTATATGATTTTGAATTTATCTCTAAAAATTGCATTATTTTTTGGATGGGATACTAAATCATTGTTGGTTAAAAGGTAACCCTGTCGAGGTTATGGATGCCTGCTTGTAGTGGAGGCTCTACTTGTGACAAATGAGTACATTAAAAAGCTTATCTGCAAAAGCCCCCTACTTTATTTTTAAAACTAAGTAAATACTAATATAGACAAAGAAATTTTCATCTTTAAGGGGATACCAAATGAATTTTAATTAGGTGAGTTTGTTTTTTATTATTCAGAGTAATGTTACTGATCTAAAATTTCATGCAATTTCTATTTCCTGAACTATTTTTATTCTGAAAGTTTTAGAAGTCTCAAAATTATCAGCGATAACTGGTTCTTCTAGTGAATTGCCAATTGTTGTGCTGTACAATAACCCCCATTTGATAGAATCCTTTAGATAACAAATGGGGACCCTTTTGAAAATAATTTGATTTAAAATTCATTAAAATCTAAATAAAAAATCCAAAACCCCACTACAAAGATTAAATCGCATTTCGCATTTCGCAAAAGTCTTGTGTGCAATAGTTAATGTTACCAATTGAAGTATCACTGATTTTCCATACGCGCAGAATCTAAGAATATTCCTTTCTAGTCAAATCAGGTAACACTTTTCGCATCACAAAAAATCAATAAAACATGTTAAAAAACTTCCTTTACGTATTGAAATATCACGATGGGCCTGACAAATGAATTAATTGAAATATCAAAGTCTGTTCGCATCCATCGTATCATGATATCGCAAATCACAGAATCGCAAAATTGGCAATCAAGCATATCATGAAACAATGTGAATAGATGATTTGTGATTAAATACGGACCCACTGACATGTCATTAAAGTGATATTTCTTTTTTTTGCTGAAGCAAGTGCGGGTCCTTCTATTTCATTACTTCAAAAGAAAAATTACATATTGTACAAAAACCCAATCTTTTACAAGAACACGGGAAAAAGGAATCCTTGCCAATGTCAGAGACCCCCCACCCTCCTACGGTGTTCACCGCCTTAAGAGAAGCTGACGTGGAAAGGCTACAGGAACCCCCACCCACTAGGGAAGTTCCATACAAGTTGATCCTGGCTACTGGATCCAACAGCCAGGAATCGTATCGCGCATCTGATCATGCCTAAAAGATAATGTGCGATCAAAGGCAGTATTCAAGTCAACCCCTCTGCCATGTTGGGATCGCTCCCGAAACTACAAAACCACAAACCGCTCATGAGTCGTGCGATCACCGGAGAGCCGACCCGGGCATGGTTTTCAGACCTGAAAGCTGGAAGGGGGAGAATACTAGCTACCAGAAAAACCATTCTCACTTTCAGTCTATTCTTTCTATCGAGGCTATCCCTGATACTAAGCTTGTTTGAGAAAAGACCCAGTAAATTGTCTTCCGAGAACCTAGGGACCCCATTCAACTGACTCCGGTAGAGAGTGAGACATAACCTAGCTTGCCTTTCTACCATATGCATTCAGAAAGGTTGAGAAAAAACTTGCTGGATAAATCAATTCATGCTTGTTATCCGGGTCTGATAACAAAACACTTCTCTGTCTTCTGCAGCTTGTTCATCGCAGAGAGCCTTTAAACGGTTTTGAGGAATCTCCTGCCACTTGTTTGCCATCCCACAATCTGCATTTTTCACCCCTTGATTGGCCAAAAGGTCTGCTAGTTTATTGGCCAAAAGTTGAACATGGTTGAAACTCACCGTTCGAAGCCCCTGGAGGTGAACTTGGATTCTTTGGTAAACCAGGATTAGTTTCCAGTGATTAGAAGCTTTCTTCGGCCGAGTACGACAATTAATTATTTTCACAGAGTTAATGGTAATCTCCGAGTCCACTTCAACAATCACATTTGAGCAATGGTTCTAGATCAGAAACTCTAGTCATTGTTCCAGAGCCATTGATTCTGCCATATTATTCGTGGCTCTGCCTAGATGATAGTGGAAGATAAAAATAATTCTGCCCTCTTCATCTCTTAAAACTCCTCCAAAACCAACTGTTCTTGGGTTGCCTTTTGAAGCACCATCAATGTTGTATTTTAGATAACCTTTCGGTGGAGGTTTCCAGAACTCCTTCTCTATATCCATAGCTGTGTCCTTTCTGATTAGACCTTGGGGAATAATCTCTTTCATTCCCAATTTTTTTAGAATTCTCAGCTCAGACAAAGAGGGAGGATTTTTGGGGAGATTGCGAATTGTGGTACTAACTATCTCCCGAAGTTGTTTCAAGATCAGATCAAATAGACAGTGAGGGGTGGACTTTTCATTTTTGAAAATTCTTTTATTCCTTTCTTTCCAAACATTCCAGATAATGAAGCTTGGCGTGAAGGCCCAGGCCAGATTAATGAACTCATTCTCCGAATAGTTTACTCTCCATTTGTTTAGGGTATTAGTCATACTACTTCTGTCCATATCTTACTGATGGAAAATGGAAGAGAAGGAATCCCATAACCAGGTGGTATAAGAGCAGCTGTTAAGAATGTGCTCCATATTCTCCTCCTGCTCTTCACAAAGCTGGCATCTGGAAGGCCCCATAACACCCCTTTTCCTAATGTTGTCCCAAGTTAAAATTTTCTTATGATGAACCAACCACATGAAAAGCTTGATTTTCATCCAACCTTGGTGCTTCCAGAGGTGCTGCCATGTCTTGTCTAGAACACTGGAATCAAGCCCAAGGAGAATACTTTTAGCTTCCTTAAGATTAAAGGTGCCTTTATTGTTATTGCCCCATCTCAATTGATCCTGCCCCTCTGTAACTAAAATCATCCTTTGTTTAAGCAAGCTCCCAAGAGCCTCTGCTTTAATTTTAACAGGGCTATCATCTCTGCAGTCAATTTTTCTCCAGCTTCTCCACTTTCCAGAGGTCTGAGCAAGATCCCAGAAATCCTTAACTTTGTTTAACCCTTGGTGGTCTGTTTCCTGCTTGAGGCTAACAAAATCCTCTGTTAACAGCGTTGGTTCTTGCTGCCACTTGTCTTCCCAAAAGAGTGCAAGATCTCCTGCTCTGATTTCCCAGAAGCTGTTATTTTGAACTAGGCTTCTGTTTTCCCAGGCTCTATTCCAGATGTGAGAACCTTTTACATTACCAGACATTCTTATGAGATCCTTAGTGTGCTAAGATCTGGCATATTTCTCTTTCCAAATTCTTTCCCACTGTGATTTTGGCTTTTGAACCCAACGCCACCAAAGCTTGGCTCCTAGAACTTTATTAAGAATCTCCTGATCATCCAAGCCTAGTCCCCCCTGTCTCTTGGGTTTACAAATTTTGTCCCAAGAGACCAGGGCCCATTTCTTCTTAGTTTCTTCCTTACCCCAGAGGAAATCTCTTTGTATGCTCCTGAATTTCTCTAAAACACCTTTGGGAGCTGGGAGGGTAGATAACATGAAAACCGGGATAGATTGCAGGACCGCCTTTGTCAGAACCAACCTGCCTGCCAAGTTCAAGACCCGGAAGGTCCAATTTTTTACTTTGTCTTACAATTTATTAAGCACCGGTTCCCAGATACTCTTGTGCATTGGTCTGGCTATGAGAGGAATTCCCAAATACTTTGTGGGGAGGGAATCCCTTTGGAAGCCCAGAATTCTTGAAATGTTTCTTTGAATAGTAATGTTAGTGTTTAAGAAGAATATTTTTGACTTAGAGAGATTGACTTCTATACCTGTAGCCAAGGAAAATTCCTTCAAGATTTGATTGTAGGCTGAGGCTTCTTTGACTGTGGAGAGCCCTTGCAGCATGGTATCATCTACAAATTGTTGGTGAGTCAGAGCTTGACCATTCTCAGATAATTGAAGACCTTTGATTTTGCCCATTGCCTTGGCATGCTTAATGGATCTTCCAAGTCCCTCCATCATAAGAATGAAAAGAAAGGGAGAGAGTGGGTCTCCCTGCCTGAGGCCTCTAGAAGGAATGAAGATCTCTGAGGGAGAGCCATTCACCAAAATTGAAAAGCTAGAAGAGGTCACCAGAGCCATGACCCATCGGATCCAGTTGTGGTCGAACCCAAAAGCAGTGAGAACCTTTTTGATGTAGATCCAATTAACTTTGTCATAGGCTTTGGCTATATCCAATTGCATGATCATCCCTGCCTGCTTTTTACTGGTAAGCGTGTGGACCACCTCATGGGCTTGAATAATGTTATTTAAGATTTGTCTGCCCTCCACATAACCTGATTGTTCCTCTAAAACTAAAGAAGGAAGGAGAGGTTTAAGTCTATTAGCCACTACCTTGGAAATTATCTTGTAAACCACATTGCATAAAGCTATGGGTCTGTATTTGTCTACAGTTTGATCTGAGTCCTGTTTAGGGATGAGGGAGATGAAGGAGGTGTTGAGGGCTTTCAAGATCGTTTTGCTACACCTGGAATCCTCCACCACTTCCAGAATATCCTGTTTGACAATATGCCAACAAGCTTTAAAAAAATCCACATTGAAACCATCCGGACCTGGTGCTTTGCAGTTCTTCATGTCTTTGAGAACCTCGCTGACTTCCTCTTCAGTAACAGGTCTGTTGAGGTTAAAATTGTCCTCTCTAGACACCAACTTAGGGATATGCCTTGTAATTTCCTTGATGGAATGATCCCTGTCTGGATTGTTTTCTCGGGTGATGTTTCGGAAATACTGAACAAGCACGGCTTCAATATTCTTATGGGTGTTCTGGAGCTTTCCATTCTCATCCTTTATCGTAGAGATTCTATTGTATGCTCTGTTAGCCATAGTGGATCTGTGGAAGAATCTTGTATTCCACTCTCCTTCCTTGAGCCATTGAACCCTAGACTTCTGCCTCCAGAATGTTTCCTCTTGTTTGCATAAATTATCCCATTCTTGGTGATGCTTATCAGCCTGATCACTTTTGACTTTATCAAAGCCGTCTTTGATCAGAGCCTAGTTGAGTTCCTGTATTTTGATTTCCAATGATCTTTTGTTCACAAAAATGTTACCAAAATCCTTTTTGTTCCATTCTTTTAGCCTGAACTTGACATGCTTTAGTCTTTTATGAAGGAGGTACATTTTTGAGCCCTGGAATTGCAAGTCTTCCGACCACCATTTTTCGATGTTACTGATGAAATCCGGGTGGGAGAGCCAAATATTCTCAAATCTGAAGGGCCTGTTCCTAGGAGAAATCAAACCCTTGATTTCCAGTTGAATCGGCCAATGATCGGAACCTCCAAAGGGAAGGACTTTTGCTATTATTTCTTTACCTATAAGCAAAAACTCCTCTGAAATCATGAACCTGTCCAATTTAGAGGCAACCTGTGCCTCACCTCCTCTTTTGTTGTTCCAGGTAAAAAGGCCATTGCTCAGGTCTGAATCAACTAATTTCATATCATCTATGAAAGTCTGGAACGCTAAGGAGTCTTTGTTTAGCGCTCTGGTGCCTCCTTTTTTTTCGAAACAGATTTGATCATATTAAAGTCCCCTCCCATGATCCAAGGAATCCCAACCTGTCTGTTCCTGAGATCAATCAGGGAATCTAATAATTTGAGTTTGTCATCTATTCTTTAAGGACCATAAACATTTGTGACCAGGAAGGTTTTTGGATCTTCCACTGGCTGAATGACCACTGATAAGTAGTTTCTAGATGCTTCTGCAGCGATTATACTGATTTTCTGGGGATTCCAAAGAGTTAGAATGCACCCCGTTGTGTTTTCAGATTTAACCTCTAGGAACTCAAATCTATTGAGCCATTTGCTATGAATTTGTTTTATTTTCTGAACGGAACATTTCGTTTCCTGGATGAAGATAATATCCAACATTTCCTGTTTCATTCTATGACTAAGCATTCTTTGTTTTCTTTTACTACCTAGACCTCTGATATTCCATGATGTGAACTTCATATTTAAAGATTTGTAAATGAGTAACTGGTTAGGTCTTTCATCTTACCTGAGTCTATCATTAACTTTCCACACTCCATCAAGAGGTCCTTCTGCTTTTTCTTGCCCCTCTTCTTTCCTGCATTTCTGGTAGCTAATCCTGGAGTTGATTTCATTATTTTTATGCCTCTGTATTCCTGCTTTTCAATGGTTTTTCCTTTATCTAATCCTCTTTCCTGAGTTTTCCATAAGAACAGTTGCTGAATTTTGTTGCAGTCTTCTTGGGGTAGTGAGTCTATCCCTCCCGTGGATCCCTGCATCAAGAACCCTTCCAGATCTAGATGTTCCTTATCTAGAATTTCCTGAAGTTCATGATCCTCCAGATCTATTTCACTTTGGGTCATTTCTTGATCCATCTCTAGTTCTGTTTCACTCATTATAGTTTCTTCTTATTATCAGTCTCTTATGTTAGGTAGCAGTTTTCTTTTGTTTCTATTTCCTTTTCATTAGGGCCATCCTCCATAGATTGGTCTTCATTTTCCATTTCTACATTCTCTTCCAGTGCTTGATACCTATTTTCACTAACCTTTTGACCCTCATTACGAAGTTTCCTTGGTCCTTTTTTGCCACCTTTTCCTCTACTTGTAACTTTCTGGAAGCTATCTGTGTCCTTCATTTCCTTAGGTTTGCCCTTGTTGTCTGCTTGACTAAGAGGGAAATCTCTGAACAAGTGTCCATGTTCATGGCATTTACGACATCTGAACGGGATATGTTCATAGTCTACAGTTTGCACCCATTCCTCATCAAAAACTTCCAGGATGACTTCATCCAAAAGAGCTCCTAATAGATCCATTTCTACACAGATCCTTGCATAGGAAGTGTATTTGCCTCTTCTTGTGGCTTTCGATGCTTTGAAAAAATGTCCTAGTTTGTTGCCAATGGTAGCAAGCGATTCAGTTTGCCAATAATCAAGAGGTAGAGAATAGAGCCTTACCCAGACCGATACCGAAGTGAAAGTTTCCCGCTCTGGAACAAAGTTCATCTTCCAAGGCCACATATAGAGGCCAGTTGCTGCATAAAAGTAGGGTCCTCCTTCGAAATCTGTCTTTGTCTTCGATGTTTGTGAACACCACAGTGAAAAATCCCTTTGACCCAAGATGAAGGTCTATGCTTCCTTTGGGTTTCCAGTGATACTTGATCCATAACTGTAAAGCCTTTTCTGTGGGCCATAATCCCATAAACTTGTAGATTATAGCGTAGGTCCCCATATGTTCCCTGTGTGCCTGCAGTGCAGGATCGTTTAACACTACTCTAAGAGTAATCTCCATTTTGGGTATGCACGGTCCCTTTTGTTTATTGTTCCTTGTGCCTTGGTTTTTATCTTCTTCCTCCTTGTCTTTAGTGCTGACATTTTCCTTGGGCCTGCCCCCGTCTGTCTCCTTTTCATTATTACTCTTTTCCTCTTCCACAGAATCTCTGACTTTACCCAGAGGGGACTTGCCTCTGCTGGCAACAGTGCTTTTGTAGGAGGGAGGGGAGCTCCCTCCTCTGCATTCCTCCATTAGGAGGAGGCATTGAACTTCTTCGAAACCCTGGTTGTGCGCTTTTCTCCCGCTCTCCGTTCTTTAAAGTGTCGTCATTAAAGTGATATTTCACTTATTAAGGTTAACATGTTTTAATGACTTGCTCTGAAAATATCGTTAACATAATATGAGTTAATGCAAATCTTACACAAAGATGATTTCATATTATGGATATTTATGATTCCGCAACTCAAGAAATTCAATATCTTCTCACCATTATGGATGCATTTAGTTTTTAGTTTCATTAATTTGAGTAAGGTTTTCGTATTTACATGTGATTTCTCATTCTATGCAATATCACTCTCGTCTTCTTTGTGGTGACAGGACTGTAACAGAGACTCGATTACTCGGCTGAATGATCAAGATGAATAAGGGAAAGGGAACACAGTCTATGGCTGAAGATGTATTAGAGTCATCTCCTTTGTTTTCTAATACAACTTGTATACCAGAGTGTGGTAACGGCTCCTAGGAAAATTTTTATAGCCTATTCGAGAGGGAAATACAGAAGGAAGCCATCATAGATGATATGAAATATTCAGTCGCTTCTTATCCTGAAGTTGCATGCTTTGCCTTGCATAAGATAGCAGCTAGACCCAAATTATTACCCTATGTTGATATGGTCAAATGTATTATTGAAAATGTGAATATTGAGGAGAGAGAATTTGTGACCTCAAGACAAGCAGTCATCGAATCCTTTAAACTAGAGGATATCATAAGAATGTATCATTTACCTCTGCCGCATAAGGTTTATGATAAAGCATTTGTGGAGAAATTTGCTGTTGAAAATGAAGAACCTTCCAAAGTTATAAAATAATGGAGAGAAAATCTGAGCAAGCACAATATGGATAGAACTGGTATGTATTTAGTATCCTCTCTCACTCCTTATTTATACATTTCCACTATGCTATGTAGGTTATTTGGGTACATAGATGCTACTAAGTTTTCAGTGGAATGGGTGCCTCTCATTGATTCTGCTTCTAATCCTATAGTCATCGATTGGGACACAATTTTGTCAAATAACTTAGCCCGCCATATTATAGAATATAGAAGGAATCATTATGTTACTACAAGAACCATTCCTCCATTTTATATGTCTGCATATGTCATGGATGTTGTATGTTTTGTTTTTCCTTTTCCAATTATGGGATGGAAGTGGACTCTTCAGGATCCCACACCAATCCATGTGTATCATAAAGCTCTTTGGAAATATTATTTCAATGAACATTTCTATGAGATTTGTCAAGGGGTGATGCTCCATATTTATCACGCTATCTTGAACAAGAAAGCCCCAAGGTTATCAGAAGAAGCCAGGGTTGATATTCAACCTGTGGCAAGATGGTTTGGAGATGAATTGCTTACATATATCAGATTTTTTGGAAGTACTCTCCTCCACATGTACTTCTGTGCTATGTCCTCATAAATTGTTTAGAGAGATTGCATATCAGATAGTTACTAAAGGTGTAACCAAATCTCTCAAAGAGTCTAAAAAATCTATATACCCCATTTTCCCACTTCGGTGTCGTCTTTATTGCTTAAATGATTTCAAACATTCCCAAGTCAAAGTCAAACACATTCACAACTTGAATCTTGTTGAGTTTAGAGAAAGGAAATACGACTCTGTCAAGGTCCTGTATGATTTTACGATGACTATTAAGGTCAAGGCATTTGTTCATGAGGATGATCATTTTGATGATCTTTTTCTAGTACTTGAACAATTTTCACGGGTTTAGAGTTTAGCTTCCCTTAGACTGAATCCGGATGAATTAGCAGAATTTCATAAATACAGACATCAAAGGTTAATACATGTGCCTTTGAATCTTCTTAAAATAACCCCACAAGAATATTAAGAAGAAAGGTTATCTACTAATGGCTTAGAAGAATATGCAAATAAAGCATCCAATGATGCTAAATCACAAAAAGAGTTTGTTATAGAGAAAGACATAGAAGAACCTTCCAACAATAAAAGTATTGAGAAAGGACTTGATCAGGATCAAATGCAGAAAGAATGGGGGCAGTTTGAACAAATCATCAATGAATCACAGGGTGGTACGAGTCAAGCACAAACTTTGCCTGAAACACCAAAACATCCCAAGAAATCTTCAGAAAAATCTCTTGCTACTTCAGAGGATATCGAAGTAATTCTTGCTTTTCCTTCTTCAAAAATTGTTTTGAAAGAGGAGGAAATTCCTCCTTTGGATATTTTTTATAGTCCCAAACATCGAGTAGTAATGAAGAGGCAAAGGAAAAAGAGAAAAATTGACCATGCTGCTATTAGCCTGCCAGGCAACGAACCAATGGATGTTGTCTGGAAGGATACACCTATAGATCCATCTGAAAATTTGACCAAATTATCTCAGTTTGTAGGAGCTTATGCTTCTGCAACAATTGAAAAAGCGAAAGAAGTAAGAAATTTGATCAAAGAAAAATAGGAAAGAATAAAGCAACTAGAAGATCAACTCACAAAAGAAAACGAGAACACACAGGAATAGATTAAGTCACATCTTGAACAAATGAAATAGAGTTTTGACAGCCTAAGACTTCAGAGCCAAGCAGAATTAAATGCTAAAGATACTGAAATCGCACAACTGCAATTTATTGTAGATGAGATAAAGGATTGCCCAAACGTGGATGAATTCATCAAAGAAGCCTTAGAAATCAATTCTTTGCTATCAAAGCAACAATCAATCTTATCTAAGCAGTTAATAGAGATTAGTTCATTGTGACAAGAAGTTGATATATTAGTGGGTCGATTCAATGATGCTAAAATCGATTTTGAATAAATAGATGAGAAACTCTCAAATTTGATCACATGGCAGGATAATTCAAAAGGAAGGATAGCAGAATTGCCAAAAGTCAAAGAATCTCATAAGGACATTCTCTTCACTGACTAGGAAATCCAAATAAAGCAGGCTAAAAGGGCAGTTTCAAGTGCAAGCGAAGCATCAAACAATATAATTGAAAATATTAATGATCTTTGGTATGCAGGTTTCATTCAAGGATGTTCGTCAAGAAATTTTCCCAAGATTGATGATTTGCAGTTAATCTGGCATGAATGTCTTGCAGCAAAAGAACAATGAATCAGACAGATGTTGAATTTTAATTGGGATGCTTATTTGTCATATTTGGTAAAACCACATAATCAATTAATGGCACTACAATGCTTAACCAATTCAATCATCCATATGATGCCATCGCTATCAAATACAATTTATGCAGGACAAGTAAAGATAAGCATTAAGCAACCTTCAGAAGTTCAAGCTATGATGGATATCTATGAGAAGTGGAAACAAATGAGGAGCCAACACCAGTCATGATCAATTTTTTTAAGTTTTAAATCAATTTTAGTTTTTCATTTTTGGCACCGATTCTAAGGAGAGTCATTTCACTCCTCAGGATTTAGTGCTTAGCTATTTTTGTAATATTTTTTGATATTTAAACCCCTTTCATGTATTTAGAAAGGGGTCTGACAATTTTATTTGAAACTCTTTAAAAACATGCACTTTTGTACTTTTTAAAGCTTTTCTTTAATTTTTGAAGATCTACTCCATGAAAGTTTATCTAAGAAAGTTTATTAAGAAATGCACTTTTGTTTTTCTATGATCAATCTTGGAGAAAACACATGGATTGTAGCCTTATTGTCTATGGATCAATTATCTCGCATCGGGTACTTTTATCATTGCGTAGTGATTGTTTTATGAATGAATAAGTTGTTTCCTTTTATGTTTATTGTTTGTCAATTATATTTTAATACAACCCGTTATTCCTTCACTTTTGAATTATAGCTGAGCTACCATCTTTTTAAATTTTGATAAGAAAATTTCTATTAGATATTTGATGCGATACATTTTACAGTCAACCATTTCGATTAACTATTTAATCGAAATAGTTTTTTTTTTTAAGTTTTATACTTCTTGTATGAATAATATTCATTATCATTCAAGATAGTCATTTATCTAGATTGCACAAATATTGACTTAAACCCAGGTAAATATTAAATATAGTCAGTTTGATTTTTTCTGATGAAACCACACTCATCTACCAAATCAATTTTGATAATTAAACACATACCCCATCCTACCATCTTTTTCAAAGATTGGGAAACTGGTCCCACAAATCTAGTCGAGCCACCAACCCAAACAGATAAGGTACGATATTCAAGTCCTCGACCGGGTGGTTATCCCTCATGTTGTCGCAACAAATTTTGAGGCTTCAACAAGCCCTTAGATTTAAATGTTTTTTTGTGTCTTTTAAGCAAGGATGATCATCTACATTGAGTCTAACCTAAATATATCTTTGATGTTGATCACATGGATTCATTGCATGTAAACATCCATCAAAATATTCTTTTGCAATTCTAAATTGCATAAGATTATCCCAATTTAATGTGTCCATGTTAGGAGCATTTTTTAACCATATAAATCCATGCACATGCATAGATCCATGATTTTGTCACTCATAGTGACACCATTAATCTGTATATTTACAAAAACATTTGAAAATTTCATCTCAAAACATTGTATGTCTTAAGTGCATATAATGTGCTATAATATGAGGATTATCAATTACATTTTTACGTCTCCATTTCGTAGCTTCCACCGAATCTGCAAGATATGTAACCAACATTTATTTATGCAAATATGGCCATTGCATACATGTTGCACTTAATGTAAAGAATATTGTAGGACTCCCAATATGTTGAATCAAGTCAAATAACTCAGCACGACACTTATTCAAATATGCATGTGTGCCTCTTAATACAATTCAAAATTACATTAATCTTTCTCTAAGTCGTGATTCTAGAAAATTTTGCAAATTTTATCTTAACTATTCCACTTTTGTTCATAAATTTTTCATATTCTTCTTTACAAAAATTGCATATGAAGACTGCACATGATGTCTTACGATAATATTGAGTAAAAATGATATAAAGTATGAGTGCTTTCCAAACTTGTTGTCATGATATCGAAGAAGATGTTTTGCATACTCATGTAGATGGACATTTCTCTTTCATGCTTGCAACCAATTTGCTTCACCATTTGGGAACAATGTTGGAAATTCCATATCAAATAATCCCACAAGTTTTATACTCATTGATTGGAGATGAGTCAATGGCAGGCCAACTAAGCACTTACTCTCAATTCTGGTTATATTCCTCTACATTAGGGTTATTTTCACAATCTCGAATAATATCAATCTTTTGTCTTGGATTTGAATATTTTGTTGCAAAAGAAGTTGTTTGTAAGACATGTAATGTATCATCAATCTATGGAACCCATTTCAACATTGAAAATTCAATGTCATTGTCTATCTCTAAAAATGTAACACATTTAATCAAATGTGATACATTTGTTGCAATTTCAGGTAATTCTTTAAGTGCATTCTCATCAACTTGAACTCCATGATAATATGGATCATTATTAATGTTACAATTTAATTCACACAATACTTTATCTTTTCTCACAACAATTATTAAATCCAAGTCTTGAATATGTCGAGGTAATCTCATGTCAAGATTTCCAACCTCCTGTAGAAAACTAATGGTGTATCCTTTATTTTTTTATTTTCCACCTATTGAACACATAACTTGAAAAATTGGACTTGCATGTGCTATCAAGATCTCTTGAACTTATTTGAGATCTTGAAGAAATTTATATTGTTCTTCAAGATTCATATGATTATCAGATGGAAATTTGTGATGAGTTTATTCTCTTTCACATCTCATGCATATTGGAATTGTATTTGTTTTAAATATATGAATTCTAGCATATGAACCCTTCCATACATAACACATTTGAACTTGAGCTAATTGATCGATTCTTTCATGAATTTTTCGATAAACGATATCCATATCATTGAGAATTTATGGCTAAACTTGGACATAAATATTTGTTAAACACTTTTTTTCGTAGTTTTTTATTCTACATCCTTTAAACAACTTTTATGTAGGAATTTCTACTACATAATTTAAAGATAGTTTTTCTATATGATTTTATTCTACATTTTCTTTTATTCTTTTCTCTTCACACTTTTTATATGTCACTTGTTGCGTCGTCCTTTATTGATATTATCTTTGATGTGCTCTTTGTCATTTGATTTGTTCTTTCATCTCATCTTGTTGTTGTTTTGTTGTCATTTGTTGTGCTCTTCTTTCTTGATATGCTCTTTGATATTCTTTGATGTGCTATTTGTTGTTCAATTTATTCTTTCAGCTGTTCTTGCTATTGGTTTATTATCATTTGTTGCACTTTTATTTCTCTATATGCTCTTTGGTATTATCTTCGATGTGCTTTTTGTCATCCAATTTGTTCTTTCATCTCTTCTTATTGTTTTTATGTTGTCATTTGTTGTGTTTTTTTTCTCTATATGCTATTTTAGTTTCTCCTTGACGTGCTCTTTGTTGTTAAATAATGAATCCATACAGGTGAGGATAGTTTTAGAAGAGGAGGAATGACCTGTTATAGAGTTTTGTGAACCCAACGTTTCAGACTACCAAGTGAATCCATCATCAAGGGATGTGTCAATAGATATTCTCCTTGATGTGCTCTTTGTTGCTCAATTTGTTCTTTCATCTCTTCTTCTTGTTATTTTGTTGTCATTTGTTACTCCTTTCTTTGTCAATATTCTCTTTGGTATTCTCTTTGATATGCTCTTTGTTGTTCATTTTGTTCTTTCATCTTTTATTGATGTTGTTCCCTTGTAATTTGTTGTGACTATTTTTGTTGATATTCCTTAGTTGTCATTTTCTCTCTATTTCTTTGTGGATTGTATATTTGTTGTTCATTGCTATTCATTTTATGTTCTTCACACTCCCCAACTTCCACATCAACCATATTGTTATTATTGTGACACATAACCAGAAAGTAATATCTACATTGAAATGAATGTGTATAATGAAACATTCAAATATTAACTATTATTACTAAGAATTTTTCCATAATCCCTTTCCACTCAGAGACCTTTAATTAATATTTAGGTGCTTTATAATCATTTTCACAAATATATATCCTTCAAAAGAGGATAATAATGTCACTTTATTTGGAAATAATATGGTGGTCTCAATTTTTGGAAAAATAATGGTAGAACAAATTTTGTTTGAATATGGATGTTAGTTTGAGTTGATATGATTCAATTTTCTATCTTGTATAATGGGTGTAGATTTATTTTAGCCATATATATAAGGCCTATGAAAATAATACAGGAATTCCAATCGCTTATCACAAATGCAGACGGTTAATTGTAATCACCATTCTTTGGAAAAACTTTAAAATATAATTCAAAAAATATAAAAATAAAGAGAAAATAAAAACATACATTATCATGTTCTCTCCTTCAAAATTTTATTGATCAAAAGAGGTTTTATTGATGCACTATGTTATTTCTAAGATGAGAAACAATGAAGCATATTTTATAGGAATGCTCCTTTGCAAGATCTTGTTCGACTTTGGTTGAATCTCAATTCAATGGAATTTTCTAAGGCTATTTATATTGGTTGGTGTTATTGTTTTCATTTACAACTTGATGAGACAAAAAAAACATTATTAATTAAAATGTCAAACTATTAAAACTAAATTCTTATTAAAATATATATTTTTTTTTTTTTTATATCATTATTATATATACAATTTTTCGTTGATCTAACCCATGGGGATTTGAACTTTGAATATCATACTTTACATGTTACTTCATAACAAGGGACTAACCAATTTAGCTACACCCTGTGCATTATTTTATGTATATATGTATATATATACATACATATATATCTATCTATATATATATATATATATATATATATATATATATATATATATATATATATATATATATATATATATATAGATATATTTCATGTAACACATGAAAATAAACATGACACTGCAAAATTATACATTAACCATTTGCCATATCCCCCTCACAATTGTTTGAAAAGACTACGTAGCCATATGAGATAAACGACCTTTTGAGATTTCATAATATGTTTACCTTTTGAGATTTCATAACATGTTTATAAAATTACAGCCTTGGTGAATGACGATAAGAGGTCGAATAATGATGTTAGTTGTATTTCAGGCAATTCAATTTTCTATCTTATATAATTGGTGTAGATTTATTTTAGCCAAATGTAAAAAGTCTGTTAAAATAATAAAGACGTTCCAATCACTTATCACAAATAATCATCATCACCAGTTTTTGAAAAAACTTTAAAATATAATTTAAAAATATATATATAAAAACATACTTGGATTTCAAACAATGAAATATATTTTATGAGAATGTTCTTTTTTAAAATACAATTTAAAAAATACAATAAAAATAAAAAGAATAAAAATATCTGAGGATTACAAACAATGAAATATATTTTATGGGAATGTTCATTTGTAAGATCTTGTTCAACTTTGGTTGAATCTAAATTCAATACATTTTCTAAGGCTATTTACATTCGCTGGTGATATTTTTGTCATGTATAACTTGATAAGACAAAAAAAAACATTATTAATTAAAAATGTCAAATTCTTAAAAATAAACTTTTATTAAAATATACACTCTTTAATTTTTTACTCTTTATAAATATTATATATACAATATTTAAAAAAACAAAAACAAAAAATATGTATTTCATGTACCAAATGAAAATAAATATAATACTACAAAATTATACATCAATCATTTGCCATATTCCCATGACAATAGTTTGAAAACCCTACACAACCATATTTTTTTATTTTCTAAAATATTTATAAAATTATGATTTTGATGATAAACAATGTTAAAAGAATGATATTTTTCATCTACATTCTTCTAAATATGACTTCTCCCATAATTCCAAAAAGGAAAAGTACTCAAAATTTTAGTATTAATATCTTCTTTGCTTTTTAATATTAAAAAATATTTATTTTATTCTAAATTTTTTTAAATTGAGATCAAATAAATAAATTACTTCATAAAAAATCAAACACTCACATAAAAGTGTCTTAATAAGTTAAAAAAGGCAAGCAAGATTGAAAGTGTCAGTTTTTTTCCCTAAAATGTTATGACCATTTGGTTATGTTATCCATTGCTCAAGATCCCCCAAATACAAAAATAAAAAGAAAATAACTTTCTTTTCTATTTTAAATTAAATTATAGACCAAGGAAAATGCATGGATCTATCACTTACAAGGCAAAGATGAAGTAACCTATATTTCCTTGCACAAACATAGAACAAATAACTTGACCAAGTAAGCAAAAATTAGAGAATTAATAGTTTGATCAAGGAAAATGAAAATTGACCCACACACACAAATCCCTATTTGTTGGACTAGGTAACATCCCTAACAACACAAAGATGCATTGCCTCCTAAAAGGAAAGCCAACGTGGATATATAGAAAATTTAATCATTTCCAGGCAGGTGTTTATATAGAAATTCCAAGGCATATCGATAAAGAATTCATAGTTTTATTATCTCTACATATCCAATCATCAAGCATGTCGATGCCATTGAGCATGGTAGGTAGTGAAAGTCATGTTACTGTTTTTATTGATCATGGAATTAGATTGGCCTGAAATGTAATGGATCTCAATGTTGAGATGAATATAGGGTCATATCTCTACCTATCTAGTCATCAAAAAATGATAAAAATTCTTTGTTAAACCCTTTGAGGTAATCATGACAATTTTTATTTATAAAAAAGATAATTAATCATATAATAATAAAGCTAGAAATATAATATGCATTTCAAAAAATAAGATTCACATGAAATCGCTAAATGTATAATCCATGTTCACAAAAAATTGCAATTTGAATTAGGATCATATCCAATTATCAAAAAATTAAAAAGATGCATTGCTAATATAGAGAGAATTTTTCTTTACACAAAAAACAATTAATTATACAATAATAAAGCTAGAAATATAAAATGCATTTCAAAAAATACAATTAACGCAAAATCATGTAATGTATAACCCATGATTCATATGAAATTGCATGTTGAATTAGGGTCTTAAAACTTGAACTAAGTCCATAACAACCTACATGTTTAATTGTAGTCCTAAAGCATGTGTAGTTTTAAAATTTTAACGAGGCATAAGAAAACAACACCCTAATCATATGAAATCCAAACAAATTTGACTCATGAGCATGTTTCATTTTGAACAACAAAGGCCAATAATACTTGCACATGTTTCTTCACTGACCCCAAATCTTAATCTTCCAATAAAACATACTTGATATTGAAAGGGTCCCCACATTGAATGATATAATTGACCACTATCTATTGTGCAAATTACAGGTTACCCTTTTCCGAAATTGAAGCAAATGAAAAATTACTTTATATGTATTGAACATCTTTGGAGAGAAGAAAGCATAAATTGTCATTTACAATGAAAAAATAGAGGAGATGGAGATGAAGGTGTAAGGTCGGATTGATTTGTATAATGGCCTTTATAGTAATGGTTATTTTTCTAAAAACCTACCAAATAGACCAAACTCAACAATCATATATATATATGAAAACCAAAGAAAATTTCATGAAAATCAACCATTATAAAATAATACTTGATATTGAAAGGGTCCCCACATTGAATGATATAATTGACCACTATCTATTTTGCAAATTACAGGTTACCCTTTTCTGAAATTGAAGCAAATGAAAAATTAGTTTATATGTATTGAACATCTTTGGAGAGAAGAAAACATAAAATGTCATTTACAATGAAAAAATAGAGGAGATGGAGATGAAGGTGTAAGGTCGGATTGATTTGTATAATGGCCTTTATAGTAATGGTTATTTTTCTAAAAACCTACCAAATAGACCAAACTCAACAATCATATATATATGAAAACCAAAGAAAAATTCATGAAAATCAACCATTATAAAATAAATATTATGAAAATCAAACTTCACCAATAAGGGAATATTATCAATGAAATATATTCGCAGAATAGTCCCATCCTCAATCTCTCTCTATGAGATTTGAACCAATCACCTAGTAGAGACTAAACCCCACACAAACCCATTGGTCTACATCTCATTTTTATCTAAATGAGCAATTAAATATATATTGTCACTTGATGTAGGGATTTGAGGTAAGGGAATAGTTTTTGTTTCACTATCATTTAATCATATTACTCTCCATTTTCAATGTAACGTTTTAAATTTAACATTAGGGTTGTTGAATAGTCAAGGGCACCACATAATTCCAAAAGTCATAGGTGTTAAAACTACCATGTGATCAATTTCCACACTTACAAAGCCACGAACATGTTCCAATTCCCCTCCAAAACACTCACACAAAACCCCTGATATCAAATTTCTTATCTCTACATATCCAATCATTTAACGTGGTTAGCAGTGACAGTCACATTACTTCTGTTATTAATCATGGACTTATATTGCTCAAACTTGTAATGGATCTCAATGCTAGGTTGAATATAGGGTTAGATCTTTACCTATCCATTCATTAAACAAGAAAATGTCATTCACTGTGGTAGGCAGTGATAGTCACGTTACTATTGTTATTGATCATGGACTTAGATTGGACAAACATTTATTGGATCTCAATGATTGATTAATAGAGGGTTATATCTCTATATATCCAATCATCAAAAAATTATAAAGATACATGGCCAATACACAAAAGTAATCATTAGATTTTTTATTTATACAAAAGATAATTAATATTGGTTGGAAGTATTCACCTCCAAAGACCCATATATGCTTAGTATCAATTGTATCTTCATAGAATAATTTTAGTTCATGAGTTTGTAGATGATATGGAAGATGAAAGAAAATCATAATGTAACTCCCAATATATAACTATAATCTCCCCTTAATTTTTGCAATTACTGTAATTTTTTGTCTAATTTTGAGGCTTTGTTGGAAGGTATTCACCCCAAATACCAGTATATTCTTAGTATCGATTGTATTCCTTTTCAGAGAATCATTTCACTTCATGAGTTGAGTTTGTAGATGACACTGAAGATGGAAGAAAATCATAATATAACTCCCAATAGATAGTTATAATTTCCCCTTAAATTTTTCAATGAATATAAAGTTTTTTCTAATTTTGGGGCTATGTTGGAAGTTATTCACCTTCAAAAACTTGTATATGCTTAGTATCAATTGTATTCGTCTTCATAGAATAATTGTAATTCTTGAATTTGTAAATGATACCGAATATGAAAGAAAATCATAATGTAACTCCCAATATATAATTATAATCTCCCCTTAAATTTTGTAGTATATATATATATATAAACAGTTAAAAATAATTTATTAAGATTTACATTAAAAAAACATATTTTATAGGTTGATGTAAAACTTTTCAAATGCGATTAAACTCTTTATATAAATAATCAATACTATAATTTCAATACCAACTTTGCTACCAGCAATTATCACCTTCCTCCTTAGCTTTTCACATGTCATGTAAATTATGACTAGCAAAAATATAAAAAGAATGTGAAATTTGGGTAAATAAATATAAATATGACCCTTAACATGTTTATGGCTAGAATATGGTGAATCATTAATGCTATGCCCTTTGTTGTTCCTGGAATATATGATTGATGATATGTTTGTTATAAATTTAAGTAAATAAATACAAAATATGTTATATAAAATATTATAATTTTTTTATTTAATTGTTTTTATGTTAACAATATTGTTATATATTTAATAATTATAATAATAGTGCACAAAATCAATCTCATCTTATAATAAAATTTTCAATTATCAAATTCATTACTAAAAAATAAAAAATATTTTTTTAACTTGATAAATTAAATTATTTTTATATATTATTATTTAAATCTAAAAATATTTTTAATATAATAATTTTATTTAAACATATTTCATAATAAGGAAGATATGTCTGATTAATAAAAAAAATAGTTAAATAGTTGTAAATTTATTTTTTTAATTATTATGAAATATGTGATATATATATATATATGTTGGGAAAATATTTATTATATT
Organism: Pinus tabuliformis; assembly: GCA_031772625.1. NCBI lineage: Eukaryota > Viridiplantae > Streptophyta > Pinopsida > Pinales > Pinaceae > Pinus > Pinus tabuliformis. The sequence goes on from CM062811.1 coordinate 1,004,810,667, forward strand.
TTTGAAAATATATTGTTTTATACAAAATAATATTCATGCTATTTAATTGGAAATTAATTAAATGTGATAAAAAATATGAATAAGAGATATAAATAAAATTAAGTTTAATATAAAAATGTAAAAAAATTATATGTAAAAAGATAATACATCATAAATATCATTTAGTATTTATATGACAATTTAATTCACCACATAATAGAGCCAACAACTATGGTTTGGATCTGATATAATGGCTTTTTTGAAGCTCAGAAGCGCCTCCACGTCCCTTTTATTGGGCATGGAGGAAGAGGGTTCCCCGTCATATGAGCTTCTGTATGGTAATAAAGAAAGCACACAAACATGGTGATGAGCAAAACACTAGATTTATGATCCATTTCTCTTTCAAAGCCAAAGGCTGTGAGTGTTGTTGTTATTCACCATGTATTTATTTATAATCACAGCAGCCTGTGTGTGAAAACTGTAATGCAATGAGAAAATGCAGAGAAAAGAGAAAATGGCTGTGTAGTCAATTGGAATTGGAAAATGTTAATTGAAATTGGAATTTTGTGTCATGCTCAGAGAAGCAATGGAGATTTATGATCCATTTCTCTCACTCCAACTTCTTTCAAAGCCAAAGGCTGTGAGTGTTGTTGTTATTCCCCATCTATTTATTTATAATCACAGCACCCTGTGTGTGAAAACTGTAATGCAATGAGAAAATGCAGAGAAAAGAGAAAATGGCTGTGTAGTCAATTGGAATTGGAAAATGTTAATTGAAATTGGAATTTTGTGTCCTGCTCAGAGAAGCAATGGAGATTTATGATCCATTTCTCTCTCTCCAACTTCTTTCAAAGCCAAAGGCTGTGAGTGTTGTTGTTATTCACCCTCTATTTATTTATAATCACAGCAGCCTGTGTGTGAAAACTGTAATGCAATTCTACATGCTCAGAGAAGCAATGGAGAAATGGACGGTTGATTTGGGAAAATAAAAAAATTGTTGCACCGGAAAATCATTCGAACTTTATTCAAATTTTGTAACCTGGAAAAATGGGCGTATCGATCTTGACTCGGAAAAAAGGAGAATGGAGACCGAAAAATCTTCCAGATATTGATAGAAATTTAACCGTATAGACACGCGGAAAAAGGGGGCCGAAAAGTCTTCCAGATATCTTTTAAAGCCAAAGGCACGCAAGGAAAAACATAGAAATTTAACCGTGGATGTATTGATTGATTTGATTTTGGAAAAAAAGAAAGCGGGAAACTGGAAAATGGGCCATTCGACTTTGACACGGGAAAATATTCAATGGAAATTTAATAGAATTTTCAATTAAAGAAATTTAATGGTGTAGATGTGGAACAAAGAATAGAAAAGGGTAAGAAATATAAATTTATTGACTGGACTTGAGTTGAGGGTAAACAGAGTATGGAACCGCAAATTGAGGGAAGGGAAAATGCAAACAGATAAATGAAATGATTTGAGTTGGAAAATTGTAAAGCAAAGAGAAAATATAGGGAAAGGGATAAATGAAATGATTTGAGTTGGAAAATTGTAAAGCAAAGAGAAAATATAGGGAAAGGGAAATTGTATTGACTTGACTCGGTGGGGCCAACTGAGTGAAGAAAGTGGCAATAAAGTTAGTAACTTTATGTAATTTATATAAAAATTCAATTCTACATATTTTGGAAAAAGAAGGGGGAAATCCAATTTTACATACACAGCCACGAACATGGTCCAATTCCCCTCCAAAACACTCACACAAAACACCTGATATAAAATTTCTTATCTCTACATATCCATTCATTTAATGTGGTAAGCAGTGACAGTGACATTACTTCTATTATTGATTATGGACTTAGATTGCTCAAACATGTAATGGATCTCAATGATAGGTTGAATATAGGGTCAGATCTTTACCTATCCATTCATTAAACAGTAAAATGACATGCAGTGTGGTATGCAGTGGCAGTCACATTAAGTCTATTGTTATTGATCATGGATTTAGATTGGCCAAACATTTATTGGATCTCAATGCTAGGTTGATATATGGTTATATCTCTACCTATCCAGTTATCAAAAAACTATAAAGATGCATGGCCAATACACAGAAGTAATCATTAGATTTTTTATTTATACAAAAGATAATTAATCATACAATAATATAGTGAGAAATGTAAAATGTATTTAAAAGAAATGTTATTCACATGAAATCTCCCAATGTATAACTTGTGATTTTGGTGTTCTACACAAAAGGCATGAATTCTATGTTCAAGTATCAATCCAGTGGATCTGAGGAAATATATTATAATCAAGGATTATATTTTGAAGTAAGTTATATATACTGCAAGTTTTGTCAAATTTTGGGGCTTTTTTTGGAAGGTATTCACCTTCAGATACCCATATATGCTTAGCATCGGTTGTATTACTCTTTAGAGAATAATTTCAATTCATGAGTTTGTAGATGATACTGAAGATGGAAGAAAATCATAATGTAACTCTCAATATATAGCTATAATCTCCTTTTAATTTTTGCAATTAATGTAATTTTTTGTCTAATTTTGAGGCTTTGTTGGAAGATATTCACCCCAAAGACCCGTACATTCTTAGTATCGGTTGTATTCCTCTTCATAGAATAATTTTAGTTCATGAATTTGTAGATAATACTGAATATGGAAGAAAGTCATAATGTAACTCCCAATATATAACTATAATCTCCTCTTAAATTTTGCAAAATATATATATATATATATAATAATTTATTAAAATTTACATTTAAAAAACATTTATATACACATTTTATATATTGGTACGCAACTTTTAGAATTTGATTAAACTTTTTATATAAATAATAATACTATAATTTCAATACCAACTTTGTTACTAGCAATTATGACCTTCTTCCTTACGTGTTAGTTAAATTATGGAATTATGACTAGCAAAAATATAAAAAGAATGTTAAATTTGGATAAATATTTATAAATATGGCCTTACATGTTTACGGAAATAACATGGTGAATCATAAAAAGAATGTTGAATTTGGATAAATATTTATAAATATGGCCTTACATATTTATGGCAATAACATGGTGAATCATTAATGCGATGCGGCTTATTGTTTTTGAAATAAGTAAATAAATACAAAATGTGTTCTATAAAATATTATGTTTTTTTTTTTTTTTTTTTTAATTATTTTATGTTAAATATATTGTGATATATCTAATAATTATAATAGTAGTGGACAAAGCCAATATCATTTTATAAAAAACAATCCTAATTATCAAATCCACTATTAGAAAATGAAAAGTATTTTTTAACATTAAACAAATAATAAATTCATTTATATATATATATATATAAAATGAATTTAAATCTTTTATTATTTATATATATATATATAAAATGAATTTAAATCTAAAAATATTTTTAATATGACAATTTTATTTAAACAAACATATGTCTAATTAATAGAAATAATAGTTAAAGAGTTGTATTTTTATTTGTTGAGAAAATAATATTAAATTATTTTTATATATTATGAATTTAAATTTAAAAATATTTTTAATATAATAATGTTATTTAAACATATTTTATAAAAAAAATTAATGTAATATCTATGTTAATTGATTGGAAATTAATTAAATGGGATAAAACTACAAATAAGAGATATAAATAAACTTAAGGTTAATTTAAAAATACGATCACAGATAATGATTATATTAAACATTTTATAGGGGAGAAGACAATACACCATAAATATCATTTAGTATTTGCATGGGAATTTAATTCACCACAAAATAGAGCCAACAACTATTGTTTGGATCTCTATTTTGGGAATCGATACAATCCATAGAAGAGTCGTGGTCTATGGTGGTAGACCCAACACCCATGGTTTGGCTCTCTTGAAAAATATGAACACACCAACTACTCCCCAAATTCCAATTCCAAATCCAATTCCCAATGCCATTAATGACATCTTGTCATCTAGATGCTCCAGCCATCCCACTTTAATATCGGTACTGCTACTATTATTGTGATCTTCTCTCCTTGGGTTTTCCTTTCCATTACATGAATCTAAAGGACACCCATATAAGCATTTATTCCTTTGAAATGATGTTGCACTGAATGTGGAAAATTGCGTTCCTCTAGGAATTGGCCCACAAAGGTTATTAGATGAAACATTGAGAAAAGCCAAACTATATAGTTTAGAGAGCTCTTCAAGAATGTGTCCACTCAAATTATTCTTTCTCAAGTCTAACTACTCCAAGGTAGATATGTTACTGAGAGATGTTGGGATTGGCCCTTCCAACTGGTTGCCAGATAAATTTAGCAATCGCAAGCCACTCAAAGTTCCTATGCTTGCAGGTATTTGTCCTATAAGATTATTGTTGGACAAATCAAATATCGTGTTTTTATTTGACATGTATGATGTAGTATATTCACTTCCTTTGATTTCAACTGACATTTCTTCATATTCATTACTATCAGGTAATGAATTATTGTTTACAAACCCTACAAGTCTTTCAAAATGTAATGGCATTCTTCCAGTGAATTTATTATTGGATAAATCCAAGATAGACAATTGGGTGAAATTTGTTACCCATTCAGGATTGTCACCATGGAAATTATTGTACCCAAAGTTTAAAAATTCCAAGCCAACAAAAAAGGTGAAGTAAGAAGGAAGTTTCCCTACCAAATTATTTCTCCCCAAATCCAATAACTTAAGCTCAGTGCAATTAGACAAAGATATTGGAAGAGTCCTAGAGAAATTATTAGTATGAGCAGAAAAATATGATAAGGAAATACAATTGCCAATTATTTTAGGAATTGATCCTTGAAAGTTATTCTTTGGAAAATCTAAATACTTAAGAGAAATTAAACCACTAAAACTATTAGGTATATTGCCAAATATATATATATATATATATATATCAGCTCTAAAGCATTTAGTTTGCCTATGTTAGGTGGAAGAGGTCCAATTAAATGGTTGTTTGATAAAGAAAGAAACTGCAATGACATATTGGCATCAGGAACACTGGGAATGGTGCCTATAAGGTCATTATTGTTTAGGTCCAAGGAATATAGCGGAGAACAATTGAATAGCATGGGAGGGATGTTTCCACTTAGTGAGTTCTGGCCTAAACCAATGAAATATATGTTTTTCATCAAACCGATTACTGAACGGATTGGACCACTCAATTTGTTTCCCGTACCTAATAAGTATTGGAGTGAAGTGCAGTTGCTAATCGAAGCTGGAATGCTTCCATTTATACTATTGTCATAGAAGAAGAGTATTTCCAACCTGACCAAGCGACCCAATTCCCATGGGATTGGACCACTCAAATTGTTGCGGCTGATATCCAGTTCTATAAATGAAGTGCAGTTGCCCAAAGAAGTTGGGATGCTTCCACTCAGAGCATTGTTGTCTAAAGAGAGAGAATCCAATCTGACCAGACGACCGAGTTCTAGTGGGATTTGACCCCTCAAATCGTTGTGTTCAATATCCAACATTTGAAGACGTGTACAATTACACAATTCTTTTGGAATAGAACTGTCCAGGGAATTATGAGAGAGTTTAAGCATTCCTAGCGCTTTTAGCTGCCCAACTTCGAGTGGAATAGAGTCGTCAAGGGCATTATAAGAGAGGTCAATCATTCCTAGTGCTTTTAGCTGCCCAACTTCGGGTGGAATTTTTCCACTGAAACCATTGAAGGAAAGATCTAAAGTCCGCAATAGAGAGAGGTTTCCAATAGAGGGGGATAGCGTACCATTCAATTCGCACTGAATAAGTGAAATTGCAACTACTCGTTTCGTGCTTGGTCTGCACGAAACTCTGTTCCAGTGGCAGACGTTATGTGAGTTATGGGCCGTCCAGTTGGAAAGCGATCAGGTGAGGTAGTAGTTGCTATTGTTTATCGGCAACTTGTGGGTTCATTGATGTATTTAGTGAACACATGACCAAATTTGTGCTTTGCGGTGAACCAGTTGAGTCAAGCTATGGTTCAGCCTACCAAACTGTTTTGGAAGGCAGCGAAGCATGTGCTGAGACACCTCAGAGGCACATCTCAGTATGGATTGTGGTACAGAAGGACAGAGGGAGTGAAGCTTCAGGGCTTCACAGATGTTGATTGGGCAGGGAGTCCATCAGACCGAAAGAGCACTTCTGGAGGAATATTCAACCTTGGTTCAACTGTAGTTTCTTGGTACAGCAGGAAATAGAGGCTAAATACATAGCTGTCAGTCAGGCAGCATGTGAGACCATTTGGATGTGGAAGATTCTAGTGGGATTGTTTGGTCAGAGGATGGATCCTACAGTGATATATTGTGATAATCAGAGTTGTATCAAACTCTCTGAGAATCCAGTATTTCATGACATGTCTAAGCACATAGATATCTGGTATCATCATCTTCGAGACTGTGTGGTGAAGAGGATCATGATGTTGTTGTATGTTTCAACCAAGGAACAGGATGCAAATATTTTGACTAAGGCATTGTCAAAATGCAAGTTCGAGTTCCACAGAGACAGGATTGGAGTGACTAATAATCCATTTCTTGTTGAGAAGGGGTGTTGAAAATAGCAACAAGAAATGCTAAATATGGAAGTGCTAAAAATAGCATTGCTATAAATATCCTCTGCAAAGTGCAAATTAATCATTGACAAGATCATCTCCCTTCTTCATCACCAACTAATTACTAATAGACAATTACATATATTCAAAATATATTCAAAGTTACATATATTCAAAATTACTAATAGAGTAATTGCATACAACAATGTATTCAAAATATTTATAAGAGAAAAATGTATATTTATAAACATCAAAATAAATCAAAATATTCGTTAAGGAAATGTGATAATTGTTTGGAAAAACAAATAATGTAAATATTTTATAAATATGACCACTCATTAAAAACAAGCAAAAATACATTATTTCTTGACTTTGCAAAATATATTATAAATAAAAAAAATCATCAAAATATTCTTGAAGGAAATCAGTTATTTCAAACATAAACAATGAAACAAATTATTTTAAGAGAAACCTTGAGTATATTGTAATATTTAGAGAAACACTATTTAGAACTAATTAGTTGTCAAAAAATGTGATACCTGAAATTAAATGAAATATATGTGCAATATCAATCTTCCCTTAAACTATTGACAATATTGTCTCCCTTCTTCATCACCAACTAATTACTACTAAACAATTATACACACATATACAATATAACACAACAATTGTAACATTCACAAACATTACCATCCAAATCCAAACACATAAACACACAAACCACTCAAAGTATCCAAATACAGCCCTACAAACCATTCAAGGGAAAAAACACAGACCAAAATAAAGAAGAGAATTATATGGTCATGCCAACCAAAAAAAACATAATGTGGATTTTGAATTTTATCTCAAACATATACATAATAATGATAATCTAAAAATGTGACATTGTGGCCCTAAACTGGAACTAGGCTAGATCCATCTAACATATGATCTATCATGAGCCCAGAGGGATCAAATCCCTCAAGGTGCAAACCTTTCCTCAAGTTCTACACACCAAATATAAGGTTTGCACATAAAGGATTTGATCCCTCTTGGGGCATGATAAATCCAGTATTGGATGGATCTAAGGTGGTATAAGTAATATATAGAGTAATGATAATAAATTAAATTAAATTATAAAGAAAAATTAATTACAAAAGATATTTAAATTTTAAAATTTTTAATGAAAGAATTTTTTTTTGGCAAAAATGTCTTTAATAATAAATGAAGTGTTCACCTCAAATGTTGAAAAAAAACACACATTATTATTGAATCTATTTTATGATTTTTTAAACTATTTTAACAAAAATTACAAACATTAAATTGATATCTATCTACCTTTACTAATATTTAATTTACATAAATTGTCTAATTTAATTTCATTATCAGCTCAAAATTTTATTTCCATCTTTATTAGACTCTACACTATTTGACTTGTGCCACCGTGACTTCAGGTCATTACTTCAGCAAGCTCCGTTATCATTTACATTCAGCCCAGGTGGTTATAGAGATAGTGCTCGCTGCATACCTTCAATGCTTTTCCTTTAAAATTCAACAGCTAATCCGGATCCAATCACCCTCTCTTCATGCTCAGAATAACAATCTCTTGTCATCAGACAGAGGAAAAGAAATTATGATTTCGCCTATGCCTGCTAACTCGCCTAATTCATCGCCTACGAACTCGGTAGGTAGCGATTTGGATTTCCTGCTGAACAAAAAATCGCTCCAACTCAGGGAGCTTACAATCCACAAGCCCCTCGACCATTCGTCCCCTCAAATCAGTCCGAAGTCAGCCAAAAATATAACGGTGAGAAGGAAAACAAAAGGGGGAAGCAGGCATTTCAGGGGGAGAGGGGAGGGCAGGGGGATCCGTAATTTTTTTCTGGTTGATGTTCCAATTGTAGACATGACCGAAGACACGCCTCTTAGAGCATGCAAGGCCTGGAACACTCCAAAATGAATTTTGCAATCTCCATGAATATTAGAGGATTGGGCGCTGACCCCAAGTTTTTGGCTTAAATTTTTTTTTTTTCATTTTGAAAATCCTAAAATTATTCTAATACAGGAGACAATGCATGATGCCTATGCTGCAATTTCTTATTTTAGGAAGATGTATCCTTCATGGCATATCTCAGCCACTGAAGCGAAGGGCCTCTCGGGAGGGCTAGCAGTCCTCTGGGACCCATCTTGGATCAAGGCGAAAACTTATAGATGTCTGGCAGGGATTTTAATTTCTGCAAAATTGAGAGGACACAATTCTCCCATCAATATTCTCAATATATATGCACCCTACAGGGACAGAATGATCTTCTGGGAGAAAATCTTGGACTCTGAAATTTTTGATTTGGAAAATTTATTGATTGCAGGTGACTTAAATCTTACTTTAAGCATGGACGAGATATGGGGAAGCAATAGGAAAAAAGATCCTATAGCTGAAAGACTGAAAAATGAATTTCTTAAAAGAAATTTAGTGGATGTCATTCCTTCACAAATGAGGCCGACTTGGGAAAATGGCAGAAATGATGAAGCATATGTTGCAAAGAGACTGGACAGGTTCCTTATTCATGCTAGTGTGATTGATTGTATGGGCATGCCGTTTTCTTCAATAGAAAACATTGTCATTTCAGATCATAGACCAATTAAGCTAGGCTGGATGGAAAGAAACTTCAGGAAGGGATACTCTTTCAAGTTCAATAGCTCTTTTCTGGAGGATCAGGGATTTAATGATCTCATTAAAAAATCATGGTCTGAGCTCACAAAAAACAAAAGTCCTTCCACGCTCCTGATGACCTTTAAGGACAAAATGGACCATCTGAGGAGAATTGTGAAAAATTGGCAATATGAGAAAAGGCAATCAAATAGAAAAGAACTAAGAAGTATCCAAGAGGCTTTAGATAAGGCATCGAAGGCTTTTGCTTCTCAGAGTCTGTCATTGGAGTCGAGATGCCTCATAAAGGAGCTGCAAAAAAAGAAAATCAAAATCATGGAACAAGAGGAATCCTACTGGCGGCTAAAAAGCAGAGCGACCTGGATTAAACAAGGGGATAGAAATACAAAGTTCTTTCATAAGTTCGCAAATGCAAGGAGAGAAAAAAATACCATTTGGAAGATAAGAAATGGCAATGGTCAGCTTATTTATTCTCAGAATGATATTACAAATGAGGCAGTAAGTTTCTTTGGGAAGCAATTTCAAAGGTCTGAAGTATGTAACTTTAAAGATATCTTGTGGGGTATCGAAATTTTCCCAAAGATGTTTGATGAAGAAGCAAATGATAAAGTCTTCCAAAAAATCTCTGAGGAAGAGCTGCTTGGGATTATGAAATCATTTAAAGCTGATAAATGTCCAGGGCCGGACGGCTGGACAATAGAGTTCTATATCCATTTCTTCGACCTGTTCAAAGGGGATTTGCTAAAAATGGTTGAGGGTTCAAGAATAGCGGGCAGTATAAATTCAAAGGTTGCATCCACCAATATCGCACTCATCCCAAAGAAAGATGAAGCTGAGTCTTTTATGGATTTCCGGCCGATCTCTTTATGCAATATTTCTTATAAAATTATTGCGAAAATAATTGCAGAAAGGATAAAAGATTACTTATCAAAGCATATTTCATCAGAACAACATGCATTTCTAAAAGGGAGGAACATACAGGATGCAGTGGCAAGCACCCAGGAAGGACTATTTACTATACAGAAAAGGAAAAGGAATGCAGCCATCCTTAAGATTGATCTCCAAAAGGCATACGACTGCCTCGATTGGGGATTCCTCAGATGCTTATTGGTAAAGATTGGCCTTAATACTGGTATGACAAACTGGATAATGGCGTGTGTCGAGATGGTGAATTTCTCGGTGATCATAAATGGAATTCCCTCCCCTTTCTTTTCTGCTTCCAGAGGGCTCCGACAAGGATGCCCCTTATCGCCTCTGTTATTTATTCTGGCAATGAATACTCTTAGTCTCCATATTAATAAAGCTGTAGAAGAATCCAGAGTTTTTCCGCTTAAAGTTTGCAGAGGAATCTCGATATCCCATAACCTGTTTGTCGATGATATCATAATGTTTGGAATGTTATGCAAGATAACTTGGTCATGCTACTTCGACATCTTGGACAATTTTCAAAAAGCAACAGGCCTCAATATCAATTCTGAAAAGTCTGCTTTTTTTCACAACGATTCAAGCCAGGATATGATTGATTGGCTGTCGGAGCTGTTTGGAATCAAAGCCCATTCTATCGGGCGTGGGCTGAAATATTTGGGCTTTCAGCTAAAAGCCGCAGGTTATAAAAAGGCGGACTGGGGATGGATCTTAGACAAATTCTATAAGAGGATTTCCGGCTGGCAGTATAGATATCTTTCTCTTGGAGGCAGAGTGATCCTTGCCCAGTCGGTTTTAAATCAGATGATGGTATATTGGGCTCATTTATATGCCATCCCAGCAAGCATAATTTCGGCAATGAATAAGCTCACAACGAGCTTTATTTGGGGAGACCAAGCAGGGAAAAAAAATATCATCTTTCTTCTCTAACCAATATCTCCAAACCAAAGAAATTCGGAGGCTGGGGGCTCTTAGAATTGAAATCTTTCGGCAAGGCTTTACTATGCAGGACGCTATGGAGAGGAGTTTTTGAGGAAGGTCCGTGGAGTAACATTATTCGTTTCAAATACCTAAGAAGGAAGAGCCTGGCATATTGGCTCAGGAGAAAGCAATTAGGCTCTCCTATTTGGCAAAGCCTGCGGAAAATTGGCAAATTTTTTCTGGAAAATTTATTCTGGCACTTCCAAACAGGTAAAAATATTCTCATTGGAAAAGATTGCTTTATGAGTGGTTCTGAAGTGATTGAGATTCAAAAGCCTCTGCTAAACTTTCTCCACAGACAAGGTATTTTTTATTGGGAAAGTCTTATTGCTGAATGGAATGGTCCTATCCCCCAGTGGAAGGAAGCTGAACATATGCGGATGCCAGCAGACATTGCCTCACTGTGGGACAACATTAAAGTTCGACTCAGGAACTGTGGAATCTTTCGTTCAAAGGAGCATGATAATCTCATCTGGAGAAGTTCTAAGGTTTTATATGAGGTCCAAGTTAAAGATGTTTATAAAGATTTGATAAGCAAAGTTCCTTCTCTGCTCAAGCCGTCCTTTCCGTCCATTCTATGGAAAACAGGCTGCCCCTTAAAAATGATCTTGTTTTCGTGGCTGGCATTTCACAACAGGAATCTTTCTTGGGATAACTTAAGGAAGCGAGGGTGGCAGGGACTGGGTGTTTGTTCCATCTGTTGGGCTGAAGAAGAAACCAATTTCCACCTTTTCTTTGCCTGCAAGAAGACTCGTCTTCTGTGGTGGAATCTGGAGAATGCCCATGGTGTCCAGCACTTATCTCATTCTTCGACTGCTGATGCATTCTTATGGTGCAGCCTTCAAAAGAAATCATGGAGATCAATCTTCATCATTACGGTATGGTGCATATGGAAATGGCACAATAAGGTTGTCTTCAATGGCAAGGTCCCCCAGCACATGGAAATTTTATCCTCCATCACTTCTATTTTTGAATCAATCCCGCAAAGCTCATCTAAGATGCCTTTCCAGAAAGAAAGTGTGATTCAGCAGGACCTGTCTGTCATTCCGAGAGCCTTCTTCGATGGGGCTGAGCAGGAGGGCCAATGCGGCTGTGGGGTTTATATTGTGGTAAATGAAATCTGTCATTTTCATCTGTTCTGGAATGGAGGCAGTGGTTCAAACAGTAAGGCGGAAGCAATGGCCCTTGCGGGCCTTCTTCATTTTTGCCTTTTTCTCAATCTTCAGGATGTTTCCATCTTTGGCGATTCTAAGGTCTTGGTTGATGGTCTCTGTGGTAAGAACATCATAAGAAATCCGTAGCTCTCTGGTTGGATTGAGAGGATTAACTTCTTATGGAACAGATCTAAGGGGGTGTCCATTCGTCACATCAAGAGGGATCTTAACCATGCTGCAGATGCTTTATCTAAAAAAGGTCTCCGAGTGGCTTCAGGCTTATGGTTCTTACAGGTTTCTTTTGAGGGCAATGTTATTTCCATTCAGGACTTTCTCCCTCCTGATTTCTAATCCTTGTTTTGATTCTAGCTCCTTCCTCTTTCTTTGGTTTTGTTTCAAGAAAGCTCTGATTAATCTTTCTGGTAGATGAAGGTTTCCATTCGCTAATCATGCTATTCCAGTGATCGCAGGTTCTTCATGAGTGCTTTCAATATACAGTTGCTGGATGCAGTATGCCAGGTCTCGCTTCTTTTTGATGTCTGCGATTTGCTATGGGTTGTGTGTTCGCCATATCTTCATCCTGGTGTAGTTAGGAGTTTTGATTCAGATGCTGTTCAATGGGAGTTTTTGGATTATGCTGATCCTATTTTAGGCACATATATGTGGAACATTTATGTTTTTTAATTCTGGCTTGTGCCTTGGGATAAATATCTTGTATGTTTTTCATCTCAATGTCCAGAGGAACTGATATAATGTAACTGTTTATATTACTGATATAAATGAAATTTAGCTTTTTTCAGTCTGAAAAAATAAAATGTTTGTCCATAGTCAATGGCAAGAGGTATAGTGTTCCAATTACAGCATATGAAGTACAAATTCATAAATCCACTATTTACAGTGTATTGAACACAAAATCGGATATCTATTTGTATTATTGGAGATTTAGTTTTTTTTTTTCAATTTGAATAAATTTTATATTTCAATAAACCATTTTATTACATTCAAAATAATAGATTATTTTAGAATTGTATTACAATTTTATTGAATAAAAGTAGTTTTTACAAATTAGTATAGGAGGTAGTTTATTGAGTGAAGATTAAGAAGATAGTATCATAATAGGACCATTGAAGATTCAATTTGAATAAATTTTATATTTCAATAAACCATTTTATTACATTCAAAATAATAGATTATTTTAAAATTGTATTACAATTTTATTGAATAAAAGCAATTTTTACAAATTATTATAAGAGGTAGTTTATTTAGTGAAGATCAAGAAGATATTATCATTAATGGACCATTCAGGTAGAACAACAGAATTAGGATTTGCAAATATAAAGATATATGGCTAGTAGGGTTGGGTTTTTTGATGGAGCAAGTAAAATGAGACTAGTATGTGGGTGTGGGTAGTTATAGTCATAGATGCCAGAAGATATTTTCATTTTTGGTAGGAGGGAGGATAGGGATCGAACAATAAGGCTGAGATTGTAGCTTTATGGAGAGTATTAATTGCAGCAAAGTAGTTTGGAATAGATAAGATTAAGGTATTTGGAGATGGGAAATGACTATATCAAATTTTTTCCATTTAAACAATTGGATGAGGAGAATTAGAACTTTGGTAAGCACTTTTTAGAGTATACAATTTCAACACATTTTTCCAGAACAAAACTGGATGGGGGATATGTTATCCAAGAGACAGATTGGTATGGATCCAAGTAAGTTCTACTTCAATGAATTTGCACTAGGAAAGTTGATAAATGTTGGAAGCATCAATTTTTAGTAGAAAGCAGAACTTGGATTTTGATTTCAAGACAAGATTTTTTGTAAAAAAAATTGTTGTTTGATCAACTTCGTATTATCTAGATGGGTTTTATTTTTTGAACAGCTGAAAGTTGATGCCAATTTTTTAATAGAAATGCAAAAAGTTGTAATAAAAATAAGATAAATAAAAAATAATTGCATAAAGAATATATAATCAAAATATTTACTATCTTTTTTATTCCAGTTACCATTACAATTTTATTAAATAAAAAAAAATGATATGTACTAAAAAAGATTAGTGTTTAAAAAAGGAAAACAAAAAAAAGTTGGCATTACAATTTTATTGAATAAAAATATTTTTTACAAGTTTCCATTTATTCCACTCATGACTAATTATCATAGGAGATAGTTTCCATTTATTCCACTCATGGCTATTTTAATTATCATAGAAGATAGTTTATTCGGGTTGCCATTACAATTTTATTGAATAAAAGTTATTTTTAACAGTTTCCATTAATTCCACTCATGGCTATTTTAATTATTATTGAAAGTAGTTTATTCCACCATTGTTGAAAGTAGTTTATTCAATGGTTGTCGTTACCTAAAGTCAAATTCGATAAAATTCCATAGACGATTAAGGAATTTGTGTTTTGACAATGCAGCTATAGAGGGGCATAGCAAAATATTATATCTTTAAATCATGTACTTTGCAACGACATACCATCATTTGAGGTGGATTAAATATGTGAATATTTCATAACCCCGGTTTGCTTTACCAACTCAAGGAATTAAGACATCAATTACAGTTTTATTGAATAAAAGTATTTTTTACCAGTTTCCATTAAAAATATTATTGGGCTAGATTTATTTGAAATGTACTTAAAAATTCTTTCAAAAACATTTTAAGTTATGAAATTCAGGGTTTTAAATATATTTATATATTTATTTTCATAAATAATTAAATTTTAGATTTTAAAATGATTTTAGAAAGAAAAATAAATATATAGTAGAATGGGGAATATATATATATATATATATATATATTTGTAAGTTTGCTAAGATTATATTTTTATCATGTTTAATATATCACTTTTATATGAAAGAGTGTCTTAACAAAGTACCAGATCACAGCGTATCAAGACTCTATGGGCATATAAGGGCATATAAGTGATTTTTTTTAAATTTAAATATAAAAATAATAAATTTTATATCATTTATTAAAATTTAGGATATTAACTCACTTTATCAAATAAATATATAAAACTAACCTAGAAACAAATAGTAGGTAAATGAAACCATTTTAAAACTTAAAAAATAAAAAATAAAAATATAATAAAATGAAAGATGTCTTTTAATTTAAATTTAAGAATAGTAAATTTTATATCATTTATTAAAATTCAAGGTATTAATTCACTTTATCAAATAAATATATAAAACTAACATATAAACAAATAATATGTAAATGAATAAATCCATCGAAACTTTTAAAATAATATTTTTCATATATATATCTTATTTGAATGGAAATTAATTAATTGTGATAAAAATGAATAAGAGATATAAATAAAATTAAGGCTACTCTGAAAATGCAAAAAAATTATATGTGAGAAGATAATACATCATAAGTATTATTTAGTATTTACATGGCAATTTAATTCACTACATAATAGAGCCAACAACTATTGTTTGGATCTCTATTTGGGGAATCGATACAATCCATAGAAGAGCCGTGGTGTGTTAGGAGGTAGACCCAACACCCATAGTTTGGCTCTCTTGCAAAAGATGAACACACCAACTACTCCCCAAATTCCAATTCCAAATCCAATTCCCAATGCCATTAATGACATCTTGTCATCTAGATGGTCCAACCATCCCACTTTAATATGGGTACTGCTACTATTATTGTGATCTTCTCTCCCTGGATTTTCCTTTCCATTACATGAATCTAAAGGACACCCATATAAGCATTTATTCTTTTGAAATGATGTTGCACTGAATGTGGAAAATTGTGTTCCTCCAGGGATTGGCCCACAAAGGTTATTAGATGAAACATCGAGAACAGCCAAACTGTGTAGTTTAGAGAGCTCTTCAGGAATCTGTCCACTCAGATTGTTCTTTCTCAAGTCTAATTGCTCCAAGGTAGATATGTTACTGAGAGATGCTGGGATTGGCCCTTCCAACTGGTTGCCAGATAAATTTAGCAATCGCAAGCCACTCAAAGTTCCTATGCTTGCAGGTATTTGTCCTATAAGATTATTGTTGGACAAATCAAATATCGTGTTTTTATTTGACAGGTATGATATAGTATATTCACTTCCTTTGATTTCAACTGACATTTCTTCATATTCATTACTATTAGGTAATGAATTATTGTTTACAAACCCTACAAGTCTTTCAAAATGTAATGGCATTCTTCCAGTGAAATTATTATTAGATAAATCCAAGATAGACAATTGGGTGAAATTTGTTACCCATTCAGGAATGTCACCATGGAAATTATTGTACCCAAAGTTTAAAAATTCCAAGCCAACAAAAAAGGTGAAGTAGTAAGGAAGTTTCCCTATCAATTTATTTCTCCTCAAATCCAATAACTTAAGCTCAGTGCAATTAGCCAAAGATATTGGAAGAGTCCCTGAGAAATTATTAGTATGAGCTGAAAAATATGTTAAAGAAATGCAATTGCCAATAATAATTGATCCTTGAAAATTATTCTTTGACAACTCTAAATATTCAAGGGAAACTAAACCACTAAAACTGTTAGGTATAATGCCGGAAAGATTATTATTATATATCTCTAATTGATGTAAAGCATTTAGTTTGCCTATGCTAGGTGGAAGAGGTCCAATTAAATGGTTGTTTGATAAAGAAAGAGACTGCAATGACATATTGGCGTCGGGAATACTCGGAATGGTGCCTATAAGGTCATTATTGTGTAGGTACAAGGAAGATAGCGGAGAACAATTGAATAGAGGGATGTTGCCACTTAGTGAGTTGTTGGATAAATCAATATATAATATGTTTTTCATCAAACCGATTCCTAAAGGGATTGGACCACTCAATTTGTTTCCCGTACCTGATAACTTTTGGAGTGAAGTGCAATTGCTAATCCAAGCTGGAATGCTTCCACTTATACTATTATAGTCAAACAAGAGTGTTTCCAACCTGAGCAAGCGACCCAATTCCCATGGGATTCCTGAAGGGATTGGACCACTCAATTTGTTTGCCGTAACTGATAAGTCTAGGAGTGAAGTGCAGTTGTTAATCGAAGCTGGAATGCTTCCACTTATACTATTATAGTCAAAGTGGAGCGTTTCCAACCTGACCAGTCGACCCAATTCCCATGGGATTGGACCACTCAAATGGTTGCTGCTAATATCCAGTAGTGTAAGTGAAGTGCAGTTGCCCAGAGCAGTTGGGATTCTTCCATTCAGATCTATGGCTCCCAACCAGAGAAATTCCAACTGGACCAGACGGCCGAGTTCTGGTGGGATTCTCCCACTGAAATGATTCCAGGAAAGATCTAAAGTGCGCAACAGAGAGAGGTTGCCAATAGACGGTGGAATTCTTCCACTGAAAAGATTATCGGAAAGATCTAAAGTCCGCAATAGAGAGAGGTTGCCGATAGACGGTGGAATTCTTCCACTGAAATCATTCCAGTGAAGATGTAAACTCTGCAACAGAGAGAGGTTGCCAATAGACGGTGGAATTCCTACACTGAAATCATTATTGGAAAGATCTAAAGTCCGCAACAGAGAGAGGTTGCCAATAGACGGTGGAATTCTTCCATTGAAATCATTAATGGAAAGATCTAAAGTCCGCAACAGAGAGAGGTTGCCAATAGACGGGGATAGCGTACCATTCAACCAGCAGGCAGGGAGTGAAATTGAGAGTACTCGTTTCGTGTTTGGTGTGCACGAAACTCCGTTCCAGTGGCAGACGTTATGTGAGTTATGGGCTGTCCAGTTGGAGAGGCATCCTTGTGGATCTGATATGATGCCCCTTTTGAAGCTTAGAAGCGCCTCCACGTCCCTTTTATCGGCCATGGAGGAAGAGGGTTCCCCCGTCATATTGCGTCCATTCAAAGGAAGACGTTGAACAGAAGTGAATCCATCATACACATCATGTTGATGAGTTTCTGTATGAAGAAAGCACACAAACATGGTGATGAGCAGAACAATAGATTTATGATCCATTTCTCTCTCTCCCAACTTCTTTCAAAGCCAAAGGCTGTGAGTGTTGTTGTTATTCACCATCTATTTATAATCACAGCAGCCTGTGTGTGAAAACTGTCATGCAATGAGAAAATTGAGAGAAAAGAGAAAATGGCTGTGTAGTCAAGCCGGTGAAGAAAGTGGTGGAAAATGTTAAGTGGAATTGGAATTTTGTGTCATGCTCAGAGAAGCAATGGAGAAATAAAAAATTGTTGCACCGGAAAATAATTCGAACTTCATTCAAATTTTGTGTGATGCACATAAATGTAATTCTACATGCTCAGAGAAGCAATGCAGAAATCGACGGTTGATTTGGGAAAATAAAAGATTGTTGCACCGGAAATGGGAGATAGAAATTTAACCGTGTAGACACGCAAGGATCTTGACTTGATTTGATTTTGGAAAAAAAGAAAGTGGAAACTGGAAAATGGGCCAGTCGACTTTGACACGGGAAAATATTCAACGGAAATTTAATAGAATTTTCCATTAAAGAAATTTAATGGTGTAGATGTGGAACAAAGAATAGAAAAGGGTAAGAAACAGAGTATGGAACCGCAAATTGAGGGAAAAGACAAAATGCAAAAAGATAAATGGACGGATGGGAAAGCCAACAAAAATGAAATGATTTGAGTTGGAAAATAGTAATGACTTGACTCAGTGGGGCAACGGAGTGAAGAAAGTGGCGGGAACTTTTTGTAATTCATATAAAAATCCAATTCTACATATTTGGGAAAAAAAGGGGGGCAAATGGGCGTCTCGACTTGATCCGGAAAAACGAGTTAATGTTGATGGCTGAACAAAGTGTATTGACTTGACTCGTGGGGGCAACGGAGTGAAGAAAGTGGCAATAAAATTAATGGAACTTTCTGTAATTCATATAAAAATCCAAGATAAATTGACCAATGGAACCGGAAATTGAAGGTAAAGACAAAATGTAAAAAGATAAATTGACGGATGGGAAAGCCAAAAAAAAGATTTCCATCATACACATCATGTTGATGAGCTTCTGTTCAATTAAATTGTTGTACGGGAAAATCATGCGAACTTCATTGAAATTTTGTACAAAAAGACAAAGCAGAGAAAAATAAATTTATTGACTTGACTTGAGGTTAAACAGAGTATGGGACCGCAAATTGAGGAAAAGACAAAATGCAAAAAGATAAATTGACGGATGGGAAAGCCAACAAAAATGAAAGGATTTGAGTTGGAAAATTGTGATGACTTGACTCAGTGGGGCAACGGAGTGAAGAAAGTGGCAATAACGTTAATGGAACTTTCTGTAATTCAAATAAAGTTAGTGAAATCATTTGAGTTGAAAAACTGTAAAGCAAATAGAAAATTCATGGAAAGGGAAATTGTTTTGACTTGACTCAGTGGGGGCAACAGAGTGAAGAAAGTGGCAATAATGTTAATGGAACTTTCTGTAATTCAAATAAAGTTAGTGAAATCATTTGAGTTGAAAACTGTAGAGCAAATAGAATAATGGAACTTTCTGTAATTCAAATAAAGTTAGTGAAATCATTTGAGTTGAAAAACTGTAGAGCAAATAGAAAATTCATGGAAAGGGAAATTGTATTGACTTGACTCAGTGGGGGGCAACAGAGTGAAGAAAGTGGCAATAAAATAAAGTTAGTGGGAACTTTCATATAAAACTCTAATTTTACATATTTTGGAATAAAAGGGCGAAAATGGGCATCCCGAATTGACCAGGAAAAAAGAGTTAATGTTGATGGCTGAACTTCACTGAATTTTTTAGGTTTATTATCATTTTTTTTTAAATGTGTTTTTTATGTTTTTAAATTTAGTTTTAATGGTTAAAAGGAAAAAAATTGTTTGGTTTTAATTTTGTTTTTTTAATTATTGAAGGTTTATTAATTTTTTTATTTTTTTAAATAATTTGTTTTAATTTTATTTTTTTAATTTTTAATTTTTTTAATATTTTTTTAAAATGATTGTATTTTGATTTATTTTTTTTATTTTTTATGTTTTTTATATAATTTTTTATATTTGTTTTTTTAAGTAATCAATATTAAAAAAATGAAATAAGATAATTAGAAAATTGCTTAAGTAATCAACATTTAAAAAACAATTGGAGATAAAAAATTTTAAAGTGTAAAAAAAAATGTAACATTTAAAAAAAAAATATCCACGATTAATACATTAGAAAATATTAAATGTCAAAAACAAGCCCTAGAAAAAAAGGGGTTGATGCTACATACATTTAAAAACAAATATTTATATTTAATACACAAGAAAATTTAAAGTGTAAAAAATATGTTCTGAAAAAAAAAAATATGTGTATTCTGCATCACCACTTTTCAAAATCGTTTGACTCTTTTACTACCTCAACGAAACGGATAATTGTATCAGTTCTCGTTTCAAAGTTTACATTGTTCTTCACATAAGACGACCGATAGATGGACTTTTTGTACTCGGACCACATAACCCCTTCTCAATTGACCATCGATCAAAGTGATGTGTTTGGAACCCAATTGAAGACCTTCGTTTGACTATCGATCAAAGTGACATGATTGGAACCATGTGTTGTGTTGTGGTCGATATTTATTCATATAAAATATTGGGATACAGTGTCATCATCAAATCCAAACTCACAACCTTTTGTATGTTTATTATTTTATCATAAGTTTGTCTCCAACCAAGGTATTTTTCCTTAATTTTCATCAGTATCTCAATGTTGGTGACACGTTCTACTTATCTAAATTCCCTATTTAAAGCTTCCAACTTTAGCTTTTGCAATAGAGTAATATTTTCTCAAAGAAACACTAAGATTGAATAGAGAAGTCACGCTTGAATATGGGCATTGAATAAGTATATACCAGTGACTTTGTTGATCGAATAAGTATACACCTCTGACTTTGCTCATTGAATAAGGTACACACCCATGAATACGTTGATCAATTAAGTATACGCCTCTAACTTGGTCATGAATAAGTTATACACTAGTTACACACTAGTGGTCATGAATAACTTTTCCTTATATAGTTATTTGGTGAATATATTGATGACATGTTCATCTGTTCTATAATACTCAATCTTGATCTCTCCATGTTGAACTAAATCCCAAACAAAATGATATTGAATATCTACATGCTTCGTATTCTTATGAAAAACTAGATTCTTGGTGATTTGAATAGCACTTTGATTATTACATATTAACTGAATGGATTACTCTTGTTGCTCATGTAGATCCTCTAAAATTATTCTCAACTAAATTTCTTCACATGTTGTTGTTGTTTACGCTTTATACTCTGCTTCTCTTGTGGAGAGAAAAATTATGGGTTTCTTGTTAGTACTCCAAGCAATTGTTGTTGAACCCATAGTAAAAGAATACCCTGAAGTTGATTTCATGTCATCCATGCATCCAACCCTCTCTGAATCAGTATAACCAATCAACTTGAAATCTTCTATAGATCTATATACCAAACCATATCCAATTGTTCCATGCAAATATCTTGAAATCCTCTTTGCTACTTTCCAATGCAATTCATTGGGTTCTGCCATAAATATTAATACCATACTAACTGCAAAATAAATATTTGGTTGAATTGTAGTTAAGTAGATCAAACTTCCAACCAATTAACAATACAAAGTAACATCAATTGAACTAGATTCATCGTGTCCATATAACTTCAACCCAACTTCCAAAGGAGTTACTGCTAGCTTGCACCACAACATTCGAAACCTCTTCAAAATGTCCCAAATATACTTAGCTTGTGAAAATACCATCCTCCTTCTACCAAAATTCAATACCCAAGAAATAATGCAACTCACGAAGATCTGTCATCTCAAACCCATCAATCATATGTGACTTAAAATTTTGAAGTAATTCATCATTGTTCTCTATGTAGATCAAATTATGAACATATAAGATAACTATCAAAATATCTAGTCCTTAGTGAAATATATAGAGATTGGGATCAGATAAACTTTTAACTAAGCCATGATCCTAAAAATACTTATCAATTCAAGAATACCACGCCCTTGGTATAAGTCCTTCTTTGACTTATAAACATAATCTTCTTTTCCTAGCACTTCAAAGCCCTTGGGCTACTCCACATAAATTTCTTCATCCACATAACCATTCAGAAAAGTTTATTTAACATCCATCTGAAAGATTGGCCATTTATGTTATGAAACTAATGCAAGAACCATCTTGATTGTATCCAATTTTTCCATAGGAGAGTCTCAATGTAATCAATGTCTTCTTTATGTGCATATCACTTTGCAACTAAATGACTCTTATACTTATCAATTGTGCCATCATATTTATACTTGGTTTTATAAACCCACGTAGTGCCAATTAAATATTTTACCTTTAGTAAATTTACTAAGTCCCATTCATCATTTGTCACTAAGGCATTCAATTTTTCTTCCATATCTTCATTCCATTCCTTATTTCTTGATTCTTCTGCATAATTATGTGGTTCATCCATGTTCATTACCTATGCCATAAATGCATATTTTATTAGAGAACTTTGGGATCTAGTAATCCTTCTTTCAAAATTTCTATCCAACATACCGCTTTCTAAATGTATCATTTCAAGCCACTTAGGCTTCTTCTGAACTTCATCCATCTTCAATGACTTAGAATTTGATTCATCAACAGTATTCACTGTATCTTTCTTCTATTCAAATTGTACATGTTTTGGCTAGTAGATTCCCTGCTCATCAAACACAACCTTTCTACTTATTACCACCCTCCTTTCTTTGTGGTCAAATAGCCTATAACTTCTTGTTTCAATATTGTAGCCAATAAATATACACTTCAAATCATTCAATTTCTTCCTCTTTTCCTTATAAACATGTGCATATGTAGTACAACCAAAATATTTCATATGTGCAACACTTGGTTTATATCTTGACCATGCTTCTTCTAGAGTCAAATTCAACACTACCTTTGTAGAACACTTGCTAAGTGATCCAGACTTAAACAGGAATGCAACAAATTACAGAGATAACCATATACACAAAGATGCAGCGGAAATAATACTTCATTTCATTAATGGAAAATACTGAAATATGCTTACAACCAAAAATGGAAATAAATCAGCTAGGGCGATGGTAGCTTATCTTTGAGAAGAGATGTGTGGCTACATGCCTCTGAACTATGTTACAATGAGGCTCGAAGGCCTATTTATTGTTGAGAAACAATGGAAAAGCCTTCACATTCCAAAACCTAACCCTAGAAGATGAAACGCCAAATTGTGGGCCCCATTTTTGGGTAAGTTGGTACATCAACTTCCTGGGGTCGCGAATTGGTCGTATTATCTCCGTTTGACGCACATGATAGCCCGTTGGAAAGATCTCTCCGAGGCCTACAACAAAAAAGATAACTTTTTGATAGAAAAATCGCTGCAGTAGATTTCCCAAAAAACGTCGTTTAGGGCCTCAAAATGGCTCTGGAATTTTAGGACCCAAAAAACTGCTAAAAATAGTAAACTGTGCTATAATTAAGGAAACTGAAAAAAATGAAAGAAGCACTAGAGGGGATCCAAGTGGAATTAGCGGGTGGCCACCAATATCCACCTGGATCATTCCTCCCCCCTTAGGAAGCAATGGTCCCCATTGCGTTGAGTTCCCCCATGAGATGAGGGAACTTCTGCTGCACTTGGTCCCTGGTGAGCCACTTGCCCTGGTGAAGGAGTTGTCCTGCTTTGACAACTCGATACAGTTGGATATTCTGCTGGCGAGTGTGCTTGATCTGTGTGTCCATGATCCGATCAGTTGCAGCTTGTTCCATGCAAGCTGGATTTAACTCTGTGGGTGTGAGTTGTTCTGCAATGTCGGACGTGTCTAGTAATGGTGGAAAGTATGGTCGAAGGAAGTCGACATTGAAAACCGGGTGCAGGCCAAGGAATGGGGGAATGCTGAGCTCAAATGCATTGTCTCCCATAGCCTTGGTAATGGTGTAAGGGCCATGTCTGAGTGGTCTGAGTTTCCGATAGGCTCCAGTAAGGCGTTCCTTTTGCAAATGCAACCAGACTTTGTCACCCACCTGAAACTTGTTTGGCACCCGATGTTGATCATGTCGTTGCTTGTACTTAGCATTTGATTTCTCCAGAATGTCATGGACTTGCTGGCGAATATGTTGGATGTGCTAAATGAATCTGTTTTCCTTATTTGTTTCGGATTGGACATGAGCAGAATCTACATGAGTAGCTGCAAATGGCATGGCCACATCGATGGGACATAGTGGCTGGAATCCCAAGCCCACTTGAAAAGGGTTGTGGCCAATCGAGCTGTGGAGAGCCCGGTTGTAGCTATGCTGAACATAGGGGAGGCTGTCGTCCCATGTGCGTGGATGCTTTGAGTTGTACATCCGTAGAATGCATACAATCATCCTATTGACAACCTCTATCTGGCCATCAGTTTGAGGATGGAAGGCTGTGGACTTAGTGAGTTTGGTGTCCAGCATCGATTAGAGACTGGACCAAAATGTACCGAGGAACCTACTGTCCCGATCTGAGATGATAGACTGTGGGATCCCAAAGTGTACTCACACTCATTCAAAGAAGGTTTAGCAGTGGCTTCTGCTGTGATATTCTTCTTGCAGGCCGCCATAATGGCCATCTTTGAGAACCTGTCGACGACCACAAAAACACAGTCATTTCCATGCTTAGTGGAAGGAAGGCCTGACATGTAATCCATGGAGATGGATTCCCAAGGCCGACTAGGGGTAGGCAGCGGGGTATAGAGGCCTTGCTTCTTGATGCTCGGTTTGGCAATGGTGCGGGCAGTGCATGACCCAATGTACTTCCCGACATCCTGTCGAAGATTCGGCTGATAGAAATACTTCTGCAGTACTGCCACTGTTTTTTCGACCCCAAAATGCCCAACGGCCCGACTGTAGTGTGCTTCCCAAATCATCTTGGCACGCTCGCTTGAAGGAACGCAAAGGTGACCTAGGTGGCATAACAGGTCGTCCTGGAAGTGAAAATCTAGAACATGCTGACCCTCCAAGAGGTTTTGGTATGTGTGGCCGAATTCAAGGTCGCTTTGGTAGAGCAGTGGCCAATCAGAAGTCTCGTGCCCACAAGAGTTGAGCATGGTGGTTAACGCCATGATCGGTGGTCGAATGAGGCAATCTGCAACATTATTAGTGCTGGCATTCTTATACTTGATATTCAAATGGAACTGTTCCAGGTATGTGGACCACTTCTGATGGCGATCATTCTGCAATTTCCCTTGGGTCTGTATCAACTGCAGGGATCGGTGGTCTGTGTGGATGACCGTTTCCTTCCCCAAAATGTAATGCTTCCATTGTCGACAGGCCTGCACAATGGAATACATCTCTTTATCATAAGTGGGATACTTTCGGACTGTGTCTGAAAGTGTTTCACTGTGATATGCCACTGGATGCCCGTGTTGAGTAAGGACTGCCCCAATAGCATAGTCAGAGGCATCTGTCTCGACCTTAAATGGTTGTTGTAAATCTGGTAATGCGAGCACTGGTGCCGTGCAGAGGTGATCTTTCAACTCTATGGATGCCTTCTGTTGAGATTCAGACCAAAAGAATTTTGCCTTCACTCCTCCCTTGGTGACTTGACTCAAAGGCCAAGTGATATGAGAAAACCCCAACATGAACCTGCGGTAGAAGTTGGCAAGACTAGAAAGCTGCGGAGCTCTGTCAGAGTGGTTGGAGATGGCTAATCCCGAATGACTTTGATCTTGGTTGGATCCACATGCACCCCCTGTTCATCAATAATGTATCCCAGATACTGAACCTGGGTCATGCCAAAAGTGCATTTCTCCAAATTGGCACATAGCTTGTGTTGCCGCAGTGTTTGGAGAACTTGTCGGATGTGGTGAAGGTGCTCTTCCCAACTCTGGCTGAAGATCAGAATTTCATCCAAGTATACCACTACGAATGAGTTGGTGAATGGCCACAAGATGTCATCCATTAGCCTCATGAAGGTTGCAGGAGCATTCGTCAACCTGAAAGGCATAACCAACCATTTGAAAAGGCCCTCCTTGGCTTTGAAGGCAGTCTTCTACACATCAGAGGGTTCGATTGGTACCTGGTGGTATCCTGACTTCAGATCAATCTTGCTGAAATATTTTGCCCCCTTTAGTTGGTCCAGGAGGTCATCAATCCGCAGGATCAGGTACCTATTACGGATAGTGATCTTATTCAGTGCCCGATAGTCAATACAGAGTCTCCAAGTCCCATCCTTCTTCTGTACCAACACAATTGGGCTCCTGCAAGGCGATGAACTCGAACGGATGTGGCCTTTCTGCAGCAGCTCCTGAATTTGCCTCTTGATTTCATCATTCTCCAGAATGGAGCGCCGATAAATTGTTCCATTGGGTAGCAGCGCACCTGGGGTCAAATCGATGGAGTGCTTGACCTAACAGTGCAGAGGAACCCCTATGGGGGAGGTGAAGATGTCCTCGTACTCCTCCACGACCTTGTCCATCTGTAGTTGTCATGCAGAGGGGCCCTGTCTGGAGGTTGTGGCCACAGTCTTCTTCTTTCCTTGAGGGCGTATCATTAGGAAAACAAATTTTCCAGTTTTGGAAATGAGCTTACTGCATTGTTTTACAGTAATCAAAGAGATGGTAGCAGGCGGTGCTACCTCTGGTATCCTGTACAACTGATTTCCCAATGTAATAATAACAGCACGAGGCCTTGATTCATACACAGCATGTCGCTTCCACAAGTATGGTTGTCCTAATAATACATCACAAACTTCAAGCGAAGCAATGTCACACAATACCTCATCTGTGAAGGGCTTGATGTTGTATGGAAGGTGACACTGTTGGCTCACACAAAGATCCTGTCCTTGGTGCAGCCACCCGATGGTGTACGGTTGTGGATGTGCTGTGGTCGGTAAGCCCAACTGCTTCATGACCTCTGCCGAAATGAGGTTCTTTTGGCTCCTGCTATCGACAATGAACTGTAGCGGGGAGCCCCTTACCCACATCTGGGAGTGGAAGAGATGCTCCTCCTCCTCTGGATCTTCGGGTTCATTTTTCTGGATCTTGGTAGTAGCAACAGTGGCGTTGGGATCCGCATCAATGATCTGCTTCCCTTTGTCATTCCCCTTGTCGGGTTTTGACTCAGAGTTGGAACATGCATCTGATTCTGAAACCTTTAGCTCAACCACCAGTGACTGCTTGGCCCGACACTCACTTGTTTTGTGAGTGGAGTTCTTATGGAACTCACACCATTTTCCCGTGTCCTTTTTCGGCTTTGCGGCACTGTTCTTTGCTTGTAGCTTTGGCGGGTTGTCTTGGGCTGCCCCACCTTGGCTTTGTCCTTTGTTCTATGGTTTAGGGGCACCTTTCCCTTGCTTTGGATTCGCAGATCCAAAGTCTCGCTTCTTTTGTTTAAACTTCTGCTCGATCTTGACAGCATATCGATATGCTATGCTGAGCGATGAGATGTTTAGGAATTCCATTTCTTCTTGGATGTACTTGTGCAGGTAGCTGCGGTATTTAAGTATCAAATGCTGCTCCGAATCCTTGATGCCCAACTTCGTGCGAAGGGTATGGAAAATATTGGTGAACTCCGGCACATCTTGATCCCTTCCTTGCTGCAGCGTGGTCCACTTTATGTATTTGTCCTCATAGCTTCTAACAGGGTAGTATTGCTCCTTAATGGCATCCTGGAATGAATTCCAAGTGGGTGCGACTGAAAATAGCGAGCCTGTAGTTTCATCCTTCTGCTCGCAGTAGGTTTCCCACCAGTCCTTGACGTGGGGTTCTGCTTTGAGAAGAGCGAAAACAATCTTTTCCCAACTCGAAAATTCATGAACAGAAAAATAACCCTCTAGCAGATTTAACCATTTATCTACGGCATCTGCGTCTATCTGACCCTCGAATATGGGGATTTCAAAATTAACTTGTACCTTAAAGGGCGTGGCGTTTCCAGAGTAGCTGCTGGAAGCCAATGCGTCGCTTTTGGGTAGCCGCTGAAGGATTTGGGCAAAGTTGTCCATCATCGCATTCTGTTGTCGCTTGAGGGCTTCTTCGAGCAAGATTTTGATAGGATCTCCTGCTCCCTCGTCTTTCTTCTCATCCGCCATGGGAGGCTGTCGGGATTTGCAAGGCTGGTCTTGCAAAGGTTCGACCAGCTCAAGCCCTAACTCCTTATATCCCGACCTCGTTGGGGACATGCAAAGAAAAACAGAGAAAAAGCAGACCACTCTGATACCAATGATCCAGACTTAAACAGGAAAGCAACAAATTATAGAGATAACCATATACACAAAGATGCAGCGGAAATAATACTTCATTTCATTAATGGAAAATACTGAAATATGCTTACAACTAGAAATGGAAATAAACTAGCTAGGGCGATGATAGCTTATCTCTGAGAAGAGATGTGTGGCTACATGCCTCTGAACTGTGTTACAATGAGGCTCGAAGGCCTATTTATTGTTGAGAAACAATCGAAAAGCCTTCACATTCCAAAACCTAACCCTAGAAGATGAAATGCCAAATTGTGGGCCCCGTTTTTGGGTAAGTTGGTACATCAACTTCCCGAGGTCGCGAATTGGTCGTATTATCTCCGTTTGACGTGCATGATAGCCCGTTGGAAAAATCTCTCTGAGGACTACAATGGAAAAGAAGATTTTTTGACAGAAAAATCGCTGCAGTAGATTTCCCAAAAAACGTCGTTTAGGGCCTCAAAACGGCTCCGGAAGTTTAGGACTCGAAAAACTGCTAAAAATAGTAAACTGTGCTATAATTAAGGAAACTAAAAAAAATGAAAGAAGCACTAGAGGGGATCAAAGTGGAATTAGTGGGTGGTCACCAATATCCACCTGGATCATTCCTCCCCCCTTAGGAAGCAATGGTCCCCATTGCGTTGAGTTCCTCCATGAGATGAGGGAACTTCTGCTACACTTGGTCCCTGGTGAGCCACTTGCCCTGGTGAAGGAGTTGTCCTGCTTTGACAACTCGATACAGTTGGATATTCTGCTGGCGAGTGTGCTTGATCTGTGTGTCCATGATCCGATCAGTTGCAACTTGTTCCATGAAAGCTGGATTTAACTTTGTGGGTGTGATTTGTTCCGCAATGTTGGACGTGTCTAGTAATGGTGGAAAGTATGGTCGAAGGCGGTCGACATTGAACACCGGGTGCAGGCCAAGGAATGGGGGAATGCTGAGCTCAAATGCATTGTCTCCCATAGCCTTGGTAATGGTGTAAGGGCCATATCAGAGTGGTCTGAGTTTCCGATAGGCTCCGGTAAGGCGTTCCTTTTGCAAATGCAACCAAACTTTGTCACCCACCTGAAACTTGTGTGGCACCCGATGTTGATCATGTCGTTGCTTGTACTTAGCATTTGATTTCTCCAGAATGTCATGGACCTGCTAGCGAATATGTTGGATGTGCTCAATGAATTTGTTTGCCTTATCTGTTTCGGACTGGACATGAGCAAAATCTACATGAGTAGCTGCAAATGGCATGGCCACGTCGATGGGACATAGTGGTTGGAATCCCAAGCCCACTTGAAAAGGGTTGCGGCCAGTCGAGCTGTGGAGAGCCCAATTGTAGCTATGCTGAACATAGGGGAGGCTCTCATCCCATGTGCGTGGATGCTTTGAGTTGTACATGCGTAGAATGTGTACAATCATCCTGTTGACAAACTCTGTCTGGCCATCAGTTTGAGGATGGAAGGCTGTGGACTTAGTGAGTTTGGTGTCCAGCATTGACTAGAGACTAGACCAAAATGTACCGAGGAACCTGCTGTCCTGATCTGAGATGATAGACTGTGGGATCCGAAAGTGTACCCACACTTGTTCAAAGAAGAGTTTAGCAGTGGTTTCTGCTGTGATATTCTTCTTGCAGGCCGCCATAATGGCCATCTTTGAGAACCGGTCGACGACCACAAAAACATAGTCATTTCCATTCTTAGTGGAAGGAAGGCTTGACATGTAATCCATGGAGATGGATTCCCAAGACCGACTAGGGGTAGGCAGCGGGGTACAGAGGCCTTGCTTCTTGATGGTCGGTTTGGCAATGGCGCAGGCAGTGCATGACCTAATGTACTTCCCGACATCCTATCGAAGATTCGGCCAATAGAAATACTTCTGCAGTACTAAAACCATTTTTTCGACCCCAAAATGCCCAATAGCCTGACTGTAGTGTGCTTCCCAAATCATCTTGGCACGCTCACTTGAAGGAACACAAAGGTGACCCAGGTGGCATAACAGGCTGTCCTGGAGGTGAAAATCTGGAACATGCTGACCCTCCAAGAGGTTCTGGTATGTGTGGCCGAATTCCGGGTCGCTTTTGTAGAGCAGTGGCCAATCAGAAGTCTCGTGCCCATAAGAGTTGAGCACGGTGGCTAACGCCATGATCGGTGGTCGACTGAGGCAATTTGCAACATTATTAGTGCTTCCCTTCTTATACTTGATATTCAAATGGAACTGTTGCAGGTATGTGGACCACTTCTAATGGTGATCATTCTGCAATTTCCCTTGGGTCTGTATGAACTGCAGGGGTCGGTGGTTTGTGTGGATGACCGTTTCCTTCCCCAAAATGTAATGCTTCCATTGTCGACAGGCCTGCACAATGGAATACATCTCTTTATCATAAGTGGGATACTTCCGGACTGTGTCTGAAAGTGTTTCACTGTGATATGCCACTGGATGCCCGTGTTGAGTAAGGACTGCCCCAATAGCATAGTCAAAGGCATCTGTCTCGACCTCAAATGGTTGTTGTAAATCTGGAAACACGAGCACTGGTGCCGTGTAGAGGAAATCTTTCAACTCTATGAATGCCTTCTGTTGAGATTCAAACCAAAATAATTTTTCCTTCACTCCTCCCTTGGTGACTTGACTCAAAGGCCAAGTGATATGAGAAAACCCCAACACGAACCTGCGGTAGAAGTTGGCAAGACCTAGAATGCTGCGGAGCTCTGTCAGAGTGCTTGGAGATGGCCAATATCGAATGAATTTGATCTTGGCTGGATCCACATGCACCCCTTGTTCATTAGTAATGTATCCCAGATACTGAACCTGGGTCATGCCAAAAGTGCATTTCTCCAAATTGGAACATAGTTTGTGTTGCCGCAGTGTTTGGAGAACTTGTTAGATGTGGTGGAGGTGCTCTTCCCAACTCTGGTTGAAGATCAGAATGTCATCCAAGTATACCACTACAAATGAGTTGGTGAATGGCCACAAGATGTCATCCATTAGCCTCATGAAGGTTGCAGGAGCATTCGTCAACCCGAAAGGCATAACCAACCATTCGAAAAGGCCCTCCTTGGCTTTGAAGGCAGTCTTCCACACATCAGAGGTTTCGATTGGTACCGGGTGGTATCCTGACTTCAGATCAATCTTGCTGAAATATTTTGCCCCCTTTAGTTGGTCCAGGAGGTCATCAATCCACGGGATCAGGTACCTATTACGGACAGTGATCTTGTTCAGCGCCCGATAGTTAATACAGAGTCTCCAAGTCCCATCCTTCTTCTGTACCAACACAATTGGGCTCCTACAAGGCGATGAACTCAGACAGATGTGGCCTTTCTACAGCAGCTCTTGAATCTGCCTCTTGATTTCATCGTTCTCCAGAATGGAGCACCAATAAATTTGTCCATTGGGTAGCGGCGCACCTGGGGTCATATCGATGGAGTGCTTGTCCTCACAGTGCAGAGGAACCCCTATGGGAGAGGTGAAGATTTCCTCATACTCCTCCACGACCTTGTCCATCTGTAGTTGTCGTGCAGAGGGGCCCTATCTGGAGGTTGTGGCCAACGTCTTCTTCTTTCCTTGAGGGCATATCATCAGGAAAACAAAATTTCCAGTTTTGGAAATGAGCTTACTGCATTGTTTTGCAGTAATAAAAGAGATGGCAGCAGGCGGTGCTACCTCTGGTATCTTGTACAACTGATTTCCCAATGTAATAATAACAACACGGGGCCTTGATTCATACACAGCATGTCACTTCCACAAGTATGGTTGTCCTAATAATACATCACAAACTTCAAGCGAAGCAATGTCACACAATAGCTCATCTGTGAAGGGCTTGATGTTGTATGGAAGGCGACACTGTTGGCTCATGCGAAGATCCCGTCCTTGGTGCAGCCACCCGATGGTGTACGGTTGTGGATGTGCTGTGGTTGGTAAGCCCAACCACTTCATGACCTCTGCCGAAATGAGGTTCTTTTGGCTCCCGCTATCGACAATGAACTGTAGCGGGGAGCCCCTTACCCACATCTGGGAGTGGAAGAGATGCCCCTCCTCCTTTGGATCTTCGGGTTCATTTTTCTGGATCTTGGTAGTAGCAATAGTGGCGTTGGGATCTGCATCAATGATCTGCTCCCCTTTGTCATTCCCCTTGTCGGGTTCTGACTCAAAGTCGGAACATGCATCTGATTCTGAAACCTTTAGCTCAGCCACCAGTGATTGCTTGGCCCGACACTAACATGTGTTGTGAGTGGAGTTCTTTTGGAACTCACACCATTTTCTTGTGTCCTTTTTCGGCTTTGCAGCATTGTTCTTTGCTTGTAGCTTTGGCGGGTTGTCTTGGGCTGCCCCACCTTGGCTTTGTCCTTTGTTTTGTGGTTTAGGGGCACCTTTCCCTTGCTTTGGATTCGCAGATCCAAAGTCTCGCTTCTTTTGTTTAAACTGCTGCTCGATCTTGACGGCATATCAGTATCCTATGCCAAGCGATGAGATGTTCAGGAATTCCATTTCTTCCTGGATGTACTTGTGCAGGCAGCTGTGGTATTTGAGTATCAAATGCTGCTTCAAATCCATGATACCCAACTTCGTGCAAAGGGTATGGAAAAGATTGGTGAACTCTGGCACATCTTGATCCCTTCCCTGTCGTAGCGTGGTCCACTTTATGTATTTGTCCTCATAGCTTCCAACAGGGTTGTATTGCTCCTTAATGGCATCCTGGAATGAATTCTAGGTGGGTGTGTCTGAAAATAGCGAGCCTATAGTTTCATCCTTCTGCTCGCAGTAGGTTTCCCACCAGTCCTTGACATGGGGGGCTGCTTTGAGAAGAGCGAAAACAATCCTTTCCCGACTCAAAAATTCATGAATAGAAAAATAACCCTCTATCAGATTTAACCATTTATCTATGGCATCTGTGTCTATCTGACCCTCGAATATGGGGATTTCAAAATTAACTTGTACCTTAAATGGCGTGGCGTTTCCAGAGTAGCTACTGGAAGCCGATGCATCGCTTTCAGGTAATCGCTAAAGGATTTGGGCAAAGTTGTCCATCATCGCATTCCGTTGTCGCTCGAGGGCTTCTTCGAGCAAGATTTTGATAGGATCTCCTGCTCCCTCGTCTTTCTTCTGATCCGCCATGGGAGGCTGTCGGGATTTGCGAGGTTGGTCTTGCAAAGATTCGACCAGCTCAAGCCCTAACTCCTTATATCTCGACCTCGTTGGGGACATGCAAAGAAAAACAGAGAAAAAGCAGACCGCTCAGATACCACTGATCCAGAATTAAATAGGAACGCAACAAATTACAGAGATAACCATATACACAAAGATGCAGCGGAAATAATACTTCATTTCATTAATGGAAAATACTGAAATATGCTTACAACCAGAAATGGAAATAAACGAGCTAGGGTGATGGTAGCTTATCTTTGAGAAGAGATGTGTGGCTACATTCCTCTGAAATGTGTTACAATGAGGCTCAAAGGCCTATTTATTATTGAGAAACAATGGAAAACCCTTCACATTCCAAAACCTAACCCTAGAAGATGAAATGCCAAATTGTGGGACTCGTTTTTGGGTAAGTTGCTACATCAACTTCCTGGGGTCGCGAATTGGTCGTATTATCTCCGTTTGACGCACATGATAGCCCATTGGAAAGATCTCTCCGAGGACTACAACAAAAAGGATGATTTTTTGATAGAAAACTCCCTGTGGTAGATTTCCGAAAAAATGTCGTTTAGGGCCTCAAAATGGCTCCAGAAGTTTAGGACCCGAAAAACTGCTGAAAATAGTAAACTGTGCTATAATTAAGGAAACTGAAAAAACTGAAAGAAGCACTAGATGGGATCCAAGTGGAATTAGCGGGTGGCCACCAATATCCACCTGGATCATTCCTCCCCCCTTAGGAAGCAATGGTCCCCATTGCATTGAGTTCCTCCATGAGATGAGGGAACTTTTGCTGCACTTGGTCCCTGGTGAGCCACTTTCCCTGGTGAAGGAGTTGTCCTGCTTTGACAACTCGATACAGTTGGATATTCTGCTGGCGAGTGTGCTTTATATGTGTGTCCATGATTCGATTAGTTGCAGCTTGTTCCATGCAAGCTGGATTTAACTCTGTGGGTGTGAGTTGTTCTGCAATGTCGGACGTGTCTAGTAATGGTGGAAAGTATGGTCGAAGGAGGTCGACATTGAACACCGGGTGCAGGCCAAGGAATGGGGGAATGCTGAGCTCAAATGCATTGTCTCCCATAGCCTTGGTAATGGTGTAAGGGCCATGTCGGAGTGGTATGAGTTTCCGATAGGCTCCAGTAAGGCGTTCCTTTTGCAAATGCAACCAGACTTTGTCACCCACCTGAAACTTGTGTGGCACCCGATGTTGATCATGTCGTTGCTTGTACTTAGCATTTGATTTATCCAGAATCTCATGGACCTGCTGGCGAATATGTTGGATGTGCTCAATGAATCTGTTTGCCTTATATGTTTCGAACTGGACATGAGCAGAATCTACATGCGTAGCTGCAAATGGCATGGCCACATCGATGGGACATAGTGGTTGGAATCCCAAGACCACTTGAAAAGGGTTGTGGCCAGTCGAGCTGTGGAGAGACCGGTTGTAGCTATGCTGAACATAGCGGAGGATCTCATCCCATGTGCGTGGATGCCTTGAGTTGTACATGCATAGAATGTGTACAATCATCCTGTTGACAACCTCTGTCTGGCCATTAGTTTGAGGATGGAGGGTTGTGGACTTAGTGAGTTTGGTGTCTAGCATCAACCAGAGACTGGACCAAAATGTACCGAGGAACCTGATGTCCCGATCTGAGATGATAGACTGTGGGATCCCAAAGTGTACCCACACTCGTTCAAAGAAGAGTTTAGCAGTGGCTTTTGCTGTGATATTCTTCTTGCAGGCCGCCATAATGGCCATCTTTGAGAACCTGTCAATGACCACAAAAACACAGTCATTTCCATGCTTAGTGGAAGGAAGACCTGACATGTAATCCATGGAGATGGATTCCCAAGGCTGATTAGGGGTAGGCAGCGGGGTATAGAGGCCTTGCTTCTTGATGGTCGGTTTGGAAATGGTGCAGGCAGTGCATGACCTAATGTACTTCTCGACATCCTGTTGAAGATTCGGCCAACAGAAATACTTCTGCAGTACTGCCACCGCTTTTTCGACCTCAAAATGCCCAACAGCCCGACTATAGTGTGCTTCCCAAATCATCTTGGCACGCTTGCTTGAAGGAACGCAAAGGTGACCCAGGTGGCATAACAGGCCATTCTGGAGGTGAAAATCTGGAACATGCTGACCCTCCAAGAGGTTTTGGTATGTGTGGCTGAATTCCTGGTCGCTTTTGTAGAGCAGGGGCCAATCAGAAGTTTCGTGCCCACAAGAGTTGAGCATGGTGGTTAATGCCATGATTGGTGGTCGACTGAGGCAATCTGCAACATTATTAGTGCTGGCATTTTTATACTTGATATTCAAATGGAACTGTTGCAGGTATGTGGACCACTTCTGATGTCGATCATTCTGCAATTTCCCTTGGGTTTTTATGAACTGCAGGGGTCGGTGGTCTGTGTAGATGACCGTTTCCTTCCCCAAAATGTAATGCTTCCATTGTCGACAGGCTTGCACAATGGAATACATCTCTTTATCATAAGTGGGATACTTCCGAACTGTGTCTGAAAGTGTTTCACTGTGATATGCCACTGGATGCCCGTGTTGAGTAAGGACTGCCCCAATAGCATAGTCAGAGGCATCTGTCTCGACCTCAAATGGTTGTTGTAAATCTGGTAACACGAGCACTGATGCCGTGCACAGGCGATATTTCAACTCTATGAATGCCTTCTGTTGAGATTCAGACCAAAAGAATTTTGCCTTCACTCCTCCCTTAGTGACTTGACTCAAAGGCCACGTGATATGAGAAAACCCCAACACGAACCTGCTGTAGAAGTTGGTAAGACCTAGAAAGTTGCAGAGCTCTATTAGAGTGGTTGGAGATGGCCAATCTAGAATCACTTTGATCTTGGCTGGATCCACATGCACCCCCTGTTCATCAATAATGTATCCCAGATACTGAACCTGGGTCATGCCAAAAGTGCATTTCTCCAAATTGGCACATAGCTTGTGTTGCCGCAGTGTTTGGAGAACTTGTCGGATGTGGTGGAGGTGCTCTTCCAAAATCTGGCTAAAGATCAGAATTTCATCCAAGTATACCACTACGAATGAGTTGGTGAATGGCCGCAAGATGTCATCCATTAGCCTTATAAAGGTTGCAGGAGCATTCTTCAACCCGAAAGGCATAACCAACCATTCGAAAAGGCCCTCCTTGGCTTTGAAGGCAGTCTTCCACACATCAGAGGGTTCGATTGGTACCTGGTGGTATCTTGACTTCAGATCAATCTTGCTGAAATATTTTGCCCCCTTTAGTTGGTCCAGGAGGTCATCAATCCGCGGGATCGGGTACCTATTACGAACAGTGATCTTGTTCAGCGCTTGATAGTCAATACAGAGTCTCCAAGTCCCATCCTTCTTCTGTACCAACACAATTGGGCT
Source organism: Pinus tabuliformis (assembly GCA_031772625.1). Lineage (NCBI taxonomy): Eukaryota > Viridiplantae > Streptophyta > Pinopsida > Pinales > Pinaceae > Pinus > Pinus tabuliformis. Next base: position 1,004,847,597 of record CM062811.1, read on the forward strand.
CCCGCAAGGCGATGAACTTCGACAGATGTGGCCTTTCTGCAGCAGCTCCTGAATCTGCCTCTTGATTTCATCATTCTCTAGAATGGAGCGCCGATAAATTGGTCCATTGGGTAGTGGCACACTTGGGGTCAGATCAATGGAGTGCTTGACCTGACAGTGTAGAGGAACCCCTATGGGGGAGGTGAAGATGCATGGTTTTAATATTAATTTAAATTTATTTTAATTTTGGATTTATCAAGAGTTAAGAGAGATTAAATCTTTTTTCATTTTAAAAAGATTTGGACATAGAAATTTTGATATTTCTTGGTGTTTGGTAGATTTAGAATTAAGATGGATTTAAATTGGTTATTTTATAAATATTTACACCACTACAATATCTCTCCAAACTTTTTCGTTTTAGAGTTAATTTAAAAATTTGTTATAAAATAAAATTAAGATAAAATATTTTTATTTTGAAATAAGTTATGGTTTTTGGGAAAGTGGTATTGATAAGCCCCTGGTATTGTAACAAAGCCTATTAAGTTAAGTTAATAATATCCATGGCAAAATGAGGGTGAATATCTATGTTTAATACCCTTGTTTATTGTAAGTTTATTGTAACTAGCAATTTCCCTAAAGGCGCAAAGGTATACCGAAGGAATATAAGATTTGGGAAGATCATTTCGTGACTCACTCCAATGCAAGCATCGTTAATAGTTTCTAAGTGGAGCAAGATTGCTTCTTGATAAGAATATGTAGTTGACAGATATCTAAATCTACTCAGAGATATTAGAAAGGGGCATACAAATATACGAACAAGACTTCACCTGTTAGATTTTAACAACGGATGAGCATAATTACGCTACTATTAGGATTGAAGAAGACATTTTTAGTATTCAGAAAGACATCATCGTCAATAACTTCGATATAGTCCAGAGTCAGAGCAAGAGGAATGGGAACAACATCAGAGGTGGAACTTGAGTAGAGTGATCTTCTTCTAGAAGTGGAAAGAGGGACGCTCTTCTAGAAAAATAAATTTAATTTAGTTAATCATTTTCTCCTTAAGTTCATTTCTGTGCTAATTTTGAAGTTCCAGGTTGTTATTATTGTAAATATGGGAATTGTGATAATATAAAAGTCCTTTTAGAAGAGAAGAAAGAAATTCAAATGAAATAGGTGGCACATCTCATTGTGGTGAAATAACTAGGTTATAATGTTTACTTGATCTGGATTGGATCATTATGTTTTTTGTCATCCATCTCGATGCATTTGGAGTGGAAGAAAGTGAAGGAATAAGCTCATTGGACCGTTTTTACCAGTGGGACCCAGGTTGGCAAAACAGGCTCTGAAACCTTCCAGGAGCATTTTGAAGCATAAAAGGACATCTTTTGGGGGTAAAAATTTATGTCTTTAGCACAACAACATTTCATGTTATTTTACATTCAAAGATTTTTCCAACAACACAAGAAACGTGTCAATCAGAGTCTGTATGCAAAATTTATGTCACTAAGAAGTTAACCTTCCTGTTTTCACGCCTATAGTTTGGGAGGATGTCATCTCAACCCGCATTATTCGTGGAAAAGGGTCAAGCCACGTTATTATCATATAAAAGACTCTAGAAGTGTCTATATTGTAGCTCTACTTAAGAGCTGATGTAGTCAAAATTAACCACTAGTAGGTTATCGAGTTGTGTTATAACCAAGTCACTAGGAGGAAGAGACATTCCATTCTTTCAAGAGAATTTTGTTCCATAGTTGAGAAAATATAGTCAGGAGATATAGGAGGTAGAGAACACAGAGAAGAACTGTGCACTTTAGCAGCCCATGGGCCACAAGCATTACTTCTTTGTACATGCAACCATATTTCTAGACAGATAAAGAGAGCGAAGCCACCTCACCTTCCAGCTAGGTTTTCTCCTGAAAGGGTTTCCTAGAGATCATATCTTGTGTGTGTGTGCTTATTTTGTTGTTATCTACTTTTCTTCATAATTTTCATTAGCATGCATGCACTAATTACAGTTAAATCTACATATATTAAAGTTTAATAAAACTATAATACTGTAGAATCTCATATTTTTAATATAGTAATATCATATTTGTTGTGACAAAATGTCGAGTGGAATATCCACGACAATTTACGGATCATTAATTGTCTCCTCCTATAAGAGGGAGCATTCCCTTGCCTTGTCTGTTTAATCTATCTATTATTTGCTAGTTTCATGCACTTTATGGTAGAGCCTCCCATATTTAACTATAAAATTCAACCTCGATCATTATTTCCTAAAGTGTAACTAAAATTTAGAGTTTAGATTTTAGGATATCAAAACATTTAAGTAAAGTTGTGTAATAGTAAACCAAAATTTTTAATTTTATAATTATTCTCCAATTTGAAGCATTCGGCAAAACTCTTTAGGTTTAAGCAAGCTTTCATCAAAACAAACTTAGACTCTACATGGAATAAGCATGCGACCATCCAAACAAACATAGACTCTACATGGAAAAATGTTTAGAACCCCAAACACTTAACTTTGCATAAGACGATTGATAGATGGATTTTTCGTACTCGGACCACATAACCCCTTCTCAATTGACCTTCGATCAAAGTGATGTTTTTGGCACCTAATTGAAGACTTTCGTTTGACTATCGATCAAAGTGACATGATTGGAACCATGTGCATGTTTTGGTCTATATTTTATTCACATAAAATATTGGGATACAATGACATCACCAGATTTGAACTCACAACCTTTTGTATGTTTATTAAAGGTTTATTATTTTATCATACATTTGTCTCCAACAAAGGTATTTTTCCTTAATTTTCATCCATATCTCAATTTTGGTGAGATGTTCTACTTATCTAAATTCCCTATTTAAAGCTTCTAACTTTAGCTTTTGAAATAGAGTAATATTTTCTCAAAGCAACACTAAGGTTGAATAGAGAAGTCACACTTGAATATGGGCATTCAATAAGTATATACAAGTGACTTTGTTGATCGAATAAGTATATGCCTCTAATTTTTCTCATTGAATAAGTTACACACCCATGAATTTGTTGATCGATTAAGTATACGCCTCTGACTTGGTCATGAATAAGTGATACACTAGTGGTTCTTGGTCATGAATAAGTTATACACTAGTGGTTGTTGATAGATTAAGTATACGCGTCTGACTTGGTCATGAATAAGTTATACACTAGTGGTCATGAATAACTTTTCCTTAGATAATTATTTGGTGAATATATCAACGACATGTTCATATGTTCTATAGTACTCAATCTCGATCACTCCATGTTGAACCAAATCCTGAACAAAATGATATTGAATATCTACATGCTTGGTATTCTTATGAAAAACTAGATTCTTGGTCATTTGAATAGCACTTTGATTATTACATATCAATTGAATGGATTACTCTTGTTTCTCATGTATATCCTCTAAAATTATTCTCAACTAAACTGCTTCATTTGTTGTTGTTTCCGCTTTATACTTTGCTTCTACTATGGAGAGCAAAATTTTGGGTTGCTTGTTAGTACTCCAAGCAACCGTTGTTGAACCCACACCAAAAGAATACCCTGAAGTTGATTTCCTTTCATCCATGCATCCAACTCTATCTGAATATGTATAACCAATCAACTTGAAATATTCTATAGATCTATATATCAAACCATATCCAATTGTTCCCCACAAATATCTTGAAATCCTCTTTGCTACTTTCCAATGCAGTTCGTTGGGTTTTACCATAAATATTAATACCATACTAACTGTAAAAGAAATATTTGGTTGAATTTTAGTTATGTAGATCAAAATTCCAACCAATTGACGATACAAAGTAACGTCAATTAAAATGGAGTCATCATGTCCATATAACTTCAACCCAACTTCCAAAGGAGTTATTGTTGGCTTGCACCACAACATTCTGAACCTCTTTGAAATGTCCCAAATATACTTATCTTGTGACATGAAAATACCATCCTCCTTCTACCAAACTTCAATACCAAAAAAATAATGCAACCCACCAAGATCTGTCATCTCAAACTCATCAATCATATTTGACTTAAAATTTTGAAATAGTTCATCATTGTTCCCTATGTAGATTAAATTATCAACATATAAGATAGCTATCAAAATGTCCTGTCCTCACTGAAATAAATAGAGATTAGGATTAGGTAAAATTTAAACTAAGCCATGATCCTAAAAATACTTATCAATTCTAGAATACCATGCCCTTGGTATAAGTCCTTCTTCAACTTATAAACATAATCTTCTTTTCCTGGAACTTCAGAACCCTCAAGCTACTCCACGTAAATTTCTTCATCCACATAACCATTTAGAAAAGTTTATTTAACATCCATCTGAAATATTGGCCATTTTGTTATAAAATTATATATTATGGAGCAATGGAACACATAAAATATTGCAGAAATATAAACACAGAAAACGCATAAAACAAGAGAGACACAGATATACGTGATTCACCCAGTTTGGGCTACGTCCACCCGGAACAGTTAGTCCTTCCTTTCTATTATCCGGCAAAATGAAGAGACACAACCTACATCAGATCCACTGTAATATCCTCTGTTTTCTCTCACAGTCTCACCTCTTTTCTTCTCGCTCGGAGAATACACATATATTACACAGACTCAATACAATGCCCTCATACAAAGAGAGGGGTTGCCTTCTAGGGAAAAAAACCCTAAACTAAACACAAGTTCTACCGTTAGATCATCAGCCTAATGAACGGCCCAGATTGACTAGAAATTACTATACTTTTACAAGGCAATTTTACATCTGTTTTTAGCTTCGTGGGCGCTACCCCCGGACCCCCCAGTCGAGGGACCGCTAGCCCTCGGACCCCACAGCCAGGGGGGATTGGCCCCCCCGGACCCCCTGTAGGGGGGACAAGTCCCCCCCGCAGCACCCCGCATGGAGGGGTGTACAAACTTCCTGGGGTATACATCCGGCTGAAACAAGGACCTTTGAACAATCATGCTCCACACACAACACATTTATATTATGTAACTGATGCAAGAACCATCTTGATTGTATCCAATTTTTCCACAGGAGAGTCTCAATGTAATCAATGTCTTCTTTATGTGGATATCCCATTGCAACTAAATGAGTCTTATACTTATCAATTGTGCCATCATATTTATACTTGGTTTTATAAATCCACGTAGTGCTAATTATATATTTTCCCTTTAGTAAATTGAATAAGTCCCATGCATCATTTTTCACCAAGGGATTCAATTTTTCTTCCATATCTTCATTCAATTCCTTATTTCTTGATTCTTCTGCATAATTATGTGGTTCATCCATTTTCATTACCTATGCCATAAGTGCATAGTTTATTAGAGAACTTTGGGATATAGTAATCCTTCTTTCAAAATTTATATCCAACATGTTACTTTATAAATGTATCATTTCAAGCCACTTAGTCTTCTTATGAACTCCATCCATATTTAATGACTTAGAATTTGATTCATCATCAATATTCACTGTATCTTTCTTCTATTCAAACTGTACATGTTCTAGCTGGTAGATTCCCTCCTCATCAAACACAACATCTCTACTTATTATCGCCCTTCTTTCATCATGATCAAATAGCCTATAACTTCTTGTTTCAATATTGTAGCAAATAAATATACACTTCACACGATTATCATCTAATTTCTTCCTCTTTTCCTTACAAACATGTGCATATGTAGTACAACCAAAATCTTTCATATGTGAAACACTTGGTTTATATCCTCACCATGCTTCTTTTGGAGTCAGATTCAACATTTCCTTTGTAGGACATTGGTTAAGAGTGTATATTGTTGTGTGTATGCTTCAATCCAAAACTCATTTCCAAGAGACTTAGTTTTTAACATGCTCTTAGCCATTTCATCTATGGTCCTGTTTTTTCTTTCCGCAACACCATTTTGTTGAGGAGAGTATGAGTTGGTAAACTCTCATTGTATTCTATTCTTCATGCAATAACTAAAAAAATCATTTGACTTGTATTCTCCTCCATTATTTTTTCTTAGGGTGAGAATTTTCAAACCACTTTGATTTCCATAATATAGAAATTATGGTGTAGAATTGTAACTACTCATGAAATTTTAATCTAAATCATTAGACACAATCCTACTCCACTACTCTATGTAATTAAATTCATAATTTAGAACATCGATCAAAAACATGCAAAGAGAAATAACACACATGCGCACAATATTTTCCCAGCGGAAATCAATTTGCTAAAAACCTCTTTTCTTACTTGCATTAATCCAATGAATAGAGATGTATTACAATTGCTTGCTTAGACGGAGAAGACCCTGCATGTAAATAACCTATATCTTTGCTCACTAAGAAGTTGTGACCTAGACTTAGTCAATTTCTGCCTTTGCTTGAGCCCCTATTTCCTTATGCAATTCCTGGGGAAATTAGGCCCCTATTATTTAGGAAATTTGTCCAAAATGATTGCACAATTCCCAAGGTTGATCATTTGACTACATCCAAGATCTAAACACTCAAGGCTAGTCTACAATTGATGTTACACTACCTTAGAATCTCCACCATAGTTGGGGAACTCAAATTATTTGCATGCACTAGCTATTTTGTGTTGATTGATTAGTTAACTGGATCATCACTGAGTTAGACTGAAGTCTCACTCCACAACTAACCTTCCACTAGTTCCTCTAACAGTTAGAGCTAGTTTAACTGAAAACAAATTAAAAGATCCAACCTTGATTGCTACAAATTAGCAATCACACTTGTTTAACTAAACTCCAACTCCTGTAACTCAAATTTACTGAGATAACTGAGTGACAAGATCCATGTCACATTAGTTAACTGCATCCAAGTTGTCTACTAAAGTGGAAATTAAAATTTTCTCAATTTGATCAAGGAAAAATCAAATTGAGACTTTCTTGCTGCATTTTTCAATTCTCCCTCTCAGCAAGAAAGGGATTATCAAGCACCCTTATCTTGCACCTGTGGAACTTGAACTTCCCTCTTGACAAGGCCTTTGTCAAAATGTTAGCATATTTTTCCTATGTTAGAATGTATTATAAGAACATTATCTGCCTTTGCACATAGTCCCGTAAATGGTGATATTGGATATCTTTATGCTTGGATCGACCACGAAATATCAAATTCTCAGAGAGCTTGATGCAACTCTAATTATCATAATAGATCACAGTCTGATCCATCATCTAACCAAATATTCCCCCAAGTATCTTTCTCATCCAAATCACCTAACATGTTGCTTGACCTGCAGCCATGTATTCTACTTTTGCTGAGGTGAGCGCCACAGATATTTGCTTCTTACTGTACCAGGAGACTGCTGCGGACCCAACATAGAAAATTCCACCTAATGTACTCTTTTGGTCAATTGGACTTCCTACTCAATTTGCATCTATGAATCCACAAAGTTTCACTCTCTCTGTCCATTTATACTATAATCCATACTGAGTAGTGCTTCTAAGGTACCGTAAAACATGGTTAGATTCCTTCCAATATAATTTGGTTGGCCTAACCATAGCTTGGCTCAGATGGTTGACTTCATAGCACATATCTGGTCGCATGTTCACAAGATACAACAATGAACCCACTAGCTTCTGATAAATGGAAGCATCCACCTCTTCAATTGAAGTGGCATCCTCCTTCCTCGAGTTGGTCGCTAGAGGTGTCTCCATGGGTTTTCAACTCTCCATGTGGAATATTTGTAGTATCTAATTTTCGTACTTTCCTTGAGACAAACAATTTCTCATCGCCTTGCCATACTTCCAACCCAAGGAAGTAGCACATGAGACCCATGTCCTTTATTTCAAATTCCCTTGCAAGGTCCTTCTTGCAAGATCTAATCAGTTTCTCATCACTAGTTAAAATAAAATCACCAACATATAAGGCAATAACAAGAAATTTACCTTCTACCAATGTATGATATAGGTTCACATCCGCTTCACTTTTGGTGAAGCCCAAACCGGTGAGATAACTGTTGATCCTGGTGTATGAAGAACGGGGTGCTTGTTTGAGACCGTACAATGCTCACTGAGTCTACACACATGAGACACCCAATAAAATGTCTCAAAACCTTATGGTTGCTCAATGTACACCTCCTCCTCCATAACCCCATTAAGGAATGTTGTTTTGACATCCATCTAGTGGATCTTCCACCCCATCTACATAGCCAGTACAAGAATTGAGCTAATGGATGAATACCTTGCTCCAGGAGAAAAGGTTTCCTCATAGTTGATTCCCTCAACTTGAGAGAATCCTTTAGCCACAAATCTGTCCTTATACTTCTTTATTCTTCCATCTACTACATGATTCACTTTGAAGATCCATCTTGAACCCACAACTAATTTATCTGCCAATCTTGGGACCACTTCCCAAATAATGTTCTTTACAATGGATTCGTATTCCTCGACCATTACAAGTTGCTTTATTGCTTCTTTGAAAGAGTATGGCTCAATTTCTACAAGCTCAGTCATTAAATCCTTGTAGCCAGTGTACATCTTAGGTGATCTCCTTTGCATCAATAAATTTGAAGGAACTATCACTTAAAAACTATCTACACCTTATCATGCGGAACGAGGCACTAGAATTGGTTTAGGTGGCTCCAGACACATGTAGAAGTCCCAGAGGACTCAGAAAGGGGAAAAATAAGGTGGTTATATTGCTCCCAAAATAGAACCAGATTCAAGTGCTGATCACCCTGATTCCAATGGTGCGAATGGAACTCAAATCCGAGCTCGTATGAAGGAGAATGGGCCATTCAAAGTTTTGGTCAAAGTTGGGCAGTGGGCCAAGTTTAAGTGTCCTACAATTTGATTGACCCCGAGGCATGAAACCTAGCTCCTGAAAGCAGGAAAATTTGTTGGTTCATTAATTTGTCTAATATCCCTTATATTAGACAAAATCAAAACAATGACGTTATTATAAAAATAATACTAAAAAAAATGTTGCGCTGGCGGGCCATGACCCCTGCCATCCGTCCACCCAAAAAAACGCAACAATAATCAAATTTTTTAAAATTTAGGTCGACAGGCCATGACCCCCGCTAACCATGCAACCACCCACCAAATATATGCGTAACATTGTTTTAACATGGGGTGGGCAGACCACCTCCAGTGGACCCGACCCACACCCCAACCACCATTACATCACATTTAATATGGGAGGCCAACAGGTATCTAACACACGACAGCCACGTGGGCCAGTCTGCCACCATGCGGCAGCCCCATTTAATGACCAACCCAAACTTAAGCATTACACCAACCGTGTACCAAAACTCCACATGTATTCCATTCAAAATGCAACGATTATCCATTGTAATGGTTTACCAAAAAAATGTACAACGCGCCAAAATGATTATGTACCATTACGGGGATTCGAACCCTAATTTTTTCCGTCCTTAATGCCTTCGCCGCTATTGGACCATGTGGCTCAACTTTGATAGCTCCCACTAGATTTAATACATAAACCCTCAATTCATTTGCACAGAGGAGGCGGGTTTGACAACGGAGGTGTGGAATAGAGAACGGAACCATGATGCATCTCCAAGAGGTAGAATGTGGCACATAAATCGAGACAACAATTTTTTATTAATTTTTGTAGGTTGAACCATGATCTTGGAAAAGAGCAAGCAAAACCATGATTGAGCCAAATTTTCAGGAGGGTGAAATTTTGCCAGTGTCCAAATTGGACAAATCTTATGTCTATCCTACACCTATCAGTGACACGAACCTGATGGCGCAGACAGAACTTTGTTCTGAGTAGCATATTTTCAGATGATTTGGAGGAGGGAATCTTTGAGGAATCTAGGGGGAATCTAAAAGATTCCCATAGCCCCAGATTTTCACTTTCTAAGAATTCAGAAATTTGACAGTCTATTTTACACTATTCGACGCCACAAATTTGATGGTGCAATTGGAATTTCCATTTGATCATTTGATTTTTCGGCCACTTTTAAAAATGGAGTGCAAGTGTCAGCATTCAATGTGCAAGCAGTCATTTCCATGAGACTCGACGCCACGAGATTGATGGTGCAGCCAGATCCAGCAGTTTATCATCCTCTTCTTCAGATAGCTCCTTGATGTGAGATATATGTAGTGTGATCATGTACTTATTTATCTCTTTTCATGAGATGCATTATGCTGTATAGATCCCGGTTTGATGTTTGATGTGGGATCTTGTTTTGTTCTTGATGTGAGATGTACTTATTGTCATGTTTTGATTAAGATCCTTTTGTCGTCATGTTGACGGGATACTCATGTGTCACCATGTATGCTTGAATTGAGATCCCTTTGATGCCATGTTGGCAGGATGCTGATTATTAACATACGTAAAATTATGTCATGCTGATAGGATTCCTTTTTTTAATGAGAGTTCCTGCAGCAAAACATCTCTTGGAGCCACTCCTGCGTGAGGACATATCCCTTGTATGATAGAGAAAACACATGCATGTACAACATTACTCTTTCTAGCACTTAATGCAGCGGCCTACACCATCTTGACACTAGGGCTCGGAGACGTAGTCCCTCCTGGACGAACTTCATTATCAATGTCTTGTATCTTATGTTGCTGTTTCTTTTCATGTTCCTTCTTCTTTACAACATGCATATATGTTCCTTTATGTTCTTTTAAATGCAATTCTAATCACATCACGAAAGCAAAAGATCTTGTTTAAGTTCGGGAGTTGAGTCAACTTGGATCAAGTTTGGTATCAAAATGGTCTTTGCGTGGATGTGAATTGAAAGCGTGAACAATGGAATGTGCACCGATGGAGGATGACAAAGCGATGTATGAGACCATGCTCAGAATTTCCCAAAAGGTCGAAATAATGTATGAATCTCTACAAAAAGAGACAGAGGAAAAGGAGCAATTGTAGCTTCAGTTGTGAGCCATGGAAGAGGCCCTAGAAGAGCTAAAGCACAACAACCAGAATCTTCAAAATGAGAATGTTGAATTAAAGATGCTCCTACAAGATGAGAAAGAGGAGAAACATAGTCTGCTACGACAACTGAAAGCAAAGGACGAGGCCTTGGAAAAGCTACAGCATGACCCATGTGAGGTAAAAAGTAGGTCTCCATCTTCATGTATGTGTCCTGATGATGATTTCACTATTTTTGAAGATCATACCACAGGAATTGGCTCCAAAATGTTGAAGAGAATGGGTATGAAGGAAAAGGCTTGGGCATTAATGGCCAAGGCATTATCAACCCCATCAAAGTAGAGGAATTACCCTATCGAACAGGACCTGGATATGTCAGAAAGGAAGTTGGGGAATGTGCCACGACTACAAGCGAACCACCAACAACGAAAGATGAGAAGCCCTCATCAGTTCTCTCCAACTTAACAGTGAAGGTAAAAGATGTTGATTTCCCTTTAGTTTCGTCTTCACATAGTATGATTTCTGTTGGAGATGTTGAGATACCAATTACAGGGAAAAACATGAGGCTCCTTACCAGGATGAGGTATAAGGAGGAAGAAGAACTTGGTGTTAATAACCAAGGCATAACTCAACCATTGGAGGTTGTGCAAAGACCTTGATTTGCAGCCTTGGGATACATTGAAGGAGAATGCTCGAAGGTGTCAGATTCTTCCAAGACATCTTCGAAATCATCGAGGAAAGAGAATGGTGGGAACACATCCCCATCATCTCATGGCAATGCCTATTGCAAGGAAAGAGCAGAGGCAATCTCTCACTGCCATAATGACACCATAGGTAGCAAGGAAAGGTATAACCAGTGTCGATATTTGAATGTTCATTTCAACTATAATCATGTTGTTAATGATGGACATAAATCAAGGCATCAAAAAACATGTACCTTTTGTGGATTACATAACCATACATTTGTTGAGTGCCAGAAAAGAATAGCAGCACACAAAAGGAGGAGGCATGAAAGACCCTCTCAACAACAAGTAAAGAAACATGTTAAGCAAATCTAGAGGAAGAAGATGTACTGCAGTCATTGCAATAGAGGTGGCCATCAAAGAGCCACTTGTTGGAGGCTCCATCTAGAGCAGCGCCTTAAAGACAAAGTGTCAGTGCATGAACCAGATGAAACGGTTGTTCGACCAACGAATGCGCCATGAGGAAATGACCCATTCACATTGATAAGTGAGAAATGGTTCTTCTAGGCATGATAAAATGTCATGGTCTTATTTTTTTCCAATCATTTGTTGCATTTTAAAATGTAAAAGTGATGATGTTATTTCCATCACTTGTTAAGCAACAATGATGTCTGGTCTTATTTTGTGATTTCATTTTAAACTGTGAAAGTGATGTTGTGTTTCTATCACTTGTCAAAGAAACAATAATGTTTGGCCTTATTTTTGTAAATCATGTGTTGCGGTGATGATGTGTTGTCCATCACTTGTTGAAGCAACAATGATATGTTGGCCTTGTTTCCGTAGTTGGGGAATTGTTTCCATTTTGATGTAAACATGACCACTGATTATGTGTTATAAACTCGTGGAAAGTATGGGATTCTTGGGTCATTAGTTGGTCATGTTGATAAGTATGTAATTTGAAAAACAATGTACTACATGTTTGCAGAGGTTGCAGGTGTTGGCTCATCGCTTATGGCTCCGAAGGACAAAGGTGAAGGAGAAGGAAGGGTGATTTATGAAACATTTGTAAGTGTAGACAAGGTACAAAGAAGTGGCATATTATTTTCATGCTTTTGGAGGACCAAAAGCTCCTCAGTGGGGTGGATTGATCCAGGTGGCTCCTGACACATGCAGAAGTCCCAAAGGACTCAGAAAGTTGCAAACGAAACTCAAATCCGAGCTCGTATGAGGGAGAATGAGCTAGTCAAAGTTTTGGTCAAAGTTGGGCACTAGGCCAGGTTTACGTGTCCTACAATTTGAATGACCGGGCATGAAACCTAGATCCCAAAAGTAGGAAAATTTGTTGGATCGTTAATTTGTCTAATATCCCCTATATTAGACAAAATCAAAACGATGGCCTTATTATAAAAATAATATATAAAAAAAATATTATGTTGAGGTGGCGGACCATGACCCTTGCCTCCCACCCTCCCAAAAAAAATGCAACAATAATCAAATTTTTAAAAATTTAGGTCGGCAGGCCATGACCCACGCTGACCATCCAACCACCCACCAAATATATGTGTAACATTGTCTTAACATGGGGTGGGCGGGCCACCTCCAGTGGACCCAGCCCACACTCCAACCACCTTTACATCGCATTTAATATGGGAGGCCGGCATGTATTGAACACGCGCCAGTCACGTGGGTCATCCCACCACCATGCAGCGGCTCCATTTAATAGCCAACCAAAACTTAGGCATTACACCAACCCATGTACCAAAACTCCGCTCGTATTCCATTCAAAATGCAACAGTTATCCATTGTAACGATTTACCAAAAAAATGTACAACGTGTCAAAACGATTATGTACCATTATGGGGATTCAAACCCTGATTTTTGCCCTCCTAAATGCCTTCACCATTGTTGGACCACGTGGCTCAACTTTGATAGCTCCGCCCAGATTTAATACATAAACACTCAATTCATTTGCACGGAGGAGGTGGATTTGAGAATGGAGGTGTGGAACAGAGAATGGAACAATGACACAGTTCCAGGAGGCAGAATGTGGTGGAAATCAAGACAACATTTTTTAATTAATTTTTTCAGCTGGAACCATGATCCTAGAAAAGAGCAAGCGAAACCATGATTGAGCCAAATTTTCCAAGAGGGTGAAATTTTTCCAATGTCCAAATTGGACAAATCTTATGTCTATCCTACACCCCTCAGCGACATGAACTTGATGGCATAGAAAGAAATTTGATCTGAGCAGTAGATTTTCAGATGACTCGGAGGAGGGAATCTTTGAGGAATCTAGGGGGAATCTAAAAGATACATGTAGCCCTAGATTTTGACTTTCTCAGAATTCAAAAATTTGACAGTTGATTTTACACTATTCGACGCCACAAATCTAATGGTGCAATCAGATTTTCCATTTGATCATTTCATTTTTCAGCCACTTTTTAGAGTGGAGTGTACGTGTTAGCAGTCAATGTGTGCGCAGTCATTTCCATGAGACTCGACACCATGAGATTGATATTGCAACCAGATCCAAAAGTTCATCATCCTCTTCTTCAGATAACTCCTTGATGTGAGGTATATGCAGTGTGATCATGTACTTCTTTATCTCTTTCCATGAGATGCATTGTGTTGTATAGATCCCAGTTTGATGTTTGATGTGGGATCTTGTTTTTTTCTTGATGTGAGATGTACTTATTGTCATGTTTTGATTGAGATCCCTTTGTCGTCATGTTGATGGGATACTCATGTGTCGCCATGTATGTTTGAATTGAGATCCCTTTGATGCCATGTTGGCGGGATGCTCATTATTAACATATGTGAAATTATGTCATGCTGATAGGAGTCCTTTTTTTTAATGAGAGTTCCTGCAGCAGAACATCTCTTGGAGCCACTCCTATGTGAAGGCATATCCCTTGTATGATAGAGAAAACACATGCGTGTAGATCATCACTCTTTCTATCACTTAATGCAGCAGCCTACGCCATCTTGACACCTGGGTCTGGAGACATAGTCCCTCCTAGACGAACTCCATTATCAACATCTTGTATCTTATGTTGCTAATCATTGTCAGTTTCCTTCTTCTTTGCAACATGCATATATTTTCCGTTATGTTCTTTTAAATGCAATTCTAATCACATCACGAAAGCAAAAGATCTTGGTTGAATCCGGGAGTTGAGTCAACTCAGATCAATAATCCAAGTACCACGTGCTCCCCATCACTGTGTTGCCCATGTGATGAGCCTAGGTATTGCAAAAATAATGCTACAATTCCCAAGGCTACCATCTTTACTTATCAACCTAGGGTTTGTACAAACTCGAAGGTGACAGTGCTATATGCACAAGTAGAAGTGAAGGTCCTGCCTGTTGTCACTATTTATAGAGTCAGAAGAAACTTTAATTCTTTGATGGAAGGAGAGCAAACCTTATTCTAAGAGAGAGATACTTCTATTGCAGTAATGAAGAAAATAGAATGAAAGGCTAAACTTGCACCATAACCTAACTTAATCAACCAAACATCTATGCTAAGCAGAATTGCTAATTTAACATTAACCTTAGGCTAATTATCTATGTTTGTAGAAGTAAAAACATAAAAACTAGACTAAGGAGTAACAAAGAAACTTAGGCTAAGTCGGGTTCCAGGCGGAAAAAGTGATTGGAGGTTAAAATTAGTGAAAGGAGGGCGTGAGGGAGCAACAACGCATAAGAACCATTGGATCAGTCAGGTGAAAGGTAATGAATGGTGGAGATTTGATCGTGGAAGGTTACATAGGCATATGGGTGAACAGGGTTGCTAATGGGATAGATGGTTAAGATCTTATCGTGAAGGTTTTAAGTTAAGGGATGGATGAACAAGGGAGCAAAGGAGATGAATGGCTAAGATTTAATCACATGGGTGAGGCCAAGAGATGGATGGGTGAGGCTGACAGGAGTGAAGAACAGCTAAGATCTTATCATGCGATTGAAGGCAAGAGATAGATGGATGAGGCTAGTCGATAGATGGGCGATGGAGATTAGATCGAGGGAAAAAGAATGTGCAGAAATGTTGGCATGGGATTAGAGGGCGATAAGTTGTTTATCATGTGCCCTCAACACTGTGAGTGGTTTTCTCAAATTTTACGCGATTAACCTCCTCGGGTGACACGTAGCACGGGGAAACCACCCATTTTGCGTGCTCTTGGGCGGATAACAGTTGGACAGAAATCCACAAGATATGACGCGATAGCCGTTGGATCAGGTGGGGCTTATCAATAATGGAGATCGGCCAAGCTAGTTGGTGATCAGATGAAGCGATAGCCGTTGGATCAGGCAAGGTAGATCGATGGTGGGGACTTAAAGTTCATAAAGTGAATGGTCGACTCCACGCGAGGCGGTAGTTGAAGAAAATGGTGAACCAGATGGTGATTGTGAAGGGAAGTTGGTGATCAGACAGTGAGGAAGTGATGGAGGGAGAACACGCTGGAGGCGGTTTCAAAGAAAAATAACGAAGAAAATCAGTGAGTGTATACAGCTAACTGCATTCAAACAACGAACTCCATAGCCTATACAAGAACCAAAAACTATATTTTTAGGGTTGCCAGTGGGTCTCTGCCTCAAGTCATGGTCCCAGAGGGAGGAGATGGGGCCAAGACACCTGCGCACAACTTGATAGTAATATTTTCCTCTAATTTGACCTTTGAATTCAAAAACCACAAATGACAGTAAACTACAACGAATGAAACTACTGAAACAGATGAATAGAAACAGGAAGTTATTCAAATAAATGAACATAACCAGAAATTTACTTAACCAAATGAATCAAAACCAAAACTTCTTGAGAAAATGCATCAGCAAACCATGAAACTACTTAACAAATAAACAAAACAAAATTATATACTAGAATAACAGAACATTAAAGAGGAGTTATGGCTGCTTGGGTCGGGCCCTAACCCAATAGCTTCAGCGCTCGAAGTTTAACTCAGAGCTGGCTTAAATAGAACTCATCTTTATTATAGAAACCATGGATTACAGAGCAAATTCATAAGTCTTTGCAGTTCAAAAATAAAACAGATTTTTACAAATGAAGTCTAAATCCTAGTGAGATCCTAAGCCTCTCTATTTATACATATGAAGTCTCCAACAACTTCCTCTCAAATTAGGGTGGTTTGGCTCCCAACTCAAAATAAACTGTTTTCTGTCCTTTTCACTTGCTTGGCTATCTTTTAGTCCTCATGATGTGGTTGTTTGCACTCTGAGCTGGTGGAGGAATATTCGAATGGAGGGGTAGTAGATGAGGAGGATTAACCTCCTATAATTCCTCTACCTTATCCCATTCAAGTCTTGACCAAGGTCTTTGCTATAGTTCTTCGCTTTTACCCTTTATACGTGCATTTCTCCTTGATTTTATCTTTTATTCCTACATTATATGTACATTAGACCACAAATCCAAATATCTGACTCTAACTCATTTCATAAACAAGATATAATCAAAAGTATGCAATAAGTTGTGTGAATAGTTGTTTTGACTAAGCTAGGAGGTGAATTAAGGCCAATTAAGGCCCATTTAATTACTCAATAATGAGGCTCATCGTCACCCCCCTACTGAAAGTGTTTCTCATCCTCTGAGCAGCTTAGTGGCTCTGGTAGCCTCTCTGACATCCCATGCTTCTACTGTGGTCTCTTCTTCTTATTCATAGAAGTATGCTTTCCTTTCTACTTCTTCCCATTTCCTCTTTTCCTCTTCTTCTTTTCTTTGATCTTCAAATTGTGTGGCAGTGTGTTCCATTTTAGCAAGCATGTATATTATCATCTCTTAGCAGATTAAATATATCCTCAAAATGTGAAATTGCTTGCCCTTGGGCATCAAGATATCTAAGTGCCAACTGAGGATCAATTGCAATTATATTATGGGTGCCGAGTAGGGCCATGTGATTTTATTGTTCAGCTTTGATGAAAAGAGGTAAATTTTGCTCTCTGGCCAATATTATTTCATCTCTATAGTGCTTGACTTCTCATGGTTTAGCCATGATGCCGAAGCCATTAATTGTAAATCTCCTAGCTCTGCATTAGGATCCCAATTATTCATGTCTATGAGGGCCATGTTATGCAAGTAAAACTTATCCATTTTGACCCCATCCTTTAGTGCACTTTGATCACAAATATCAATAAACTATCTGCAATCCTGAAATGGCATGGTGCTCCTTTGTGCTAGTGTCTTAATCTAAAATTGCAGCCA
Source organism: Pinus tabuliformis (assembly GCA_031772625.1). Lineage (NCBI taxonomy): Eukaryota > Viridiplantae > Streptophyta > Pinopsida > Pinales > Pinaceae > Pinus > Pinus tabuliformis. The sequence goes on from CM062811.1 coordinate 1,004,865,345, forward strand.
TTATTCTCTGAGGTAAAGAGCATAGGATTTAGCTGGTATCCTACACTGGATGGCCTCCAAGGAGTGGCTGGCCATATATGCTAGCTGGTTTTCCTTTTCCTGCTACTATCCTCTTTGTTTTTCTTATCTTCTTCCTTTTGCTATTCTTTCTCATCTCCTTCAATTTCTTCCTATGTTTCAGCATCATCCTCCTTACGTTTCAGCATGGTCCTCTGTATTAGTTTCTTCTTTATTCATCTCATCCCATCTAGCTTTGTATCATCTTCTTGTTTTGCCTCCTCTTCACTGATAGAAGGACTAACATCATAGATGAGGGTTTTGATGTCATCCTCTGCTTGTAAGTCTCTGCAGACTGACCATTTCATAGGGATCCTAAGGTTTTTTTTTTGGAGGGTGTTATGCTCCTATACCAATAGGTATCATATTTCATGATTGACTTGATGAGCTCTGTAATATGTTCATACCTTTTCTTGTTGCAAAGGTTTTCCATATTGTCAAAAAATAAAATAAAAATAAAAAATGTAAAGAGGGTATACCCTAAAAGAAAAATCAAAGGGTAAAAAGAAAAAAATGGTCAAAAAATGAGAAGAAATGAACCCCAAACAAAAATAGACCAAGAAAGTGTGCAAGTCTAAATGACACTACTATTTCAGTTTCTGTAATAAGTAATTGTGTGCAGCTTGTTGTTTATGCCACAATTGATGAAGAGTCAAAATGTTCAAACTTGGCTCATTCATTTTTCAATTTCATGCTGTAGAAAGAGAATAAATATCTAACCAAACAATGTAACCTTGGCAGATAAGTAGATAGGTAGAGTAAATAAAAAGGAGCTCAACAGTTTAATCTGAGCCCTTAGATGTAATAAGGTTAGATTTAGATAGACTTCCATATGTAAAAGAAAAAGTGTGATAAGGGTTTGCCAGTCTAAGTGCACCCTAATAAAGAAGAAAAAATGTCAGGCTAAAGTAGGTAGGGTAGGTAGATGATGTTGCAGAATGATACTTGTGATGAAAAATGCTTCTAAATGTGTTGATCTTTACTTTCCTCACCAGTGCAAGGCATACATTACACTTGATGCAGTTCAAGCAAGGCAAGGATAAATAACTAACTTCCATTCACATTTTCCCCTAAAGATTTCACTAATTCCCCCTAAAAGTATTAAGGACTTTGAAAATCAAAGGGGCTCAGAGCATTTCTTTGACTTCTGGAGGGACCGGACCCTCAACCCAATGATCTAAAAGCCTAAGTACTCAGAAATCATCCATCCATCATTCATTTCATTTCATAAAGTTTTTCTAAGTAAAAAACCTATTTTACTTAGAAAATGCATAATATCGCTTGAAAGACCCCTTTTCCACTTTAGCCTAAGTTTAACTACAAAGTCAATTGTTTTTACACTTAGCACTTTCGTTTTGTTTCATATTAACTTTAACAATTATTATATAAATCCCGATAAATTAACCCCTCCCGTATTATGTAAATATATTAAAAACCCCGAAATGTTATATAATTCCCGCCCTGGTTAAATAATCCATAAACATTGTTTAAAAAGGAATTAATAAACTTATCTGGAGTTTATTAATAACCCACCCCATTGCACACTACAGGATTAATTAACCCTTTTGGTTAATTAATAACTATCCTCGCCATTCATAAATCACCCCGATATACTTATTAACTTATGTAATGTATCGGGCACCGCTATATAAGTCCCCACCATCTCCAAAGCTCGTCAGCCATCTGATCATCACATTCCCATCCGACGGTCGACAGCGATATCGTGACCGCCATTCACACCTCGTTTTAACCCATGATCACCTGGCGGTTTTCCGCCGTACTCCCGCCACGCGTCGCCCACTCCATATGCTCACTTGCCCTCCGTTCAAAACCGCCTAGCCCCAAAAGCGGTGCGATGCTTACCGCTTACCACCCTTCCACATAACGACAAAGCGTCACATCACGCTGATGTCATCCGCCCGATAAATGCCAAAAAGTCCCACCAACCTTATTTTTGCTAAATAAAGCAGAAAAATGTCATTTTCACTGTTATTCACTACAGACTATGCTCCCATGCAAAACAATGTCCCAATCGACTGTTCGAGCTTGCAGACCACCACCTGGTTGAGAACCTTGTTGTGAAACTGCCTAGAACCTATCATCCTCCCATCTAGGCATTATTCACCGTCTTGAAACATGTATTTATCCAAGCTGCGCTGAAACCCTGTGATTTTGGTTTTTTGCTTAAAATTCTACAAGAAACAACCAAATTCAGGTCTATTCCACATTTGTATTGGCCATACAAATCTCCCAACCTATTGTCTTGCCTATCTTTCACAGAATTTCCCCCATTTCCATCTTTGAATCCACAAGAACCAAAGATGGAAACCCCTGTAGCCCTAAATGTCACACCCATTAATGCTCCTCACAAAGACTTAGATTATCTACCTCTTGCAGATAAAGATTTTCAAATAAAATATTTATCTGGTGATAGGAACCATCTTCAGGCCTTCTGCCAAGTCAGAGATAGCTATCTAAACAACTCTGATATTTTTGGACTGTGGGAATCTAATCTTCCCATGTATTTCCTCCCCTCAGTCCATGTTTTCCCAAAAATAATTCATCATTGCTGTGCTAACTATGACCCTGTCCATAGAGCAGTTATGTCCCCATCCCAAACTGTTCTTTTTCCCATAACTTCTAAGCCCATTAATGAAATGATACAATTTCACTCCACTCAGCCCCTTGCTCCTCTTTCCATGGGTTATCTATTTGAAAAAACATCTCAATTGCCCACATCAGAGATAAGTCGTATTGCTCAGACCTTCATGCTACCAAAGCACCAACCTAAGGTCCACCTCCTTTTCTGTAGACTTTTTTTCACTGACACTCGAAGACTCATTGTTGAAATGATATCCTTGATCATGGGATTTAATTCCAGTGAATATGTTGATTACATCACCTTAGTTTTGCTATCAATTTTTACTCCAGGACAGCCCACTGCTGTCAGATATGACTATGCCACTTTCATTGCCAACAAAATCCATCATCAATTCATAAATTTGGAGAGGGAAGGAGTCTTCAAATATACATCTTTTATATACCATCTTTTGTTGTATCATCAACAAGACAACTTTTCTTTCCCCATCAGGAAATTGGACTCAAAAGGAAATCGAAAGTTTGTGATTTTTTGGAGTTCCATCTTTCATAATACCAGTGAGTCCCCTTATACGTATAATGAATTCATTCACTAGTTTGTACATCCAGCAACCACTTTATTGATAGGAGTTTCCCCTCCTAGGATCACTGGTGACATGAAGAAGATTCTGCAGCTCTCTAAATAGTACAGGATAGGGGACTGGTACCTATATCAAAATCATACAGAAATCAGAATGTATGGGTGTGAACTTTGCCCTTTCAAGTTACCTAAATATGTGCCTATGAGATTATTTGCACTATAATATTTTAGATAACTTATAAATACAGACTTAGTCCATTTCTGTACCACAAAGAAAAAGGCTCAACTAAGAATTAGGAACCAGTTAGGCCCTTTTATCATCAATTCTAGGGATGCATGGCAAGAAGTTGAAAAGATTTTAGAATACCACCTTAGATTGAAGAAAAGTTTTTGGTGGGTGCCATATGACCCAAATAGTTTCATATGTGACAGGAGGACAAAAATTAGGCTATCAGTTTATATACATCATAGGATCCCAAAAATTGAACAGTTTGCAAATCAAGATGAATGGGTAGAAGGGACCCTAATAGAAGAGATTAGTGAGCAGGAAAAGACAGAAATTGCTATGAAATATCTTGAGAAAGCCCTTGACCTGGACTCTATTGGACAGGTATCATTCAAGCTGCCTCAACAATAAGAAATTGGTACATCTTCGGCCTGAACTTCTCAATAGCCTGCACAAGAAACCAGCATACTAGTTACAGGAACTTATAAAGGCAAAGAAGTAGAGACCACAGAGCAGCCTACAATGACTGATTAGCTTGGAAAGACCAAAGAACAGAGTCATATACAAATTCCTCCAGCCCAAACTAAAGCAGCAGAAATTTCAGCATTGCAAACACCTCTAAATGAGGAAAGAAATAAAAAGAGGGACAGAGAAACCACCATACCTATCAGTGGACCTACAAAAAAACCTAGAGCAAAGAGACAAAAATTTAATCCTCTTTCAGAAAAGGAAATCATTGAAGAAACCACAGAATGTCTAAGAGAAGAAAGAGTAGTGAGCCAGCAAACTCCTCCATTTGGAGAAACCTCCCCTAGCTCACAAAGGCAGGAGCTAGAAAGACAGCATAGTGTGGAAGTATCATCCACCAATGCACAAAGCAAACATGCCTCAGACATTAAGAAGACATTTACAGAGATAAAAGCCAGGAATGATCCAGTAAGGCTTCAAATTTATAATCAGTATCTAAAGATGCCCCCCTCAAACCAACAGAGATTGATGTCAGTTTATGATATTAAAGGAGGAAAAATGTTAATGAGTTATTCTAAGCCAAAGGTACAACAACCTCAGTCAATAGCAGATTACATCAGAACAAATTTGGAGGTCTTAGCTAAAGATATTCATCCTATGGACCAGATTGAACTTCACAAGCAAACTGGGGAAATGGTCTATTCCACACTAGCTGATAAAGCAATGATGGCCCACAAGCTACAAAATTCCTTGGATAATACAGCTACTCAACTTCACTTGGAGAAAGCCTCTTCTCTGGCCAAGGATAACAGAATCAAATCATTAGAAGAAATCATCATTGGATTGGGACACGATCCCAAAGATGCTAAAGGCATACATTCTTTGATCAAGAAGAAAGAAGAGGACATTGCTGCCCTGAGAAAACAGCTGAAGCTACCTCCTTCAAGACATCCTCAGATAGCAGAAGTTATACAATAGAAATCAGAAGAAGATATGATGGACCTGCTCCTGAAACTTAATGAAAGATTGAATGATACAGAGCAGGCATTAGAGAAAGCACTAAAGGAAAAGCAAGGAGAGTCGACCTCCCAGCCTCCCGAGGTAATTCCCATAGTCTCAACTGTAGTCCCCTCCACACTTGGAACAGTATTAGCTCCAAATGTCCCAGCAGCCACAACAGAGGTAATTACAGGAACATCAACAGCAAGAACAACATTAGGCAACAGTGCTAATTTAAGCACAGAAGAATTGATAAAGACCATGGAAGAACTGAAATTACAAGTTACGGAATTAAAACAAGCAAAAGAAAAATTGGCTAATACAGAAAAGAAGTATGATGCCTCAAAAATAAGTGTTGCAGAAAAAACCAGAGAGATTAAATCCTTAGAAAGGAAAGTTAAAACATTAGAACAAGAGCTCACTTTTGACAAGCCCCTGGCAGAGATCAAGAAAATCCTTTGGGCCAACATCATTCAATCTATAAATGATGTATGGGCATCTATCCAAGTGATTTATGAACATATTGATTTAGTGAAAGCAGCACATGGAGAAATTCAACAGACAAGAGCACAATTAGGCCGAATGCCTGAACAAGCCAACAGACTTATACATTTTTTGAATACCAAAAGTAGGGAACAACTGGAAGCGCTTGGCATCCCAGATAGGACAGACACTATTTTGGAAATCAAGAGGGTGCTAACTAAAATAAATTTGATGCAGAATCTAGAGAGAAGATGTTAAGATATGCAGGTGGAAATCAATTCTTTTATGGAGAAATTCATAGTTTTACAGAATAAAGGGCTACCAAGTCCTTTGGTCATCAATGACAGGTTAATGAAGCACATTGATTATGTAGATAAATTGAATAAGTATGCTGGAGATCAAGCTAGTTCATCAACAAGTGCATCAGGAATAAAAACACTTCCCACAGGCCAAGTTCTCTATGATAGCTTGGAGAACTTATTCTATATTGAACATGAGGTAAAGCACTTGTTTCAACTCCAACCTAATTTTTTCAGATATACAGAAACTGATGAGACTCTGAGGAAACTTCAGAAACACAGATTGCCAGAGCAAAAATGGTGGGAAGACATATTGAAAATTTGTAAATTTACTTTTGGTAAAATGTAAATTTTGGACTTTTACCATAGCAAGATGAACAAAGATGAAGAGGGGTCAAACAGGTCAAAGTGTATCAGAATAGGTGAAAAGTATTGGTCAAAAGAAGGCAGCTAGCACAGAGTTACTAAGAGGATAGAAGCAAGCCAAATAAAAGGGCCTCCCTCCAGCACATTCAGCGAGAATAGGAACAACACAATAGCAGTTCACCTTTCTCCTATCTTTGAGACTAAGTGTCTCTATTTTTCTGTAAAAATAATTAGTCATCACTAGAATATATCTCACTCTGTTATGAGATATTTTTGTAAAGATTTTTTGTATAAATACCCCCTCAATTGGAGTATTGAGTGTGGATACTTAGACATTGCTATAATATTGACTATTTTGGAATAAAGTGTTGTTTGGACCAACTTTGTGGCTTGCTGGATGAAGAATTGGAGCTAAGGAATTTTCTCATAATTCTTGAATCAAACACAGGATCAATAAGTTCATCTATACCTTATGTTTTAAAGTTTTCCTTGTTTAAAATATCATCTATGTTTCATATCTGAATGATAAACGAAAAAGAATAACTCAAAATATGCTTAATTGCACTCTGTTTTCAATCGTTATTATTCTCAATGTTTTTTTCTGAACTAGTATAAACAGTGAATTCTTGATTGTTCCTGTTTCCTAGTTTGTTCATTTTAATCATTTAATTAAGAATTCTTAATTGCTCTTTATTGATGGTTAGTCATGTTCTGCTCTTTTAAAGTATGTTAAAGGATTCTTAGTTTCCCTTTAACCCTTTAAGCCCATTCTGTCTTTCAGTCTCTAATTGTTCCATGTTTGACTACCTTTCTCTGTTAAACCATCCTTTGTGAAGAAACCAAATCCAATTAAGCCATTTTCTTTGATTCCATCAGCCCAATGGACTAAGCTACTTAGTCTTACCCCTTTGCTATTGAATCTCACCACCCAAACTCAAACAAAACCCCCAAACTTCACAACTAGCCTAATATCTTTGAAAAACCAAGCTAAATAATAAAGAGAGAGCCCTCTCTGAGTAGAGATTGGCTAGAATCTATACTTAAAAATCAGTTTGTGGTTACCTCAGACCCCTTTCCTCTTCCCAACAACTTCTAGGAAAATATGAGTGATAACATAGTGGTGAGTCCACTGGGGACCTGAACATTTTGTTTGTCACTATTGTTTACTTTATAAACTATAGACGGAGCCTGAAGTTAGCTAGGTACCCTTTGAAATTCTCTTGCTTTGCAATTGCAGAAGTAAATGAATGCTGCTTCAGTCTATCTCTGGTCTAGTTTATGGATTGAACATCTAGTTTCAAATTCTTGATCAGTTCCTTTTATTATCCAATAAGTCTATAAGAAAGTTCAAATCCCATATCTACAGCCTTTTAAAGAAACTGTAAGAAGTTTTTTTCCCCACCCTTTTAGAGAAAAAAACCAAAAACATTCTTAGAAACCTGGCTTCAGAAAGGACCCGTTACACCAGAGCTAACCCTGATCCAAATCCACCACCTGTGTTTGAAAACCCTAATCTGATCCCTAGGATTCTAAGGAGACAAGATAGCCAAGAGAGTTCTGCTAGTTCACAGCCTTTACATAGATCAACATCCTGTCCAGATAAGTGGATTTACCTTGAGGAGGAACCCTTTGATGAGTATTTTGAGACTTCTTTATTTGTAACCTTTTCTGAATCTGCCTTAGCCCACACGGTTCATGATCCTTTATTCATCGAAAATTTACAACTTGAGATTGTCACTTCACATCTTGATAGACATTTGCAGAATTCTATTCAATTTGAACTTACCTCTGTAGGAACATCAAACCTTTCTGTGATCACTTCAGCCTCTCCAAGTTCATCTCAACCCCAAGCTACCCCTCCATCTACAACTCACATTCCCGTTGTTATCCCCGTTCAACCATCTGTCACACCTACCCCTCCAGCCATGGCAAACAGATACACTCTGCATTTACCTGCCAACCCAGGGGCTATGCCCCAAGACTATCGAAGCAAAATCACTCCTTTTGATGGCTCTAGCACTTACACAACACAACAACATACTAAAAAGATGACAATCTACTTTGAGATATATGAAGTTGATGTCGATGATGTTAGAATGAGGATATTTGTTCAAATTTTAACTGGAGATGTTAGGACATGGTTTAGAGCCATTCCTGCAAACAGTACCAATTACCTACAAGCTCTTTATCAGTCATTCTTGAAAAGATGGGAAAAGAAGAAATATCCTCTTCATATTTTGTGAGAATATGAAAACTTGAAGAGGGGAACACAAGAAACTGTACAAGATTATTGTACTAGGTTCAATAATGTTTACAATGCTATCCCTCAAAACCTTAGACCTCCTCCAGATTTGGCATTAATCAAATTCCCTGATGGATTTGATTCAGATATGGCATACCAACTTAGGGAAAGAGCTCCTCGAACCTTAGAATAAATGCAAAGTATAGCTGTCAGCGTTGAAGCTAACCTAATATCCAAACGAGCTAGAGCCAGAGCTGAAAGGAGGATACCTTTGAAAGAAGAACCCTCAACCTTTGAACAAAAACTTGATGCTATTATTAAAGGTATGGAGAGATTAGGAGATAGAGTAGAAACAATCGAAAGGAAATCCCCTTGGGAGAAATCCAAATTTCAGGAAGAACCAAAATCAGAATACTGGGAAGACTGGCCCTGATCAAAACCTTAGGCCCCCTTTCCAGGAAAATTATGCTGAAGCCTCCACTTTTGATGAACCAACAGAAGACACCCAAATCAATTTGATGGGACTCAAAAATGGAGAACAAGTTTTCTTGACCCAAGACGATTAAGAAGATTTTGTTCTGAAACAATTCCAAACTCAGTCAGGTGAATCATTTGACTTTAGGGAGGGATATGATACAACCATTTATGAAGTCCACAAATAATACAATCTGAGGAGCAGAAGAATAGATGTCCCTGAAACTAATAAACAGAAAGCCACCAAGCAGCGTAACAAAGGTAAGGCCAGTAATATCCCTGTACATATTCTTTCTAGAACAAATCCTAACCCATCTAACCCAATTATTGAAGATGTGTCCGAAAATCAACCAAATAATAGACAACTTTCCACTTCTATTCCCTCTAAAGGAAATGTGGAAGAACCTCCAGAAGTTGATTTGGAAACAACTTCAGCCCATAACCCCACTCCTGAAAAGGAGAAAAACACAGAGAACATAGAAGAAAAAGAGAATCCAACTGTCCGGAACGCAAAAACTCAAGCTGAAAAGCCTTTTAATCTGGAAGATGAAGTAGGCAAATTAAAAATAGCTGTTCCACTATCTGAATTAGCTAAACATGATGTCTACAGAAGCCAAATTAACAAGTCACTCAAAATCTTGGTTAATGAAGATTCAGTAAATGTTTTTGATGATTAGCCCGAATTGATTTTTGGCCCTGAAGTGAATGGGAAATCAATAGATGGAGGAATCCCTCCTTTTTATGTAAGTCTGAACATACATGATAAGATACTTCATAATGCCATGTTCAATTCTGGTGCCTCTCATAACTTAATTCCTAAATTTGTAATGGAGAAATTGGACTTAGACATCACCAGACCGTATAAAGACCTCTTTTCTTTTGATTCAAGTCAGGTCAAATTTTTGGGTTTAATCAAAGACTTATGTGTATCACTAGTTCAATATCCTGCCAAAACAATTTTAATGGACATAGTAGTAGATGATATTCCACCGAAGTATGGCATGTTATTGTCTAGGTCTTGGGGTACAAAGCTTCAAGGATCTCTACAACTAGACATATCTTATGCTATTGTTTCAGTATTCGGTCAACCCAAGAAACTATACAGAGAAACCTTAATGAAGTACATTGTAAGTAGTAAGGAGAAACCCAAAAATTTCCCTATCTACTCAGTTCACTCTGATATGGATTCTTTCATTCTCTACAATGCTGAAATTGATCCTTCAACTAAATTGGAAGTTTTAGCAGCAGAACCAAAAGAAATTGCAAATGATAAATCTAGTGTTCAAATACATGAAATTTTTGAAAATAATGAGTTATCAGACACCCTAGAGAAAACAGAAGAAAGCAAGGAAACAAATCTCCCTATTAAACAGATTCCTGAGACTCCTTACACCAATTATGAACATGAAATCCTCTGGAACTTAGAATTTGATGGTTCAGTTAACAAATTAGGAGCAGGAGCAGGAGTTTGGGTGCACAATCATGAAAACGACCATGCTGAAGGCCATGCCTACATACTAAACTTTAGATGCACCAACAATATGGTAGAATATGAAGCCCTGTTGCTAGGTCTTAAATTAGTTAAGAAATTGGGAGCAATTAGGGTGTCTGTCTTAGGAGATTCTGAGCTAATAGTTCAATAGATTAAAGGACAGTATTCAACAAATGATTCAAGACTAAAGTATTATTGAGATACAATGATAAAGATTCTCAATACATTTTAGGAAACTAAGCTTGCGAAAATCCCAAGAAAACATAATTTGCAAGCTCATAGTCTGGCAATGTTTGCCAGCACCTGCAAGTTACCATTTGAACCTACTCATCAGTTCACAGCTAAGATTAGACATAGGCCAGCTATACCTGACAATTTGAAGAACTGGCAAGTGTTTGATGGTGATAAGCAGATCAATAATTTCTTAACCTTAGATGAAGAATTTTGTAATACTAACATAGATGTAGACATAATTAGTGAATTTGATCAAACAAACAAGATAGAAACAGACATTTCAGCAGAAAGTGCAACTCAAATGCTTCACCCAACCAAATTCACCAAAAAAGAAATGCAGGAACTTCAAGAGATGGATATTGATGAAATTGTTGAAGGAGAATTTGAAGTAATCAATTTAAAATACAATCATTTGCCTCAGGGCTTAACACTTTTGGAAGATCTTTTTGATTTCAATGATATTCCTAAGAAACCCAAGATGAAAACCTTAAGAGTAGATATTGAGGACTATAATTTGGGAACTGAGGATGATCCTAAAATGGTAAAGTTGTCCAAATCTTTACCCCCTGACCAAAAACTCAAATATGTTGAGCTAATGAGAGAGTTCTAGGATGTTTTTGCCTGGAGTTATGAAGACCTGAAATCTTATGACACCTCCATAATTCAACATACAATACCTCTGAAGGAAAACCAGAAACCATTCAAGCAAAATCTTAGAAGAATTAATCCTGTACTTCTGCCCTTAATTGAAAAAGAAATCAAACGAATGTATGAAGTAGGAATAATTGCTCCTATCAGGTTTTCAGAGTGGGTGTCTAATTTAGTACCCACTAGGAAGAAAACTGGAGAAATCAGATTATGTGTCAATTTAAGGAATGTTAATAAGGTTTCTTTGAAGGACAATTACCCCTTGCCCAAGATGGATCACATTTTACAGAGGGTGGTAGGTGCTTCTAGGATTTCTCTCTTGGATGGGTTCTCAGGCTATAACCAGATTCTGGTTCATCCTGATGACCAGGAAAAGACTGCATTTACAACACCATGGGGTACATTCAAATATGTTAAAATTCCATTCGGACTTAAAAATGCAGGGGTGACCTTTCAGAGGGCAATGGACATAGCGTTTGCAAAGGAAATTCATGATTTTCTGGTTATATATCTAGATGACTTGACTATTTTTTCTAAATCAGATCAGCAACACTTGGATCATTTGAGACAAGTATTCTTGAAATGTAGAAAATATGGTATTTCCTTAAATCCTAAGAAGTCATTGTTTGGTCTAAAGGAAGGCAAACTTTTAGGCCATATCATCTCCAAAGAAGGCATCAAGATTGATCCTGCCAGAATAGAAGCTATTCTGCAAATACCCCATCCTAGAAATGTCAAAGAACTTCAAGGTTTCATAGGAAATATCAATTTCTTGAGAAGATTCATATCCAATTTAACTGAATTAATTAGATTGCTTAATAATATGTTGAAAAAGGATTCTAGTATTAGTTGGACAGTTGAAGCCAAGCAAGCTTTTGAGGAAATTAAAATGGCTTTGACTAGAACACCGGTCCTTACAAGTCCAAAGTTTGATAGAGATTTCATAATATTTTCCTTTGCATCAGAACACACCATAGCTATTGTTTTACTACAAAAGGATGATCAAGGATGTGAAAAACCAATAGCCTTTTTTAGTAAAGCACTTAGGGATGCACCACTAAAATACAAAATCATGGAAAAACAAGCCTTTGCATTGGTGAAAGCTATTAAAGACTTTAGAGTCTACATATTGTATTCCCATGTAATAGCCTATGTGCCAAATGCTGTTGTCAAAGACATCTTAACTCAAGATGGAATTGAGAGCAAATGAGGTAAATGGATTGCTGCTATATTGGAATATGATATTGAAATAAGACCTACAAAGCTTATAAAAGGACAGGGATTGGCTAAACTCATGACTGAAACAAATTGTCAAGCCCTAGACATTAATGAATTGGATAACGAACAGGAGATGGCGACTCCACAAATCAGTCAGGCCTTCTTAGATTCACCATGGTATGCTGATATAACTTATGTATTATTAAACCTGCAGGCTCCTCCAGGGTTATCCAGGACAAAGAAAAGGTTTTTAAAGCTGAAAGCTGCAAAATTTTGTATTTTAGATAATGCTTTATTTTGGAAAAATCATGAAGGTATTCTATTGAATTGTTTAGTAAAAGAAGAAGCTGACAAGGTTCTCCAAGAATTTCATGCAGGAGACTGTGGTGGACACCTTTACTGGAAGGCAACTGCAGACAAGATCCTGAGGGCTGGATTTTATTGGCCAACCTTGTTCACCGATGTAAAGAAATTTGTCACTGCTTGCCATAAATGCCAAATTTTTTAGGGCAAGAGAAAACTACTACCTTTACCCCTGAGACCAATCTCCACTGAGAAACCCTTTCAACAATGGGGCTTAGACTTCATTGGAGAAATCCATCCTCCATCTTCTAGCCAACATAAATGGATTCTCACTGCCACAGATTATTTCACCAAATGGATAGAATCCATTCCCTCTAGACAAGCCAATGATACTGTGATTATAGGATTCGTAGAAACCAACATATTGTCTAGATTTGGCTGTCCTGAAAAAATCATAATTGATAATGCTGCTGCCTTTAAATCCAAGAAAATGGTAAGTTCCTGTAATAAATACCATATTACTCTAGGCCATTCCACATCCTATTACCCTCAAGGTAATGGTCTAGCCAAGTCTTCCAATAAAAGCCTAATTAACATCATTAAAAAATTATTGGAAGAGAACAAGAAAAACTGGCACAAGAAACTTACTAATGCACTGTGGGAACACAAAATTACTACAAAGAAATCCATTGGGACTAGTCCTTATGAATTAGTCTATGGCATGGAGGTTGTATTTCCTTCATCCTTAGGAGTTCCAGTAATGAAACTGCTTCAGGAAGCTCAAGTGGAACCCAATGACATTCAAAGGAGAATTAATCAGACCATCCATTTGCAGTAGACCAGAGAGGAAGTATATCAGAGATCTCAAGTGGTACAAGAGAAACTTAAGAAAATATTTGATAAAAGAACCAAGGCAGAGGACTTCTACATTGGAGACAAAGTTTTAAGATGGGATTCCAGGAGAGAGGACAAGGGAAAACATGGGAAGTTTGACTTCCTATGGAAAGGACCTTTTGTTATCCATGCTTTACAAGGGAACAATACCTACTATCTCAAAAACTTGGATGACTCAAAAACAAAAGCAGGGCCAATTAATGGTCAGATGCTGAAGCATTACTATGATCCCACTTTTTAATGTATTCTGATTTTAACATGTAAATACTATATCCTTGGTAATGTCACAGTTTGGATTGGATAGTAACTTGCTGGAGTTGAAGCCCGGAGAGAAGGCCCTAAGCTTCAGAAGGACTACTGTCATACATACAATAAAGCAACCAGCAGAAGGAGATTTCAGAGCATAGTCAAAGTCATTCAGAAGGCCATCTGACCTACTATTCTTGACTTTCCACCAGGAAAAGCCATCCCCAAGTGGAGCCAGTGTTATGCTCCTATACCAATAGGTGTCATATTTCATGATTGACTTGATGAGCTCTGTAATATGTTCATACCTTTTCTTGTTGCAAAGGTTTTCCATATTGTCAAAAAATCAAAAAAATTTAAAAAATGTAAAGAGGGTATACCCTAAAAGAAAAATCAAAGGGTAAAAAGAATAAAATGGTCAAAAAATGAGAAGAAATGAACCCCAAACAAAAATAGACCAGGAAAGTGTGCAAGTCTAAATGCCACTACTATTTTAGTTTCTGTAATAAGTAATTTTGTGCAGCTTGTCGTTTATGCCACCATTGATGAAGAGTCAAACTGTTCAAACTTGGCTCATTCATTTTTCAATTTCATGCTGTAGAAAGAGAATAAATATCTGACCAAACAGTGTAACCTTGGCAGATAAGTAGATAGGCAGAGTAAATAAAAAGGAGCTCAACAGTTTAATCTGAGCCCTTGGATGTAATAAGGTTAGATTTAGATAGACTTCCATATGTAAAAGAAAAAGTGTGATAAGGGTTTGCCAGTCTAAGTGCACCCTAATAAAGAAGAAAAAATGTCAGGCTAAAGTAGGTAGGGTAGGTAGATGATGTTGCAGAATGATACTTGTGATGAAAAATGTGTCTAAATGTGTTGATATTTACTTTCCTCACCAGTGCCAGGCATACATTACACTTGATGCAGTTCAAGCAAGGCAAGGATAAATAACTATCTTCCATTCACATCTTCCCCTAAAGATTTCACTAATTCCTCCTAAAAGTATTAAGGACTTTGAAAATCAAAGGGGCTCAGAGCATTTCTCTGACTTCTGGAGGGACTGGACCCTCGACCCAATGATCTAAAAGCCTAAGTACTCAGAAATCATCCATCTATCATTCATTTCATTTCATAAAGTTTTTCTAGGTAAAAATCCTATTTTACTTAGAAAATGCATAATATCGCTTGAAAGATCCTTTTTCCACTTTAGCCTAAATTTAACTACAAAGTCAATTTTTTTTACACTTAGCGCTTTCGTTTTGTTTCATATTAACTTTAACAATTATTATATAAATCCCGATAAATTAACCCCTCCCGTATTATGTAAATATATTAAAAACCCCGAAATGTTATATAATTCCCGCCCCGGTTAAATAAACCATAAATGTTGTTTAAAAAGGAATTAATAAACTTATCTGGAGTTTATTAATAACCTACCCCGTTGCGCACTACAGGATTAATTAACCCTTTAGGTTAATTAATAACTATCCTCGCCATTCATAAATCACCCCGATATACTTATTAACTTATGTAATGTATCGGGCCCCGCTATATAACTCCCCGCCATCTCCAAAGCTCGTCAGCCATCTGATCATCACATTCCCATCCGATGGTCGACGGCGATATCGTGACCGCCATTCCCACCTCGTTTTAACCCGCGATCGCCCGACGGTTTTCTGTTGTACTCCCGCCACGCGTCGCCCACTCCATATGCTCACTTGCCCTCCGTTCAAAACCGCCTAGCCCCAAAAGCGGTGCGACGCTTACCGCTTACCACCCTTTCGCATAATGACAAAGCGTCACATCACGCTGACGTCATCCGCCCGATAAATGCCAAAAAGTCCCGCCAACCTTATTTTTGCTAAATAAAGTGGAAAAACGTCATTTTCACTGTTATTCACTGCAGACTATGCTCCCATGCAAAACAACGTCCCAATCGACTGTTCGAGCTTGCAGACCACCACCTGGTTGAGAACCTTGCTATGAAACCACCTAGAACCTATCATCCTCCCATCCAGGAGTTATTCACCATCTTGAAATAGGTGTTTATCCAAGCTGTGCTAAAACCATGTGATTTTGGTTTTTTGCTTAAATTTCTACAAGAAACAGCCAAATTCAGGTCTATTCCACATTTGTATTGGCCATACAAATCTCCCAACCTATTGTCTTGCCTATCGTTCACAGAATTTCCCCCATTTCCATCTTTGAATCCACAAGAACCAAAGATGGAAACCCCTGTAGCCCTGAATGTCGCACCCATTAATGCTCCTCACAAAGACTTAGATTATCTGCCTCTTGCAGAGAAAGATTTTCAAATAAAAGATTTATCTAGTGACAGGAACCATCTTCAAGCCTTATGCCAAGTCAGAGATAGCTATCTAAACAACTCTGATATTTTTGGATTGTGGGAATCTAATCTTCCTATGTATTTCCTCCCCTCAGTCCATGTTTTTCCCATAAATAATTCATCATTGCTGTGCTAACTATGACCCTATCCATAGAGCAGTTATGTCCCCATCCCAAACTGTCCTTTTTCCCATAACTGTTAAGTCCATTAATGAAATGATATAGTTTCACTCCACTCAGCCCCTTGCTCATCTTTCCATGGGTTTTCTACTTGAAAAGGCATCTCAATTGCCCACATTAGAGATAAGCCGTATTGCTCAGAGCTTCATGCTACCAAAGCACCAGCTTAAAGGTCCACCTCCTTTTCTGTAGACCTTTTTCACTGACACTGGCAGACTCATTGTTGAAATGATATCCCTGATCATGGGATTCAATTCCAGTGAATATGTTGATGACATCACCTTAGTTTTGCTATCAATTTTTACTCCAGGACAACCCCCTGCTGTCAGATATGACTATGCCACTTGTATTGCCAACAAAATCCATCATCAATTCATAAATTTGGAGAGGGAAGGAGTCTTCAAATATATATCTTTTATATACCATCTTTTGTTGTATCATCAGCCAGACAACTTTTCTTTCCCCATCAGGAAATTGGACTCAAAAGGAAATCGAAGGTCTGTGACTTTTTGGAGTTCCATCTTTCATAATACCAGTGAGTCCCCTTATACTTATAATGAGTTCATTGACTGGTTTGTACATCTAGCAACCACTTTATTGATAGGAGTTTCCCCTCCTAGGATCACTGGTGACATGGAGAAGATTCTATAGCTCTCTAAATAGTACAGGATAGGGGACTGGTACCTATATCAAAATCATACAGAAATCAGAATGTATGGGTGTGAACTTTGCCCTTTCAAGTTACCTAAATATGTGCCCATGAGATTATTTGCACTAGAATATTTTAGATAGCTTATAAATACAAACTTAGTCCATTTTTGTAGCATAAAGAAAAAGGCTCAACTAAGATCAAGAACGAGTTAGGCCATTTTATCATCAATTCTAGGGATGCATGGCAAGAAGCTGAAAAGATTTTAGAATACCACCTTAGATTGAAGAAAAATTTTTGGTGAGTGCCATATGACCCAAGTAGTTTCATATGTGACAGAAGGACAAAAAACAGGCTATCAGTTTATATACATCATAGGATCCCAAAAATTGAACAGTTTGCAAATCAGGATGAATGGGTAGAAGGGACCCTAATAGAAGAGATTAGTGAGTAGGAAAAGATGGAAATTGCTATGAAAGATCTTGAGAAAGCCCTTGACCTGGACTCTTTTGGACAGGTATCATTCAAGCTGCCTCAACAATCAGAAATTGGTACATCTTCTGCCGGAACTTCTCAACAGCCTGCACAAGAAACCAGCATACCAGTTACAGGAACTTCCAAAGGCAAAGAAGTAGAGACCACAGAGTAGCCTACAATGACTGATCAGCCTGGAAAGACCAAAGAACAGAGTCATGTACAAATTCCTCCAGCCCAAACTAAAGCAGCAGAAATTCCAGCATTGCAAACTCCTCTAAATGAGGAAAGAAACAAAAAGAGGGACAGAGAAACCACCACACCTATCAGTGGACCTACAGAACAACCTGGAGCAAAGAGACAAAGATTGAATCCTCTTTCAGAAGAGGAAATCATTGAAGAAACCATAGAAAGTCTAAGAGAAGAAAGAGCAGTGAGCCAACAAACTCCCCCATTTGGAGAAACCTCCCCTAGCTCACAAAGGCAGGAGCTAGAAAGACAACATAGTGTAGAAGTATCATCCACCAGGCCACAAAGCAAATAGGCCTCAGACATTAAGAAGACATTTATAGAGATAAAAGCTAGGAATGATCCAGTAAGGCTTCAAATTTATAATCAGTATCTAAAGATGGCCCCCTCAAACCAGCAGAGATTGATGTCAGCTTATGATATTAAAGAAGGAAAAATGTTAATGAGTTATTTTAAGCCAAAGGTGCAACAACCTCAGTCAACAGTAGATTACATTAGAACAAATTTGGAGGTCTTAGCTAAAGATATTCATCTTATGGACCAGATTGAACTTCACAAGCAAACTGGGGAAATGGTCTATTCCACACTAGCTGACAAAGCAATGATGGCCCACAAGCTACAAAATTCCTTGGATAATACAGCTGCTCAACTTCACTTGGAGAAAGCCTCTTCTCTGGCCAAGGATAACATAATCAAATCATTAGAAGAAATCATCATTGGATTGGGACATGATCCCAAAGATGCTAAAGGCATACAAGCTCTGATCAAGAAGAAAGAAGAGGACATTGCTGCCCTGAGAAAATAGCTGAAGCTACCTCCTTCAAGACATCCTCAAACAACAAAAGTTATACAACAAAAATCAGAAGAAGATATGATGGACCTGCTCCTGAAACTTAATGAAAGATTGAATGATACAGAGCAGGCATTAGAGAAAGCACTAAAGGAAAAGCAGGGAGAGTCGACCTCCCAACCTCCTGAGGTAATTCCCATAGTCTCAACTGCAGTGCCCTCCACACTTGGAACAATATTAACTCCAAATGTCCCAACAGCCACAACAAAGGTAATTATAGGTACATCAACAGTAGGAACAACATCAAGCAATAGTGCTAATTTAAGCACAGAAGAATTGATAAAGGCCATCGAAGAACTGAAATTACAAGTTACAAAGTTAAAACAAGCAAAAGAACAATTGGCTAATATAGAAAAGACGTATGATGCCTAAAAAATAAGTGTTGCAGAAAAAACCAGAGAGAATAAAGCCTTAGAAAGGAAAGTTAAAACATTAGAAAAAGAGCTCATTTTTGACAAGCCCCTGGCGGAGATCAAGAAAATCCTTTGGACCAACATCATTCAATCTATAAATGATGTGTGGGAATCCATCCAAGTGATTTATGAATAGATTGATTTAGTGAAAGCAACACATGGAGAAATTCAACAGACAAGAGCACAGTTAGGACAAATGCCTGAACAAGCCAATAGGCTTATACATTTTTTGAATACCAAAAATAGGGAACAACTGGAAGCACTTGGCATCCCAGACAGGACAGACACTATTTTGGAAATCAAAAGGGTGCTAACTAAAAGAACTTTGATGCAGAATCTAGAGAGAAGATGTCAAGATATGCAGGTGGAAATCAATTCTTTTATGGAGAAATTCACAGTTTTACAGAATAAAGGGCTACCAAGTCCTTTGGTCATCAATGACAGGTTAATGAAGCACATTGATTATGTAGATAAATTGAATAAGTATGCTAGAGATCAAGCTAGTTCATCAACAAGTGCATCAGGAATAAAAACACTTCCCACAAGCCAAGTTCTCTATGATAGCTTGGAGAACTTATTCTATATTGAACATGAGGTAAAG
Source organism: Pinus tabuliformis (assembly GCA_031772625.1). Classification (NCBI taxonomy): domain Eukaryota; kingdom Viridiplantae; phylum Streptophyta; class Pinopsida; order Pinales; family Pinaceae; genus Pinus; species Pinus tabuliformis. The sequence continues at coordinate 1,004,884,931 of CM062811.1, forward strand.
CACTTGTTTCAACTCCAGCCTAATTTTTTCAGATATACAGAAACTGATGAGACTCTGAGGAAACTTTAGAAACACAGATTGCGAGAGCAAAAATGGTTGGAAGACATATTCAAAATTTGTAAAATTACTTTTGGTAAAATGTAAATTTTGGACTTTTACCATAGCAAGATGAACAAAGATGAAGAGGGGTCAAACAGGTCAAAGTGTATCAGAACAGGTGAAAAGTATTGGTCAAAACAAGGCAACCAGCACAGAGCTACTAAGAGGATAGTGTTAGCTACCTATACCAATAGGTTTCATATTTCATGATTGGCTATGGAAGGTCCAAATATGCTCTGCTTTGATGATTCAAAGATCACATATTTCCTAGAGGGTCTGATCTGTGCTTATAGCTTGGTATGGACTTAAAATTTTGATGGATGGTCCAACAGTCTAATCTGGATCATTCCATGGTTTAAATTTGCAGTTGTAGAATAGAGAAAGGAAGTCTGTCCAAACTATTTAATCTTGGCAGACAAGTAGTTCAGGTAGAGAAGAAAAGGCTCCCAACAGCTTAATCTAGGACCTTGGAAGTGATAAGGGTAGAAGTAGATAGGAAAAACAAAGAAAAATCCAAAGAAAAGAAGAGGCAAGTAAGGGTTTGCAAGTCCAAGTGCACCCTCCAAGGAGAAATAAAAAATGCTAGGTAAGTAGCTGGGTAAGTAGTTGGGGTTGCAGAAAGGTTATCTTTACCATTGCACATATGTTAACTGTGTTTACCAGAGTAAAGTCAATTAATTGACAAGGTGTTCACCTCCATCAAGTTATAGAAAGGAGCATGACTAACCTCCCTCTTTCCCCCTTCCATTTCATTACTAACATCCCCTCATCAGCTGAGATTCATGGAAGAAGATCATGGTTTCATGGTGGTTCTTGTTCATTCAAAAGCCACATTTCTTGTCTAAAAATCTTTTCATTTTGATCTACTCTCTAAACTAAGTAAGTTTCAAATAAGCTTAGTGGTTTCCCCTCCATTTACCCCTTCATCCATATTAACTCTAACACTACTATGTAAATCCCCTACATTACCTTTTCCCTTACTAGTATCTAACACCATGGTGTATAAACCCCAAATTTTGTATAAATATCCCTCCCCTTGGTATTATAGCCAATAAGTTCTGTGTCAGGGATCAAATGGCATCTGGTCACTTTGATGAACCTAACCCTAAACCCCTCCCCTCTTCTGAAGTCATTTGGCCCCTTGGAAAGCTTCATTTGCCAAAAGAAGCCCCATAAATAACCTTGTTTTACCTATATCCCCTTCATTTGCAAAGATAACCCCTAAATACCCACTTTGTTCTTGTCTAAAGTATCGGGCCTGCATTATTGCGCATTGAAAACTTTTATAAATCCCTTTTACCCATAAACCCCTTTCAAATCACGAAAAGACCCAAAAAACCACTTCTAACCACATAAACCAAACTTGGCGCATGCATTTGGTTTATTTTTTGAAATACATTGAAAACATTGTAAAAACCCATATTCGAAGGTCTTTGCCCGCTTGCATATCCCCCGAACATATCATTCCCCCGTCCACTGCCGGATCAGATCCAAGAGATCTGACGGTCCGTATCAATATCGGAGCAGCCCCCGCAGCGGACGTTTAGCGCCCGAGAAAATGACGTTGCGTCACGTCAGGGCGCGGCCACGCGTCGCCCGTTCAAGACTCTCGGAGCGCCTTCTGACAAGATCTGCTCCGTACCCTAACCGCCCCGAGAAACCGTGGCGGCTATCCTTAACCGTAACCGCTACGGCCCTAACCGCCAAGCTGCTATCCCACGTCATGCCCACGTCACCTCCACCCTGCCACCGCATCACACTTTTGTCCGTATCTGTGCCAACGTGCCCGCCACCTCATTACCCCGTGGACCAATGGCAGCCCGCCACCTCATCCGATGACGTCATGCTGACGTCATCCAAGGCTGACCCCACCCTATGACGTCATGCTGACGTCATCACAGAAAAAGCGCCAAATTGCAAAAAGTCCATATTTAGCCAAAAAACGTGTTTTTTTTGCACTTTTCGCTCATTTGCTACTATTTCCTTTGCATGCTGTTTTTACGTTCTGAACTGTGCCACCTGCGAGAAACGTCCGGAAGACCTCCAGAGCACCAATTCCACCCACAGCTACGACCTCTGTTCGCGGTTAGCCAGGTATTTCTCATAGTTCATCCTCAATACGCCTGAAATTCACTGTAAATTGCTCAGAACGCTTAAGGAACACTGAAACTCACTATTTCACCGATAGCTTTCCTCTGCAAGCACTTTTGATTACAAATGCAACCTTGAAACCACCAGCCGAGCCTTCATTTCCTGAGTTTGGGGTCAAAAACTGTAAACTGCTCGCGCAAACGTGAGACAGTTGGTCAAAGTTACTTAAAACCTGCCATAGAAGACAGAGGGAGACCAGGCATTGGTTTTATTTATAATTTGAGTAGTATTTCAATTGCTGCATGTCCACTCCACCCTTTGCTCCCCATAAATCACGGTTGCATTGAAAAAACTCACCTCTGTGCTGTACTGCTCACTTGAAACTAATTCACCTGCAAGACAGAAATTGAATAGACCATGGAGACTCCAATTGCACTGAACATCAAGCCTCTCAATGCCCCTCACCAGGAATTAGAATGGAAAGCCCTGGGAGATATGGATTATCAAATGTTAGACTGGTTTCCATTGGGCTCCAAATATAATATTCAGATGCTGAACGAGTTGAGAGCCCAGCACCTTAGTGGAGCAGACATCTTAGGAATTTGGGACTCAAACTTGCCCATCTACAACCTCCCACAGGTAAATCCTATGCCAGAGTTAATCTACAGATGCCAGGAGTGCTATGACCCAGGCCAAAGAGCTGTCATCAGCCCTATAGGCTCAGTCCTGTTCCATATCACCCCAGAGAGTATAAATGAGATGCTGCACTTCCATACTGCAAAGCCATTGACCCCCCTCGACATGCAGAACCTGATAAAGAAGGGGAACAAGTTGTCAAATGACCAAGTCATCAAAATCAACCAGCTGTTTGTAAAACCAGGCTCTGAAGCCATCAGAACTCCTCCTATTGGATATCAGTACTTGAATGAATTGGGGAGAATGCTAGTAGATTTGATCAGCTATGTCCTAGGGTTCAAAGGGCTGGAGGATGTGGATGAAATCATAATGGCAATGCTGTCTATATTCTCTCCTGGTAAGCCCCCAGCTGTACATTATGATTATGCTACATTCATTGCAGATAAGATCCATGACCAGCTTATGAATTTGAAGAGGGAAAGACTGTTCAGGTATACTTCATACATATACCACCTATTCTTGTTTTATCAGCCAGCCAGCTTCTCTATTCGCTTGAAGCAAGTCAATGCCCAGGGAAATCCAAGGTCAGTTGTGTTTTGGACCTCTGTCTTTCATTGTGCCTCTGTATCACCATATACATACTCTGAGTTCATTGACTTATTCATTCATCCAGCCATGACAGTATTGTATGGTGTTCCTCCTCCAAGGTTAACTGATGACATGAGGAGAATTCTCCACCTGAACAAAACCTACAGCATTGGTAATTGGTACCTCTACCAAAACCACACAGTCATCAGAATATATGGCTGTGAGTTGAAGCCTTTTAGGTTGCCAAGGTATGTCCCCATGAGGCTTTTCGCCTTAGAATATTTCAGGCAGTTTGGGAATGCCGATTACCTCCACTTTCAAAGCAAGAACAAGAAGTCACAGTTAAAGGTAAGGAGCCAGCTGGGCCCTTTCCTATACAACAGAAAAGAGGAGGGGTGGAAAGAGGCAAACAGTATCCTAGAGGCCCTCAAACTGCAAACTAGCTTTGAATGGATACCCTATGACCCCAATCACTTTGTCTCCCTCAGAAGGATAAAATACAAATTGGGCAGCTATTCACACGTGAGGCAGCCTGAGATTGAGCAGTATGCCAATGCATTAAGCTGGGAAGAAGGTACCCTAGAAGAGGAAATTACTAGTGAAGAGCTGCTAGAGAGAGAGGCTAGAAATATTCAAAAGGAAGCTGACTTAGAAACTTGTGGACAGGTTCCCCTCTCATACAAAAAACAACTTGGAGCAGCTACTTCATCATCAACAACACATCAGCAAGCTGCCGGGAATACTGCAGAGACAGCCAGCAAAGGCAAAGAAAAGCAGGTGGAACAGCCACCTCCTTTGACAGAAGAGCAAGTGGAAACATTGCTGCAGCAACAAGAAGAGATGGAGCAGCAGGGGGAAGGGCAGCGGCAAGAAGGAGAGCAACATGACAGACAGCAGCCCCTGCAGCAAGAAAGAGTAGTTGATACTCCAAGTTCCACTGAGCAACAGGCTCAAAACATAGTGCCTCCTAGGCCAGAGACTACCTTTGATGCCTCGATCCTCCAAACTCCTCAAAAGGAGGATACATTTGTTTTTAGAAAAAGGGATAGAGAAACTCCCCTGACATCACCTATAAACCAGGGAGAGAAAAGGCAGAGGTTGAATGACTCTTCTAAGGATGACATAGCAACAAGGCAAGCATTGGGCATGGGCCCACCCAGCAAAGAAGTTTCAGCCAGTTCCTTCCAGCAGGAACAGGACAGAGCTATAGGAGGAGAGGGCAGCTCCTCCAGCCAGCAGAAAGAAGGACAAGTAAGCATCAAACAACAATTTATAGACATCAAAAGGAGGAGTGATCCTATCAAAATACAGCTGTACAATCATATGCTAAACTTGGCTCCCACCAATCAGCAAAGACTCATGTCTGCCTTTGATGTAAGTGAAGGCAAAATGATCATGAGTCATTTTATGCCCACAGCACTGCATCCCCAATCTGCCTCAGATTACCTCAGGACCAACCTGGAAGTCATGGCCAAAGACATACACCCAATGGACAAAATCGAACTGCACAAACAGACTGGTGAGATGGTGTATGCCTCCTTGATAGATGAAACATTAGAAAATTACAAACTAAAGAGCAGCCTTAATGCTACAGCCTCTCAGCTAGAATTGGAGAGAGCATCATCACAAGCTAAGGACAACAGAATCAAATCCTTGGAAGATATAATTATAGAGATGGGACATGATCCCAAGGATGTTAAGGGTATCCAAGAAATATTGAAGTTGAGGGATGCAGACATGGCGGCCTTAAGGAGGAAAATCAAACTCCCAGCCACAATCCACCCTCAAACAGATGATGTTGCCCAACAAAGACTTGAAAAAGATGCCACAGATCTGATGATATCTCTATACAAGGAGCTGATCCGGACTCAAGACAAACTAGGAGAATCAGAGGCTGCAAAGGCAGCACTACAGGCAGCATTGAAGCAAAGAGAAGAGGGTCAAACCTCCCAGCCTCCTCCTGAAATAATCAATCTTGAGGAAGCTCCTCCAACAACTGCCCCTCCTCCTCAGCAAACAGGGCCTACAGCACCAACTACATCAACAACTGCACCAACAACAGAGCAGACTCATAGTCTGGATATGCAGAAGCTCAAAAATGAAATTCAAGTCCTGGAAGCTCAAATGTTGGAGCTCAATTCAGCCAAAGAATCTTTGGCTAAAGTAAATGAGAGATATGATAAGAGCAAACAGAATGAAGCTGTAAAGGAGCGAGAAATAAAAGCTCTAAAGAAGAGGATAACTGAGCTTGAGAAGGAGCTCACACTAGAAAAGGTGACAGCAGAGCTAAAAGCAGTCCTTTGGGGCAATATTGGCCGGTCTATCACCAATCAGTGGCAGTATATTGAGACTATGGATGAACAATCAGTACTCATTGCAAAGGAAAACAGGGAAATACACAGAGCTAGAGCAAGCCTTGGCAACATGCCTGATGCTGCCACCAGAATGATCAATATTTTAAATAACAGGACAAGCTCTCAACTGGCCACCATGGGAATTGCCCACAGGACTGAGACAATCTCAATGGTTAAAAGGGTCCTGACACTACGAAACCTGGTTGGAACATTGGAAAGAAGAACCCAGGATATGCAGACTGAAATCAACAAGTTCATGGACAGATTTCAGGCATTACAGAACAGAGGCCTCCCCAGCATATTAAGCAGTGTAGGAAGACTGCTTACCCTTGAAAACTACACTAAGAGGGTTGATGCTTATGCTGCAGAACAAATTGCAAGACAGCCCAGCACTTCAGCAGAATCAGGGCCAGCATCAGGGCAAACTTTATACAATAGGGTGGACAACCTATTTTTTATTATGAATGAGATCAATCATCTGTTTGATGTGCCTCCAAATTTCTTTAAGTATACAGAAGCAGATGAAACCATAGAGGCAATTGTGAAGCACCAATTGCCCACACAGGAAGTCTGGAAGAATTTGACACAGATAATATTATCAAGCCAGAACCTGTAAGTGATAATTTTTCCAGTTTATAAGTAATTCATACACAGGTAGAATTTTGATAGATAAGCATACAGAGCAAAGATGTAAGGCTGAGCCAACTCAGGAAGGCTATTCGGTCGCCACAGCAGCAATCACAGTCACAGATGGCAAACCTGAGAAAATACAGTGCAGCAGACATAAAGACGTGTTCGCCAGCATTAAAGCAGAGCGGCTCAACCGACTCAATGATCTCCAAAGGTAAAATTATCCTCTGACAGACATAAAAGGCATTTATGCGGCATTTAAAGTTGTAATAACTTCTTCTCTACTTTCTGAACAAACTTATGAAGATATTTTCATAAGTTTGTTCAGAAATAGTCAAAATAGTGCTTCAGCATCCTGCCATTGACAGGACCTTCATCCAAGTCAGATTCAGTTAGACTTTTGAGGAAATAGGTATTATTACCTTGTACTGCTTGGACAGCAAATGGTCCTCTCCATAAGGAATCAAATTTTCCATGTTTTCCTTTCTCTTCTCTTCTTGCATCCCACTTGAGGACTTTATCACCAACATTAAAATATTCTGCTTTGGTTCTTCTATCAAAGGCCTTCTTCATTTTTTCTTGTAATACTTGAACTCTGCTGAAAACTTGATCTCTGGTTTGCTGCAGACATATGATCTGATTAATCCTTCTTTGCATATCATTTGGTTCAGCTTGGCTTTCTTGAAGAAGCTTCATTACAGGCACTCCTAAGGATGAGGGGAATTTGGCTTCTAGTCCATAAACCAACTCATATGGGCTGGTCCCAATTGATCTTTTGGTTGTTAGTCTATCTGCCCATAAGGCATTGACTAGTTTCTTATGCCAATTCTTTTTATTTTCTTCCAACACCTTCTTTATGATGTTCACCAGGCTTTTGTTTGATGATTCAGCAAGGCCATTTCCTTGGGGATAGTATGCAGTAGAATGGCCCAAAGTAATATGAAATTTATGGCAAAAGTTCACCATTTTCTTGGATCTGAAAGCAGCAGCATTGTCTGTAATGATTTTATCAGGGCAGCCAAATCTGGCCAGTATGTTGTTCTCCAAAAACTGAATGATTATTGAATCATTTGCTTGTCTGCATGGGGCAGCTTCAATCCACTTGGTGAAGTAGTCTGTGGCTGTCAAAATCCATCTGTGTTGTCCTGAAGATGAGGGATGAATTTCCCCAATGAAGTCCAAGCCCCATTGTTGAAAAGGTCTGTCTGTTGCAATGGGCTTTAAGGGAAGAGGCAGTAGCTTTCTTTTCCCCTCAAACACTTGGCATTTATGACATGAGGTTGTGAATTTCTTGACATCAGAGAACATGGTGGGCCAGTAGTATCCAGCCCTTAGTATCTTATCCACAGTGGACTTCCAGTACAAGTGTCCACCACAGTCACCTGCATGGAATTATTTTATGATATTGTCAGTTTCATTTTCAATTAAACAGTGCAGCAATATACCTTCATGGTTTTTCCAAAGCAAATTGCCATCCATTACACAAAATCTTGATGTTTTCATTTTTAAGAACCTACACTTAGTTCTGGACAGTCCTGGGGGAGCACACAGGTTTTGCAAGACATAACAGATATCAGAGTACCAAGGAGATTGTTCAAAGGCTACATTGATCTTTGGAGTCGCCAACTCTGTTTCACTGTCCAGCTGATTGATATCTAAGGCTTGGAAATTTGCTTCTATCATTAACTTGGCCAGACCTTGCCCTTTTATTAGTTTAGTTGGTTTTATCTCAATATCAAATTCCAATATGTTGGCAATCCACTTTCCTCTTCTGCCCTCTAAGTTTTCTTGGGTGAGAATGTCTTTGACAATAGGACTTGGTACATAAGCCACAACATGGGAATAAAGGATATAAATCCTAAAGTCTTTAATGGCCTTGACCAAAGCATAGGCTTGTTTCTCCATGATTTGATATTTTAGAGGTGCATCTCTAAGAGCCCTGCTGAAGAAGGCAATAGGCTTCTCATTTCCTTGGTCATCTTTCTGTAATAAAACAGCAGCAATAGTATGCTGGGAGGCAAAAGAGAAGATGATGAATTCTCTGTCGAACTGAGGATTGGTCAACACCGGGGTTTGAGTGAGGGCCAGCTTTATACCTTCAAAGGCTTGATTTGCTTCAACTATCCATTTCACCTTTGAATCTTTCTTTAGCATATTATTAAGCAATCTGATCAACTCGGCCAGATTTGGGATAAACCTCCTTAAGAAGTTGATTTTTCCCAAGAATCCTTGCAATTCTTTTATATTTCTTGGGTGGGGCATTTGTAGGATAGCTTGTATCCTATCTGGATCAATTCTTATGCCATCTTTAGAGATGATATGGCCCAATAGTTTACCTTCCTCTAAACCAAACAGGGATTTTTTGGGATTCAACGAAATTCCATATTTCCTACATGTTAGGAAGATCTGTCTCAAATGTTTCAAATGTTCTTGGTCAGACTTGGAAAAAGGTGTGAGGTCATCTAAATAAATGACAAGGAAATCATGAATCTCCTTCGTGAAAGCAATATCCATTGCTCTTTGAAATGTTGCCCCGACATTCTTCAACCCAAAAGGCATTTTAACATACTTGAAAGTTCCCCATGGGGTTGTAAATGCAGTTTTGTCTTGATCATCAGGGTGTACTAGGATTTGGTTGAAACCCGAGAATCCATCAAGTAATGAGATCCTTGAGGCCCCTACCACTCTTTGGAGAATATGATCCATCTTAGGTAAGGGATAGTTGTCTTTGAGGGATACTTGGTTCAGATTCCTTAAGTCCACACACAGCCTAATTTCACCGGTCTTCTTTCTTGTAGGGACTAAGTTGGAGATCCATTCAGAGAATCTGATTGGTGCTATGATGCCTGCCTTAAACATTTTCTGTACTTCTTGTTCCATCGCTGGGAGAAGCATAGGATTGATTCTCCTCAATTTTTGTTTAAAGGGCTTTTCATCAGGCTTGAGAGGGATAGCATGCTGGATAACAGAGGTGTCATAAGACTTTAGGTCCTCATAACTCCATGCAAAGACATCCTGGAACTCTTTAAAAAGGTCAATGTATTTTGGCTTTTGATCAGGAGGTAAAGATGCAGACAATTTAATTATTTTGGGTTTGTCAATTGTACCTATGTTGTATTCTTCAATGGCTGCATTTAAGGGCTGCATTTTTGGTTTTCTAGGAATATCATTTGAATCAAAGATGTCCTCTAGGGGAGTTAGGCCTGTTGGTAGAAAGTTGTCTTTCAGCTCTATGATTTCAGTTTCAGCATTTGCCACTTCCTCACAATTGATTGATTGAATTTGCTGAATGCTGTCCTTGTCGAAAATAGTTGGATTTAGCATTTGTTTTGCTGTCCTGGGTGATATTGGGTGAGTAATCTCCTGAAACTGTATTTGTGATTGACTTGCTTTGTCATTGTCAATATTTAGTCCTGAAAATTCTTGCTACAAAGTCAAGAAATTGTTTATTTGCTTGTCATCATCAAACACTTGCCAATCATTGACATTGCTTGGGACAGATGGTCTGTGTTTTATCTCAGTTGTAAAACAATGATGGGGCTCAAAAGGCAGCTTGCAGGTACTTGCAAAGGTAGCTAAACTATGAGCATGTAGATTGTGGGTCCTAGAAATCTTAGTGATTTGGAATTCAAAGAAGGAGTTTAGTACATCTGCAACAGCAGACCTATAAGACCTCAATCTTTTATCATTGGTGACAAAATTTCCCTTTACTTGTTGGATAACTAGGTCTGAGTCTCCTAGGATTGACACTTTTATCGCTTGTAGGGACTTTACGAACTTGAGACCTAGCAAGAGAGCCTCATATTCAGCCATGTTGTTAGTGCATCTGAAATTCAATCTATAGGCTCTGCCTTCTGCATAGCTATTTTCTTTATTGTGTATCCAAACTCCAGCCCCTGCTCCTAATTTGTTAACTGCACCATCAAATTCAAGGAACCATAGAATGTCCTGTTGGGAAGGAGTTTTAATGATCTTTTCATGGGCTGGCAATGTGAGTAGAAGTTGTGGTTTTTCCTTTAGGTCGTCTTCTAGGACAGTTTCATCATTTGATTGGGTATGCTTGAGATTTAGAACAGCAGCAGTATCTAGTGTTTGATTAACTGTTGTTTCATGGGTGGTGATACTTTCATTTGAGTCTTTCTCTTGTATGAATATTTTGGTTTCAACTTCACCTTTTGAGGGAGTTGTGGTGTCATTGAAGAGAATGTATGAGTCTATGTCTGAATGGACAGCATATATGGGAAAGTTTTGAGGCTTTTCTTCACTGCTGACCATGTATTTCATGAGTGTTTCTCTGTACAGTCTTTTTGGTTGCCCAAAAACAGAGATGGTGGCATATGACATGTCTAATTGTAGGGAACCTTGGAGTTTAGCTCCCCAAGATCTTGATAACAACATCCCATACTTAGGTGGAATATCAGCAACTACCACATCCATTAGGATTGTCTTGTTTGGGTATTGAACCAGAGACACACATAAATATTTTATGAGACCCAGACTGTTTAATCTTGGCAGACAAGTAGTTCAGGTAGAGAAGAAAAGGCTCCCAACAGCTTAATCTGGGACCTTGGAAGAAATAAGGGTAGAAGTAGATAGAAAAACAAAAGAAAAAGCCAAAGAAAAGAAAAGGCAAGTAAGGGTCTGCAAGCCTAAGTGCACCCTCCAAGAAGAAACAAAAATGCTAGGCAAAGTAGCTGGGTAAGTAGATGGGGTTGCAGAAGTGGTATTCATTTCAGATTTAACCTTGATGGTCAAGATGAGAAAAGAAAAACAAAGAAGCATGTCTAACTTCCCAATTATCCCTTTTCCCACTCATTACTAACATCCCCTCATCAATTGAATTGCTTAGAAAACTTGAGGTTTGATGGTGGTTTTATTCATTGAAAAGCCACATTTCTTGTCTAAAAATTATTTTCATTTTGATCTACTCCCTGAACTAAGTAAGTTTCAAGTAAACTTAGTGATTTTTCCCCTTCATTCACATATTGCCCCATATTAACTCTAACTCTATTATGTAATTCCCATATGTTACCCTTTCCCTAGTATTATTAACACCATGGTGTATAAAACCCCAAGCATTCTATAAATATCCTCCTTTTAGCATTATAGCTAAATATGTCTGTCTAAAGGGAGACTTTATTCCACCTGGGACTGTGGTCAACCCTGTCCTGGGGCTGCTCCAACCTCTGGTTATGAGCAACAACCTTTCCCCTAAGCTCTCACCTTCCCTCTGCTCACAAAAACCCAAAAAATCCCCAAAAAACCTTGCTAAAACCCCTTTTGTCCCTTTAACCCGCTTCATTGTCAAAAATACTCTAAAAACCCACTTTTTTCCTTTATCCAAAGTCTAAGCACCGGGCGCATTTTTGCAAAAATATCCCTAAAAAACCCATTTTTATGCTATCCAATGGTTCGGGCGCTATATTGGTTTTATTTGAAAATACATTAAAAAACATCGAAATCCTTCATACCCCAATGGTCTTCCGCTAAGCGCGCATCCAAAAAAATATATTTCTTAAATCCCGCCCCCCTTCGGTATCGCTCGATCACTTCATCAACCCGTCAGCCGTCCGATCGAGCGCCTCTGATCAGACGGCCCTTATGCATATCGGGTTGGTCCTGACGCCCGACAGTTAGCACCCGAGAAACTGACGAAGGGTTACGTCAGTCCTCGGCCACGCGTCACCTTCTCAGTCTCTCGGGTCGGCCTCTGACAAAACCGGGGCTGTATTGTAAGCGGTCCGAGAAAACCATTACCACTGTTTCACTTACTGCCCGGTTTTGCTGGTCCCATGTCATGCCCACGTCAGAGCCACGTCGCTGCCACCCCGTCGTCGCATCACCTCATTCATTCGTCCCTTCGCTGACATGTCCGCCACTTCAGCATATCCATGGACCAACCAAGACCTGCCACATCACCCGGTGACGTCATGATGACATCATCTAACTCCGACCCCACCCGATGACGTCATGCTGACGTCATCCCAAAAAGGCGCCAATATGATAAAAAATCCATATATTGGCCAAAATTTCGTGTTTTTTCTACTTTTGCCGAAAGAGACTGTTGTTGTTCCTGCATGTATTTGAAGACCATACCAGTGCCAACCTGCATAGTTCGACTCTGAAACCGCGGGCGCCTCCGTCGTACCTACATTTGCAACTGTCATTGGCAATCCGTAAGGTATTTCTCGAAATTATTCTCTGCACCTGGTTTTTATCCAAATTTCTACAAACAAACTGTTAAGGGAGTGTTAAAACACTGAATTCACCATCTGGTATCTAGTAACCTGTACCTACTTCCCTCTGGCAAGGCAACAAACAGTCTGTAAAACCTGCATTTGACTAAATCAACCTGAATTCACAGGTAGTTCACGCAATCGTGAGCTAGAAACCTCCGCTGGCTAAACTCACCATAGAAAAGTTTTGGTCAGCCCTGCTATTGTTTTTATCAATCCGTTAAACAGTATTTCAATTGCTGTTTGCTAAATTCACCCTCTGGTCCTTAAAATTCACACTTCCATTGTAAGGAATCACCTCTGTGTTGTTTTTCTTACTTCAACCAGTTCACCTGCAAGTCAGAAGCTCAGTAGCCATGGAGACACCAATAGCTCTAAACATCCAGCCTCTGAATGCCCCTCAAAAAGAGATAAATTGGAAACCCCTGGGGGACTTGGATTATCAAATGTTAGATTGGTTTCCAATGGGCTCCAAGTATAATATTCATATGATCAATCAAATAAAAGCCCAACACCTTAGTGGGGCTGATATTTTAGGGATTTGGGATTCAAATTTGCCCATTTACAACCTCCCTCAAGTCAATCCCCTTCCAGACTTGATCCACAAGTGCCAGGAATGCTATGATCCTTGCCAGAGAGATGTTCTTACTCCTACACGTTCAGTGTTGTTCTACATCACTCCAGAAATCATTAATGAGATGCTCCACTTCCACACTGCAAGACCATTGACACCCCTGTCCATGATGGATTTAGTAAAGAAGGGAACTAATTTGTCACATGCCCAGATTGTCAAGATCAACCAGTTGTTTGTAGATTCAGATTCTGAAACTGTAAGAACTCCTCCTATTGGATATGAGTACCTGAATGAATTGGGCAGAATGCTGGTGGACTTGATCAGTTATGTCTTGGGGTATAAGGGAATTGAAGATGTTGATGACACCATAATGGCAATGTTGTCCATATTTTCCCCAGGAATGCCTCCTGCTGTACACTATGACTATGGTACCTATATTGCAGAAAAGATTCATGAGCAGCTAATGAATCTACCAAGGGAAAGAGTGTTCAGATTCACTTCATACATATACCATCTGTTCTTGTTCTATCAACCAGACAGCTTCCCTGTTCCCCTCAAGAAACTAAATGCCCAGGGAGTTCCAAGATCAGTTGTCTTTTGGTCTTCAGGTTTTCATAGTGCTTCTCTCTCACCATACACATACTGTGAGTTCATAGACTTGTTCATTTTCCCAGCAATGACCTTGCTATATGGTGTACCTCCTCCAAGGCTAATTGATGAGATGCAAAGAGTCCTCCACCTCTCTAAAGCCTACAACATTGGTGATTGATACTTCTACCAACACCACACAATGATCAGGATTTATGGCTGTGAATTGGACCCTTTTAGGTTTCCAAGGTATGTCCCCATGAGGCTCTTTGCCCTAGAATACTTCAGACAATTTGGAAATGCTGACTACATCCATTTCCAAAGTAAAAACAAGAAGGTGCAACTGAAGGTAAGGAGCCAGCTGGGTCCTTTCTTATATAACAAAAGAGAAGAGGGATGGAAGGAGGCAGATAGCATCCTAGAGGGCCTCAGATTTCAAACCAGCTTCAGATGGTTACCCTATGACCGTAATCACTTTATTTCCCTCAGGAGAATAAAACACAAATTAGGCACATATTCACATCTGAAGTTGCCTCATATTGAGAAGTATGCTAATGCCTTGAGCTGGAAAGAAGGCACTCTAGAAGAACCAATTACTAAAGAGCAGATGCTAGAGAATGAAGCTAGAAATCTACAAAAGGAGGCTGACTTGGAAACTTGTGAACAGGTCTCTTCCTCATACCAAAGGCAACTTGGAGAAGCTGCCTCATCTTCAACAACACATCAGCAAGCGGCCATGAAAACTCAGCAAGCATCCAGCAAAGACAAAGGAAAGCATGTGCAGGAGGAACAGTTACCTCCTATGAATCAAGAACAAACAGATAAAGAGATGGAGCAGCAGCAAGAACAACAGCAACAACAGGAAGAACAAAGGCAGGAACAGCCTGTGCAGCCAGAACAAATAGTGGAAGCCCCAAAATCCACTGAGCAACAGCCACAACAAACTGTGCCTCCAAGGCAAGAAATATCAGTTGGAGCATCAATCCTCCAAACTGCACAAAAGGAGGATGTAAGCAGAAAGAGAGACAGAGATACTCCCCTAACATCTTCTATAAATCAGGGAGAAAAAAGGCAAAGATTGAATGATTTTTCTGAGGAGGATGTGACAATAAGGCAGGCATTAGGCATGGGCCCACCAAGCAGAGAAGCATTCGCCAGTTCCTTTCAGCAGGAACAAGACAGAACAATAGGAGGAGAAGTCAGCTCCTCTAGCCAGCAGAGAGAGGGAGAAATGAGCATTAAGCAATAGTTCATTGAAATTAAGAAGAGGAGTGAGCCGATAAAAATACAGCTATATAACCATCTGCTAAAAATGGCTCCCACCAATCAGCAGCGCTTAATGTCTGCATTTGATGTTAGCGAGGGCAAGATGATCATGAGCCATTTCTTGCCAACTGTAGCACAGCCCCAATCTCATGCAGATTATATAAGGACCAATCTTGAGGTCCTTGCCAAAGACATCCACCCAATGGATAAGATTGAATTGCACAAGCAGACAGGTGAGATGGTCTATGCTTCCTTGGCAGACCAAACATTGGATAACTACAGGCTACAAAGTAGCCTTAACAATACAGCCTCTCACCTAGAGTTGGAGAGAGCATCATCCCAGGCAAAGGACAACAGAATAAGGTCCTTAGAGGATATAATTATTGAGATTGGGCATGATCCCAAAGATATCAAGGGAATACAAGAAATATTGAAATTAAGGGATGCTGACATGGCAGCTCTAAGAAGAAAGATCAAACTCCCAGCTATGATTCACCCCCAAACAGATGAAGTAGCTCAACAAAGGCATGATAAAGATGCCACAGCTCTGCTGGTGACTCTCTATAAACAGCTTATCCAGACACAAGAGAAGCTGGGAGAATCAGAGGCTGCACAGGCAACATTACAGGCAACCTTGAAACAAAGAGAAGAAGTCCAGACCTCTCAGCCTCCTCCTCAAATCATTAATCTTGAGGAAACTGCTCCCATTATTACTCCTCCTCCTCAGCAGACTGATCAAGCAGCACCTTCTACGACAGCTGCACCAACAACAGAGCAGACTCATAGTCTGGATATGCAGAAGCTTCAAAATGAGATTCAAGTCCTAGAAGCTCAAATGTTAGAGCTTAATCAAGCCAAAGAATCTTTGGCTAAAGTAAATGAAAGGTATGATAAGAGCAAACAGAATGTGGCTGAGAAAGAAAGAGATATAAAAGCTCTCAAAAAGAGAATAACTGAGCTTGAGAAAGAGCTCACACTTGATAAGGTGACAGCAGAGCTCAAAACAGTCCTATGGGCCAATATTGGCCAGTCCATTACTGATCAGTGGCAATTCATTGAGACCATAGATGAGCAGTCAGCGCTCATTACAAAGGCAAATAGGGAGATACACAGAGCAAGAGCAAGCCTTGGCAACATGGCTGACGCTGCCAATAGGATGATCAACATATTAAATAACAGGACAAGCTCTCAACTGACCACCATGGGAATTGCTAACAGGACTGAGACAATCTCAATGGTTAAAAGGGTCCTGACATTAAGAAACCTGGTTGGAACATTAGAAAGGAGAAGCCAAGATATGCAGACCGAAATCAACAGGTTCATGGACAGGTTTCAGGTATTACAAAACAGAGGCCTCCCCAGCATACTAAGCAGTGTGGGAAGACTGCTTACCCATGAAAATTATGCTAAAAGGGTCAATGCCTTTGCTGCAAGTCAAATTGCAGGACAGCCCAACACTTCAGCGGAATCAGGGCCAGCATCAGGGCAGACTCTCTACAATAGGGTGGAAAACCTGTTCTTCATCATGAACGAGATCAATCATCTGTTCGATGTGCCTCCAAATTTCTATAAATATACAGAAGCAGATGAAACCATAGAGGCAATTGTGAAGCACCAATTGCCCACACAGGAAGTCTGGAATAGATTGACACAGCTAATATTATCAAGCCAGAACCTGTAATGTCAAGTTTTTTCAAATTTATAAGTGATCATACACAGGGAAAATTTTGGTAGACAAGCATACAAAGGAAGGATGAAAGGCTGAGCCAACTCAGCAGGGCTATTCGGTCACCACAGTAGCAAGCACAGTCACAGGTGGCAGGGCCGAGAAGATACAGCGCAGCAAACGTAAAGGCACATTTTCCAGCATTAAAGAAAAGCGTTCCAACCGACTCAGTGACCTCCAAAGGTCAAAATATCCTCTGACAGACTTAAAGAGCAGTTATGTTATATTCAAAGCTGTAATAACTTCTTTTCTACATTTCCGTACGAAGTAATGAAGATATTTCTCTCTCAGATGACTCAATGCCTGAGATATTTTGTATAAACATTTCTATAAAGTCCCCTTCGCATGAGTTTGCAAAGGGTTGTTGTTGATTTCACTTCTATATTTCTGTTGCTGTACAACTCTCAGAGAAATAATACAAAAGGCGGATGGAATTTCCAAAGCTCTGTGTCCCTTGATGCACTGTGGTGGCTGGCTGAATGTTATAGGATTCCTACGTGTTTCATAGCACAATAAGTCTTCTTTAAAACTCTGCGTTATATGTTTTCTAGTCTTTCATCTTCTTTCATGTTTGTGAGTTTTACACTTAATGGCAAAGTAAAAGAATAGTTCCAGGATTTAATCACAGATTACCCTGAACTCAATCTAAGCTGTTATAAATATTTTCTTCAGATAGAGTAAATAAGGTGTAATTCTTAATTGCTACACTTTCAAGCTATATCTCTCACTGTGATAAATATTTTCAGGAATTCAAGTTTGCTCCTGAAGCATCTATCTCTTTCCCACATCCCAGCTTAGTGGAAAATTCTTGAATGCTTTTCACTGGTTGTTCACATGTCACCATCATAATCTAACTTTGTTATATGAAGTATTTAAATGGCCTTGTAATTTCAGTAAATCATCTCAAGTTTTCTAAACACTTGTAGCCACAGACTCCATTTCCCAATGAAATAAACTCATCTGCAGATTGCACACTTCAAGTACAGAAAGATATCCCTCAACCAAAGCATAAAACTAAACACCCTCATTTCATAGCTAGCCTAAAATCTCCACAGAACAGATACAAATTATAAAGAGAGAGCCCTCTCTGATTACAGTGTGGCTAGGCACTGTAATCCAAAGATTGGTTAGTGGTTACCCTGGCCGTGTTCCCTTAGAGTCAAAGGGAACAACTTGGGTGCTAACATAATTGGCGACTCCACTGGGGACTTCTTAGGATTTTCCAATTTCTATACATCTCTCAAAACTGCAAATCAAGCCTGAAAGTTAGTCAGGAAGCCTTCAAAACTATTTCTGTATCACATTGACAGCTTTAGGGAAGAGCTTTTTCAGTGAGTCTTCATCTCAGCTTTGGAATATATATAGCCATTCCAAATTCTTTATCCAGTCCTTGCAGATATAAAAGCTTCCTATAAAATCCTAAAAAACAGTTAGAAGCTGGCTCCCAAGAAAAATCCACGGCATACTAGGGAAAATCCTGACCCTAATCCACCCATCATTGTTGATAATCCAAATACCATCCCTAGAAATATTAGGAGGCAGCAAAGGCAGGAGCAACCTGCTGATTTGACCTCAGAGTCAGATCATCCCAGCCTCATCCCTACTCCATGCAAGGTCCTTTTCCGGTCCACCCCTAGTTCCCCTAGCTCACCGTCCACATCTCAAACTTCTCCTCTCACATCCTCATCCACTGCTCATATCCCCTTGACCAACACTCTAGGTTCATCCTCACTTGTCACCCCTGTCATACCTGCTGTTCCTATTATCCCAGCTGCACCTGTTAATCCTCTAAATCCTGTAAATATGGCTAACAGATATGCACCCTTGCAAATACCAGCTAATGCTGCAGCTTTACCTCAAGATTACCAAAGTAAAATCTCATATTTTGACTCCAATGGCTCTCTAACAGCTGTCCAGCATGCCAAGAAGATGCAAGACCATTTTGAGACCTATGAAATAGATGATGACAGTGTCCGAATGAGGATGTTTGTTCAAAGCCTAACTGGGGATGTAAGAACTTGGTTTAGATCCCTGAATGCAAACTCCATTGCAACTCCTGATGAACTGTATCAAGCCTTTACTACCAGATGGGAGAAGAAGAAAGATCCCCGGCACATACTTGCTGAATATGAAACAATCAAGAGAGGTCCGCAAGAGACCGTTCTGGAGTATTGTGCTAGATTCAACAATGTGTACAATGCAATACCACAAAACCTAAGACCTCCTCCTGATTTGGCCTTGTACAAATTCCCTGATGGATTTGATCCTGACATGGCATATCAGTTGAACGAAAGAGAACCTGAAACCCTTGAAGACGCCCAGAAGGCTGCTGTCATAGTGGAGGCAAACCTGATTGCCAAAAGAAACAGGGCAAGGTTAGAAAAGAGAAGCATATACAAAGAAGAACCTACAGCCCTTGATCAAAAACTTGATGCAATACTTAATGGTATGAAGAGATTGGGTGATAGGGTAGAATTGGTTGAGAGAAAAGCATCATGGGAAGCACCACAAAATAATCCTCCTAGGAATCCAAATTTTAGGAGAAATCCAAACCCAAACATTGGCAAGGCCAGTGCTGACCAAGACATAAGACCCCCTTTCCAAGAAAATTATGTAGAAACTTCCACATCAACTGAGCCCAGTGAAGATCCTGAGATTAATTTAATGGGTCTAGATGGTGAAAGTCAAGTTTTCTTAACACAAGAGGATCATGAGGATAATGAAATCAAACTATTCCAAACTAAATCAGGTGAATCCTTTGACTTCAAACAAGGCTATGACACTGCTGTTTATGAAGTCCATAAACAATACAAGCTGAGGAGCAGAACTGTAAATGTTAACCAGCCTGAAAAGAAAAAGGATAATCAGCAGCCCGAAAGAGTCACAGGCACAGAACCTAATGACAAAATAAATTCACATACACAAGAAGTGATTGTTGAAGAGATCACCGAACCACTGTCCACAAAACAGCAGCCTATGGTCACTCCCCCCTCTCATCCTTATTCAACTATTTCTCCTCAAGAAATGAGTAAAAAGGATAAGTCCCAAAATCAAGATAAAAATCAAGAAGAAGATTTAATGAATAAGGAGAGGACTGTCACCTATAACCCCAGGACCCAATCTGAAAAATCCTTTGATCTAGAAACTGAAATTGGCAAAATAAAGATAGCTATTCCTCTCGTGGAACTAGCCAAGCATGACATCTATAAACTACAGATCAAAAGGTCCCTTCAACTCACCAGCAACATAGATGATGTCAATGTGCTGGATGACACTCCAGAATTGTTATTTGGCCCAGAAGTGGATGGAAAAACAATAGTCACAGGGGTACTACCTTTTTATGTCAGCCTACATATTCATGACAAAATACTACACAATGCAATGTTTGATTCAGGTGCTTCTCACAACCTCATGCCAAAAGCAGTCATGGAAAGACTGAATTTGGACATAACTAGACCATACAAGGACCTGTTTTCCTTTGATTCCAGCCAAGTCAAGTGCCTAGGTCTCATAAAAAATTTATGTGTGTCTTTGGTTCAATACCCAAATAAGACAATCCTAATGGATGTGGTGGTTGCTGATATCCCACCCAAGTATGGGATGCTGTTATCAAGATCATGGGGAGCTAAACTCCAAGGTTCCCTACAATTAGACATGTCATATGCCACCATCTCTGTTTTTGGGCAACCAAAAAGACTGTACAGAGAAACACTGATGAAATACATGGTCAGCAGTGAGGAAAAGCCTCAAAACTTTCCCATATATGCTATCCATTCAGACATAGACTCATACATTCTCTTCAATGACACCACAACTCCCTCAAAAGGTGAAGTTGAAACCAAAATATTCATACAAGAGAAAGACTCAAATGAAAGTATCACCACCCATGAAACAACAGTTAATCAAACACTAGATACTGCTGCTGTTCTAAATCTCAAGCATACCCAATCAAATGATGAAACTGTCCTAGAAGACGACCTAAAGGAAAAACCACAACTTCTACTCACATTGCCAGCCCATGAAAAGATCATTAAAACTCCTTCCCAACAGGACATTCTATGGTTCCTTGAATTTGATGGTGCAGTTAACAAATTAGGAGCAGGGGCTGGAGTTTGGATACACAATAAAGAAAATAGCTATGCAGAAGGCAGAGCCTATAGATTGAATTTCAGATGCACTAACAACATGGCTGAATATGAGGCTCTCTTGCTAGGTCTCAAGTTAGTAAAGTCCCTACAAGCGATAAAAGTGTCAATCCTAGGAGACTCAGACCTAGTTATCCAACAAGTAAAGGGAAATTTTGTCACCAATGATAAAAGATTGAGGTCTTATAGGTCTGCTGTTGCAGATGTACTAAACTCCTTCTTTGAATTCCAAATCACTAAGATTTCTAGGACCCACAATCTACATGCTCATAGTTTAGCTACCTTTGCAAGTACCTGCAAGCTGCCTTTTGAGCCCCATCATTGTTTTACAACTGAGATAAAACACAGACCATCTGTCCCAAGCAATGTCAATGATTGGCAAGTGTTTGATGATGACAAGCAAATAAACAATTTCTTGACTTTGTAGCAAGAATTTTCAGGACTAAATATTGACAATGACAAAGCAAGTCAATCACAAATACAGTTTCAGGAGATTACTCACCCAATATCACCCAGGACAGCAAAACAAATGCTAAATCCAACTATTTTCGACAAGGACAGCATTCAGCAAATTCAATCAATCAATTGTGAGGAAGTGGCAAATGCTGAAACTGAAATCATAGAGCTGAAAGACAACTTTCTACCAACAGGCCTAACTCCCCTAGAGGACATCTTTGATTCAAATGATATTCCTAGAAAACCAAAAATGTAGCCCTTAAATGCAGCCATTGAAGAATACAACATAGGTACAATTGACAAACCCAAAATAATTAAATTGTCTGCATCTTTACCTCCTGATCAAAAGCCAAAATACATTGACCTTTTTAAAGAGTTCCAGGATGTCTTTGCATGGAGTTATGAGGACCTAAAGTCTTATGACACCTCTGTTATCCAGCATGCTATCCCTCTCAAGCCTGATGAAAAGCCCTTTAAACAAAAATTGAGGAGAATCAATCCTATGCTTCTCCCAGCGATGGAACAAGAAGTACAGAAAATGTTTAAGGCAGGCATCATAGCACCAATCAGATTCTCTGAATGGATCTCCAACTTAGTCCCTACAAGAAAGAAGACCGGTGAAATTAGGCTGTGTGTGGACTTAAGGAATCTGAACCAAGTATCCCTCAAAGACAACTATCCCTTACCTAAGATGGATCATATTCTCCAAAGAGTGGTAGGGGCCTCAAGGATCTCATTACTTGATGGATTCTCGGGTTTCAACCAAATCCTAGTACACCCTGATGATCAAGACAAAACTGCATTTACAACCCCATGGGGAACTTTCAAGTATGTTAAAATGCCTTTTGGGTTGAAGAATGTCGGGGCAACATTTCAAAGAGCAATGGATATTGCTTTCACGAAGGAGATTCATGATTTCCTTGTCATTTATTTAGATGACCTCACACCTTTTTCCAAGTCTGACCAAGAACATTTGAAACATTTGAGACAGATCTTCCTAACATGTAGGAAATATGGAATTTCGTTGAATCCCAAAAAATCCCTGTTTGGTTTAGAGGAAGGTAAACTATTGGGCCATATCATCTCTAAAGATGGCATAAGAATTGATCCAGATAGGATACAAGCTATCCTACAAATGCCCCACCCAAGAAATATAAAAGAATTGCAAGGATTCTTGGGAAAAATCAACTTCTTAAGGAGGTTTATCCCAAATCTGGCCGAGTTGATCAGATTGCTTAATAATATGCTAAAGAAAGATTCAAAGGTGAAATGGATAGTTGAAGCAAATCAAGCCTTTGAAGGTATAAAGCTGGCCCTCACTCAAACCCCGGTGTTGACTAATCCTCAGTTCGACAGAGAATTCATCATCTTCTCTTTTGCCTCCCAGCATACTATTGCTGCTGTTTTATTACAGAAAGATGACCAAGGAAATGAGAAGCCTATTGCCTTCTTCAGCAGGGCTCTTAGAGATGCACCTCTAAAATATCAAATCATGGAGAAACAAGCCTATGCTTTGGTCAAGGCCATTAAAGACTTTAGGATTTATATCCTTTATTCCCATGTTGTGGCTTATGTACCAAGTCCTATTGTCAAAGACATTCTCACCCAAGAAAACTTAGAGGGCAGAAGAGGAAAGTGGATTGCCAACATATTGGAATTTGATATTGAGATAAAACCAACTAAACTAATAAAAGGGCAAGGTCTGGCCAAGTTAATGATAGAAGCAAATTTCCAAGCCTTAGATATCAATCAGCTGGACAGTGAAACAGAGTTGGCGACTCCAAAGATCAATGTAGCCTTTGAACAATCTCCTTGGTACTCTGATATCTGTTATGTCTTGCAAAACCTGTGTGCTCCCCCAGGACTGTCCAGAACTAAGTGTAGGTTCTTAAAAATGAAAACATCAAGATTTTGTGTAATGGATGGCAATTTGCTTTGGAAAAACCATGAAGGTATATTGCTGCACTGTTTAATTGAAAATGAAACTGACAATATCATAAAATAATTCCATGCAGGTGACTGTGGTGGACACTTGTACTGGAAGTCCACTGTGGATAAGATACTAAGGGCTGGATACTACTGGCCCACCATGTTCTCTGATGTCAAGAAATTCACAACCTCATGTCATAAATGCCAAGTGTTTGAGGGAAAAAGAAAGCTACTGCCTCTTCCCTTAAAGCCCATTGCAACAGACAGACCTTTTCAACAATGGGGCTTGGACTTCATTGGGGAAATTCATCCCTCATCTTCAGGACAACACAGATGGATTTTGACAGCCACAGACTACTTCACCAAGTGGATTGAAGCTGCCCCATGCAGACAAGCAAATGATTCAATAATCATTCAGTTTTTGGAGAACAACATACTGGCCAGATTTGGCTGCCCTGATAAAATCATTACAGACAATGTTGCTGCTTTCAGATCCAAGAAAATGGTGAACTTTTGCCATAAATTTCATATTACTTTGGGCCATTCTACTGCATACTATCCCCAAGGAAATGGCCTTGCCGAATCATCAAACAAAAGCCTGGTGAACATCATAAAGAAGGTGTTGGAAGAAAATAAAAAGAATTGGCATAAGAAACTAGTCAATGCCTTATGGGCAGATAGACTAACAACCAAAAGATCAATTGGGACCAGCCCATATGAGTTGGTTTATGGACTAGAAGCCAAATTCCCCTCATCCTTAGGAGTGCCTGTAATGAAGCTTCTTCAAGAAAGCCAAGCTGAACCAAATGATATGCAAAGAAGGATTAATCAGATCATATGTCTGCAGCAAACCAGAGATCAAGTTTTCAGCAGAGTTCAAGTATTACAAGAAAAAATGAAGAAGGCCTTTGATAGAAGAACCAAAGCAGAATATTTTAATGTTGGTGATAAAGTCCTCAAGTGGGATGAAAGAAGAGAAGAGAAAGGAAAACATGGAAAATTTGATTCCTTATGGAGAGGACCATTTGCTGTCCAAGCAGTACAAGGTAATAATACCTATTTCCTCAAAAGTCTAACTGAATCTGACTTGGATGAAGGTCCTGTCAATGGCAGGATGCTGAAGCACTATTTTGACTATTTCCCATGAGTGCAACCTGAGGTTCCCTTGTATATATGCAAATGTATATATTATTTTCTGTTTAGACTGTAAAAACGCGGTTTTTTGAAGATTATTGACTATCAGCAAAAGGTAAATAGAATCAGAGGTCTACCAAGAAGAGAAGCACACAATTTGGGCACTTCAAAGCAGCAAACTAAAAGATGGACAAGAGTAAACAAGGAGCAAGGCAATCTGACCTGCTGTTCTTGGTCTTTCAAATGAAAAACCATCCCCATGTGGAGCCACTGTTAGCTACCTATACCAATAGGTTTCATATTTCATGATTGGCTATGGAAGGTCCAAATATGCTCTGCTTTGATGATTCAAAGATCACATATTTCCTAGAGGGTCTGATCTGTGCTTATAGCTTGGTATGGACTTAAATTTTTGATGGATGGTCCAACAATCTAATCTGGATCATTCCATGGTTTAAATTTGCAGTTGTAGAATAGAGAAAGGAAGTCTGTCCAAACTGTTTAATCTTGGCAGACAAGTAGTTCAGGTAGAGAAGAAAAGGCTCCCAACAGCTTAATCTGGGACCTTGGAAGTGATAAGGGTAGAAGTAGATAGGAAAAACAAAGAAAAAGCCAAAGAAAAGAAAAGGCAAGTAAGGGTTTGCAAGTCCAAGTGCACCCTCCAAGGAGAAATAAAAAATGCTAGGTAAGTAGCTGGGTAAGTAGTTGGGGTTGCAGAAAGGTTATCTTTACCATTGCACATATGTTAACTGTGTTTACCAGAGTAAAGTCAATTAATTGACAAGGTGTTCACCTCCATCAAGTTACAGCAAGGAGCATGACTAACCTCCCTCCTTCCCCCTTCCATTTCATTACTAACATCCCCTCATCAGCTGAGATTCATGGAAGAAGATCATGGTTTCATGGTGGTTCTTGTTCATTCAAAAGCCACATTTCTTGTCTAAAAATCTTTTCATTTTGATCTACTCTCTAAACTAAGTAAGTTTCAAATAAGCTTAGTGGTTTCCCCTCCATTTACCCCTTCATCCATATTAACTCTAACACTACTATGTAAATCCCCTACATTACCTTTTCCCTTACTAGTATCTAACACCATGGTGTATAAACCCCAAATTTTGTATAAATATCCCTCCCCTTGGTATTATAGCCAATAAGTTCTGTGTCAGGGATCAAATGGCATCTGGTCACTTTGATGAACCTAACCCTAAACCCCTCCCCTCTTCTGAAGTCATTTGGCCCCTTGGAAAGCTTCATTTGCCAAAAGAAGCCCCATAAATAACCTTGTTTTACCTATACCCCCTTCATTTGCAAAGATAACCCCTAAATACCCACTTTGTTCTTGTCCAAAGTATCGGGCCTGCATTATTGCGCATTGAAAACCTTTATAAATCCCTTTTACCCATAAACCCCTTTCAAATCACGAAAAGACCCAAAAAACCACTTCTAACCGCATAAACCAAACTTGGCGCATGCATTTGGTTTATTTTTTGAAATACATTGAAAACATTGTAAAAACCCATATCCGAAGGTCTCCGCCCGCTTGCATATCCCCCGAACATATCATTCCCCCGTCCACCGTCAGATCAGATCCAAGAGATCCGACGGTCCGTATCAATATCGGAGCAGCCCCCGCGGCGGACGTTTAGCGCCCGAGAAAATGACGTTGCGTCACGTCAGGGCGCGGCCACGCGTCGCCCGTTCAAGACTCTCGGAGCGCCTTCTGACAAGACCTGCTCCGTACCCTAACCGCCCCGAGAAACCGTGGCGGCTATCCTTAACCGTAACCGCTACGGCCCTAACCGCCAAGCTGCTATCCCACGTCATGCCCACGTCACCTCCACCCTGCCACCGCATCACACTTTTGTCCGTATCTGTGCCAACGTGCCCGCCACCTCATTACCCCGTGGACCAATGGCAGCCCGCCACCTCATCCGATGACGTCATGCTGACGTCATCCAAGGCTGACCCCACCCTATGACGTCATGCGGACATCATCACAGAAAAAGTGCCAAATTGCAAAAAGTCCATATTTAGCCAAAAAACGCGTTTTTTTTGCACTTTTCGCTCATTTGCTACTATTTCCTTTGCATGCTGTTTTTACGTTCTGAACTGCGCCACCTGCGGGAAACGTCCGGAAGACCTCCAGAGCACCAATTCCACCCACATCTACGACCTCTGTTCGCGGTTAGCCAGGTATTTCTCATAGTTCATCCTCCATACGCCTGAAATTCACTGTAAATTGCTCAGAACGCTTAAGGAACACTGAAACTCACTATTTCACCGATAGCTTTCCTCTGCAAGCACTTTTGATTACAAATGCAACCTTGAAACCACCAGCCGAGCCTTCATTTCCCGAGTTTGGGGTCAAAAACTGTAAACTGCTCGCGCAAACGTGAGACAGTTGGTCAAAGTTACTTAAAACCTGCCATAGAAGACAGAGGGAGACTAGGCATTGGTTTTATTTATAATTTGAGCAGTATTTCAATTGCTGCGTGTCCACTCCACCCTCTACTCCCCATAAATCACGGTTGCATTGCAAAAACTCACCTCTGTGTTGTACTGCTCACTTGAAACTAATTCACCTGCAAGACAGAAATTGAATAGACCATGGAGACTCCAATTGCACTAAACATCAAGCCTCTCAATGCCTCTCACCAGGAATTAGAATGGAAAGCCCTGGGAGATATGGATTATCAAATGTTAGACTGGTTTCCATTGGGCTCCAAATATAATATTCAGATGCTGAACGAGTTGAGAGCCCAGCACCTTAGTGGAGCAGACATCTTAGGAATTTGGGACTCAAACTTGCCCATCTACAACCTCCCACAGGTAAATCCTATGCCAGAGTTAATCTACAGATGCCAGGAGTGCTATGACCCAGGCCAAAGAGCTGTCATCAGCCCTACAGGCTCAGTCCTGTTCCATATCACCCCAGAGAGTATAAATGAGATGCTGCACTTCCATACTGCAAAGCCATTGACCCCCCTCCACATGCAGAACTTGATAAAGAAGGGGAACAAGTTGTCAAATGACCAAGTCATCAAAATCAACCAGCTGTTTGTAAAACCAGGCTCTGAAGCCATCAGAACTCCTCCTATTGGATATCAGTACTTGAATGAATTGGGGAGAATGCTAGTAGATTTGATCAGCTATGTCCTAGGGTTCAAAGGGCTGGAGGATGTGGATGAAATCATAATGGCAATGCTGTCTATATTCTCTCCTGGTAAGCCCCCAGCTGTACATTATGATTATGCTACATTCATTGCAGATAAGATCCATGACCAGCTTATGAATTTGAAGAGGGAAAGACTGTTCAGGTATACTTCATACATATACCACCTATTCTTGTTTTATCAGCCAGCCAGCTTCTCTCTTCCCTTGAAGCAAGTCAATGCCCAGGGAAATCCAAGGTCAATTGTGTTTTGGACCTCTGTCTTTCATTGTGCCTCTGTATCACCATATACATACTCTGAGTTCATTGACTTATTCATTCATCCAGCCATGACAGTATTGTATGGTGTTCCTCCTCCAAGGTTAACTGATGACATGAGGAGAATTCTCCACCTGAACAAAACCTACAGCATTGGTAATTGGTACCTCTACCAAAACCACACAGTCATCAGAATATATGGCTGTGAGTTGAAGCCTTTTAGGTTGCCAAGGTATGTCCCCATGAGGCTTTTCGCCTTAGAATATTTCAGGCAGTTTGGGAATGCCGATTACCTCCACTTTCAAAGCAAGAACAAGAAGTCACAGTTAAAGGTAAGGAGCCAGCTGGGCCCTTTCCTATACAACAGAAAAGAGGAGGGGTGGAAAGAGGCAAACAGTATCCTAGAGGCCCTCAAACTGCAAACTAGCTTTGAATGGATACCCTATGACCCCAATCACTTTGTCTCCCTCAGAAGGATAAGATACAAATTGGGCAGCTATTCACACGTGAGGCAGCCTGAGATTGAGCAGTATGCCAATGCATTAAGCTGGGAAGAAGGTACCCTAGAAGAGGAAATTACTAGTGAAGAGCTGCTAGAGAGAGAGGCTAGAAATATTCAAAAGGAAGCTGACTTAGAAACTTGTGGACAGGTTCCCCTCTCATACAAAAAACAACTTGGAGCAGCTACTTCATCATCAACAACACATCAGCAAGCTGCCGGGAATACTGCAGAGACAGCCAGCAAAGGCAAAGAAAAGCAGGTGGAACAGCCACCTCCTTTGACAGAAGAGCAAGTGGGAACATTGCTGCAACAACAAGAAGAGATGGAGCAGCAGGGGGAAGGGCAGCGGCAAGAAGGAGAGCAACATGACAGACAACAGCCCCTGCAGCAAGAAAGAGTAGTTGATACTCCAAGTTCCACTGAGCAACAGGCTCAAAACATAGTGCCTCCTAGGCCAGAGACTACCTTTGATGCCTCGGTCCTCCAAACTTCCCAAAAGGAGGATACATTTGTTTTTAGAAAAAGGGATAGAGAAACTCCCCTGACATCACCTATAAACCAGGGAGAGAAAAGGTATAGGTTGAATGACTCTTCTGAGGATGACATAGCAACAAGGCAAGCATTGGGCATGGGCCCACCCAGCAGAGAAGTTTCAGCCAGTTCCTTCCAGCAGGAACAGGACAGAGCTATAGGAGGAGAGGTCAGCTCCTCCAGCCAGCAGAAAGAAGGACAAGTAAGCATCAAACAACAATTTATAGACATCAAAAGGAGGAGTGATCCTATCAAAATCCAGCTGTACAATCATCTGCTAAACTTGGCTCCCACCAATCAGCAAAGACTCATGTCTGCCTTTGATGTAAGTGAAGGCAAAATGATCATGAGTCATTTTATGCCCACAGCACTGCATCCCCAATCTGCCTCAGATTACCTCAGGACCAACCTGGAAGTCATGGCCAAAGACATACACCCAATGGACAAAATCGAACTGCACAAACAGACTGGTGAGATGGTGTATGCCTCCTTGGCAGATGAAACATTAGAAAATTACAAACTAAAGAGCAGCCTTAATGCTACAGCCTCTCAGATAGAATTGGAGAGAGCATCATCACAAGCTAAAGACAACAGAATCAAATCCTTGGAAGATATAATTATAGAGATGGGACATGACCCCAAGGATGTTAAGGGTATCCAAGAAATATTGAAATTGAGGGATGCAGACATGGCGGCCTTAAGGAGGAAAATCAAACTCCTAGCCACAATCCACCCTCAAACAGATGATGTTGCCCAACAAAGACTTGAAAAAGATGCCACAGATCTGATGATATCTCTATACAAGGAGCTGATCCGGACTCAAGACAAACTAGGAGAATCAGAAGCTGCAAAGGCAGCACTACAGGCATCATTGAAGCAAAGGGAAGAGGGTCAAACCTCCCAGCCTCCTCCTGAAATAATCAATCTGGAGGAAGCTCCTCCAACAACTGCCCCTCCTCCTCAGCAAACAGGGCCTACAGCACCAACTACATCAACAACTGCACCAACAACAGAGCAGACTCATAGTCTGGATATGCAGAAGCTCCAAAATGAAATTCAAGTCCTGGAAGCTCAAATGTTGGAGCTCAATTCAGCCAAAGAATCTTTGGCTAAAGTAAATGAGAGATATGATAAGAGCAAACAGAATGAAGCTGTAAAGGAGTGAGAAATAAAAGCTCTAAAGAAGAAGATAACTGAGCTTGAGAAGGAGCTCACACTAGAAAAGGTGACAGCAGAGCTAAAAGCAGTCCTTTGGGGCAATATTGGCCGGTCTATCACCAATCAGTGGCAGTATATTGAGACTATGGATGAACAATCAATACTCATTGCAAAGGCAAACAGGGAAATACACAGAGCTAGAGCAAGCCTTGGCAACATGCCTGATGCTGCCAACAGAATGATCAATATTTTAAATAACAGGACAAGCTATCAACTGGCCACCATGGGAATTTCCCACAGGACTGAGACAATCTCAATGGTTAAAAGGGTCCTGACACTACGAAACCTGGTTGGAACATTGGAAAGAAGAACCCAGGATATGCAGACTGAAATCAACAAGTTCATGGACAGATTTCAGGCATTACAGAACAGAGGCCTCCCCAGCATATTAAGCAGTGTAGGAAGACTGCTTACCCTTGAAAACTACACTAAGAGGGTTGATGCTTATGCTGCAGAACAAATTGCAAGACAGCCCAGCACTTCAGCAGAATCAGGGCCAGCATCAGGGCAAACTTTATACAATAGGGTGGACAACCTATTTTTTATTATGAATGAGATCAATCATCTGTTTGATGTGCCTCCAAATTTCTTTAAGTATACAGAAGCAGATGAAACCATAGAGGCAATTGTGAAGCACCAATTGCCCACACAGGAAGTCTGGAAGAATTTGACACAGATAATATTATCAAGCCAGAACCTGTAAGTGATAATTTTTCCAGTTTATAAGTAATTCATACACAGGTAGAATTTTGATAGATAAGCATACAGAGCAAAGATGTAAGGCTGAGCCAACTCAGGAAGGCTATTCGGTCGCCACAGCAGCAATCACAGTCACAGATGGCAAACCTGAGAAAATACAGTGCAGCAGACATAAAGACGTGTTCGCCAGCATTAAAGCAGAGCGGCTCAACCGACTCAATGATCTCCAAAGGTAAAATTATCCTCTGACAGACATAAAAGGCATTTATGCGGCATTTAAAGTTGTAATAACTTCTTCTCTACTTTCTGAACAAACTTATGAAGATATTTTCTCTCTCAGATGACTCAATGCCTGAGATATTTTGTATACGCATTCCTATAAAGCCCCCTTCGCATGAGCTTGCAAGGGTTGTTGTTGATTTCTCCTGAAGAATTTCTTGTGCTGTAATCCTTTCAGAAGTTAATAAAGAAAGGTGATGGAATTTCTCGGATTTCTGAGGTGTTGAATGTGTTCTGGTGTTTGTTGAAACTGCTGGATTCCTGTGTGTCGCACAATACAATAAGTCTCCGTAACTCTCCGTTATGTATTTTCGATCCATATATGTTTCTAATTTTGAATATTTAGCAGCAAGGAAAAAGAATAACTTTCAGGATTTATTCAATGAATACCCTGAGTTCAATCTGTGTTGTTAATGAATGTTTTCTTCAGCTGTAATCTTGATAAGTGTTATTCTTAATTGCTGCACTTTCAGAATACATCTTTCACAGTAGCCTTTGTCACAGGAATTCAAGTTTGCTCCTGTGCAACGTGTTACACTTTCACCTCACCAGCTTAATAGAAAATTCTTAACTGCTTTCTGTTGGCTGACATGCCTCACCATTTAAGCTAAGTTTGTTTGTCTAAGATACACAATCGGCCCTCTAGTTTGAACACCACCAAGCCTGCATTTCAAAGCATTTCACAACTCCAGACTCCATTGCCCAATGGTATTTCACTATCTAAACACTATATCATAAGACCTGAAAGAAACCCTTCAACCAAAACATAAACCCAAACCTGAGCATAATAGCTAGCCTAAAACACCATCATAACAGAGACAAATCATAAAGAGAGAGCCCTCTCTGATCACAGTTTGGCTAGAAGCTGTGGTCCAAAGATTGGTTAGTGGTTACCCCGGCCGTATTCCCTTGGGAGTCATAGGGAACAACCTGGGTGTTAACAGATAGCAACAAGCCAAATAAAAGGGCCTGCCTCCAACACATTCAACGAGAATAGGAACAGCACAACAACAATTCACCTTTCTCCTATCTTTGAGACTAAGTGTCTCTATTTTTCTGTAAAAATAATTAGTCATCACTAGAATATATCTCACTCTGTTATGAGATATTTTTGTAAATATTTTTTGTATAAATACCCCCTCAATTGGAGTATTGAGTGTGGATTCTTAGACATTGTTGTAATATTGACTATTTTGGAATAAAGTGTTGTTTGGACCAACTTTGTGGCTTGCTGGATGAAGAATTTGAGCTAAGGACTTTTCTCAGAATTCTTGAATCAAACACAGGATCAATAAGTTCATCTATACCTTATGTTTTAAAGTTTTCCTTGTTTAAAATATCATCTATGTTTCATATCTGAATGATAAATGAAAAAGAATAACTCAGAATATGCTTAATTGCACTATGTTTTCAATCGTTATTGTTCTCAATGTTTTCTTCTGAACTAGTATAAACAATGAATTCTTGATTGCTCCTGTTCCCTAGTTTGTTCATTTTAATCATTTAATAAATAATTCTTAATTGCTCTTTATTGATGGTTAGTCATGTTCTGCTCTTTTAAAGTATGTTAAAGGATTCTTAGTTGCCCTTTAACCCTTTAATCCCATTCCATCTTTCAGTATCTAATTGTTCCCTGTTTGACTACCTTGCTTTGTTTAACCATCCTTTGTGAAGAAACAAAATCTAGTTAAGACATTTTCTTTGACTCCATCAGACCAATGGACTAAGCTACTCAGTCTTACCCCTTTGTTATTGAATCTCACCACCCAAACTCAAACAAAATCCCCAAACTTCACAACTAGCCTAATATCTTTTAAAAACCAAGCTAAATCATAAAGAGAGAGCCCTCACTGAGTACAGATTGGCTAGAATCTGTACTTAAAAGTCGGTTTGTGGTTACCTCGGACCCCTTTCTTCTTCCCAACAACTTCTAGGAAAATCTGAGTGATAACAGAGGGCATCCTCAATGAGGATTCTGATCAAATCATGGTGAGCTAACTGTTGGGAATTCCCTTCCTTTACCTTGTTGCTAGAGTCTATGAGTGATTGCATCACGAAAATAGGGTATGTTGAGTCTTTGGTGAACTGGTGTTTCTACCCCAAATCTTAATTCTTCAAACATTCTCAAATGGTTGCCATAACAATATTGTATCTATGGACTCTTGCATTCTCTTTTGACTTATTAAAGAATTTCCTTTTTGCCACCTTTTCACTTATAAATCAACTACCTCTTAACCTTTACAACTTTTGATCAAATGATGCATATGAGTGAGCGAGTAGGATAATTACCTGTGGTATTGATTCCATGTTGCAATTGTCAAAGATCAGAGGTGTTGCTGATGGTATTTCTTCTTCCTCCTCTATTGTCTATTGATGGTTTATTAGCTTTAAATTGGAGGTGTCTGTGACTGAAGATTTGATGTTGTTGTTGCTATTGTGGAGCTCTTGGATCTGATGTTGTTGTTACTATGGAGCTCTTGGATCTGATGCTTTTGCTATTATGGAGCTCTTGGATCTGATGTTGCTGCTGCTGTGGAGCTCTTGCATTTGATGTTGCTGCTATTGTGGAGCTCTTGGATCTGATGCTACTGCTGTTGTGGAGCTCTTGGATTTCATGCTGTTGTTGTTTTGGAGCTCTTGGATTTCATGTTGCTGCTGTTGTGGAGCTCTTAGATTACCACTTGGCAATGTTTGGTGTCTTCCTTAGAATTCTTGATCATGTTGCTGGATGGTGCTATGAGGGTGTTGTAATGAATGGATAGAGGGAGTAGGAGCGTATGTGGATGCAGGGATGATGGTAATGGTTGAGGTGGTTCTATTAGGAAACACAATTTTAACCTGAATTGAAGCAATGAAGTGAAAAATAACAGAATTTATGGAGGGATGCATTGGTAAAGAGTGGAGGAGATGAAATATATGTGAGGTGGGGTTCCCTTTGTATCTTCTCTTTGCTCCTTAGTTGTCTTTCTCACCCACCTGCACATAACAATTATGTTTTTTCTTATATATATATATATATATATATATATATATATATATATATATATAGTTAAACAAAACACCTAGGTTGCCTCAGAGAGGTTTTCACCCTGGATATTTGCCCTGGGCGCCTCAGGAAGGTTTTCACCCAGGGATCTTGTTATCCTTTTCATTTTTTGTATCCTTGGGCCATGTCATGAGGTTTTCAACCCAAAGATGGGACTTAGGCACCTCATAGAGGTTTTCACCTAAATCCTTATTCTTTTTCCTTTTTCAGTAATCGGATGAAGGAGGAGCTAGAACTTGCTCCACCCTCATCACTATCTTATTAATGTTGTCAATGAACTCTTGTCTTGATAAAGGCCTCTTGTACATTTTCAATATGTTTCCATTAACTAGAAATGGAATGGCTTCTTCATCAATAGTCCTAATTTGCACTGAACCATTGTCATGGCTTCTTTCCACCACATAAGGTCCAAGCCATGTTGTTCTTAACTTGCCCTTAAAATCTTTAAATCTGGAACCATATAATAATGCCTAGACTCCTTCTTGAAATTGCTTCTCCTTGATGTGCCTATCATGCTAGACCTTCCTCTAAAGCTAAACTATCTCTGTACGTAGGAGGGCCTGCATTTTGAATTCATCCAAGCCATTCAAATGCAACAACCTTTCTTTTTGTGCATGACTGAAATCTAAATCTAGTTCGGCTACCATCCTCAATGTGTTATATTCAAATTTAATGGACAACATAGCCTTTTTACCATAGACCAGCTCATAGGGTGTAAATACAATGGTGGTCTTCCATGTTGTATTATAGGCCTAGGTGGCCTCAACTAGTCTCTCTGCCCAATCCTTCCTGTTGCTGCTCACCACATTGGTTAAGATGTTTTCCAGTGCCCTACTGGTCACCTCCACTTGCCCATTAGCTTGTGGATGATAAGGAGTGGAGGTCCTACACTTTATTTTGTGGTGGATGAGGAGTTCTTCAATTCTGTTGGAGGTAAACTTGTTGCCCTGGTCTGTGACTAGCTCTCTAGGGTACCCAAATTTGTAGAATATATTCTCCCTTAGGAACTCAACCACCTTTTCTTCTGTTGTTGCCTTAATTTCCTTAGTTTCAGCCCATTTAGTCAAATATTTAGGGCACACAATGATGCGTTTTTTTCTTTGAAGGAGGGTTGATCGTCCCAATGAAGTCCATGCCCCACTTGACAAATGGCTTGAAAGTCACTTGAGGTTGTAGGGGCATTTCATCTCCTAGAGTAGGCTTTCCCATCCTCTGGCACTGATCACACTGACTAATGTACTTCTTTACATGCTGATGAAGAGTAGGCCAATAATAGCCTGCTTGCAACACCTTGAATGTTGTCCTCTTTGCTGCAAAATGACCTCGACAAGGCCCATCATGATAGGTCAGAAGGACGTCAAATACTTCCTCTTCCCTTACACACCTTCTTAAGATTTGATCTAGGCCAAGTTTGAATAGATTACCCCCAATCCAGGTGAAGGGGGCACTCTTCCTAATTATCTTTCTCTTTTCTTTGGAGGGCATGTTTGGTGGGAACTATGATGATACTAGATAGTTTTCTATATCAGCAAACCTTAGGGAGAGAAATGAAATAGAAAACAAATGCTCATCTGGTAACTGGTCATCCACCATTCTTTCTTCACCTGCAGGCAGATTTATTCTAGGTAGAAAGTCAACAACAACATTTTCCTTACTAGGCTTATCAATAATGGTTAGATCAAACTGTTGTAATAGAAGCAACCATATTATAATTATACTAGCATTTATATCTGATTTTTTCATTAAATATTTGATTGCAGCATCATGAGTATGCACAAATGTTTGATAGCCTGTGATGTAATGCCTAAATTTGTTTAATGAATGCACTATAG
The DNA here is from genome assembly GCA_031772625.1 of Pinus tabuliformis. Classification (NCBI taxonomy): domain Eukaryota; kingdom Viridiplantae; phylum Streptophyta; class Pinopsida; order Pinales; family Pinaceae; genus Pinus; species Pinus tabuliformis. The sequence goes on from CM062811.1 coordinate 1,004,920,920, forward strand.
CTAGGAGTTCTTTTTCAGTCACAGTATAGCTTAGCTCAGCCTTTGACAGGGTTTTACTGATAAAATAGATGGCATAAGGTAATTTCTCCTCTTCCTGACCTAAGGCTGCTCCTATGGCTTTCAGTGAGGCATCAACATGAATATGAAAGGGGAGGGCCAAGTTTGGACCTCTAAGGATTGGTGCAGTAGTCAACTTACCCTTGAGAATGTCTAAGACCTCTTGATAGTTATTTGACCTTATAAATTTATAATCTTTGGCCAACGATCCAAACAAAGGAGAGGCCAACTTGCTGAAGTCCTTTATGAACCTCCGGTAGTATCCAGCCAATCCTAAGAAACTTGTGACATATTTATGCTTTTGTGGAGGTGGGACCCCTTGGATGATTGTTATTTTGTTTAGGTCCACCTGCAGTCCTTTCTGAGATATTGAATGTCCTAACACAGTCCCTTCAATCATTAAGAATTCACACTTTTCTGGACTGAGAGATAGATTCATTTCAATGCATTTTTGCAATACTTTTCCTAGGTTAGTCAGGGCTTCTTGGAAATCACAGCCATAAGGTGTCGAGTCATCCATATAGATTTCCACAGCATCATGTACTAATTGAGCAAAGATACTCAAGAATACTCTCTAGAAAGTGGCAGGAGTATTGCATAGGCCGAAAGGAAGGACCCTATAGGCAAAAGTACCCCAAGGATAGGTGAATGTGGTTTTGTCTTGGTCTTATGGGCAGATTTGGATTTGGTTATACCCACTGAATCAATCTAGGAAAGAAAAGAATTTCTTCCCTGCCAGGCCATCTAGTACTTGGTCAATGAAGGGTAGGGGAAAATGATCCTTGTTGGTGGCTTTGTTCAAATCCATATAATCCACACAAATCCTCCACTTACCATTTTTCTTGGGTACTAATACTATAGGAGAGACCCACTCACTGTCTGAGATAGGGTAAATAAATCCTGCATCTAACAATTTTTGTAGTTCTTCCTTGACTATCTCTTTAAGAGTTGGATTCATCCTCCTTTGTGATTTCCTAACTAACTTGCAACCTTCTTGCATGTAGATGTGGTGATTACACACTGAGGGGTGTACTCTCTTCATTTCCTTATAGCTCCAAGCGAAGGCTTCTAGGTTCTCCCTCAGTAGGTTGCATGGATTTTCCTCTTCCAAAGTAGAAAGAGATGGATTAATTTGCAAAGCTTTCTCTAGGCCAAATTCTATGGTTTTGACACAGAGTGGGTTAGAATTGGCCATACATAAATCAATTGGGTGTTTGTTCAGGGTTTCCCTTACTTCTTCTTCTAATGGCAGGGAACTAGGAGTTTGATTTTGGAGCAGGTGTTCAATTAAATCATCCTCATCTTGCTTTCCTCTGTTATAGACATTTTTGTGCATTACAACATTGAGCATGAAATGTCCATAATCTAAGGGATCCAAAGTCCCTAAACATGTTGTCCCTACCCCTAGAGGAACAAGGCTAACAAACCACAGCAATTCACAGAAGTTCTCCACCAGAAACTGCTCAAAAACAAATCAATTCAGGATCAATTCAGTGGCTCCACTAGCTGTCTGCGCTGAAATGCAAAGTCTACACTGGCTACCTGCACTGCAACGCAGGTAGAAGCACTACCAGGGTGCGCTGAGCGGGAAATGACAAATGTCAGGGTCTCTTGTGAAAGGTGTCAAGACTGTGGAAGCTTCCAGAATCTTCCTCCATGACACATGCCTTGATGAGTTCGACTGAGTGATGAGTAAGAGGCTCTTAGCCTCCAAGTGGAAGTAAGAACTGACAGAGAGAGAAGACACTGGTCAGATCACAAGCTGACTCATCTTCACTCCAAACATCTATATATGGATCTCTCCTCCATGAGATCTAGAGGCTGGAATTTTGTTATTGCAAAGAATTGCTATTGGTTTGAGATTGGAATCATTGGGTGCTTAATGCTTTGAAGGGAGGTGAAGATAGGAATTCCATTTGCTGGGAAGGAGATGCTGGATTGGAAATCTCTTGGTTGTATCTCTTCCTGAACCTTGTTACTCATCAATAAAGCTATCTTGGTTTCTCCTATATACTGATGTATCTTTGATGTATGATTGCATTAGTGTATTTGGTTTATTTCTAATCCTGAACTAGTTATGAATGTGAATATCTGTCTTTGTGTAGTGTTCTTCTCTTGTGATCTTGCAGGAACCTGTTGAAGCTGGGCGGGAAAGAAGACAAGTAGCTGTGAACTCCCAAAGAGAAGCGAGACTGGATCGAGGGACAAACGGAAGACACCGGTAATTCCATCTATCTCTCTTCATTCTCATTTCATAAAGGAAGAATACCAGAATAGTTGGCTTTGTTTGTTGCTAAGGCACTGTCACACCTTAGGTGGATAGGATCGTCCTGCATAGGCATTTTTCCCCACAACAAATTGGTGACTCCGCTGGGGAGATCTGTTTAGTCATTTTATTTGTGTCTCTATCATTGTTTGTTTCATAGACTCAACAACAGCAATCGAACTGCATCTGCTTGTCTCAGATGCAAAGTAGACAGCTGCTGCTTTGATCCAATCGCTGGATTTATCTATGATCTGAACAATGGACTCAGAAATGATTTGATGATCCTTTGTGATAGATCTTAGTCCTCCCTCAAAACATCCCTTTGATTTTACCTTGCTTGTTGCTTTTATTTGGCCTGAAACCGTAGATTAATCAACAAACTGTGACCCAGAACCCAGTGAGAAACTCTCGTTTCTCCTTCAGCGCAGACCCTGTGAAGAGGTTCTGCATTTCAACGCAGGTCCCGTGAAGGCTACCTGCGCTGAATGTCAAAACCTCTGTGTTGAGGGTGCGTTGATCCAGTTAGGCCTTGTGTAGCTGGGGTTCTCTGCTCTGTTTTTCCTTGTTTTGATCTCTGATTTTTTGCAGCCTGTAACCAGCATAGGTACCTGTCTGATAACTCCTTTTCTCTGCTTAAATTCTGCCTCCTTTTGTACAAAAGACTGTGAGTGTTTTTATTTGTTTGTGGCGTCATTTACAGTCTCCTTTTGCAAGAGTGAAATAGTCATCCTGTAGCCCTTGATTAAGATCTGTTGATTGTGATCTTAGGAGAGAGTTCATTGGCTGTTTACAGATTGGTTATACATTCATTTTTGCTTTTGTTTTGAGTTTGTCTCTTTTAAGTGTCAAAACAATTAGTTCATTTCGAAAATCGTTAAGTATTGTAATCTCTTCTACCCTTTCTGATTTCGAAAAAGTAAACTTGTTTGTAGTGATCATTTAAAAGCAAATTCAAAGTTGTGCAAAAAGCTTTCTTTTTAGGCATCAATATTAAGAAAGCGGAAAACAAACACCTGCATTGTGCATTTGCATCTTGATAGTTTGCATGCTTGATTTAGGAAAAGTGCATTAGAGTGTGCTGATTGCTCTTTGAGAAAAGATGGTGTCTTTCTTTTCCCTTTGTAGCTAGGATTTTCATAGTTGAAAAGATATAAAGCTTGCTTATCATCTTTAGACTGCATTTAGGAATTGTATCATACATCTCGTGGTGATCCAAAAAGGCAAACTTCTAAAAAGATCAACCTAAAATAAATCAAATGAACTTAACAACGCTTTGCAACATAACGCACAACATAGAGGTCTAGGCTAGAGACGTGTTCCGGCGTCGTAAAGCCTGGTGACTGTCGATCTCGTTGATGGTGGGTGATTCCTCCTGAGGGACGATAGCGCCAGTACGGATTGTGCTCCCACGTACCGTCGCGTATATATTGGGAGACCCCTATAGGCATATAACCTTTATCTTTAGGAAGCCATGTCGGCCGCCCTTCTGATCGCAATGCACTGAACACAGCATTCAGGAAGATCGACCGCCCGTACCCTAAAAAGTATTCTGCGGTTTTGCGAAAAGTTTGGCACACCCTCTGCCTAAAACTCCAGAGCAGTTTCTTTTGGCCTTTTTCAAACTCTATAACAGAAAAAGTCCATCCGAGCATTTGTCACTTCGGGCTTGTTAAAACATCGAAGGAGACTAGAGTCATCTTTAGCTTTTTATCGACTCTTTAAAAGTGAAGAAGCAAGTTGTGTCTAAAGCGTCTAAAAATTCATTTAATTCGGAAACACACTTTCCCCTTTTTGTATTTTGGTTGATCGAGTAATCCGCAATCGTGGAAGAAAGTCAATTGAAACCCCGTCGTTCGCGGAGGCTTACGAGTCAACCGTCTTTGTCTCCGGAATCGAAAACAATACGGACAAAGTGAACTCGTTTAACCGGTTCGAAATCTCCTATCAAAGTTAGAACAAGTGTTCCAACAACATCTGAGATTCCGGGTACTCCAAACATTTCTGGAAACCCTGCCTCTGTAGAAGAAGTTCAACAGCCACAGAGGAACAGTGACACTGATCCTAGTCTGAGAGCAAATACTTGCATTACTGAACCAGTTCCATCTGCGACCGGTTCAGAGAGTCTTGCTCCTCAAACAACTGTCGCTGTCGAATCAACCCCTTCTTCGGCACCAGAAATATTTTACGAACCTGACAGTCTTCCTCTTCCACCTGGTTTGATTGCAATAGAGGAAATTGTAGAAGATCCGCAAGCAAGTACTCCAACACATTTTGGAGTCGGGGTCACTCTATTTCCTACTACGTCAGAAGTTAGTCTATCACCAGTGGAAGTTCCTGTAGAATCTCTAGGCAATCTATTGGATAGACTCAAAATGTCTGAACAACCGTCAACATCTAGGACTATGTCGAATGACACAGCGACAACAGAGCTCCCTGCCGTCACTCCGACAATGTTTGCCAGCGTACCGTCTGTCCCGACTAGCTCGCAACCGCTAGAAGGAGTCCACCCAGGGACTATTTTGACAGTGTGGTCCATTCCTGTTTGTTCCTCCGGAATAATATCCGGCAACTCTTATGTTGAGACTCGACAGATTGATCCATTTGGAGGTCAATTTGGGCCATCCAGTCCCCAAGGGCAATCAATCCCCTTGAGTTCTGGATTACCACCGTATGGGGGGCAGTATGCCCTTTCATTACCCCCTCCGGGAGGATATCCATACGGGAGTTCACAACAGTATTCAGGTTATACTGGAGTTACGACAAGTGGTTGGGTACCTATACTACCCCAGCAACCAAGAGTTGTGTATTCTATGCAACAATGTGTACCTATGTCGAACATCTCGACAACACCAGCCATTGTAACAGTGTCACAAGTTCAAATGATGCCTGTTGTATGTCAACCTCAGATTTCTCAGGTTGTAATGCAACAGCCCCTTGACCCTGTGACTCAACCACAATCGCCAACTGGTGGGGTGACACAGGTCCAAACGGGTACAATTACCCCACATCTTGGTCCGACGGTTAGTATAGCACAACAGAACATGGCTTCACAACCGTGGCTGGTGCAATACCAACAACCACAATTCCAACAAGTATACCAAGGTTCTGAGCAGTAGATCTTTGCGAACAATGGACAACCGTACATTCAAAACGGTCAAAATCAACCACTTTACAGTGGTCAAGTCCACCAACCGTATCAGTCATACCAACATCAATTGCATTATGCTGGTATGCAAAGGCCAACTGCTCAGGCGATTCCATCGTACCCTGGGTATGCTTCACCTAACCTGAATCAACAGTTACCATTCGTGGCAACTTTAGAGTTACCCGATTTACACCGGTTAACAAACGATCCAATTGCTTACGCCCCTTGGTGGCCAGCGATTCCTCACAAACTTCCATCGGACATTCCTAAATTTAATGGAAATCCAGGTGAAGACCCATCGAATCACGTGATGACATTTCATCTGTGGTGTTCATCAAACACCCTAAACGATGATTCGATAAGGCTTCGCCTTTTTCAGAGGACGTTAACGGGTCCAGTGGCAAAATGGTATATTAAATTACCTAGAGCCTCATTCGAAAATTTTAGCTCCCTAGCCACGACTTTCTTAACCCATTTTCAATTACCGATAAGGTATGAAACGGGAACGGAAATCTTAACCAACTTCAAATAGACGACGGCCACTCATATATCCGATCTTATACATGAGTGGCGTCGTCGTCGTAGGATGGTAAAAACGTACGTTCCCGATCAGCTATTAGCTGAATGGTTTATCAAGTCGTTACTTCCTGCCATAACGGAAGATGTGGCCAAGGGGGGAGTCGTAACGGAGGAGCAAGTTATTGCTCGTGCACAATATCTAGACTTAGTCTACACTCAGTCTGGCACGCTCTACGACAAAATACCTGACGCCCCTAGACCGGAATTCTCAATTTCTCCTCCTCCTAAATCAAATAGTGACTCTCATGCCGACGATGGTGTGATTGGCATGACAAACACGAAATCGACAAAGGCTGCGTCCAAGAAAACCCGTAAGATTTCAGATCAAAATGCAAAAGACGAAATTCTTGCTTCGGAAGTAAATGCCGTATTAGCAGATAAAGGCAAAGAAACCAATCAACCAGGAATCAAGAAGAACCAAAACAAAGGGAAGAAGAAGAAACAGGGTGAGTCATCTCCCGGAAAAACTTCTTCAAACCCTCCTGGGAAAGGGAAACCAAAAAATCCATGTTTTATATGTGATGAGGATCATTGGACAGCCAATTGTCCGTATAGAGCTGAGCTTAAGAAATTCTTTAAGAGTTCGCAAAACTCAGCTGTGTTAACTGATCCATTTCCAAATCCAGGTCAAAATCTGGTTGATAATGGAAATGCTTCCCCATCGCAAGTGCTTATGTTGTCGATTTCCAAGCAACAAAATGATGCTTTGATTTCGACAAGGAATAAAGATTACGGGAATCCGCAGCTGTCGAACGACAAAGGTAAAGATCAACCAAGTAGGTCGACAACAACTTCGACAGAAGTTGTACCGCCCATCATTCCTGAATTAACAATAAAACCGCCAAAGGGAGTAGTACACAAGTCGACATTTAATCCTCGCGCCAGAGCGGCACAGCGTTATAACATAGTGGAAGATTTGGCCCAATCGCCATCCGCTATGTCGACTCTTGAAGTACTACAAAATTATCCATCCCAAAGGCAGGCTTTGTTATCAGCCATTGGTGGGGTTGATCCTAAGGATTCCAATCTTGTATCCTTTGACCACAAAGGATACGATCCTCAGTTACCAGCTCAACTAGCTTTCCTTATTCAAGTGAAAGCCCTCAACAAAACTGTTCACCGGACAATTATTGATGAGGGGGTATCTACATGTATTATGTCGATGAGTTGCTGGAAAACTTTAGGATCTCCAAGCTTAGCGAGATCATCGACGACATTAAAGGCATTCGACGGAAGGACATATACCCCGTATGGTATCCTGAATAACTTGAAAGTTGAACTAGGAGGGAAAACAGTAGAAATAGATGTCGAAGTCATTGATGGGAACCTTGACTACAACATCCTACTAGGAAGACCATGGATCTATGCCATGGCAGTTGTCGTGTCGACCTATTTTAGAAAGATTGCATTTCCTTTCCAAGGAGGAATAACAATCGTCAACCAGCAAAACTTCCTCCCCAATGGTTCTCAAGTTACAGGAAGCATTCCAATGATCCATGAGAGCAACCATTCGCTTCAAAATATCGGAGTAGGTCTACTGAAAGACCCCACATTAATGGGAACTTTCGCGCTTCCACCTCCAATCTATATTGGAGAAGTAGCGTTAATAGGAGCCTGCAACATGATATCTTCCGCACAGAAGATCTCAGAAGACGATATCAACATGGATCATGCAATGGTTTTGCCCCCAAGCCCAATAGAGATATTGTAGCAATCAATGTTTCAGGCATGGGAGGTGAACCCAAATCAATGCTCATCAAGCGTTTGGGTAGATAGGTCTAGAGAATATGGTACCCCTTTAGATCCTTGGTCGAAAGTCCATGGAACCAACGAAGGAATTCTACAATCAATGTTGACTGAGGGGGCACCATGGAATGATTGCCACCATCGTTCCCTTCTTCCAGATTATGAAGAAGATACTCAAGATGACCTTTATCACCCTTCAGTTTTTGAATTCCTATCAAATACTGTAAATACGGTGGATTCCGAGCGAAACTTATCCAATATTGAAGAGACTATAGCCATAAATATCTTGACTAAAACAAATGTTGTAAAGAATATTTATGTCGGCAAAGGATGTTCTCCTTCAGAACTGGAAATATATAACGCTCTTTTTCGCGAATTCAGAGATGTCTTTGCTTGGTCATATGATGAAATGCCAGGCATTGACTCGAGTATCGTTGAACACGAAATTAAGATGTATCCAGATGTCAAACCAGTAAGACAATGGCTTCGGCAGGTGCACCCCAAGAAAGCCGCTGCCATTAAGGCAGAAGTTGAAAAGCTTCTCCATGCTGGTTTCATCTACCCAGTTCCTCTAACCGATTGGGTATCGAATATTGTCCCTGTTATGAAGAAACAAGGGACAATTAGAGTGTGTGTCAATTATAGGGATGTAAACCAAGCTTGTCCAAAAGACAACTACCCTACACCCTTCATCGACCAGATAATTGATGAATGCGCCGGATGTGAAATCTTTTCATTCATGGATGGATTTTCTGGGTATAATCAAATAAATATCCGCCCACAAGACCAGTCAAATACTGCATTCATTTGTCCGTGGGGCACATTCTCTTATCGAAAATTACCCTTTGGTTTGAAGAACACAGGGGTGACGTTTCAGAGGGCAATGAATTATGCCTTCCATGACATCAAGAACATCGTTCAACCATACCTCGACGACCTTCCGGCTCATTCGCGAAAGCGGACTGATCATCCGCAGCATTTAAGAGCGATATTTCTACGTTGCCGACACTACAAGATACGACTCAATCCACACAAATGTGTATTTTGCGTCAGTTCTGGTCGTTTACTTGGCTTTGTAGTCTCCAAGGATGGGATTCGTCTCGACCCTTGCAAGGTTCAGGCAATCATTAATTTTCCTCCACCTTCAAATTTTCTTCAGATTCAGAAACTCCAAGGGAAAGCAAACTTTCTGAGGAGGTTCATTCCAAATTACGCAGAACTTGCTAAAGGTTATACTTGTCTTTTGAAAAAGGATGTATCTTTTGTCTAGGATCAGGTGGCGCAAGCTTCCTTTGACGCTTTGAAAGATTCTCTAGTAAAAGCATCATTAATGTATGCCCCGGACTATCAAAGAGATTTTAACCTGTATCTGGCTGCAGCGGGTATGACCATTGCGATGGTTTTAGTTCAAGAAGTCGATGGAATTGAACATCCTATATATTATTTAAGTAAAAACTTGAATGATACAGAAAGCAAATATTCTTATGTTGAAAAACTAGCGCTTGCAGCTGTTCAAGCGATTCAAAGATTTCGACATTATGTCCTCTTTCGGAGAACTACCATTTTATCAGATTGCAACCCCATGACTTATATATTGTCACGACAGTTGCTGGGGGGAAAATATTCAAAATGGATAGCGATCCTTCAAGAGTTTGATCTGGAATTTGTAAAATCCAAATCAAAGAAAGCTCTAGTTTTCGCAGAATTATTGTGCGATCTCCCATCGTCGTCCAACGATGAAACATCCGAAGAATCAATCGTGGACGAGAATTTGTTTCTGATATCTACAAGCAATGAGTGGTATGGAGATATAATAATTTATCTCCAAACCCAAAAGTTCAGGCCTAACACCTCTCACTCTGAACAGAAACGTATACGATACCAAGCAAAAGACTACATGATCGTCGGTGATACGCTTTACCGTCGTGGTATCGATATAGTTCTGAGGAGGTGCCTCACCCATGAGGAGGCCGAAAAAGCCCTTAATGAGTGTCATTCGGGCGCGTGTGGGGGGCATCAATCTGGATATGCAATAGCACAGAAAATCTTACGAGCAGGATACTTCTGGCCAACCATGTTCAAAGATTGCATAACCGCAGTCAGAAGTTGCCATGCTTGTCAAATTTTTGATAGCAAAACCAGAAGACCACCCGCACCTTTACAGCCAATAGTTGCTGTTGGACCTTTCGCCAAATGGGGCATCGATTTCATGACATGTAACCCCACCTCGACCGGGGGGCATGGGTATATCATAGTCGCCGTTGACTATTTTACCAAATGGGCCGAGGCGATGCCTACATTAGATAACACTGGTGAAACAGCTGCCCTTTTCTTTTTCAATCATGTAGTCGCCAGGTTCGGCGTACCACAGGCTATAGTTACAGATCATGGATCGCATTTTCGCAATCACATGATGGTTGAATTAGCTGCCAAGCTAGGGCTATCTCACGATAGCTCTACCCCATATTATCCGCAAGCCAACGGACAAGTTGAGGCAATCAACAAGGTCCTGAAGCGTATGTTGCAAAGGATGATCGGAGTTCACAAAAGAAGGTGGCACCTGATCCTGTACTCAGCCTTGTGGGCTTACCGAACATCGGTAAGAAATGCGACCGGGTTCACACCTTTCCAACTGGTATATGGCCTGGAAGCAGTCTTACCAGTCCAGTGCGAAATTTCGTCTCTTAAACTCGCAATCGATCTCCTCCCCAGAACTTCAGAAGAAGAGGCCCGTTTCTTGGAATTAATCCAATTGGATGAAACCCGGGGGCTCAGGAAAACAAGAAAACAAGCACAGAATGCAGAAAAGAAACCATGAAATGAAAGAGCTCGAGTTTAGCTCCTACCTGGTCCAGACGGCGCCGAAAATCGTCCGTAGAATCTCCCGGAATCAGCTGATGAAAATCAAGGGGGAAGAGGCACCTCCAAAGCTCCAACAAACCAAGTTCAAATGAAATGGTAAAGTGAGAGGTAAAAACACTTTTTAATTTCTTTTTACGTAGTTCAAAGCGAAATATTAGGGTTTCTAATCTCATTTTCAAACAAATGTTATTCATTTCTAACTAGTTTGATGCAGCAATTGAGGATGCAGTACTATCTTTGAAAAGGGCAAAGCTAGTTATGGTAAAAAATCAAAATTTGACTATATAATCGAGCAGTTTTAGCACACAGTTCATGCTCGTTAAAAAATAAACGCAAGATTCGAGCAGTTTTAGCACATAGTTCATGCTCGTTAAAAAATAAACATAAGATTGAGCAAGTGTTTCAACCCGCGTTTAAGCTCGTTAAAAAATGAACTACCTGGTAAATAACCATTGCGAACGTAAATTATTAGCCATTAAAGCCTTGGTCGTGTTTGCACCATCACCTCCACTTTTCCATTGGCCGATCATTCACCTCCATTTGATTGTTTACCTATTTTTGAGGAACAGCTGCGAAGAGTGATTTCTCCTAGCCATCCTTGTGACACTGCCGTGATTGGAAAATTCCAACTTGTACCTGGAATCAGCTGCTAACCCATTTTATCACTCGCTCCTCAAAAGACGAGTCTTCTTTAAGCTATTTTCATCTGACTCGTAAAATATGAGAAGATTGCCGAGTTTTGGCCTTCCAGCTCGTTAAAGCGACCGGAAGTGCTATCCCTCCTCTAGATTTTAATCTTTTTGGACCTGAGGGATTATTGCACAAAAAGATCGAGCGCTTGTTTTGTTCGGCTCGTTAAAACTATCGAAAACTCATCCCTTCTGTATTGTTTTATAATTTTTCAGACTTAAGGGATTAAGATGACGAAAAAGGACTTTCGGAGTTGACTTTACGTACCTTTTCAGACTCTCTAAAAATGAAAAGGACCGAGTTGTCTTTGTCGCTAGACTCATTAAATGCATTAAATAGCGACAAACTTGTCTTTAGACGAGAACAAGTTTCCCTATCGTTAGGCTCGTTAAAACATAGCGATGGGCTTGCCCGAAGGGCAGGTTATAGAACCAGCATATGTTATCCTCCTCAAGCTTGACAAAAATAAAGAGGTACTGGTCAGCAGTGACTGGGGAAAAATTGGGAGAAACTCAAGAAAACTTTGATGGTAGCAAGTCGCTCTTGAACATGACACTTTTCCTCCGTACCACAATCGGGTTGGGTTGTTTCATTCACCGGTCACATCACCATGGTCTCGCCATACCATCCATATTTGGGGTAATGCTACCGATCCATCGCATCAGTGTCGCCATATGTTCAAGAGAAGTCGTTCAGAGAAGTCAACCGTGTCCCATCCACTGCCGTACATTATCCTTCATCCTTTCATGACCGCCACCCTGAATCATATGTCATCAGCTCATTATCCAAGAAGTTGATCTAGGAACACCCCCTCAGTACTTTGAAGCTTGCATGCCTCAATGGCAAGTTTCTCACTTCCGGTGACAGGTATACATCAATGACCTTCGACCAAAAGATTTTGCGTGGTGTTTGACGCCAAGTCCTTTATTCACACCACGTGAATTGTACTGCAGTACCTTGAGGGTCATTATCATTATCAGTGATTCCTCTCGCGCTTGTTAACGGTTTACCTCATTGACCGGTAATCAAGCGATGTCTTTCCATGTTCGACTTCAGAACATTTCTCACATGGATCGACTTGTACTTAGAGTGAAGATCGAACGAGTTTGAAGACCCCGGATCTAGTTTCATCCATCCGGGCTGCGATATATATTTAGGAAAGATAAAGACATTGACATGTACATCATTGCAGCAGATAATCATCCTACCCAAAGGATGATAATTTCATCAAAATTATCAGTCTACCATCAGACGATTGTCTGTTCTATGTACAAAAAAATGAATTTATAAAGCTGAGCATGGGAATGCCCGCCTCAGCTAGATCATGAAAGCAGTATGAAAAATAATGTATTGTACTGTATCTTATTACAGGTCTCCTCCCAGCATTGGATGAACTTCGGATCCTCCTGATAAAGAATTTCACCCAATAAACGGCCTCATACTTTAGGGGGCAACTGTTATAGACATTTTTGTGCCTTACAGCATTGAGCATGAAATGTCCATAATCTAAGGGATCCAAAGTCCCTAAACATGTTGTTCCTACCCCTAGAGGAACAAGGCTAACAAACCACAGCAATTCACAGAAGTTCTCCACCAGAAACTGCTCAAAAACAAATCAATTCAGGATCAATTCAGTGGCTCCACTAGCTGTCTGCACTGAAATGCAAAGTCTACACTGGCTACCTGCACTGCAACGCAGGTAGAAGCACTACCAGGGTGTGCTGAGCGGGAAATGACAAATGTTAGGGTCTCTTGTGAAAGGTGTCAAGACTGTGGAAGCTTCCAGAATCTTCCTCCATGACACATGCCTTGATGAGTTCGACTGAGTGATGAGTAAGAGGCTCTTAGCCTCCAAGTGGAAGTAAGAACTGACAGAGAGAGAAGATACTAGTCAGATCACAAGCTGACTCATCTTCACTCCAAACATCTATATATGGATCTCTCCTCCATGAGATCTAGAGGCTGGAATTTTGTTATTGCAAAGAATTGCTGTTGGTTTGAGATTGGAATCATTGGGTGCTTAATGCTTTGAAGGGAGGTGAAGATAGGAATTCCATTTGCTGGGAAGGAGATGCTGGATTGGAACTCTCTTGGTTGTATCTCTTCCTGAACCTTGTTACTCATCAATAAAGCTATCTTGGTTTCTCCTATATACTGATGTATCTTTGATGTATGATTGCATTAGTGTATTTGGTTTATTTCTAATCCTGAACTAGTTATGAATGTGAATATCTGTCTTTGTGTAGTGTTCTTCTCTTGTGATCTTACAGGAACCTGTTGAAGCTGGGCGAGCAAGAAGACAAGTAGCTGTGAACTCCCAAAGAGAAGCGAGACTGGATCGAGGGACAAACAGAAGACACCAGTAATTCCATCTATCTCTCTTCATTCTCATTTCATAAAGGAAGAATACCAGAATAGCTAGCTTTGTTTGTTGCTAAGGAACTGTCACACCTTAGGTGGATAGGATCGTCCTGCATAGGCATTTTTCCCCACAACATCCTCCTCCTATGATTGCTTCCAAAGTATAAAGTTAGGCAGAGTAACCCTCATCTTCTTCCTCCTCCTCTAACCATAAAGGTAAATCTGTTGTAGTGAAGGTTGAGCAGGAGGGTATAGGACTAATTGTTTGGACATATGCCCAGCTTTGTAGCTCATGTAAGCATCAGCTGTGGCTAGCCATTACCTTCTAAGGATGAGAGGGTAATGAGTAAGCTTAGCCTTAGGCTAGAGAACTAGGAAACTTGCTGGGTATTCCCAGGAATCAATGGAGACCATCACATCCTCCACAATTCCCTTAAGGGTGACTGTGGGACGATTTGCAAGTTGCAACACTATTTTGGTCTTTCTCAATGACCCTTGGAGGTTGAGTTTGAGCATGGTGTCCTTAGTCATCACATTGGTATCTCAAAATCAAACCCTGACAGGCTACTGATCAGGTAGACCTTAAGTAACTATTTCAAACCTACTTTTGGCTGAGGCTTAGCCTCCTCAACCTGAGAGGGCTCTCTCAAAGGATTAATGATTTTTTGATTATGAGTAAGATGGCTAACTCTTATGAAACAAATGTAATAATGTAAATGGTGGAAACACGATTAGAAAGTATCCATTGGGCTTATGGAGTTAGATATGTTTTAGTATTGCCAATAAGGTTAGATTTACATAGAAGTCAGGGCATTTAGAATTCAATGCATGTAGGATACATCAGAAACACATAGGACTAACACACTTTACAAATGCATGAAGGAAATTAGAGCACTGTCAGTGATTTCTAAGTAATCACACATTCATACCACTGTAGATAATAGGAAGAGAAAAATACAAGACATTCAGAGCATCGAATTCCTTTTGATTCCTGAGAAGTAAAGCCAAAGTACCGTATTACTAAAAAGGAGTCTTTACATAAAGCCAAATATCAGAGCTTTTCTCGATAAATTTCCAACCCTTTGTACATCAGCTCTTCTGCTATATATAGAGCTTTTTACATAACTGAGATTCCTCCTCTAGCATGAGGGGAACTTGAATTCTTCTTATGATGACACCTATTAACATTTAAAACTAACTAATAAATACAACTGACTGCTAACTAGCAGTTTTAGATACCTAAGACAATTAGGATTCTAACTCTTCATCATGTTGGTAGTAGCATTAAATAAAATCCAAATTCGTTCTTTGACAGATGGTATTCTTCAGTTTAGCTTTGGTGGATGTTTGAAACTGCTTGCTGGGCCTTAATGTCTCATCTCTCAACTGCTCCTGGAAAGTAGGAAACTGCCCCTATTTTTTTGCTTTTGGTCTCCACAAGGATATTCGAAATCGATTGTCCTTGTTGTTCTTCTTTGATTACACAATTTTTTTTTTGGATTATCATGTTTTTCATGTACTGTAGACCTTGCCCATGCACATGTATGAGGATAAAACATGTTTAATTCTGCTTGAAGTATGATGAACAATACTTGGCTGTGATCACTTTTATAACAAATGGCTTATGGTTCATATATGCTTTTCCTTTTCTCGTTTTGCCCTTGCTGAATGCTTGTCTTGTGTAAATGATCCTTCTTTAGAAACTCATTTTTGAAAAGGTTTCCATTTTGTCCCTCAAAATTGATCAACTTCATCAAAATATGTAGCTACAGCAGTTTCGTAGTGCGGTACGAAACTGTTGTGTAATCACAAAACATAGTTTAAATGCCAAAATTCGTCTGTCTTGAGTTTCTTTATCTTGGAATGTCCTCTTATTCTACCCTAAAGTTGTTCAAAACTAAATGCAGATGCATCATTCTTCAAGGAAAACTTCAAAAAGGTAATTCATCAAAATTTAAGGACTTAACCTTACTTGCTACGTGATTTTCCTTAGCTAGGGAAATCCTTCCCACTGGCTCAGTTGTATCTTCAAGTCCTCGATTTGCCTCTTCATGATTTTGATCCCAGCTCTTAGTCTTGTATTAACCTTTCTGATGAATTTTGCTTCCTTTATTGTAGGGACTGACTAGGTGTAGTATTCAGCATGACAGTCGACCACCTCGGGTATTGCAATTGTTATGTCTTCCCACAGAGCCTCCATTTTGTTAAAATGAGCTCCTTTAATTGCATGTTTCCTTGAAGCTTTCTTTAGTTTAGCAATTTCAAGGTTTGCTAATTTCAACTTCTTTTTCAACTCTTCAACACTATGTTCCTCTTGAGGGATAATTGCCTTACCTTTATCGTTTTTATGCAACTAATATGGTGTTTCTGATGCAGTCACAAGTTCTTCATGAGCTTTGGCTAACTCCTATGGTTCACTTGACTATGGCAGCTCCTCTTGTATCTCCTTCGAATGCCTCGTCACAGTTCTTGGTTTAAAGACAAACTTAGAAACCTGATCATCAAATTTGAGCTTTTTCGAGACTTTGATCCCTTTGGTTCTGTTTTTACCTGATTCTATCAAGTTTGCTTGAACCAAGGGGGATTCTTCAATATCAATAGCTTGCAACAAGTCGTTCAGACTTCCCTTTGAAATTGGGTTTTCCTCAGCAACCACTCCCTTGCCTTTTTCTTTAGCTAATTGACTCCTGGTCATTCTTCTATGGACTGCTTCACCTGTAGATGGTTCACGTACACCCTCTTTGATCTGAGTTTCTGCACGATGACTGATTGCTGGTGGAGAATTTTTCGTAGCCTGAGGACTAAGACCGGTTTCAGTCTTGAAGCCAGACATAAACATGAACACAGACCATTCTTTATTTATCTTCTGGAGCTCATGCAGAATGATCAACTTGACTAAGCCGTGATGAAACAACGAGGTCTCACAGGCTTCCTTCTTTAACTGGACCTTGTCACACATTTTTCCCAGGCTACGAAACAAGTAGAAGGGTAAATCAATAGAGATCTTTCCAGTGAAATGAAGTAGCAGCTTGAAGTGATAAGGATACACCTTATGATACCTCCCTTCACAGGTGAAGTACCTCTGTATGCAGGTAAGCAAATTAGCGTATGAATCTTTGACAGAACTTCTGGGCATGGACTTATTTAAGTCTGAATCAATGAACTCTGGTTTCAGAAATTCCTTGCAGGGGGTCATGTCAAACTTGAAATTTTTAAACCATTTTTCCTGTCCCCTTGGAATCTTAGTGACTATCGATATAACTTCTAGAGAGATTGGCAACTCAAGTACCCCAACCTTTGAATTCAATCCTGTGAAATTTAAAGTGAACTCCTTGGTGACTTGCATATGGCCTCCTTGAAGTTTTTCGCAAAACCTCCAACAGCCAACCTATTTGAAGGCTTGTTCAACTTCGTCATTCTTTAGGATGCTATCTAAACCCTCAGGTTCATTCCTTAAGCACTTTCCCGACCTATGTTCTTTTCTCTCTGCAGACCCCTCCATGAAACTCTAGCAGAATGAAAATTTGAAAGACTGGCACTGTCTCACACTTCGATCACTGCCTTGCTTGAAAACCGACTCGCTTGATCTTTAAGAAATTCAAATTGAAAGGCTGCTCAATTCGTTCCTTATGCATGAATCCAATCATAATGATGAGTATGACAACTTGGTTCTTTTTGAAACTTGCAATCTAAGCGTACCAAGACATTTAACAACCTTAATGATGAAGATAAGTGGTTGAATGTGATCGACGAAGTGTATGGACTGACCACTGATGACGTAAGAATAACGGATTTTGAAAGATATGATAGCTAGACAAGATTTTTTACGGATCTACATGAATCCCCGATTTCATAGCGCAGCCAGTGCAAAATCTGGGTTTTGCGCTACGAAATCACCTAGACTAGGTTTTTGCGCTATGAAATCACCTAGACAGTTTTGTAGCGCATAAAGACTTTGAAACGAGTTTCGACATATGATGTTAATGTGAAATATGAGACCAATGATAGACTAAAGTAGAGAATTGACCCTTTTTGACATACCAACAAGACTCTTAACAAGACTCCTATTCAAAATCTTAGACTCTAAAACAAGATGAAAAGACTAGACCCAAAACTGACACCAACCCTTTGAAAAATTTAAAAAATTGATGTTCAGAATTTGAAATATTTTTTCTTAAGTGATAACAAATCAATCAGATTGTGTGGGACAATGGTGCCATTGATGTGTACATATACTACAGGGCTTCTAGGGTCCAAATATTTTGGACATATTACCTTCCCCAACATTAAGTTAGACAACTACCCAATGACATTAATGGTAGGGGCATCCCTTTTTCTTCTTCCTGGATGCTTGAAACACTTCTCCTTAATCAATTTATTATAAATAGGCACAGCTTTAATTGCTTGGAGAAGGGGTATCTTTACAAAAAAATTCTTCAATTCTCCCAGAAGTTCAGTTTCTTCTGGGGTAGGATGGAGTGGTTGGGATAATCTTTGAGGAAAGGGTGGATTTACTTTCAGGTTACTTTCCTCTCTTTCTTCCTCAACCTACCTATGTGGAGAGGGAGGTTGGTTATCAGGGAGAATTCTCCTAGATCTTAGGTTAATCTCCTGGATTTCTATAGCATAAGTTGGGTATGATGTCTCTCCACTATATGCTTGTTGAGCCTGCCTATTGTTTGGGTTCGGATTTGGTTGGGTAGGCATCTAGGGTTTCTTGGGTGGACAAAAGTGCAAGAGTTGTGGTTGTACAGGTGGTGGAGGCAATAGGAATGGAACATTTTTGAATTGGGGCCTCCACCCCTGGGGTGGGGCATTCCACTGCTATTGTGGCTGACCATATGGTTGGAATGACTGGCTGGTTGGTTGAGATTGATATTGAGATGTATAGGACCAAGGAGGGGGTGTAGACCAGGAAGGATGAGCAGGGGGTCCCGAAGAAGGTATAGCGGTGGCTTGGTGGGGGTTGTAGTATGCATGGGATGGCCCTTGCATACCCTACTGGTATGGTCTAGGCCCAATAGGTCTCCTTTGGTTAATTTAGCAAAGCTGGTCAGTGACCCCTTCAACTCCTTGATATTCAACTTTGAGTCCAGGTAAAGAAGGGCACTTGTTTGTGGAGTGGTTTTCTTCATAGACTGAGCAAATCTGAATGCAATTTAATGGACATTCTTTCTTAGGATGCCTCCTAGTGCATCTAGGACAAAAAATGGCCAAGGCTCTCTCTGATTCCTCTTGCCTCCTTTTGATGTTCATGGTGTCCAATTGCAAGGCAAGGGTTTGCATCATGTCACTCTTGAAATCTTCCAGCATATTACCAATTTCACCCCTGATGGATAATTTTGAGGATGATGTACTGGCCATAGGTTGACTGCCCCTACCCTTTTTCTTGGATGCCCTAGAATGGTTTCTAAAGATAGTCTTAATATCCTCATAGGGTAATTGGTAGACATCTCCTCTTGTTATCATATTCAAGGTATCTAGAAGATCTTCGCTTACTCCTCTAAGCAATACCATCTTTAGTGACTCAGGGTTAAGTGTGCACTTGGCCCTTTTGTAACTAAGCTGTAATCTTTCTTCATAGTCTTCTAGGGATTCATCCTAGCCTATGGTCATCCTAAAAGTCTCTTCTTTAGTACCCTTTGACCTGTAGTAGTCCCTATATTTTTCGTTATTTTTTTTTTGCATCTGAGCCCAAGTTGTGATGCTATCTCCAGGTAAACCCATGAACTAGCGCAATGCTGCATCCTTGAGGGTAGATGGGAATAGTTTTAAATTTTTCTCATCATTTGTATAGTCATAGGTTTGGCATATAAAAGAAAATTCAAATAGGAAAGTGTCAGGGTCCTCTGTGGTCAGGCCATGGAAATGAGGTAGAGCAGAGGGGCTTATATTCTTCATCTTAGTGTCCCCATTGGTTTCCCTGATGGTGAAGGCACTCTCAATTCTCTCTCTATCTCTCCTATCATTTTGGTTTCTAGCCATTGGCTCAGTAGGAATGGGTTCTTCCTATTCTTCTTCTTTTGTAGGTTCCCCAAAAAGGTAAGTTTTCTCACCTAAAGGGTCTTCCAATTCACCTTCACTGAAGAAGAGAGAAGGTTGCCTATTGGATGCAGTGGGGGTAATTGACAAGAATTTTCCTAAATTGTCCCTAATCCTACGAGGCGTGAAAGGAAATGTTTTTGGGTTGGTTTTTGTAAGATTTTGTTTTAATTCTAGAAAGTACTTGCAAAATGGAAAGGAAAGCAACTAATGATAACTGAAAGAAAGAAAGAAACTAGATTACTTTTGCAGAACTAAACTAATGGGGGAAAGTTTGAAGACTAGAAGTAGAATAAAAGAAAGTAGTAGACTAGAAATAGAAGAAAGTAGTAATTACTTCTACTTAGACACCTCCCGGAAATGACACCAAAAAGTGATGAGCCTAGGTATTGCAACAATAATGCTGTAACTCCCAGGGCTACCAGCTTTAATTATCAACCCGGGGTTCATACAAACTCGGAGGTGACAGTGTTATATGCACAAGTAGAAGTGAAGGTCCTGCCTATTTTCACTGTTTATAGAGTCAGAAGAAGCTTTAATTCTTTGATGGAAGGAGAGCAAACCTTATTCTAAGAGAGAGCTACTTCTATTGCAGTAATGAAGAAAACAGCATGAAAGGCTAAACTTGTACAATAACCTAACTTAATCAACCAAATGGCTATGCTAAGAAGAATTGCTAATTTAACATTAACCTAAGGCTAATTATCTATGTTTGTAGAAGTAAAAACATAAAGACTAGACTAAGGAGTAACAAAGAAACTTAGGCTAAGTTGGGTTCCAGGCGGAAAAAGTGATTGGAGGTCAAAATTAGTGAAAGGAGGGCATGAGGGAGCAAAAACACATAAGAACCATTGGATCAGTCGGGTGAAAGGTAATGAATGAAGGAGATTTGATCGTGGAAGGTTACATAGGCAGATGGGTGAATAGGGTTGCTAATAGGATAGATAGTTAAGATATTATCCTGAAGGTTTTAAGTGAAGGGATGGGTGAGCAAGGGAGCAAAGGAGATGAATGGCTAAGATTTAATCGTGTGGGTGAGGCAAATAGATGGACAAGTGAGGCTGACAGGAGCGATGAACGACTAAGATCTTATTGCGCGGGCGAAGGCAAGAGATGGACGGATGAAGCTAGTTGGCAGATGGGCAGTGGAGATTAGATCATGGGAAAAATAACGTGTGGAAATGGTGGAGCGTGTTTGGAGGGCGGTAAGCTATTTATCGCACGCCCTCAACGCTGTAAGTGGTTTTCTCAAATTTTACGCGATTAGCCACCCCGAGCGACATATTGCATGGGGAAACCACCCATTTCGCGTGCTCTTGGGTGGATAACGGTCAGACAGAAATCCACAAGATATGGCGCGATAGCCGTTGGATCAGGTAGGGCTTATCAATGGTGGAGATCGGCCAAGCTATTTGGTGATCAGGCGAAGCAACCATTGTCGAATCAGGCAAGGCAATCGATGGTGGGGACTTAAAGTTCATAAAGTGAATGGTGGACTCCACACGAGGCGACAGTTAAATAAAATGATGAATCAGACAGTGATTAAGAAGGGATGTTGGTGATTGGACGGCGAGGAAGTGATGGAGGGAGAATGCGTTGGAGGTGGTTTCAAAGAAAAATAACAGAGAAAACCAGTGAGGGTATATAGCTAACTGCATTCAAACAGTGAACTCCATAGCCTATGCGAGAACCAAAAACTGTGTTCTTGGGGTCGCTGGCGGGTCTCTGCCTCAAGTCATGGTCCCAAAGGGAAGATATGAGGCTAAGACACTTGTGCACAACCTGATAGTAATCTTTTCCTCTAATCTGACCTCTGAATTAAAAAACCACAAATGACAGTAAACTACAGCTAACTACTAAAACAAATGAATAGAAACAAGAAGTTATTCAAATAAATGAACAGAACCAGAAAGTTGCTTAACCAAATGAATCAGAACCAAAGATTCTTGAGTAAATGCATCAAAAAACCATGAAACTAATTAACAAATAAATAGAAGATAATTCTATGCTAGAATAACAGAACAGTAAATAAGAGTTGTGGCTGCTTGGATCGGGACCTAACTCAAGAGGTTCAGGCCTCGAAGTTTAAATCAGAGCTGGCTTAAATAGAAAATTATCTTTATTACATAAACCATGGATTACAAAGCAAATTCACAAGTCTTTGCAGTTTAGAAATAAAACAGAGTTTTACAAATTAAGTTTGAATCCTAGTGAGGTCCTAAGCCTCTCTATTTATACATATGAATTCTCCAACAACTTCCTCTCAAATTAGGGTGCTTTGGCTCCCAACTCAAAATAAATTGTTTTCTATCCTTTTCACTTGCTTGGCTGTCTTTTAGTCCTCATGATGTGGTTTTTTACACTCCAAGCTAATGGAGGAATATTCGAATGGAGGGGTAGTAGATGAGGAGGATTAACCTCCTATAATTCCTCTACCTTGTCCCATTTGAGTCTTGACCAAGGTCTTTGCTATATTTCTTCGCTTTTATCCTTTATACCTACATTTCTCCTTTCTTTTATCTTTTATTCCTGCATTATATGCACATTAGAACACAAAGCCAAATATCCAACTCTAACTCATTTCATAAACAAAATATAATCAAAATTATGCAGCAAGTTGTAAGAATAGTTGGTTTGACTAAGCTAGGAGGTGAATTAAGGCCAATTAAGGCCCATATAATTACTGAATAATGAGACTCATCACCATGCATGTGATAAGGGTGAAGTCAAGCTCGAACTTTGAAGCCAAAGCTTCACCTGTTGCTCCTCCTAAGGTCTTATTGCTCGAATTTTTGAATGGACACTTAGTGGCATAGTGCCCAAATTCATGAAAATTGAAGAATTTTATTTTGGACAAGTATTTCTTCTTGCCCCCATGGTTGGATTCTGGTTTGGTCTGAGATTTATTCCCTTTTCACTTCTTTTCGTTTCCATCCAATGAAATTTTTTCTTCATCCTCACCCTTGGATGAGGTTCGATCTCTTATATTCCACCTTATCTCCTCTTGTACCAAATAATACCTTAAGTGTTCCCAATTCTATAATTTCTCCCTCCTGTTCACCAAGCCCTGGTAGCTATGACAGCTTTTGGGAAGGCCTAGAAGAGCTAGGCTTACCGAGTCATCCTCTACAACATTAACACCAACCCCAACAAGTTCATCACGAACTTGTGTAAATCTGCTAAGATACTGCAGGATAGTGTCATTCTTCTGCATCTTGATAAATCGAAGTTTATCCTTGAATGCCGACTTCATATGTTCACTAATATTCTCGAACAATTATGTCACTGATTCCCACATTGTGAACATAGTTTCTTTCCCATGGATATTTGAGAAAATATGGTCTCATACTACCTCTGATATCATTTTCTTCATCTTGGCTACATCTTTCTTCCATTGGGCTAGGTTTTGTGCATTAGATTCTGCTAGTTTTGGAACATCTTTCTAGATGTATTGTAGAAATCTATTATCATCAAGAATTGCCTCCATGCAATGAAATTAGAGTTGCCTTCCAATGCATGCTCTAGTCTTATCCCACTGAAGGTCATCTTCCCAACTCTGGAGAGATCCTGCTACACTGAACTACAAATTCAACCCTCCTGAGAAACAACTTCAAAATTTCTATTCTAATGTGAATCCTACTTTGATACCATGTAGAAATTATGGGGTATAATTGTAACTACTCATGAAATTTTAATCTAAATCACAAGAAACAATCCTACTCTATTACTCTGTGGAACACAATTTAGAACATTAATCATGAACATGCAAAGATAAATACCACACACGCACACAATATTTTCCCAAGGGAAGGAAATTTGCTAAAAACCCCTTTGCCCACTTGCAGTAATAGGATGAATAGAGATGTATTACAATTGCTTGCTCGGACTGAGCACAACTTGTAAGTGAATAAACTATCTCTCTACTCACTAAGAAGATTTGACCCAGACTTAGTCAATTTCTGCCTCTACTTGCACCCCTATTTCCTTGTGCAATTGCTGAGGAAATTAGGCCCCGATTATTTAGGAATTTCCCCCAAAATGATTACGTAATTCCCAACTTTGATCATCTGATTACATGCAACACTTATACACTCAGGACTAGTTTACAACTGATGTTACACTACCTTGGAATGTCCACCATAGTTGGGGAACTTGAATTATCTTCATCCACTAGCTATTTTTGGCTGATTGATCAGTTAACTAGATGATCACTGAGTTAGGCTGAAGTCTCACTACACAATTGACCTTCCACTAGTTCCTCCAATAGTTAGAACTAGTTTAACTGAAAAAAAAAAAAAAAAAAAAAACTTGAAATAACTAACCTTGATTGCTACAAATTAGCAATCACACATGCTTAATTGAAATCCAACTCCTATAACTTGAATTTACTTAGCTAACTGAGTGACAAGAGCCATGTCACCTTAGTTAACTGCATCCAATTTGTCTACTGATGCGGAAATTTGAATTTTCTCAATTTTATCAAGGAAAAATCAAATTGAGACTTTCTTGTTGCATTTTTCAACAACTAAAGCCTTAAAATGAAGAAAATGAGAAAACACTTCAAACTTCTCTTCCAAAAAAAATACACCCATGTTTTCCTAGAATAATGCACCTTTCCAAAAGACACAATCTCTATTGGTCCACACAAATCTGAACGCATCAACTCTAGACATTCTCTAGTCTTCCTTGTTTTATTTCAAAAAGTGTCCTTGTGTTGTTTCCAAAAAACACCATTCACATACTTTATCATCCAACTTGCTATAAGGAAGACCATTCACCATGTTCTGCTTTCTTAGCAGCACCAAACTTTGAAAATTCAGATGTCCCATCCTTAAGTGCCAAAGTTTACTATTTGATTCCTCTGTGAATTTCAAACTCTATGAATTAATTGAATCAAAAGAGATCTTGAAAATTTTGTCTTCACTCATTTCACCTCTTGCAACAATTGCATTTTGATTCAACTTATCCATGATTAAGCACACTTTATTATCAAACACCAACTTGTAATTTTTCTCTAGCATTTGTCCTATAGAAAGTAGGTTCTTCTTCAATGTTGGTGTTAATAAAGAGTCCTCAATTAACTTCTTTTTTCCATGCAATGTTGGTATTGCAACTGTGCCTTTCCCTTTCACTTCAAAAACACTATCATCACCAAAGATGACTTTACCAGAATAATTGTCATTAATTTTGGTAAACAACTCCTCTTGAGATGTCATATGACTTGAATATTGTTGATTCCCAATTTTGCTCATTTTTTATAATATTTCCGAGGCCTTAAACCCCTTATGTTGAACCCTTATTATCTTTAAAAACCCTCTTTTATTATATTTTGTGTGTTTTGACCAAGAGGGTGTTGTGAACTTGAAAGAATGCAAATTATTTCAAAATGTATCATTTTACTTTAATTCCTAAGTATTTTCGAAGCTAAACATTATCTAATCGAATCACCTATAATGTCAAAGTAGTTGACCACATATTGTGCAGATCAACCATTTTCAGAAGCAGTTCCAATATTCCTTCAATTACTCTGCAATTTCCCACAGTCATCGATTTCCTGTAGATGCAGAGATTTCCTACAGTCGCCGATTTCCTGTTGATGTGGAGATTTCCTGCAGTTTGCCAATTTCCTGTAGATGCAGATATTTCCTGTAACCGCCCCTATTTCCTGCAGCTGCTCCACAATTTCCTGCAAGTTCACCGATTTCCTGTAGATGCGGAGATTTCCTGTAACCGCCCCGATTTCCTGCAACGATATCCATGGTTGAGCATGTTCTAGTCAGCCTCGAGGAGAACGAAGACATGGGTTTTGTTGAGAAAGTCACTAATATGGATGTTGTCCTATTGGTCACCTTAGAAATGCCATTAAAACTGCCCAGACCTTCATTCCTTTTTGAAGTGGCTGTATTAAGAGGCAGTTCCTGCAGCTTCACGAAATATGTTCGATCCATGCTTTCAGTCATGGATCGAACTCATCATGCTTATTTATGCTATCTTTGCCATATATTGTTAGTCAGTAGTTGTGGGATGTTATATTTTCTAATTTGAGCCAGATTATGCCCATGTATTTGTATAAAAGTCCTTTATGTTTATTAGGAGAGGAGGGGAGGATCTGGAGAGAAGAAGGATAGATTGAATATATCAGACTTGTATGACTGTATATTTTCCAAATTAATATAATACTTGATGTTCTACTGAATTTCATTGAGTAACTCATTTCGTAGTTGAAGGGGCTGTAAGTAGGGGAGGGACCCCTTTACTCACAACTCATGTAGCTACAGATTTGTTTTATTTCCATTTATTTTTGTCATGCATTACTAGAATTAGTACATAGTTTGCAGTTCTCTTTTCTAATTTGTAACAACTTGTGAATGATGGTTAAATGTGAGATTATTTGATGAATGATTTGGAATTGTTGAATATGCTTTCATTTCTATTATGCAAAGTGTGAATTGAGTTAATTGTTGTTGTTTGGGTTTGTATCTTTTCTTGATCTGCATCAACAATTCTAGGTGTTGTAGAGAGATGAATTATCTACTCCATAGCCTTTGCTGCTAAGTGTTGATAAGGAAAAGAGTTCTTGAAGCTGTGTGTGTGTGTGTGATTTTATTTGGAACAACACTTATGGTATTAGCTTGCATATATTTTGTGCAGCATCTCACAAGCTTACCTACCCCTGGTCGATAATTAATGTCTGTCAAATTATAAGTCTATAATTTTCCCGCATTACTACAACTAGTTCACAGTTTGCAGTTCTGTTTTCTAATTTGTAACAGCTTGTGAATGATGGTTAGATGTGAGCTCATTTGATGAATGATTTGGAATTGTTGAATATTCTTTCATTTCTGTTATGCAAAGTGTGAATTGAGTTTATTTTTGTTTTTTGGGTTTGTATCTTTTCTAGATCTGCATCAACAATTCTAAGTGTTGCAGAGAGATGAATTATCTACTCCTTAGCCTTTGCTACTAAGTGTTGATGAGGAAAAGAGTTCTTGAAGCTGTGTGTGTGTGATTTTATTTGGAACAACACTTATGGTATTATCTTGAATATATTTTGTGCAGCATATCACAAGATTAACTACCTCTAGTCGATAATTTATGTCTGTCAAATTATAAGTCTATAATTTGCCCCAACATTTTGGTGTCATTATCGGCGAGTTGCTAAGGGATGATACTCAAAGTGTTTTAGTATGATTTCTTTTGTTTGAATTTTTCAGGACTGGGGGAGTCAAAGTGGTAAGACGCGGGGTAAGGCCTATGCACATGCAGAGATCATAATTCGACAAAGTCGTGTCTTGATTGTTTGGTAAGTAGAAGTTTTTAAATTTTCTGCATAATATATAAATAGGGTCCAATATTTTCAAATATTTTTAGTGGTGATGTGAGCACCACTTCGTCCACTAATAAACTGGTTAAGGGAGAGGAAGTTCATAAAGAACAAGGAAACAAAGGAATCTAACAAGAGGTTTACAACAGGGTTTGATAGTTGATCCTAAGTGGATTAATGATCCCACAACAACTCCTTCTACCAAAAAATCCTCTATTGCTGCTCATTCATAATTTACAATAGCACCTCAAAGGCCATGGCAACAATGTCCTGCAGGCATGTTACAACAACATTTTAAATTTCCTTATGCCTAGAATCGGATGTGGAACATTCCAATGCCTTGGCAGCCCTAGCCATGGCAAGGGAATTTCCCTTACCCTGTTGCACCAAATTATTCCCCTCAAAACTTTTATGTACAACAAATGGTAAAGCAACAACTTCCTGCCCAACCAGTATCCAATCTCAACAATAAATCCATCCAATCTACTCACAATATTGGAATGGCCATTTATCCCACTTATCCTACCGATTACATTGCACCTCAGCCTCTGCAGGAAATTTATGTACCTTTGCTGCAGGGGTTTCCTGTGTCTCTGTAGGAAATTAAACTAAGGTTAGGAAAAGTGGTTACCCATCAAGAAAAGATTGAAGATATTATAGAGGGAGAAACCCCTGATACACTTGAAATAGAAAGTGTATAAGAAACAACAGAAAAAACAAAAACATTCTAAGATCATAAGAACCTTCCTTATCTCAAACTATCCAACCTCCTTTTCTTGAGAAGTTGGGGTTGGAGGAAATGACAAAACAACTTGAATTTGATCTAGTATCCAAGTTAAGAAATTTATGCATCAAGTTTCCTTTACTACAAGTGATCAGGGATATCTCAATCTATGCTAAAATATTTAGGGAACTATGTATCAAAAAGATGGGGAGAAAAAGGAAAGAACCCTCTACAATTCAAGTAGGTGGGAAAATTGAAAGCCTTATGTCTACCAGATTTGCCACAGAAAAATATGCAGACTCTGGAATTCTTGTGTTTACCACCTTCATCAATGGATATCCAATAATAAATACTTTAAGTGATTTAGGTGCATCCATTAATATAATAACAATTGAAACACTGTCTCATATAGGATTCTTTGATTTTCCTCCTACCCATACTGCATTAGAATTAACAGATAGATATAAGGTCAAGCCAGAGGGTGTTTTGGAAGACATTGTCATTTCATTAGATTCCCAAGAATATCCTGTAGATTTTTATGTTCTTGAGCCTAAGACAAATTTAGGGAGGCACCCTTTAATCTTGAGGATACCTTGGTTGGCCACAATGGTTGCCTTCATGAGGTGTAGCTCAGGGAACATGACCATCACTCATGAGGCTGAAATTAAGCACATCAATCTATATCCCCCTGCCAAACCCCTCTTGAATTTAGAAAAGATTCATTGGGATGAGGAAGAACTTAATTCAGAAATTATTTAACCAGTTTTGACCTTAGCTCAAGCTATGGGCCTTAAAGAAAATGTTGGGGATAATTTAATTAATTGCTCTATTTCAAACCCTGATTTTTCCTAGCATTTAGAGGGGCAGTAAAGTCATGAGATAGATGTCATTGTTGAGCATAACTTCCAAGACCATAGTACAACAGTTGAATTAGATTCATCCCTCCTATCTGTATTTCCTGCAAAATCAACAACTGAAGGTGGAAGCAAGGTAATTGAGATCTTTCCCGGAAAAACTTTAATTATCAATTCTGCCCTAACTTATGAACAGGAAAATCGATTAACTCAGATATTGAAAGATTTTTCAGACACATTTTCTTGGGAATATGCAGATACATATATGATACTTGGTATCTTCTCTGATCTTTTATATGATTGCATAGAGGTTTATATGGATGATTTTATGGTGGTGGGTGATACTTTTGAAGAGGCTTTACTTAATCTTAGGAAGGTTTTGCAAAGATGTAGAGAGACTAATATTTCATTAAGCAGTGAAAAATGTTTTATAATCATGACTGAAGGCATTGTCTTGGATCATCATGTTTCTGCTGCAGGAATTAAAGTTGACCCAACAAAAATCGAAGTGATTTTGAAGAAGAAAGAGCTGGAAATGGTGGGAAAGGGGGTCATTCCTTTCACTACCTCTTCTTGATTTTCTGCTGCAATAAACTGAGCTTACTTTGTTCCTTCTTGTGCTCATTAAACCATGAGAGGAACATTTGTTGGGTATATGTTTATTCCTTTTTCTGGGTCTAATGGACTAATTACGAAAAATGAGCCCCATTTGAGTCTTCTTTTTCAGTATTTCAGACTCTCTAAAATTGAAATCTGGCGAGCATAGACTGTCCTTGGCTCGTTAAAATAACAGGTCAGTGGACCCTTAGAATAAATTTCGTTTTTCAAACAATTTTTGTTTTCTCATGTTGGACTGATGTGGAATTTCTCAAGGCCCTCCTTCCAACGATCTTGGCTCATCGATATCAGCGAATTATCTGGGTTTCAAGATTAGAGACTAGCGATGCCTTGAGCTTGTATACCTTAAAGACAGGCTATATCGTCAGCAACAATGGGGATTCATTATGGCTTCTTGACTATTGGATCCTATAGGGGGTTCGATAATAGCTCATACATTCACACTTGATAGGATGCATCAGATGTACCTTGGTCCTCGCTCTCATCATTGGTGATGGGCCTCACTTTGGTTAACAACTGACCTTAATGGCTAGTAATCTAGTGAGTTCATTGTTCATTCGACCTCAGCCTATTTATTCGTGTGCAATGAACTGTACAAGAGGGGGAGAATATGGTTTCCTATAGATGGAATTCCTGCAGAACATTCTAGCCATAGCATTTCCGTAGCAAAAAAAATTATTTCCTAAAGAATGAATTTCAAGCAGAGAATATTCTACAGAATATGGAAAGTACCAATTATCATCATTGTTATTTGAGGCCACATAGCTATATGATCTTTCATATAATATGATTTCAAAGTGGTTCATAATTTCAAAGTAAGTACAAGCGTCATCAAATGTATTGATAGTTGTAAGGTAAGATCGAAGGTACATTTTGACATTAGAATACTTAGGGTAGAAAAGTAATGGTACTAAATTTTTTAAATTTGCATGAATTTAAGTCATGGCTACCTTCACAGAAAAGATAGCCTTGACCATTGGTATCTTACACAAATTCCCATTCCCACCTATTATTCTGATTTGCATGATGTTATCTTCCCAATGTTTATCTGGCAGAACGGATCATGATGACAATCATGATCACGTTCCCCCATAACTCAAAGTTTCCCATTACTCCCGAGTCTTTCCGAATTAAACCTTCTTGTTTTCATTGGGTTTGAATTATTTTCGCCTAGTTTTAGTAACAAGGAAAACTGTTGGGTGAAACCCAACGCCAAAAGGGCACCGTCGTGCCTGCTAAACGCTTTACGAGAATCCAGGCTGTAAAGTTGGTGATTAAATAGCGTGCAAAGGGCAAAACCCATCAAGATTGAGGAACCAAGTCTACCGCAGTCCTCCTAGGGACAATGTGATGATGAGGGGACCTCTAAGGAATTAATGAGGTCAGCGTTTCTCAATGGGTGCTCCAGAAAAAAAAAAAAAAAACTTGAAGGAGAATAGTTTGCAATTGTAGAAAGGTGTGGAAGAATGGAAAGCAAAAACATCAGAAGGCTTTCCGTATTATGAAGAAACATCAAGTTCAGATTGGTCATTTGCAAAAGAAGAATGAAAAGTATTGGAACTCGGTACAGAAAGCAGAATCTACTAGGGCACACCTAGACCATCTTGCTACAGTAGCTACGGTCCTAAACAAGGACTGCATTTTCTTACTGGAGGAATATTTTTTCTTGCATAAGAGACACGCAAGAATCTAGGTGTGGGGGAGATGTTGAGTCCCAAATTTGCTCATTTTTGATAATATTTATGAGGCCTTAACCCCCTTATTTTGAACCCTTCTTATCTTTAAAAACCTTCTTGTATTATATTTTGTGTGTTTTGACCAAGAGGGTGTTGTAAACTTGAAAGTATGCAAATTATTTCAAAATATATCATTTTACTTTAATTCCTAAGTATTTATGATCCATACATTTATGATATATTTCTCTCTCTCAAACTTCTTTGAAAGCCATAGACTGAATGTTGTTGTTATTCACCATGTATTTATAATCACAGTAGCCTATGTGAGAAAACTGTAATACAATGAGAAAATTTAGAGAAAAGAGAAAATGGTGGTGTATTGACTTGTTCAGTGAAGTCAAGCTGGAGAAGGAAGTGGTGGAAAATGTTCAAAAACTTAATTGGAATTTTGTGCTGGAAAATGTTCAAAATATTAATTGGAATTTTGTGTCATTCACATAAATGCAATTCTACATGATCAGAGAAGCAAGACAGAGAGAGAAATGGATTGTTGATTTGGGAAAGAAAAAAATTGTTGTACTGGAAAATCATTCGAACTTCATTGAAATTTTGTAAGCTGCATACCTGGACAAAAAAACAAATTAGAGAAAAATGGGCCTATTGATATTGACTCCGAAAAAGGAGAATGGAGACCTAAAATTTTTCTAAATATTGATAGAAATTTAATCGTGTAGACACGTAAGGATCTTGACTCGGAAAATGGAGAGTGGAGATTGAAAAATGTTTCAGATATTGATAGAAATTCAACTGTGTAGATATCCCAAGGAAAAATAGAGAGAAATGGATGTATTGATTGATTTGATTTTGGATAAAAAGAAATTGGGAAATTGGAAAATGGGGCATTCGATTTTGACAGGGTAAAATATTCGAGATATCAATGGAAATTTTGTGCACTTGATAGAAATTTAATGATGTAGATCTGGAAAAAAAAAATAGAAATTTAATGATGTAGATCTGAAAAAATAGTTGGAAAATTGTAATGCAAAGAGAAAATTCAAGGAAAGGGAAAATGACGATGTATGGAATTTCTGCAATGGAGTGAGGAAAGTGGAAAAAGATCTTTCTGGGAAATGGGCATCTTGACTTGACCGAGAAAAGAGAGAGTTAACATTGATTGCGGAACTTCACAGATATGGTGGAAAAGGAAGAAAATGAGCAGAATGGAGACTGATAAATCCGGCTATTATTGGAATTTTGTTCAGTCTATAAAAATTCAATCGTTTGAGTTTTGTTTAGTTGATATAAATTCATTCAGACGAAAGTGGGGAAATTATTCTAGGAAATTCGCATATTTTTTTTGTAACTTCATATAAAAAATTATCTGAAATTTTGTATATTTTTCTTAATATCATAAATCTATTTTAATTTTGGATTTATCAAGAGTTAAGATAGATTAAATCTCTTTTCATTTTAAAAATATTTTCATATAAAATATTTGATCTCTCTTTATGTTTGGTAAATCTAGAGTTAAGATGGATCTAAATGTGTTATTCTATAACTAGTACAACCACATTAAAAATAATAATGTGGGTGATCTAGCCAAAGGCTTCATAAATATAACAAAAAAACGATTGCAACACAAATAATGTCTTACCAGTGCACAAAGTTCCCTGATTAACCATGTAGAAAAATGTTATGGGTCAACTTTAACTTGAGAAGAAAAAGGAATTACACATCTTATTGTAAAATTGATCATTTTGCTAAATAAAATTTGCTCAGTTTGCTAAATAAAATTTTCTTATATATTAATTTCCCCATCTAATTAGAATATGCACTTATTAGAATTGAAATAATCTCAAATCCCTAGGAAATTGGCAGGCGAGCCAGTGGCTAGAATCTAATTTAATTTGAGGAAAATAAAAGGAATTGTAGATCTTATTTTAAAATGGATCATTTTGGTCAAGAAAATTTTCTTATATAGTAACTTCCTTGTTTAGTTAGAATATGAATTTATTAGAATTGGAATACTCTCAAATCCCTAGGAAATTGATGGGCATGGAGCCACATGGAATGAATATAATTTTTTTAAATTTATTAAAAATTAATGCAACCTAAAAAACTCCGTAACAATGAAATATGAACTTATTAGAATTGGAATACTCTCAAATCCCTAGGAAATTGGTGGGCATGGAGTCACATGGCATGAATATAATTCTTTTAATTTATTAAAAATTAATTCAACCTAAAAAACTCTATAACAACGATAAACATTCAGACAAAGCATATGCTGAGCATATTCCTTTACGAATCAATCTAGGTCATCAATTAAAAAAAATGTCAAAAAATCCCTATCCACTTTAAGTTGAAATAGGAAGACTTCAACAAACATTTACACCACTACAATATCTCTCCATCCTTTTTGGTTTTAGATTTAGTTTAAAAAATTGTTATAAAATAAAATTAAAATTAAACTATTTTGATTTTGAAACAGTCGTGGTTTTTGGGCAAGTGGTTTTGCGAAGCCTATGATATTGTAACAAAGCCTATTAGTTAATAATATCATGATAAAATCGGGGTAAATATCTATGCTTAAGAACCTTGTTATATGGTAAGTTTATTATAACTAGTAATTTCCCCTAAAGGTGCTAAAGTACACTGAAGGAATAGAAGATTTGGGAAGATCATCTGGTGACTCACTCCAATTCAAGCATCATTAATCATTTCTATGGGTAGAGCGAGATTGCTTCTCAATAAGAATATGTAGTTAACATATATGTAAAACTACTCAGAGACATTAGAAAGGGACATCTAAATATTTGAACAAGACTCCACCTGTTAGATTTTAACAACCGATGAGCAAAATTACATTGCTATTAGGATTCAAGAAGGCATTTTCAATATTCAGAAAGAAGTCAACGTCAATTCCTTCGGTACAGTCTAGAGCGAGAGCAAGAGGAATGAGAATGACAACAAAGGTGGAACTGGAGTATAGTGGCGTTCTTTTAGACGTGGAAAGAGGGGTGCTCTTCTAGGAAAAGAAATTTGACTTAGCTAATCATTTTCTCATTAAGTTCATTTATGTGCTAATTTGGAACTTCTAGGTTCTTATTTTTGTAAATATGAGAATTGTGGTAATATAAAATTCCTTTTAGAAGGAAAAAAATAAATTCAAGTGAAATAAGTAACACATCTCCCATGTGGTGAAATAACTAGGTTCTAATAACTGTTGTTCTAGATATGGCTACTTATCTAGGGAATTATTATTCAAGTCATGAAATTGTCTGGGAAGGAGGCATTCAAAAGGTTGACTTGTTTAGGGCATGTTGCAACTAAAATTAGTGTTTGATGAGCCCTAAAACACTGATATGGATGATGGTAGTGATATGCCCAAATGGATTCGTAACAGCTGCCCCCTAAAGCATGAAGTCGAAAAATGTAAATGTCGAATGAAATACTTTATGATGTGATGAGGAGGTTTCGAAGTGGAAGGTGACTTGCATCAATTACAATACATATATCATGATATTTTTATTTTTTCATGAATCGTTGAGGGAAGGCATACCCATGCTCAGCACATAAACTTTCATTACATGTACATAGACAGTCATCTACAGATATAAACCCATGAATGGATGAACATCAGTGTAAGGCCATTGTACATATGATTTAGTACTCCTGAAATTGCAACCCGAATGGATGAAACTAGATCTAGGGGTCTTCTATCTCGTTCAATTGTTCGCTCAAGTTCAAGTCTAACCATGTGAATATGTGATCTGAAGTTGAACATGGGAATACACCGTCTGGATACCAACCAATGATGTAAGTCGTTAACATACGCGAGAGAAATCACCAATAATGATAATGATCCTCAAGGTACTGTAGCACATTCTGCATGGTGTGAATGGATGTTTTGATGTCGAACACCATACAAAGTCTTTTGGTTGAAGGCCAGTGATGTCAACCTATCGTAGGAAGCGAGAAACTTGCCATTGATGTATGCAAGTCTCAAGGTACTGGAAGGGTGTTTCTAAGTCAACTTCTTAGATAATGTGTTGATGTCGACAAGAAGTGACTCTTCGCAGGAGGGCCTTGATGTATCCAACATCAATGACACGAAACGAGCGTAATGATTTTGGAGACGGAATTTGACTGACGACACAAGGTTCAAGAATGGCGGTCATGAAAATAAAGGTTTATGGTATTGCAAAGGATGAATTTTAACTGGATGACTTCTATTGAACATGTCGGTGACACTGAAATGAATTGGTAGCATTGACCCAAAATTAAGTGATGGATGGTATTGTTATCACTCAGGTTATCCCTGGCTCCTAAGGGATACGGCCGAGGTAACCACTAACCAATCTTTCAGATGCAAGTCCTAGCCTACTTGCAGCCAGAGAGGGCTCTCTCTTTATAGTTTAGCTTTGTTATGGTGAGATTTTAGGCTAGTTATTATGTGCAGAGTTTTGTTTTGAGTTTTGGTTTGGTTGGATGATGTCTTCAAACAGAGATGGTATGCAGTCTTCAGAATGTCTTAGTCCATTGGGCAGTGGAGTCAATGATTATGTGCTGCTGAAAGTGCTTGTTGAGAATAGTGATACTACAGAGCCAGACAGGCATCAATGAAACAATTCTTCAAATCTGAAAGTGATGGAATGAAATCAGGCAATGGAAGGCAGTGAAGAATCTTTCACTATGCTGACAGAGGGAATGTGAGAGAATATTACCTAGGAGCAATTAAGAGTTCCTAAACAGCATTCATAATGAGAGAATTAGTGCAAACATGAGCAATGAAGAATTCATATCCATGACTAATTCTGAAGAAAACATAATTAGTAACAGAGATTGAGCTTAGGGTGTATTTAAACAAATCCTGAGCTATTCTTTTTCTCTACTACTAAGATCATGCAACATATATGAGTTTTGTAAGCACAGAAAGGAAAAACATGGTTAGGAAAACTTATTGTTTCATAAACGACACAGGAATTCTGTAGCAGCAAGAAATTCACCAATTTTACATCCAGGCAGTGCAGAAATCAGGAACTCCACCAGCTCTTTGTATTAAAAACTGAAAATTTACAATGCAGCTCTTCAGATAGAAAATCACCAATCAACCAACCCCTAATACATCGCTTGGGGAGGTATTTATAAGACAAAATATGTACAAACAAGATCTCATAAAAGATCTGAGAAAATATCTAAGATTAACCTAACGTAATGTGCAAGAAAGGTAAAAACAGCTAGCTATGCCGCGCTGGAGGCAGGCCCTTTAAAGATGAGCTTATAGGCGTCCTTTGTAGCTTTGTGCCAATTGCGTGCAATAACTGCCTCATGACTTCTGATATGCTCCTCTTAGTCGGCTCCGCAGTTCATTAAATCTGATTTGATTTAGCTTTTAATAGCTTTTAATTCTCCACTGATTTTCTTTGACTTGTTCGGATCCTCTTTAATGTTCCTCTACTTTGGCTTTTAATTATCCACTAATACTCTTTAATTCTACTAAATCGCCCTTGCTTTATCACTGTATGTCAAGATAGAACTGTTATCGTGTCTTCCTTGTTGCTTTTCTTTTTGCGAATCATGTTTCTGATGGTCCACTGGACAGGGTAGCAAGTATCTCTGTTGAGCCCTTTATTTCTTTTTCTGCGAGCTAGGAAGTCCTTCGACGCTAAACAATATCAAAAGGAGGAGGAGGACTATATAATAGCGACTTTGGCTAAGGCTGCGAGCTCATTGTCCGGAGCTTTCTAGTCAGAGGCGGTAGAAATGGCTGAAGAAGCAATCAGGTCCGTTTGCACCTGGAGCGCGCGCGGGCGATGAGTGAAAACATAAGAAAATGACTCTTTTACCCCTTTAATAGGCAAAAGTGACTTTAAGCAGGAGATTCATTGATTTGCAAGGCGGGAGCGATTACTTTTGGAAAAAATAGAAATGGATGGATTAGGGCCATTGCATCATGCAAGGGCGGATCCAACGGCTGAGGAGAAGTTGCAATATCGCATCGGCGAGGGGCAATGGGTTAGGAGACTTTACATATATGCGATATGCGATATCGCATCGGGGATCGGACAGTGGATGGCATGGGAGGAAGGCTTAAATGATTGCGATATGCGATAAGCGATATGGGAATGCGATATATGGGACAGCGATAAAGCGATGCAATATATGTCGTTGGATGTGGGGGTTAATCGGATGGCGGACGGGTGATCACAATATCGCGTCGGCGAGGGACAAGGGATTGGAGCCTTCACCTATGCGATATGCGATAAAGTGAAGAATTTGCGATAAAGGGGAAATTTGCGGAAATGCGGATATTTGCGATAAAGGGAAAATTTGCGGAAATGCGGATATTTGCGGTAATGCGGAAATTTACGATAAAGTGGCAATTTTTCTATAAAGCGGAGATTAGTAGTAAAGGGGCGATGCGATCGATGCGATGAAGCGATAATGCGATTGCGATATCGCATCGGGGGAACGCATGGGGGAAACAAAACAGAGGGGCGAGCGGTCAACACTTGCGATAGCGATTTGCGATATTGCATCGGAGGGGGTTAAATGGTGCGATATCGCATCGGAGGAGGTGAAAATGCATCGGAGGAGGGTTCTTACTAAGTTTCAAATAAACTTAGTAATTCCCAAAGAAACATACTTATTGTTATATTTTAACCAAGGCGGGGATACATATATATATGGGGTTTTTACTATATTTTTTATACGGGAAAGGGTATAAAGGGGGATTTATATAATAAAGTTAAAAGTTAATATGATTTTTGGAAGGAAAGCGCTAAGTACAAAGTTTTATAACTTAGGCAAAGGGGAAAAGGTAAAGGTTTTTAAGAAATGTGACTTCTTGCCTAAAGCAAGAACATGGTTTTTCTTAACCTTTCTCAT
This sequence comes from Pinus tabuliformis, assembly GCA_031772625.1. NCBI lineage: Eukaryota > Viridiplantae > Streptophyta > Pinopsida > Pinales > Pinaceae > Pinus > Pinus tabuliformis. Next base: position 1,004,958,755 of record CM062811.1, read on the forward strand.
GAAATGGAGTAATCTAGGAGTATTGAGCAGATCTCAATATCCTTGGGGGAAATTAGTAAATGATTTTGGAGAAGTGTGAAGGGGAGTTAGTCATGCCTCGCTTGAGCTGCTCCAAGGGAATCTGCTTTGCACTTGTGATAGGAGTAAATTGAACACTTTGAAACACAAAATTTATCACAAGTCTTCATTCTGCAACCTCAAAACTGCCTACCCAGCCTACTTTGCCTAACATTTTCTCTTCTTTCTGTTTGGGTGCATTTGGACTAGCAAACCCTTATCAACTTTTCTTTTAGCTGTCCTCCTATCTAAATCTATCCTTATCTCTTCCAAGTGCTCAGATTAAGTAGTTGAGCACCCTTGTTTCTCTACCTATCTAGTGATCTGCCAAGATTAAACAGTTTGGACAGATTTTCATTCTCTATCTCTAAAACAAGAAATTTAAACCTAGAGAGGCCAAGATTAAGCTGTTTGGCCTTCCCTTAACTGTAACAAAATTGTTGATTGCATGATTTGAAATATGGAACCTTTGCAGCATGGAAAGGATGACATATTTGGCATTTCCCTAGTCAATCATGAAAAATGACACCTATTGGTATAGGAACCTAACAGGTATGATAGACCAATAGTATGATCACCATCAAGCTAATAACCCAACCCAAGTAGTCACAGTGATGAAGTGAAAGTGTCATGTTCAAGAGCGACCTACTACCATAAATTGGTTTACCCCTTTTTCCATTTCTCCCAGTGATTGCTGACCAATACCTCTTTATTTTTTATCAAGCTTGAGGAGGATAACATATGCTTGTTTTAAAATTCTACCCTTCAGGTGAATCCATCACTATGTGATGTTTTAACGAGTCTAGCGAAGGTGAAACTCGGTCTTGTCATGATCGACAAGTTTTCGCTATTTTATGTTTTAACGATTTTAATGACAAAGATAACTCGGTCCTTTTCATATTTATAGAGTTTGAAAAGAGACGAAAAGAAAACCCCACAACTTTTTTTTCATAGATTTGTCTCTCAAGCCTAAAAAAGCATAAAACGATGTGAGAGAGAACCTATTGACCATGTTCAGTCAACGTATTCCTTTCTCGTAAATAATCTATCTCAGTCTGGAAAAGGGTTAAACTTATACTGAGTAGATGTCATTTCCAGTCCGTTAACGAGCTGAAAAGGACAAGAAATTAGTAATATTTTCATATTTAGAGAGTTTGAAAAGAGCTTAAAGAGAACTCCACTTTTAGAAACGAGTGGTGTTTAGGATAGAAACTGGTTCTAGTGATGTTGGAACTTCTCAAAACATGTTGATTTATGTGAAGATGCTGGCTAATAAGACCACTCATTGCAACTGTTCTTCAAAAAGGGTAAAACAACCAAGTGAAAGTGTATGATCAGCGAAGTAGATAGTGACGATGGAAGGAGAAAAACCAAGGCTCATCTGAAGGAAAAAGCTAATAGAATGGCAGTCACGAGGGTTAAAATGGAGATGGGTTCATTTTTACACAAGTTTGAACCATAGGGGACTATGCTTGGATTCAGTTTCATGTTTACACAAGCTTGAAACAAAAAACTATGCTTGGATTCAGTTTCATGTTTACACAAGCTTGAAACAAAAAACTATGCTTGAATTCAGTTTCATTTTTACACAAGCTTGAAATGAACAACTATGCTTGAGATTGGTTTCCATGCCCCCAGCATGATGACTCAAAACTAGGTGCATGGCCCCCAAGCTTCATTGCATTCACTTAAGTAGACAACTCATGGCTATCAAGTGGATGGAATTGTTAGAAAATTATATATTGCAGAGCAATGGAACACATAAAATATTGCAGAAATATAAACTCAGAAAATGCATAAAACAAGAGAGACACAGATATACATGGTTCACCCAGTTTGGGCTACATCCATGGAGAAACAACCACTCCTTCGATTTATATTATCCAGCAAACCAAAGAGATACAACCTACAACATATCCACTGTAATTCCCTCTTTGCTCTCAATCTCCTCTCTCTTCCTCACTCAGAATACAGATCTACATAGACGCAATACAATTCCCTCATATATAGCGAGGGGTTGCCTTCTAGGGAAAAAAACCCTAAATTAAACATAACTTCTACCATCAGATCTCCATCTAATGAACGGCCCAAATTGACTACGAAATTACAACATTTTACAAGGCAATTTTACATCTATTCTTAGCTTCGGGGGCGCTGCCCCCGATCCCCTCACCAGGGGGGGGCTCCCAAAAGGTCCTAGCCACCCCCCCCCCCTTTGACCCCCCCCTGCAGTGAATATTTTACGGGTGGCGTTTCTGCCCCATTTCGAATTGGGGTCCAATACAATGATACCTTTGAATACAAAAGATAATCAGGCTCCACAGCCAAGAAGCTTGAAACGAAAAAATATGCTTGGATTTAGTTTCATGTTTACACAAGCTTGAAATGAAAAACTATGCTTGAATTTAGTTTGAATTTTACACAAGCTTGAAATGAACAACTATGCTTGAGATTGGTTTACATGCCCCCAGCATGTTGACTCGAAACTAGGTGCATACCCCCCAAGCTTCATTGTATTCACCTAAGTAGACTACTCATGGCTATCAGGTGGATGGAATGAAGGTTCATTTATGAGATCAGGTGAAAGACTTGGCTAGGATTTTACGAGATCTAATTAAAGACTCGAATTGGAAGTTTGCTCCAGGGGACCTTGTTTTATTTTTTAATGATCTTGTCACAAGACAAGGAACTCTCCTTAAATTCCTTGTTTCATTTTTTAATGAGCTTGACACAAGACAAGGAACTATGCTCTGGGACCTGTTTCATTTTTAAAAAGGTCGACACATTAAAAGAACTATCCTCATATTCCTTGTTTCATTTTTTAACGAGGTTGAAACAAAAAAATGAACTATCTTCATATTCCTTGTTTCATTTTTTAACGAGCTTGACACAAGACAAGGAACTATCCTCGTACCCTTTTTTTCATTTTTTAATGAGGTTGACACAAGACCGGGAACTATCCCCATGCCCTTTGTTTCATTTTTAAACGAGGTTGACACAAGACTAGGAACTATCCTCATGCCCTTTGATCACGACTCATAAGAGGTCATGACTTCCAAGAGGTTCTCATCAGATGGGAAAACAATGCTCTGGAAGGGATCCGTAGCAAGGAATCCATTAGAGAGATCTGGTTCCAATGCCCCCAATACATAATGTACAACATCCCTGAATTGATCGTGAGTTGATGTAGCCATGGAACGGGTTGCCACATAATTATCCCATGGCGGGGATGATACCATTGGTACAAAAGGACCACTTAGGGAAGATGGTTGACTGTAAGCCATATTTGGACCGGGAAATGAAAGCTGGTCAACGGTGACAATTCAACCTTCATGTGGGAAAAAAATCACGCGAAAGAGTGTTGAAACAATAGCTCCCATGTCATAAACATAGTTGTGCCCAAGAAGTAAATTGTAATCTAAAGGGCCTGGGACTACCATCACATTGAGGTAAACAATTTTTCCTCCCAAAGTAATAGACAACTGAGGAAGGATCCCTAATGGTTGACTGGTTTCTCTGTTAAAATCCAACAGACTTTGGGTAACAGGCACAAATGGTGGCGAACTGAGCGCTTGCCAAGCGGTGGAGGAAAGGATACTCACAGATGCACCTTCATCTATAATAGTACTAGGTACAATCATATTACAAACTTGTACTATGATCTGGAAAGGCACATAAGAAGGAAGACGACATCCTACTAGTCGATTCCAATTGAAGGAAGTGACCAGACTACTTGGAGGGGGTACTGTAGAAACGAGAGAATTAACCCCTTGAGTTACGAGAGAGGGAGGATTTTCCTCCTGTCTTGATGGAATAGGAGGATTGCCTCCAAGCTCATTGGAATTTGAAGAAATGAAAATAACCTGAGTGGTATCCTATTCACTCTCTTAGGGAAAGGTATGATTAACTGAAGGTGAAATCAGGTCAACTATTTCCTCAACCTGTGATTGGTCAGGTATAGACAAATGGGATTCACATTCATATAGAATGGGTTTGATTGACAGTTGATTTAGGTCAATCACTTTATCAACTAGTGAAGGATTAAGTGATAGTCTCCTGTAACCAGATGGAAGTTGCTACGGTGAAGCAAGACAGTTATCCAACACTTTTTTGGCTTCATCCAGATAGGGACAAAGGTGAATGGGGTGATTCCCTTCACATAACCTACATGGAAGCTTAACTTTACCCTTCTTTCCATGAAATTTACTACCACTAGTTGATGGTGTGTCACCAGCATGATCTCCAAAAATTAATGACACAGGATGATGTGAACGAGAAGACCATTCTTCTATGATCTGAGGAATATCAGGACAATTTTGGTCTCCCGTACAAAGTTTGCATGGATATCAAACTTTGTGAGGCTTGACGAATGGTTTCTCATTATATGTTGCATTCAAAGCAATGGTTTCTTAGTTTCCCCTCTATTGAATTTACTTCTTCTTCTTCTTCTTCTTACTTTTCTTCTTCTTCTTAGCCACCTGGTTACTAGTACCAATACTTTCACTGGGCGAAGGGAAAGAAGGGGAGGAAGAAACAACCGAGGAAGAAGGCAAAGGGTCAACTTTATAATAAACTGGAGGTTGATTTTTTCCAGTTTGAGGAGTACTCCATTGCGGAGAAATAATGACATTTTGAACCAAGGAGGTTGAAAAAAACCATATTGGCAAGCCAATGGTAAGTCCTGGAAGGGACAATGTAGCCATATAAGGAGCACCAATATTTCCAAACGGAGGAAAAGGACTAGGATTCCCATCAAAAGGATTTCATTGATCGGTGGACTCCGGATTTTTCGCCATATGTCTCAACCTAAGACCAACTAAGGAGTGAGCATGGAGGATGTTATCTGAGGTCAATTAATTTTATTTTAATCAAAGTAACATAACAAAACAAAAGGGATAATCTAGGAAAAAGGTTTACTAAGCAACTGTGAAATGCATAATACCTCCTCGCAAACCAAGAAGTACGGGTAGGTAATCTCCCCAAATGTTGTGTTCAGTGTATCACAGTGTAGAAGGTGGCCGACTTGGTTACCCAAGGATGGATAGCAACCTAGTTTTTTCCTCCCATATATACCCGAAAGTACGTGGAAGCCCAATCTGTATTAGCATTGTCTAATGCAAAATCACGTAGTGAGAGCATTCCCATATACTTTACGTATTGTAACACCGCCCTATATACCCAAAGGTACGTGGATGAGCTATGATATACTCATGTATGTGGAATGAGGTATCACACTCGAGATGTATTGCAAACAAGTTAGCAATAGCTGCGATGTTTTACAATGCTGGAACATGTCTCTAGCCTAGACGTCTAAATGTTTTTCGTTAAGTGACAATGCTCCATTAGGTAAATTGAGGTTAATTTTAAGTTGATCTTGCTTAGGAATTTTCCTTTCAATTTCACCACGCGATGTCTTCTGAAATACCTAGGGATGCAACTATTATGATAAGCATTCTTTCCATTCAATTTAACAATGAAAATCTTAGCTAATAGGGATAGAGCAATCATATTTCTTTCGATCAAAGAGCAAAGAGCACAATCTAATGCAATTTCCCTAAACTATTCCTATGAGCACACACAAATTTGTTTAATGAAAAATGCATGTATTTCTTTTCGATTTCCTTAATGTGAATATGAACAACATGAAACTAATGCAAATACAATCAATCAACCTTTTTTTCAAGAACGAAGACTTTATGGCAGTTCTTTTTCAAAGGAAAAGAAGACTTTTACAACACTTTCTTTCGAACAAAGATTAATCGACTATAATCTAACTTTGACTATGGATCGATAATGTCAAAGCAAACATTTAAGAAACATTAATCAACCAAGTCAAAGTAGGGCTATCAAAGGAGATAAAAACTTGTTTTCTGAGACATGACATTCATTAACCAATCAACAGGCAATCAAATAGAATAAATTTGGCAAAAAACTCAATCCAAAGGTGGGAAATTGACCCTAGGAGGATCAACACAGCCTTGAATGGGAGACAATGCACTTCAGAGCATTGTCCCTAAGCCAAGGGTTCTCTGCAGCACACTGTGTCTCTCACAAGCCTGTGCTGGTGACAGTAAGCCATTTCAAGAGGCAAATTGACACAGTTTTCAACCAAAATTCAATGCAACAGAGCTGAAATACAATCAATGAAAACAAGTAGGGTCTGCAAGAGTGTCCTAGGAGGTGGATAAGAAGGATTATGTTCCCCAGTGGAGTAGCCAATTTTTTTTGGAGAATTTGGTATCTATGGATAAATACTAATTCCTTAGATAAGTAGCCATATCTAGAACAACAGTTTAAAGCACTTTAGCCTCTTCCTATAAGCAATAGATAAGACAAATAGGATGAGAAGACCTACTTGTAGTTTCGCTTTCCTCTTGTCTCCTTTGTATTGGTCTCATCACTCCTTCCCATACTTAACATGTTTGAGAAGTACCTGTAAACATCAATAGAAGACAAAGAAACAATCAAAGCAAAAGATCTGTAGATTATAAGTAAATGGAATCAGATACATTCACACATATAAGCATCATATAACAAGATAAGCATATGGAAAAAGGTTCAAATACTTTATTGAATAGAAGGTAGAATTACAACCATGAAGTCTGATTCAAATTCACTCCTCTAGCTTTGATCCCATCCACATCACATCAAAAGCATGACACTCCGGCAGCATAACAATACTTGTCTCAAAGTCAATTCTCATGGCAACATTATCTCCTTACAATTCATCAAAGTCCAGCCCCTGATCACTTAACTCATTCCTCATCCATTTTCGAGCTCATAGTAGTTGATAAGTGAGGGAAATTTCTAGAAGACACCAAAAGATAAGAATATTCCCCAAACCCTATGTGAATTTCTCTCAATCTCACCCAATGCAGGTCAAAGAGGACCTAAGTACTTTACAGAGCACCCTGGCATGGACTTATCCTCTCTGCAGCGCACCCTTACATGGGCCTACATGCGCTGGTCCCTTTAGAGATCATTTCAAGATGCCTTCAAGTCATGAAACTATCAGGAAGGAGACATTCAAAAGGTTGACTTGTTTAGGGCATGTAGCAACTGAAATTAGGTTTTGATGAGCCCTAAAACATTGATCTAGATGATGGGAGTGATATGCCCAAATGGATCTGTAGCAATCACTCTATGTTGGTAGAGGGTCTAGTCTTTTGTAAATCAAGTTGTCATGGTGATAGGCTTATGGAGTAATTTTGTAGCCACATGTATGGGCTAATGATAATGTAATAGTCATGATGTATTATGTATTTCAATCATTGATCCAGAGGAGTTTATCATAGGAGCCATGTATGTAAAATTCTCATGGAGCCATGTACGTATGTCGTACTATCATTGGGTTATTTAGTCATGAGTCATGTGGTCATGTTATGGTCATATATTGGTCATGTATGAGGTCTTTGTATTGCTGCTATAACCATGTATATATATTGTAATATGTCATCAGTCATGGTCATGTGGACTCTTGGTCCACATTGTGCTTCTTTCAATGGGCAAGGAAGCAATGTTGCAGTGGGAATATTTCACTTTAGTATGGAGATGATGTTAGAGATGGCATGCGTTCAGGGGGATCATCTATTTTCTCTTATTTATTTCATCCATTCATTATTATACATCATGGTCTACTAAGAGGTGTTCATGGTGTGCCTCATACTATGCTATGAAAGTTGGAGTTTTTGACCTCATGTTTTGAATAGAGAGGTCGATTGATGTTGTTTCTTTGTGGTTGTTATGGAGAGTTTTGGTTCATGCTCATGTGCACATTGTTGCATGTTGTTTCTCATTATTATGCTTTTGATTGATGATTGTATGGTTGCCTTACGTTGGAATATTGTTTCTTACTGCTAGAGGTTGTTGGTTGGTATGTTTCTATGGATGATGGTTGGTGATGTGTTGCTTGTTGCTGATGTGGACAGTATGGTCATTGGTTGATATGCACTACTTTTTAGAAATTTAGAGGTTTATTGCTCCAATATTTGTGCTTCAGTTCTTATTGCCTTACTAGATGGAGTTGACCCTTTTCCATTGATGTAAAAGTGTGAGTGATAGAGGAGATTGGTCTGGCGTTTGTGTATGGTTGCGATTAATGCTAAAGGGGGAGATTGTTGGCATTATGGTTCGCATGGATCCAGCTAGCTGATGTTGGCATTGGTTCATGGTTGAAGCTAGCTCATTTTGGCATTGATGTCAACCCTTGTAGAATAGTTGATGTTTGGATGCCTTCATTGTAGCATGGTTGCAACTAGTTGAGTTGGCATTGAGATGAATGTGTTGGCATTGATGTAAACCTTGTGATGTATTGATGAACAAATGATAGAATTGTTATGATTTAAGATGAGTTGGCACACTAGCTGAGTTGGAAACTAGGTCTTCATGCTTACACTCATGGCGATGAATTTTTGTAGTGTGGTGGCCTTATGTTGATGATGGAGATGTACTACAATGTATTGCAAGTCTATTAGAGGTGTTGCAGCTTGTGCAGATTTTTGTTGGAGAGTTGAGGACTTGTTGGCACTCTTTCCAACCTTGTTTGTTGGCCTTTTAAGTCAACCTGGTAGTGACACTTGGGAGACTTGTTTATCTACTTGTAGAGGTGTTACTAAGCTTAGCAGAGGTTTGGAGGTGAGTTCAAATGTTGAAGAAGAGGATCCAAATGGTGGTAGAGAATCTGAGATGAGGGCTTGTGGTTTTTCCTTATGCTCTACCCCAGTCACTCCCATGGAGGCTTATCCATGTGAATGAAAGGTTCTAGTCACTAGGAAACATGCATGTGAAAATGACTGAAGGCTATAATCGAGTTTAGGTAGTATTGTGCATGCAACTGAGAATTTTCATGAAAAACCCTTCGCATTCCTCATGCGAATCAGATGAAAATTGGCATGGAAATTCCTAGAGACTTCTAGAATAAGTTTCAATTGTTGGGAATGGTTTGAAAAGGTCCTCCAACGATGTGAACACCTTTAATGCATAAGTAGTGATGTTAGTGTATTGATTTAGTCTAAATTGTGTGCCCTTGATCCAATGTCTAAGATGAATTTCAGTCAACGCTTTTTATATACATAACTTTAGAGTTGAGTATTGTTTGGTTGAGTATGAGAGTGAGTTAGAGAAGGATGCATTGTGTGGGTATGCTTCAGAGCCATAGTGAGCTTGATTGCTTTAGTGTATGAGCTATAATGAAAGCAATATGAGAGGATCTATTTCTTAAAGCATAATATTGATTTAGATCTCCATATTTCAGATCTGTGATGCATAGAATTGTAGCAGAGTTTGGTATTGATGGAGCTCCATATTAGCGACTCTCACATTTATTTTTGCAGGAGCTTCTGATGCATTTGGTACATAGCATAGTGTCTTATGTTGTTTATTGTATTATGCAACATTCATATTTTGGTGTGAGGGTTTGTTATGATTTTTGTTTTAGTTGCTGGTGATATTATTCAGTTTTTGTTTGATGGATTATGGCCACTATATTGCTAGAGTGGAGAGCATATATTTGTGGTGTTTTTTATTGTGATTTGTAGAGAGTCTTGTTGCTAAGAGCATACTTTTAGAGCTAAAATATTGTTGAGCAAAGTGTCTTGGATCCAGTTGGAGAATTTATGAAATGAGGTCCACATAGTGTTGAGGAGCAGTAACTTCATGAGAGAGGAGCAGTGATTTCAAAGCTTCGACGAAAGGAACAGTTTCTCCATCCAACCAAAGTTGGAAAGTCCAATCGAAGTTGGGTGAGGATTGTTGATTGTGGTGGCCTTTAGTAGATGGTAGTCTATAGATCCGTGTGAGAATAGATTCTTCTGAGCTTATCAGTAGAATCGAGTCTTCTGACTTATTGGTGTTAGCCTATTGTGTATGAGGTTGATTCTCCATGCCGATGGGAGTCAACAAATCTATGTAAAAGACAATTTTTCTTAATAAAAGATTCAGAGCAATGTAATAGCAGTAAGGTTTTTTTTTTTCCTAGTGAAGGGTTTTCCACTACATATCTTGTGTTTCTTGTGTGGATGCATTTTGATGTGATTTTTATTGTTGCACTCAGGGTTACTTTGTTTTAGTTTCTTATATGATTTATGTTGACGAGCTAATCTATTGTGTTGTTGGTGAATATATGTGTAATTTAGTTAAAGATTAAATTGGTAAAATTATTAAGAAGATCAAACTACTGTTTCATCTCACTCCCCTCCTCACCCCTCTTTGTAGTGCTCAAAAGTTTGCAACAGTCTATTGTGTAAATTACAAGTTATCCTTTCTTGAAATTAAAGCGAAATAGAAATTTTTTTATATGAACATCTCTAGAGAGAAAAAGCATAAATTGTCATTTACATTGAAAAAATAAATGACATAAAGACAAAATAGTGTAGGGATAGATTGATTTGTATAAATGGCCTTTAGAATAGCAATTATTTTTCTAAAACCTACCAAACTAGATAATCATCTTGGGAAAAAATAAGATCCAAACAAAAAGAAATCATGAAAATCCCTACTGCCCTAAGGTATAACATATTGGATATGCATTCGACTCTAAATTAATTTAGATTCACAAAAAAAATTTAACAACATTTTATAAAGTTTACATTAAAAATCATTTTAATTTATTTTTCAAATATTTTAATTTTATTTTTTTCCTCCACTTTGATTGGTTGTGGTTTTTATGCTCTTATTAAGTAATGATGACAATGTACCATCATATATTAATAAATGACAAACTGAAGTCAGTCACATTAAATGGTCTGTGACGTTTAAATATTATGTTGCCGCAGGCAGGCATATCACATTCGAAAAGTCTTTGGGTACCGAATTATTTAGCGTTTTGCCTAAAAATTAAAATATTTACATAAACAAAAATATTTATTTTTTAAAATACATTATTTTGTATTTTCTTAATTTTTATTGTTCTTCGTATTATTTGACAATGATATCAACTTGTCATATCACTACTGACATTACTGAAACAAATTTCTCTTTCAAGTAGAATTGACTATCACCTGCATGGCACTTACAATGAGAATTAAATAGGATCAACTTATTAATTTAAAACAAATCTCTCCTTAATTCGAACTTTTTACAAAATGACACATGAATTCGTGCATTTCATTTTCAGTATATTTTAGTTACTTATTTGCCTCTTTCGATTTACTTTCCAACACACTTAATTTTATTAACAAGAGAAGAGAAGAGAACTGTAAGATGATAATTTGGAGAATAGTTACTTATTTGTCTCTTTAATTTATGGCGTTTAATTATATTCCATTTACTTTCCAACACACTTAATTTTATTATGCGGAGAAGAGAAGAGAACTGTATGATGATAATTTGGAGAATAAAGTGCAATTTTAAAACATTGTGCTTTATATTATATTTAATATATTTGTTGTTTAACCATAATTATTTATCATTACATGTAAATTAAATTTATTTACATGTAAATTCAATTGATTTGTATGAGTTCAATTTTTATTATTATTTCCCAAATTATTTATCCATCGAATAGAAAATTTTAAAATATTTTTTTTTGTATTTTTTGCATTTTATTGTCTTTGTTTTATTTGGGAATGATTCACTAAGTATCATACCAATACTTAGAGTGGTGAACATTGCTGGCACAAATTACATCTAGTAGTGACAACAATGAAGTACCAACATGGAGACGTTCCTGGAAAATCACAATCCACAATTTGTGCTAAAATAAATGTTTGACAAGGTGAAGGTAGCTAAAATGTTTCACAAAGTGAAGGAAACTTTAGTCCCGGCACTAGCAAACATTAATTTGTGTGAAAATCCAATTAATTGCTTGAGTCCATCCAACATAACAACTGACACATTCATTGATTATAAGCCTAGGAAGATACATGACACCTAACACGTTCATTGATTATAAGCTCAGCAAGAAGGCACCCAAGACTACACATCCACATCTGCTAGGTTACATGCACGAAGAAGTTGTATGAATTTTAAATATATTTGAATCATTGATCTGAAATGGGGACCTAAAGGCTTCTTGTCAAGAACAACAAGAACCTCTCCCATTCCAAAGCTTAAACAATTTCCAAGATCTATGCTTATGATTGATAATTTGCAGAATTAAAAGAATTTGAAATAGGTGTATGCTTTGTTTTCCTTTAACTGTTCAAGTGCTTTAAGTTGATTTGCTTAAACTGATATAAAAACATATAACAAGAAATAATGCAAATAATAACCAACACACATAACAACAGTATAATTAGGAGTTCACCCAAACCTCTTGGGCTACATCTCTATGAGCTTTTGTCAACTCGACTAGTCTCTTTGGGATTATGGCTTGAATTCTTTTACAAGCCTTTATATTAACTCCATAGGTTTACAACTGAACCAATGGGCTTAGAATTCCATCTTACCCCTGGCTGTCCTTTAGCTGCAAATAGATCTAGGCTGTCTGGACTAATTCTTTCAATCAGTTCTCTAAGCTTCTTGAGCTTCTGGCTTCTTTGACTCCCTCAAAATTCTACACTGTCTCTGGAATTCCTTCTTCTGCCTTCTGCACAACAAACACCAACAACAGCTTGATCCTTCGATCTCTTTTCCATCTGATACTTCACTAAAGCATTTAGGCGCTACCACCAACCTGTGGTGGCTTCGCTCTGTTAAGCGCTATGGCTCTGCCTCCTAACCTCTGGTGGTTATCCTCCCTTTGGCACTCTGGCTGTACCTCCCAACCTCTAGTGGCTATCCTCCCTTTAGAGCATCTCTGGGTTCATTGTGTTTTTATAACATGTTCTGTTACAACAATTGCTTAAAGCGTGAACCAACTGTTCATTAAAAGAATCAGTTTACAAATGAAAGGAACAACGGGTGCAGGTAACCCAACCATTCGGCCTTCCTCCGGCATAAATCCCGAAACAGAACCCAATAATGGAATACACGGGAAAAATTGACGAAAACCCAACTATGAGCCTAAAGCCGGAACTCAAATGAAATCTAGCCACATCTATATTCCTTTCGGGTCTGCGCATATCGCAAGTCGCATGTCGTAATGCGCAGCTCTTTTATATGGCTGTGATCCCATTCACCGATCGTCGATATCGGCGCTATCGCATTTCGGCATATCACATGGCATAAGGCCTTTGTTTTGATCATCGATCGCCGACACTGATCTCCGGTAGCAATCGCATATCGCATTGTCGCATGGGTCTGAGTTCTGGTGCTTTACCCCTCCGATCGCTAATCGTTGATATCGCCGTCGCTGATCGCACATGTAAACGACCCAGGGTCTGTTCCGATATCGCATGAAGGCCTTCCTCCAATGTGATATATCAGAGATCACAATCGGGGAGTCCTTCCACCTCCGTTTAAGTCCTCCCTTTGAACCTTTCTAATGCAATTTCTTTAAGGAACCCTTAAGTCCGCTTTAATAAGAAATTGCCTCCTCTTCTAAAGACATTCGACAATTTTCATTTTACAATAACTCCTTCATCCAGAGTCTGTTTTGGTCTATTCAAATTGCATTAGATTCAGAATGAAAAGATCTACAATGAGACTATTTCCAAGAGCATCCTTTGACTTTCATTTTTGAGTAAAAAGTCATCTAGGGTCATTTTCTGATCACGCCTCCCCATTGGAAATCTTTTGGACCCCAAAAAACTGATATATTGATTTGAATAGTAGATGAGAGTAACAACACCCTCTTCTTTCAGCCTTCATACACTTGCCTTGCATAGCTAGTGCCTCTGAGCCAAAACTCGAAGATATTCAACACTTTCCTTCCTGGATGTGTTTGTCCTTCAGTTAAGAACTGTCTTCCTCCTTCTCTTCATGCAGAACTCCTACTGAGAAGGTTACAGTAGGTAGTTTAACCCTTTCTTCATTGATCATTGATACTTGGTGGCTCAAACAAATGTGAAGTTACATCTTCTTCACAAAAATTTACATTTATACCTATTTGACATACTGTCAACAACAACATAATTATAGACAACAACTGGATGGCCTAAACTCTTGCTTCAACAAAAGAAACAGAATTTCACATCTTGTGAATTACCTTCATGTCTTACATTTGCATACAAATGATGGACTAGACAACAAGCCCACAAAACATGCCTTTAAAACAATTGACCCTTGAAGTCAAGCATGTAGAAAAGGAATTCTATAGTTCTTTTTCAAAGATGAAACACTTCATCATCATCTCCATCCTGGAGACCAAATCAACTTTTCCCAAGTCACGATTACATTACATGCATGTTTACAACAAAGTAATCAACCCTTCAAGTTAATCACACATACATGTTCAAATACAAGGAAATCATCAACATCCCTGTGTTCATGCACATCATTCTTATGCATGCATTCCATCCTTCAACTTTCGCTTAAGTATACTGTACTTTCAAAGCTGAAATGAATAAATATGTATTAACTGATTATACATTGTAATTTCAAGTCAAACATTAGACTCATGATCAAATGTAAAAATTGGTTCATACCTTTCAATGTTCAATAATTAAACTAAGCCACAGGAAACACTTAGCTATGTGACCTTGTTAAATAAATGTTATGAAAATCAAACTTCACTAGTAATATAATCTTTTCAATAAAATATATTTGCAAACCACTGTTTATTTTTCGTTTGGCCTTTCCACATCAAATGACGTGGCTCCCTCTTTATCTTTATTATGATAGAAATTTTGTGAGATGGGTGTCTACTATTTTTTATCTGTGCACATGTGTACAATTTAATTAAATTTATTTGGTCATTGAGACTTTGATTATAAAATATTTTATTTATAGTAAATGAACAATTAATTAATTATGCACTTGATGTGTGTGTGTATATATATATATATATATATATATATATATATCTATCTATCTATATATATATATATATATATATATATATATATATATATATATATATATATATATATATATATATATATATATATATATATAGATGTCACTTAGAATATATAGTTTTTGGTTTTATTATCATTTAATCATATTAATCTCCAATTTTCAGTATAACCTCTTAAATTTAATATTCAACTTATTGAATAGTCAAGGGCTCCACCTAATTCTCAAAATGTGAGGTGGTAAAACTACCACGTGTTAAATTTCCATGGGTATGAAGAAACAAACATGTTCCAATTCATATCCAAAACAGTCACCTGAAACCCTTGATATCAAATTTCATATCTCTACATATCGAGTGATTCAGGGTGGTAAGCAGTGGTAGATCATGGACTTAGATTGGCCAGACATGTAATGGATCTCAACAATTGAATATAGGGTCATATTTTTATCTATCTAGTCATCAAACATATCAACCTTATTTAATTTGGTAGCTAGTGACAACTATGCTATTGTTGTTATTGATCATGGACTTAGATTGGCTAGATAGGTAATGGATTTCAATGTTGAGTTAAAATATAGGGTCATATCAATATTTTTTTTAAAATAAAAATACCTTGTTAATACAAAGAAATATTAACTAGAAATAATCATGAGAATTTTTAATTATGCAAATGACAAATAATCATATAATAATACAATAATAAAGCTAGAAATGTGAAATGTATTTCAAAAAACTTGATTTACATGAAGTCACCAATATATAGTTTATGATTTTGGTGTTCTACATTAAAGGAATGAATTCTATGTTTATGGATTAATCCAATGGGTCTCAGGAAATATGTTGTCATCAAGTATTGTATTTTGAAGTAGACTATTTTATCTAATTTTGGATTATGTTGGAAGATATTCACCTCGAGAGACCCATATATGTTTAGTAATGGGATAATAATTTTATTTCATGAGTTTGTAGATGATACTGAAAATGGAAGAAAATAATAATGTAACTCCCAATATAACTATAATCAGACCATAAATTTTACAATTAATATAAATATTTTCATATTATATATATAATTTATTAATATTTATATTAAAAAAAACATATTTTATATATTTGATGCAAAAAAAATTCAAATTTGATTAATTTTTTTATATAAATAATAAATACTATAATTCAATATCAAGTTTACTATTAGTAATTAAAATATAATGTAACTCCCAATATAACTATAAAAAAACCATAAAGACCTTCCTTTGGCTAGTCGGTACAAAAGGAGCTCTGAAGACCTCGGGGAGAATTTGTTTGGGTCAGAGCTAGTTAAGCTCTGTAGTGCTCAGGATCTCATAATTTGCAATGGTCTAAAGAAGTGGCCCAATTCTAGCCAGACGACCTGCATCCATGGGCTTGGTAGCAGCGTGGTAGACCATGTTGTCTCCGATATCCCTCTATACAACAAAATAACAAATTTTGACATCTTAAACAACCACGAGCCTAACTCTGATCATAGGCCTTTACTTATAACTCTCAATTTTTTCATGCATAGAAATCCCATAGAAGATAATCCTTACAGCCAAAAGAAGTTAATATTTGATAGAAATAAAAAAGATCTCTTTCTAAATGAATTAAAAACTAATTTTCTTCATTTATCTAGTATAGCCAACATAGAAGATCTCTATCATAATTTTACTACAACCCTATCATATTCTATTAACAAGTTCTCAATTGAAGTTTCAAGTAATAAGAGAAATAGCAAAACCAACCCAAGGTATGACAAAGATTGTAAAAGTGAGAGGAGAGCAATTAAGGAAGTTGTTGATGAATCTCTTAAAATTGGCAAGATAAAAATATACAAAGCCCTAACTAAAAGGAAAAAAGGGTAGTATATTCGTAAAAGACAAGAGAATCTCTTACACCTCTCTAAGGTAGCTCCTAAGAAATTTGGAGGTAGATTCTAACAAGGAAAACTAAAGATAATAATAAAATTGCTTTACACGATTGGAATTCCTATCTTAAAAAGATTTATGAATCTCCAAATGTCATGGATAACTTTGAAACCATTCTCACAATGAAAGAAGTTTTCTCATTAGAATACCTTGATTTTGGGGTTAATCGCTTGGCTAATGGGAAAGCTAAGGACATGGAAGGTTAACAGGTGAAAATCTTAAAAATTGGAGGTCTTGTCCTCATCCCCCACATTCACAAGATTTTCAATCGAGCGGTCAAGCAAGGGTTCCCTAAACCATGGACTCAAAGCCTCATTACCCCTATTTTTAAAAGTGGGGATACAAATAACCCCTCTAATTATCGGACAATTATGATCATCCCTCTCCTAGCCAAGTTATATGGTATTATGTTGGAAAGGAAGTTGAGCATATGGCTTCAAAGTGAAGGTAAGCGAGCTAAAGGCCAAGCGGGTTTTAGAAAGCAGCACTCAAGAATAGACCACCTCGTTACACTTAGGATCATTGTGGAGGAATGCTGCAATGATAAATCCAGTCTCTTTTGTTGCTTGGAGGAAGTGTCTTCCTACAAGTACCCAGGAATTGATATTCATCACAATCTCAACTAGAACTATAGCATTGAGAAAAGGATTAATGGGGGATGGAAAGCTTATTTTGGTCTTGAAAATAATTGTAAAATGACAAACCTCGTAATGTGGGATAGAAAGAAGTTCCTCTTTGAAACTTTAGTCACTCCGGTTATCTTATATGGATGTGAGGTTTGGGGTTGTAGCATCTCTAGAGAATCCTGGTGAAAGATTGAGCAAATCCAGAAGCATTTTATAATGTATAACCTCAAAATTAAAAGCAACACACCCTATCCTATTCTCGTTATAGAAGTTGGTCTTTTCCCTATCGAGAGCCTAGCTATGACTAGGCTTCTATTGTACAACCTCAAACTCAATAACATAGGAGACCATAGACTTCCTAAGCTAGCTTTAAATTCCACCCAAAACCACCTAAGGCTCAAATGAGGTTGGTATAAAGACACGAGGGCCTGGTTAAACCATTGGGAGATCGATGAGAATGTTGCATTGCAAAAGATTAATAACATTAAAAATATTGTTACTTCTAAGTTCAAAGAAAAAATGTGGTGTGAGAAAGATTTAGTAGCTAAAAGAAAATTAAGATATTATAAGGAGGTCATCAACCCCACCCTAGAAGATCAAAAGTATCTCTCTATTTTAACTAGCTCAGAGAAGAAAATTAATATAGTCAATATTAGAACGAACTCATGTGCTCCATAGTGAAATGGGTCGTTGGGCAGTTCCTAAAACACCATGGATGGAAAGGTTCTACCATCTCTGTGAGAATACGAACATCGAGGATGAAAATCACTTCCTCTTAGAGCACGTACAACCACAATAGATCTCAGTTTCAAAATCTTTGTTGCAATACTAACCTTCCTAGCCTTTTACATTGTCAAAATTATAGTGAGCTCGGGAGGCTTCTCTCCAAGCTTTTTGAGCATAAGAATAAAATCTTAAATCAAACTAAATAATTCGTTTCTTTAGGTCCGATAGACCAAAATTTGGTCTCAGTGGATGTTAACCACCATCACCATCATCATCATCTATATATATAAAGATATATAATTTATTTATTTATTTAGTAAATTTTATATTAAAAAATATATATTTTAACAAAAAAATTCAAAATTAATTAAATTTTTTATATAAATAATAAATACTATAATTTCAATATCAACTTTTCTATTGTTAATTAAAATATCCCCTTCTTCCTCCACCCTTCACTTCACTTCACTTTGTCTGGACTAAAAGAAATATAAAATGAATAGAAAATTTGGATTAACAAATATAAATATGACCTTGCATGTTTATGGCAAGAACAGGGTGAATCACCAACCCTATCCCTCTTGTCTCTTGTTTTCACTGGATTTTTTTTTTCTTTGTTTAATGATGAATTGATATATTACTCATATTTTTAAATAAAAAAATACAAAATGTAATGTGTATAAAATATTATGTTTTATTTATTTATTTAATTGTTTTATCTTAAAAAATACTGTGATGTTTTTTAATATTTGTAATGGTCATGAAAAATGTCCATTTTATCTTACAAAAAATTAATTTAATTATCAAATCCATTATTAAAGAAATAAAAAGTAATAATAAATATTTTTTTAACATGAAAAAAATAATAATAATAATATATATATATATATATATATATTTTAATTTAAAAAACAAAAACATTTTAAATATAATAATTTCATTTCACACATTTCATAATAAGGAAAATAGGCCTAATTAATAAAAAAGATAGTGAAAGAATTGTGTGTTTTATTTTTTAATTATTATTAAATATGTGAGAAATAATAATATTTGATATTAAAATGAATATATTAATAAAAATAGATAATTAAGTTGTGAATATATTTATTATTTTTTTCTAAAATATATTATTTTATATAAAATAATATTTATGTCATTTGATTAAAAAGTAATTAAATTTGATAAAAAATGAATAAGAGATAAATAATCTAAAAATGCAAAAACTTTATATGTGAGAAGATAATACATTATAGATATTATTTATTATTTATATGGCAATTTAATTCACCACATAACAGAGCCAACAACAATTGTTTGGATCTCTATGTAGGGAATCTATGCAATCCATAGAAGAGTAGTGGTTTGTTAGGAGGTAGACCCAACACCCACAATTTGACTCTCTTACAAAAGAGGAACACACCAACTACTCCCCAAATTCCAATTCCAAATCCAATTCTCAATGCCATTAATGACATCTTGTCATTTAGATGCTCCAGCCATCCCACTTTAATATGGGCACT
This sequence comes from Pinus tabuliformis, assembly GCA_031772625.1. Lineage (NCBI taxonomy): Eukaryota > Viridiplantae > Streptophyta > Pinopsida > Pinales > Pinaceae > Pinus > Pinus tabuliformis. The sequence goes on from CM062811.1 coordinate 1,004,978,463, forward strand.
GCTACTATTATTGTGAGTTTCTCTCCCTAGGTTTTCCTTTCCATTACATGAATCTAAAGGATGCCCATGTAAGCATTTATTCTTTTGAAATGACGTTGCACTGAATGTGGAAAATTGTGTTCCTCCGGGTATTGGCCCACAAAGGTTATTAGATGAAACATCGAGAACAACCAAACTATATAGTTTAGAGAGCTCTTCAGGTATGTGTCCACTCAAATTATTCTTGCTTAAGCCTAACTCCTACAAAGTAGATATGTTACTAAGAGACGGTGGGATTGGCCCTTCCAACTGGTTGTCAGATAAATTTAGCAATCGCAAGCCACTCAAAGTTCCTATGCTTGCCGGTATTCGTCCTATAAGATTATTGTTGGACAAATTAAATATAGCATTTTTGTTGTACATGTATGATAGAGTATATTCACTTCTTTTAATGTCAAGTGGCATTTCTCCACCTTCATCAAAAGAAGACGTTGAAGAGTAGTGAATCCACCTGCCTGCTCAATGAGATGTTGATGAGCTTGAGTATGAGTATGGTAATGAACAAAGCACACAAACATGGTGATGAGCAAAACACTACATTTATGATCCATTTCTCTCTCTCCAACTTCTTTCAAAGCTAAGGGCTAAAGTGTTGTTATTCACCATGTATTTATAATCACAACAGCAGCTGTCATTTAAAAGGCCTATGGGTGAAAATTGTAATGCAATGAGAAAATTTAGAGAAATGTTTAATGAAGTCAAGCTTGTGAAGAAAGTGGTGGAAAATGTTCAAAAATTTATTTGGAATTTTTTGTCATTCACATAAATGCAATTCTACAGGCTCAGAGAAGCAAGATAGGGAGAAATCGAAAAAATTGTTGCACTGGAAAATCATTCGAACCTCATTCAAATTACGTAAGCTGTATACCTGGAAAAATGGGCCTTTTGATCTTGACTCGGAAAAAACAGAGAGAATGGAGACCGAAAAATCTTCGAGATATTGATAGAAATTTAACAGTGTAGACACGCAAGGAAAAACGGAGAGAAATGGATGTCATGATTGATTTGATTTTGGAAAAAAAGAAATTGGAAACTGGAAAATGGGCATTCGACTTTGACACGGAAAAATATTCGAGATATCAATGGAAATTTAGTAGAAATTTCCATTAAGGATATTGTTACACAAAATATTGTCACCATGACTATTTGCAGTCAGTATGGGCCTATCATCAACCATACTGTCCTCCTTGGCAAGTCTCATACCTCAGCTCCTCATGTCAAGCTTTAAAAATGAGAGAAAGTCCTTTAAAAAGCATAAATCTCTGGTTCCACACTTTCTCCTACTATTGCCTGCGGTCCCGCACCCCATGTTCGTGTTACCTGCGGACCTGCCCGCTCTGTATCTAAAGGGGTGGGTGCGGACCCCTGTAAAAGTCAAAAGGCGCAAGTTTAACTTCAAAAAACTTACTTGTGGTTGATTCTGGATGATTCTAGAAGGTTTCTTGACATGGATGGTTTGCTCCTAGGTGGTTCATGCATCCCAATATTAAAGGAGCTAATCCCTTGATGAGAGGAGTTATCCCTTTGAAGAAGGAGCTTATCCCTTTGAAGGTGGACCTAGTAACTTCCCTCCATTGCACTATAAATTAAGGCATTGGGCTGGTTGCTAGAGAGGTTAGAAGCTGAACATTTCTAAGGGTAAATGCTGGTGAAATTAAGACTCCCTAGTTAAGCTTGAGAGGAGAGATTACATACCTTTTGGCTTCATTGGGAAGTGAGTGAACTTGTCAAAGTAGAGGAAAATTCTTGCTGGACCCTGGGAGGAACTTGTACAGCATCAAGGCAGAGGTTGTAAAGTTCTTCTTTGATTTAAGTTAATACAATCAAACTCATTTTTCTCAAAAAATTGTCTTATGTGATTTGTTTCATAAATTCCTTGATCATTATGATGGATATGCTTTATTATATTGGCTTTTCAGGTGCTATTTAATGTGTGTGCATGTTTGTGTCTGTAGATTCTACATTAAGGAGCTCATTTGGAGCAAAGGAGCTTGGCTTCTACAAATTTGCACTGGACCCAAGGTAGGCCTAAACACTTGTTTGCCTCTATTTATAAATCGCATATTTAGTGAAAGATAGGGTTTGATTGGTGTGTTTGTCACTAGATATCTTTAGATACTAGGGAGGTCGATCTTGTCCGCAAGAACAACTCATTCCGTGTGACAAAATGGCGACTCCACTGGGGAACTGATTTGTTTGATTTTTCCTTTGTTTGTACTTTGGCCTGAGAAACTGTGTTTTTGTTTCTAATTTTTGGCTTGATGATTGTGGGATTGGGTGGATCTAGTAGATTTTGAATTATTTTTCATTTTTCATACTTTTGGGAGAGGACTGCACCCTCTGCTTGTAGCACAGTGCGGACTTATCCGCACTTTTTCTTTGTGCACAGAGTGGGACCGCACCTGTGTAAACTGAGTGCCTGCGTACCCTGTCAAAATTTTGAAAAATTTTAAATTTTATCTTTTCATCAGCTTAGAATTAGTTTTTAAGGTTTTTAGCCACTACCCAGACCTGCATGTGACTTGTCAAAAATTTTCCTTGGTTTGATTTCATTGGCGTTAGGGTTTTAGGTGAAATTCCTAGAAGTTTTGTGTGTGGGCTTTGATTTTCATCCTGGTCTTGTAGTAGCTCGGAGCTTGAGAGCCTTAGATACCTTAGATCACCTTGGTTTTGACTAGCTTTCTTACGAGTCTGATCGTTTGGTAAAGTCTGCCCTTGTTGAGGAATCCATCTTGTTTTTCTCCTTTGCAAAACTTCGAAAAGCTTGTGTTCAAAGTTTGGATTTCATTTTTAGGAAAGAAAACAACATCTGATTGTTTTTTGACTGATTTGTGATTCTGGACAAATTAGTCCTTAGTTTTCTTATAGCTAAGTAAAACATCCTTGAAAGTAAATTTTGTAAGCTTTTACTTCAATAGTTTTTCTTAGGTTTTATAGATCTCGAAATTAGTTTTGTTAATGGTTTTGAGTGTTTTATAAAAATATATAAATCTCTTTTGAAGAAAAAGTTTGTTTTGTAGTATTTGAGTTTTGGATAAGAGAAGGGAAATTTTTGTGAAAATAACTAGTTGTCTTGTTTTGAGTGCATTGGAAAAAGACAAAAGCTCTTCCTTTGATTTCATTGTTAAGAAAAGATTTGTGTTTACAAGTATTTGCATTCTCAAACTCTCTTAGCTAGAATTTCATCGAAGGGAAAGGATTGCTTTTCATCTTAAGTACATATTTTTTAGTGATTTCGAGTCGAGTCTTCACACCACAAGTTTCATCTCCGCACCTCTTGACTTAAAGAAAAACCAATAAAATTAACGCTTAAAGTAAAATCAATCTAGTTTTTTTTTTTCTTAGGGCTCTTTATCACCAACTAGCTTAGGCTAGTGTCTTGGAATAGGTTTTAGTTAACACTCCAAGACAGTAAAACAAACAAGTAGCTTATCTTGCGGTAGGATTAAATCCAATTGTTACATCTATATTCTAGGAAAGCTCCTCTTAAAGGAGAAGCACGAGATCGTGTCCGAACCAGTGAGGGAATCAATCCTTCTTCATTGGGAATGACGCCAGATATTCACGTATTAAAAACGGTAAACCTCGGATTAGCCATTATCAAGGAGCCTGGGGTCACTTGTTGGTAAACCTTGGATTATGTCAAGGAGCCTTCAAGGGGATTGAGCTTGTTACTCTGCCTTTGCGTGCGTATCGGATCATAGACTATTCCCCCAGGTATATTTGTTTCCGTTGGTAACCATAGTGACCATATTCTATAGGATTCTTCCTAAGGTGATGGTGGAGGGCAGATCCCATTGTACCTGGAGCAGACGTCGGCTAGATTCACTTGGATTTTCTGGGGGGTTCTCTTCACTCGAGACGGTTTTGTGGAGGAACATGTGCCAGTCTATTCATTAATCAAGTTGCCGGGGTAACTGTTCCAACCGCCATTTCTGTATTGGATTCTACGACGTTGGATTTCATCACCAACTAGTGTTTTCAGTATGGAAAGTTACTGTTTGTGAGTGGTTTGACTCCTTAGATTCTTTAGGTGAGTGTTTCAAAATTGTTTGGTTCTTTAGAGGCTTTAGGTGTTTTTCATTGAGATTTTACTTTGTTTGTGTGTGAAGTAGTTAAAATTTTTTAATCGTGGCTAAATTACCGAGGAAGTCCCGTCACCATCGGGGCCAACCTCCTGAGTTTTCACCAAGCCAGCTGGAAGGGCTACAAGCCCTTGTTACTCCTAGTGATAATAGAGAAGGGTCACCTGAAGAAGGAGAGTCTTCTTTGGTGGTACATCCTGATTACCAAGCTTTAGTAGCAGATTATAACCCGCAGTCTATTTCATTTTCCGAAGTTACTGGTAGTTTTTCATCTACTAGCGAGTTAGCCGAGGAACCTGAAATATCTGAACCAGAAACTGAACCTCCTGCTACTCCAACATTAGGGTTAGCCTCTCCAACTTCTAGTGGTCCTGATTCACCCAGGGTAGAAAGAGTTATTACCCAAAATCTTCCTTCTGGACTAATTGCCATCGAAGAACGTGTTACTCCGGAAGAGGAAGGTATTTCTATCCCTGAAAATCAACCAGTTATAGAACTTAGAGAGTGTGAATATATATTTTACAGTCCACCTAGGAGTGACGCTTGGTATCTTTCATTGACTAATTTTTTGGAAAACCAAGGACTAAGTTTTTCACCACCTCGTATTCCTTTTCACCCAACACCTAGAGGTTATTATCCTTCATTAAATATGTCGATACAGTCGTCCATGTTTTCTCAATCTCCAGAAATTTTTTTACACGGCGGTCCTTCTGTTCCCCTTGGGTATCAGTCTCTTGCTGGTACTTTTTCGGGAGCATCTCCTCAACCGAGTCAACAAGGGTTATTAACTGGAAATAACGGAACTAAACTATTAAGTGTAGAAGATATTCTTATGATGTCAGGTACTATTCCTAATCCACAACCTCAAGGTGGCCAATTACCGCCTGGGGGGCAGCCTCAAGGTCCTCAAATATCACCTGGGGGGCAACCTCAAGGTACCCAATTACAGCCTGGGGGGCAGCCTGAAGGTCAGTACATACCTACGGGACAGTACATTCCTCAAGGCCAACCCCAGACTCAGTATGTACCTCAAGGTCAACCCCAGTACCAATATGTACCTCAAGGTCAACCTCAGTATCAGTACGTGCCTCAGGGTTATCAACCCCAGGGTTAGTACCCAATCCAAGGTTTCCAACCACCTTCCAGTCAATCATTTGTTCAAGGAACTGGAAATGTACCTTTGAATTATCAACCCTACCCTCAACCTGGTTATGGTCCTCAATATCCTCAAACTGCTATGGGTCCATACCACAGAATGAATTTAGTGCGGGATCCATCACAATCCCAACAGGTATTGCAACCGAATGTGCAGTTGTCATCTCAAACTGGACAACCCTTAGTATTTGGTTTAGTTCAACAACCTGTCCAGTCTACTATTCAAACTACTGCACCTTCTGTAGTTTCTTAGCCTAGGCCTACTTCACCTCGAACTCCGCCTCAAACGACTGCTACAACTGCTGCAACATCTGTTCCATCTACCCCACTTACTTCCGGAGTATCTACAACCCCGGTTTCCACTGTTCCTGTAACAATTCCTCAGGTATCTTTACCTCAGTCTGGACCCACAATTCAGACTTCGATTCAAATGCCTGTAGGACAACCTGGGCCAAGTACGGTTGTCACAAGTCAACCTCAATTTACTTATCAACCGTACCAAGGACAATATCAATACGGTCCTGCTATACAACAGCCAGTCTATCAGTATCAACCGTACCCTGGATATACGTATCAGCAACCTCACCAACCCCAGTACGGTCCGGTTAATCCTGGTTTTCCGGGAGGATATAGTATCCCAAATGCAATTCCTATTCCTAGTTATCTTGGATATCCTCCTCCTGGGGCTGGTCTAATGACCCAGAGTTTTAGGGACCCTAATCGTCAGTTACCGTTTATCACAACTTTAGATTTTCGTGACTTGTCGCGCCTTACAAATGATCCAATTAACTATCTTCCGTTTTGGCCGCCAATGCCGAATAAGTTGCCTAGTGATATTCCCAAGTTTGAAGGTAAACCAGGAGAAGATCTGTCAAATCATGTGATGACCTATCACCTCTGGTGTGCCTCTAATTCCATTTCAGATGATTCAATCCATTTAAGGCTTCTTCAATGCACTCTAATTGGTCTCTCATCCAAGTGGTACATTGAGTTATCACGAGCCACTTTTTATAATTTTAGTCAGTTAGCTACTTCGTTTTTAACTCATTTTCAGTTGCCAGTCAGGTATGATAATGGCATGGAGTTATTAACCTCATTAAAGCAGTCAATGTCCACTTACATTTCAGATCACATTCATGAATGGAGACGTTGACGACGTTTAGTGAAAGTTTTTATCCCGGATCAAATCTTAGCTGAATGGTTTGTCAAATCATTATTACTGAAAATTACTGAGGATGTAGCTAAAGCCGGAGTAGTTACTGAGGAGCAAGTAATTGCTCAAGCACAGTGCCTTAACCTAGTTTACACACAGTTAGGTATGTTACACGAGAAAATCCCCGATCTTCCCAAACAAAATCAAATAGCTGCAGCTCCTTCAGGGTCTCATGCTGCTGATGGCATGATTGGTACGGTTAATACTAAAAGTAAGAAGAAATCTTCCAAGAATTCTTCTCCTATCATAACCTTACCAGATTCCCCGACAGGAGATTCTTCCGCGGAAATTTCCACCGATATTCACGTTGTAGAGTCATCTTCAGCTAAATCAAAATCTGGCGGTAAGAAGAAAGGGAAGAAGAAAAATAAAGCAGATAAAAATTCAAAAGAGAAACCAGAAAAAATGAATCTACTGATGAGAAATGCAAACCTCGTTATCCTTGTCTCATTTGTGAAGAACATTTTACAAGAGACTGCCCTCGTCGTGCAAAGGTTGCGAAAATTGTCAAAGGTTCCTAAACGCCTGCTGTTTTGAAGGATCCTTTTCCTAGTCAAGACAGTAAGATGATAGGTTCTTCCTCGAATGCCTCTGAAGAACCCATAATGATGATGTCCCATGTTAGGATTGCGACTCGATCACACGATTATGGAAGTAAAAGTCCTGTTGGTGGTAAGGAAGCAAAATCTTCTAACTCAAACCCATCAACTTCAGCTCCCGGTTCCGATCCGCTACAGATCGAGAAACCTAACCCAGAATTAGTAATCAAACCGCCCGCTAAGGGTATACTTTGAAAGTCAGCTTTCAATCCTCATGCGAGAGTGGCTCAGAACTATAACATTTTTGAAGATTTAGCTGTTTCACCTTTGGTAATGTCGGCTTTGGAAGTGTTACAATCATGTCCGGCACAACGTAAATTACTATTTTTGGCTATAGGAGCTGTTGACGTTCAGGACTCGAACCTAATAATTTTCGATCTATAAAATAGTACACCTCGCTTGCCTCATCAAATGGCTTTCCAGATTCCAGTATTAGTCAAAAACAGGCCCTGCTATATGACTATGATTGATGAGGGAGCCTCAACGTGTATTATGTCAATCCAGTGTTGGAGATCGCTTGGTTCTCCTACACTTAATCAATCCCTGACAATTCTGAAGGCTTTTGATGGCCGTGGGTTTCATCCTTTTGGCATTCTACAGGATTTGCCTATAGGGGTTGAAGGTAAAACTGTTAATCTAGATGTGGAAGTGGTCGATGCCCCTCTGGATTACAACCTTCTCTTGGGTCGTAGTTGGTCTTACGCTATGACAGCTGTTGTTTCATCGGTCTTCCGGCTTGTAAAGTTCCCTCATAATGGAAAGATCGTAACTATAGATCAGCTGACTTACTTTTCATCTGACCCAGCCTCTTCTAAAAGTATTCAACATGTCGGTAAAACAACCATCCCTTATAAGGATGTTGGAGTAGGACTCGTTAAAGATTTCGGTTTACTGGGAACTTTTTCTTTTCCTCCTCCAAATGTATCGTCTTCTATAGCAACCATTCATATGATTTCATTGGACACTCATGTTTATGACGATCCTTGGATCGTACCCTCTGAATCTGAAATATATTCATTCGGTGATGCTATGCCTTTGAGTCCATATGAAATTGCATATCAGGCTGTACAGTCGTTTTCCGACATGTCTTTGACCAAAACTAACTTAATGAACGTGGTCCATGACGAATCATTTTCAACATCGAACTCAAATTCAATAACATTTTCCGAACCTGTTCATATTGATGAGAAAATTTGTGAAATCCTATGTGCAGATGATTTACCATGGGACGATCTTCATCACAGATCTTCGTTTTTACCTGAGATCGATTGATTTGAAAATGATTTTTCATCTATTTTCTCAACCGACTATGTCAAGGAACCTCAGAGTCCAATGAAAAATCCTGACTCTGAGCTAAATTTGGGAAACATTTCTCGAACTAATCCTATTGACATTTCGGTTAAGCCCAGAATTGTTGAAAACGTTCATATAGGCGCCTCTTGTACGGAAGATGAAATTCAAACATATAAGGCCCTATTTCAAGAATTCTGTGACGTGTTTGCCTGGTCATATGAGGAAATGCCAGGAATCGACCCTGCCATTGTTGTTCATGAGATCAAAACTTACCTAGACGCTAGACCCGTCCGGCAACGTTTGCGTCAGATTCACCCACGAAAAGCTACTGCCATTAAAGCAGAAGTTGAAAAATTACTCAAAGCAGGGTTCATTTATCCTATTCCGTTAACGGACTGGGTATCGAACATTGTTCCTGTTAATAAAAAACAAGGAACAATAAGAATATGTATCGATTATAGGGATATTAATCGAGCCTGTCCAAAAGACAATTACCCAACACCCTATATCGATCAAATCATCGATGATTGTGCCGGCAGTGAACTATTTTCCTTTATGGATGGTTTCTTCAGCTACAATCAAATAAATATTCTACCTGCTAATCAACCAAAAACGGCTTTCATCTGTCCATGGGGGACGTTTTCTTATTGCAAATTACCTTTTGGACTCAAGAACGTCGGGGCAACTTTTCAACGGGCCATGTCTTACGCGTTTCATGACATCAAGCACATTGTGCAACCCTATCTCGATGATTTACCTGCTCATTCATTACATCGAGCTGATCATCTCATCCATTTACGAGCAATTTTTATGAGGTGTAGGCATTATCGGATTAGGTTGAATCCACATAAGTGTGTTTTTTGTATAGAAACGGGTCGGTTACTTGGGTTTTTTGTTTCGAAAGCTAGCATTCACATCGATCCCTCGAAAGTTGAAGCTATCATCAAATTGCCTCCTCCTTCGAGTCTTCACCAACTCCAAAGTTTGCAAGGGAAAGCAAACTTTTTACGTTGGTTCATTCCTAACTACGTCGAGATCACTAAGGGTTTTACCTGGTTGTTGAAATAGAATACACCATTCTTTTGGGACGAGATAGCTGACAAATCTTTTGATGCTTTAAAAGACGTGTTAACCGATGCACCATTGTTGCATCCGCCCAACTACAACCAGGACTACTTCTTATATCTCGCCGCTTCGAATTCCACCATTGGGATGGTCTTAGTTCAGGAAGATGAATCCAGTAGTGAACATATGATATATTACCTTAGTCAGACCTTAAATCCCACTGAGCTAAAATACTCACATGTGGAGAAATTGGCCCTGGAAGCTGTTCAAGCTGTCCAAAGATTTCATCATTATATTTTACTACGCAAAACTACAGTAATTTCTGATTGCAACCCCATGATCTATATTTTAACTAAGCAATTGCTAGGGGGAAAATACTCTAAATGGATTGTCATCCTGCAGGAGTTCGATCTAGAATTTGAAAAATCTAAATCAAAGAAATCTCTAGTTTTTGCGGAGTTAATGTGTGACTTCCCATGTGCTGACACGGAAATAGTGGCAGAGGAACCCATTGCGGATGAATCTCTATTTCTAATCAGCACTTTAGATCCCTAGTATGGAGATATCATAGTTTATCTCCAAACCCAATCCTTTCGGCCTGAGATTTCAAAATTAGAGCATCGCAAAATATGATTCTAGTCCCAATAATTCAAAATTAATGGAGATACACTTTATCGTCGCGGGGCGGACTCTGTTTTTCGACACTGCTTAACTCATGAGGAAGCTGAAAGGGTTCTTAATGACTGTCACTCTGGAGCGTGTGGCGGTCATATGTCTAGGTTTGCCACGGCCCAAAAGATATTGCGCGCTGGCTATTTCTGGCCGTCTTTGTTTAAAGACTGTATTAACACGGTCCAAAAATGCCACAACTGCCAAATTTTTGATCGAAAGATGCGCGCTCCACCTGCTTCTCTCCACCCTATAATTGCCGTCGGTCCTTTTGCAAAATGGGGAATCGATTTTATTACATGTAACCCTCACTCAGCCCGGGGGCATGCATACATTATCCTTGCGGTAGATTATTTTACCAAGTGGGCCGAGGCGATGCCTACATTTGAGGCAGATGGCAAAACTGTTGCAATTTTTGTGTTCAATCATATAATTGCTAGGTTTGGTGTTCCGCAAGCGATTATTACTGATCATGGGCGTCATTTTCGCAATATTATGATGACGGAACTTACAGACCAACTTGGCTTGCGTCACAATAGTTCAACACCTTATTATCCACAAGCTAACGGTCTAGTTGAAGCTATCAACAAAGTTCTCATTATCATGATCCGACGAATCATTGGGATTCATCGGTCAAATTGGCATAACATGCTATTCTCAGCGCTTTGCGCATATCGAACCATAGTAAAATCGTCAATTGGTTTCACTCCTTTCCAACTAGTTTATGGTTTGGAAGCTGTGCTACCCATTGAATGCGAAATCCCATCATTGCAAATGGCCATCGAATTACTTCCAGCCACCTCTAAAGAGGAGAGACATTTGTTATACTTAGCTCAGCTAGATGAGAGTCAACGAGATGTTGCACTAGCAATCGAAGCTCATGCCAAACGTATTAAAGCTCAGTATGATCGAAATGTCACCCCTCGAAATTTTTCGGAGGGAGACCTAGTTTTATTGTACGATCAAGCAAATGATAAATTAGGCGTTGGAAAATTCGTGCCCATGTGGCATGGTCCTTATATTGTCAAGCGAAATCTGGAAAAAGGGGCCTATGAACTAGTAGACTTTGATGGGGTCTCTTTAGGTAAACCCAGAAATGGTCTTTACCTGAAGAGATATTATGCGTAAATTTAGATGTGGAGATCTTAGTTAGGTTAATTTTCTTTATAGCTAGTGTGTTTTAGATTTTAAAGTGTGCTTAGTTTTAGAGAGTGTTTTATCATTATTCCTGCTTATCTTGATTTTACTCTTGATATTGCAGATGTCGACGTCTCTCCAAACATATATTGGTTTCGCTGATGGTGCTTCTCGTAATACACAGAACATTTCTTCCACAACTTGGGTTATCTATTCACCCTCTGATGAGTTGGTATCTATGCATGGGGTGACCCTGGGTCAAACAACGAACAACATTGCAGAGTATAGTGCAGTGATTTAGTTATTATCTGAATCCATCTCATTTGGGATTCGGAGTTTGATAGTGAGGTTAGATTTTGAACTCATTGTGTTACAGCTTAATAAAGTATATGCCATTAGAAATCCAGTTTTATTGAGATTATTTTTGAGAGTTCGTCTCTTGGAACGTGAGTTTGATTACATTGAATATCAACATATTCCAAGATATTTAAACACATTAGCAAATGCAATTGCTTCTCGAATGTTAAATAGACATTTGCAATAAAACATACAAGTAAATTCAAAAACATTTCATAACATGTTTTGCAAGGTGAGCTGGTAATAATGAGATAGTATATCATAGTAGTGTGTCAAATATACATCGTCTTCAATCATAGGTTGAAAAACACCTTATGATCGGCAAAAATGATAGTACAAAAAGCAAAAAATGTCATATGTGTCTACATAAGCGATCATCCTATCACTGGTGATGATCTCGGTATGAAACCACTGTACGGGCCACCCTACAAAGGAACCTCCTAAAAGGTCCTGGGACCCCGATCACATAGCGCTGCAGCCGCAGAGGAATGTCATCTATAGTGGTCTCTGGAATGTCTGATGTTAGTCGCTCTAGATGGCTCTCCAACTCGGCGAAAGTCTCTGTGGCTTCGTCCTGTGGGGCTGGTGCCACTGCAAATGGTTGTCTTCTCTCGTAAGGCCGGAGAGTGGCTGGTCATCATGGACCTACATCTGCATTTGAAACTTTTTACTATCAATTTTGGGACGAAAAAAAAAATATTAAATTAGAAAATGTTAAAAATGATGTTACCTAAATCATCCCATTGCTCTCCTGGTGGAAGAGCCATGTCTGGGTCACCACGGAAATCAACCCCGGCATAAGGAAAATCCTGAATAGCGAATACTTGGTTCTCTAACCAATGAAAGTACTTAGGAGTGAATCGAACAACTTCTGCCCCCTCCTCAGGATGATGGGCCATAACTGCGACCCATTGCATCAGTTTGGGCTCTCGAGGAAGCCCAACCTCAATGGTAAGCTGTTACGGGACCAACATTGGGACCCTCTCCAAGACAAAACTCATAACTAAAGCACCATATCCAAAAGTCTTTAGTTGTCCGTTCTTAGCTCTAGTCAATTGGCCTTTTATATTAGCCAACACAGATGTGCACCACTTGAAGATGGTGCCTCGAAAGCAATCCACTGCCATCCGCATCTGGGATCTAGTGGCCACATGTAGTGCTACACTACCGCAGAGCCTGGTAACTGTAAAAGCAATAACCATAAGTTCAGGACAGGATATGGTCTTGATGTCTATCCCTTTGTCTCTGGTCTGGACATTGCACCACTCTAACCGGAGGCTATCAACAGACTGGCCACCTGGCCTAGTCTCGAATAGAGTCAAATGTTCACCTCTATTAGGCAAACCAGTCAAAAAATAAATGTCTTCCGGCTCCATTTCGAGCTGGTGACCACCTATGAAGAAGCACTGATCCTGGACGTTCCATCTATCTACCAGCCATTGCAAGAAGTCCACCTGGGCCCTCATGCCAGGTATGGCCCAGAATTTGTATAAGCCACATGCCTTCAATGCATCAATCGAAGGTTGATGATTAATGGCGGCCAAATCTACATCCTCGTGCTCTCGTTCTCACCAATCAAGCATGGTGAGTGATCTACATGCAACAAAAAGGCAAGTTAGAATACATAGAATGAAAATTTTTGGGCCATTTTTGAGTTCTTTAGGTTTTAAAAACCTTTGCGCGGGGTCCGCACCCTGTCTTTAGAGACAGTGCGTGGGTCCGCACTCTGCCTTAAGGGCAGGTGCGGACCCCCGACTTTTTTCTAACTGCGAAAAAGTCGGGGTCCGCAGGTCCCCAGTGTTATACCTGCGGACCCCGGTGCGTGGGTTTTTAAACCTAAAGACCTCCCAAAAATAAATTTAAAGACCTAAAAATTAATTTTAAATGGATAGAAATGAAGAGTGGGATGTTGTGGATTACCTGGAGGAGACGGCATTCGATTTCAACGGTCGGATTTTCCGCAATCTTCACGGGAAGTTTCTGACCAAAAGCCCTTTTTCTCACCTCAACAGTCAAATGGTAAAAATGAATTGGTAAAAGTCCTTTTTATAAGTTTTTTGGATAAATAAATTGTCAATTTGTTTATTTTTCACTATGGAAAGGTATTTTTGAAGCATTTTTATCCATTTTAAACAGGTATGAGTAATATTTCGGCTTTTGTGCAGGATAACGGATTGTTCAGGTAAAGTTGATCATTTTTGACAAAAAAACATCAGAGTCACCTTTAAGCTCTTTTCTGACTCCTAAAACGTGAAAAGATCGCTGAGTTTTTCTTTTTAAACTCGTTAAAACGGAACTAAAAAGTCGGTCCTCTTACAGCCCTTTTCTGACCGTAAAAACACAAAAAGATTTCCGGATTTTTGTCGTTTCAAATCCGATATTGGAAAGAAAACAACATGTCCTTGATCACTTTTTTACTTTTTCAGATCAGAGGCACTAATTATGAAAAGTACTCCTTGGTTGTAATGATCAAGCGGTTATCTCAAGTATTATTTTATACTTTCTCGGGCTTGGGAGACACAAATTTATGAAAAAGGACAACCATGGAGTTTTCTTAAGTTTTTTTAGACTCCATAAAATTGAAAAAATGCCGAGTTTCTCCTATACTGGACTCGTTAAAATTTAACAGTAAAGGACCTGTTCAATTACAAACAGGAATGGACCACTCCTTCTTAGGGTTCGAATTTAAACTAAGTTGGACTCATCCGAAGGGTGAGCTTATAATCAAGCAAATGTTATCCTCCTCAAGCTTGTCAAAAATAAAGAGGTACTTGCCAGAAATGGTGGGGGAAAAGAGAGAAAAATGAGCCTGTTTGTCATACTTTGCCTCATAGAAACCTTGTAACCACTCTTGAACACGACACTTTTCATTCACCTGGGTTGGGAAATCCTTTGCCTAACAGTTGATCAAACCATTTGAAAGTCTTCAGCCGGTTTCTGGGTATTAACTTTGGGTCAATTGTCACCAAACCATCTGCTGTGTCGTTATGTGTTCAAGAGATTCATGCAAATAAGCCATTCATATGCAAAATATCTGTCATCCATCTTGACCATCCCTGAGTCGGTCCTTGCAACAATATTTTTTCAACCTTGATCTATGATTTCGTGTTGTAGGCTTGCCTATGACGGATCGCTTTCTATTAACTTCAGCACATTATCTAGAAAGATGATCTAGAAATCATCAGTACCTTGGAATCTGCATGCCTCAATGGTAGGTTTATCGCCTTCGACGACAGGTTGCATCATTGACCTTCGATCGAAGGACTCCGTGACATGTTCGACATCAACACATCTATTCACATCTCATGGATTGTGCTGAGTACTTTGAGAACCATTGACATTAATGGTGGTTTCTCTCACACTTGTTAACAGCTTACATCATTGACTGGTAATCAAGTGGTTTCTACCATGTTCAACTTCAACACACTCATTCGCATGGATAGAATCGTACTATTTCGAGAAGTAAAAATCAAGACCCTGGATCTAGTTTCCGCCATCCAGGCTGCGAGGAGTTCTGTATTCATTATACTGTAGATTATTCATAAACAGATGGCTACGCCCATACTGTGTCTACATGTGTCTATGATTATGATGTATTGCAAGATCGTTCCTATATCAGAGCAGTAGTTAGTTTGCTAGTTAGTTTTGATCTGAGTATGGGAATGCCTACCTTAGCGATGCTATGATCTCATATATATATTTTGTAATGAATGTTTACAAGTTCCAATCGGGCTCTCCACAAGATAATCCTCGAAATGATAAAGTACTCCACTCTTCTTAGATGATATATGAAACCCTTATCTACTACAGACTTCGCACTTTAGGGGGCAATCTGTTACACAAAATATTGTCACCATGACTATTTGCAGTCAGTATGGGCCTATCATCAACCATACTGTCCTCCTTGGCAAGTCTCAAGAAAATTAACCTAACTAAGATCTCCACATCTAAATTTACGCATAATATCTCTTCAGGTAAAGACCATTTCTGGGTTTACCTAAAGAGACCACATCAAAGTCTACTAGTTCATAGGCCCCTTTTTCCAGATTTCGCTTGACAATATAAGGACCATGCCACATGGGCACGAATTTTCCAGTGCCTAATTTATCATTTTCTTGATTGTACAATAAAACTAGGTCTCCCTTCGAAAAATTTCGAGGGGTGACATTTCGATCATACTGAGCTTTAATACGTTTGGCATGAGCTTCGATTGCTAGTGCAACATCTCGTCGACTCTCATCTAGCTGAGCTAAGTATAACAAACGTCTCTCCTCTTCAGAGGTGGCTGGAAGTAATTCGATGGCCATTTGCAATGATGGGATTTCACATTCAATGGGTAGCACAGCTTCCAAACCATAAACTAGTTGGAACAGAGTGAAACCAGTTGACGATTTTACTGTGGTTCGATATGCCCAAAGCACTGAGAATAGCATGTTATGCCAATTTGACCGGTGAATTCCAATGATTCGTCGGATCATGACAACTAGAACTTTGTTGATGGCTTCAACCAGACCGTTAGCTTGTGGATAATAAGGTGTTGAACTATCGTGACGCAAGCCAAGCTGGTCTGTAAGTTCCGTCATCATAATGTTTCGAAAATGACGTCCATGATCAGTAATGATTGCTTGTGGAACACCAAACCTAGCAATTATATGATTGAATACGAAAATTGCAGCAGTTTTGCCATCTGCCTCAAATGTAGGCATCGCCTCGGCCCACTTGGTAAAATAATCTACCGCAAGGATAATGTACGCATGCCCCCCGGTCGAGTGAGGGTTACATGTAATAAAATCGATTCCCCATTTGGCAAAAGGACCGACGACAATTATAGGGTGGAGAGGAGCAGGAGGAGCGCGCATCTTTCGATCAAAAATTTGGCAGTTGTGGCATTTTCGGATCGCATTAATACAGTCTTTAAACAAAGACGGCCAAAAATAGCCAGCGCGCAATATCTTTTGGGCCGTGGCAAACCCAGACATATGACCGCCACATGCTCCAGAATGACAGTCATTAAGAACCCTTTCGGCTTCTTCGTGAGTTAAGCAGCGTCGGAAAATAGAGTCCACTCCGTAACGATAAAGTGTATCTCCAATAATTTTGTATTGTTGGGACTGAAATCGTATTTTGCGACGTTCCGATTTTGAAAGTTCGGGCCGAAAGGATTGGGTTTGGAGATAAACTATGATATCTCCATACCAGGGATCTAAAGTGCTGATTAGAAATAACGATTCATCCGCAATGGGTTCCTCGGCCACTATTTCCGTATCAGCACGCGGGAAGTCACACATTAACTCCGCAAAAACCAAAGATTTCTTCGACTTAGACTTTTCAAATTCTAGGTCAAACTCCTATAGGATGACAATCCATTTGGAGTACTTGCCCCCTAGCAATTGTTTAGTTAAAATATAGATCATAAGGTTACAATCGAAAATGACTGTAGTTTTGCGTAGTAAAATGTAATGATGAAATTGCTGGACAGCTTGAACAGCTGCCAGGGCCAATTTCTCCACATGTGAGTATTTTAGCTCAGTGGGATTTAAGGTCTGACTAAGGTAATATATCACATGTTCACTACTGGATTCATCTTCCTGAACTAAGACCATCCCAATGGTGGAATGTGAAGCGGCGAGATATAAGAAGTAGTCCTGGTTGTAGTTGGGCGGATGCAACAACGGTGCATGGGTTAACGCATGTTTTAAAGCATCAAAAGATTTGTTAGCTATTTCGTCCCAAAAGAATGGTGTATTTTGTTTCAAAAACCGAGTAAAACCCTTAGTGATCTTGGCGTAGTTAGGAATGAATTGACGTAAAAAGTTTGCTTTCCCTTGCAAACTTTGGAGTTGGCGAAGTCTCAAAGGAGGAGGCAATTTGATGATAGCCTCAACTTTCGAGGGATCGACGCGAATGCCAGATTTTGAAACAACAAACCCAAGTAACCGACCTGTTTCTATACATAAAACACACTTATGTGGATTCAACCTAATTCGATAATGCCTACACCTCATAAAGATTGCTCGTAAATGGATGAGATGATCGGCTCGATGTAATGAATGAGCAGGTAAATCATCGAGATAAGGTTGCACAATGTGCTTGATGTCATGAAACGCGTAAGACATGGCCCATTGAAAAGTTGCCCCGACATTCTTGAGTCCAAAGGGTAATTTGCAATAAGCAAATGTCCCCCACGGACAGATGAAAGCCGTTTTTGGTTGATCAGCAGGTAGAATATTTATTTGATTGTACCCAGAGAAACCATCCATAAAGGAAAACAGTTCACTACCGGCACAATCGTCAATGATTTGATCGATATAGGGTGTTGGGTAATTGTCTTTTGGACAGGCTCGATTAATATCCCTATAATCGATACATATTCTTATTGTTCCTTGTTTTTTATTAACAGGAACAATGTTCGATACCCAGTCCGTTAACGGGATAGGATAAATGAACCCTGCTTTCAATAATTTTTCAACTTCTGCTTTAATGGCAGCAGCTTTTCGCGGGTGAATCTGACGCAAACGTTGCCGGACGGGTTTAGCGTCCGGGTAAGTTTTGATCTCATGAACAACAATGGCGGGGTCGATTCCTGGCATTTCCTCATATGACCAGGCAAACACGTCGCGAAATTCTTGAAATAGGGCCTTGTATTTTTGAACTTCATCTTCTGTACAAGAGGCACCTATATGAACGTTTTCAACAATTCCGGGCTTAACCGAAATGTCAATAGGATTAGTTCGAGAAATGTTTCCTAAATTTAGCTCAGAATCAGGATTTTTCATTGGAATCTGAGGTTCCTTGACATATTTGATTGAGAAAATAGATGAAAAATCATTTTCAAAACGATCAATCTCAGGTAAAAACGAAGATCTGTGATGAAGATCTTCCCATGGTAGATCATCTGCACACAGGATTTCACAAATTTGCTCATCAGTATGAACAGGTTCGGAAAATGTTTGTGAATCTGAGTTCGATGTCGAAAATGATTCGTCATGGACCACGTTCATTAAGTCAGTTTTAGTTGAAGACGTGTCGGAAAAAGACTGTACAGTTTGATATGCAATTTCATACGGACTCAAAGGCATAGCATCACCGAATGAATCTGTTTCAGATTCAGAGGGTACGATCCAAGGATCGTCATAAATAAGAGTGTCCAATGAAACCATATGAATGGTTGCTATAGAAGACGATACATTAGGAGGAGAAAAAGGAAAAGTTCCCAGTAAACAAGAATCTTTAACGAGTCCTACTCCAACATCCTTATAAGGGATGGCCGTTTTACCGACATGTTGAATACTCTCAGAAGAGGCTGGGTCGGACGAAAAGTAAGTCAGCTGATCTATGGTTACAATCTTTCCATTATGAGGAAACTTCACAAGCCGGAAGACCGATGAAACGACAGCTGTCATAGCGTAAGACCAACTACGACCCAAGAGAAGGTTGTAATCCAGAGGGGCATCGACCACATCCACATCTAGATTAATGGTTTTTCCTTCAACCCCTATAGGCAAATCCTGTAGAATGCCAAAAGGATGAAACCCACGGCCATTAAAGGCCTTTAGAATCATTGGGTATTGGTTAAGTGTAGGAGAACCAAGTGATCTCCAACACTGAATCGACATAGTACATGTCGAGGCTCCCTCATTAAGCATAGTCCTATAGCAGGGCCTGTTTTTGACTAACACTGGAATCTGGAAAGCCATTTGATGAGGTAAACGAGGTGTACTATTTTCTAGATCGAAGATTATCAGGTTCGAGTCCTGAACGTCGACAGCTCCTATAGCCGACAATAGTAATTTACGCTGTGCTAGACATGACTGCAGCACTTCCAAAGCCGACATTGCTGAAGGTGAAACAGCTAAATCTTCAACAATGTTATAGTTCTGAGCTACTCTCGCATGAGGATTGAAAGTAGACTTTCGAAGTATACCCTTAGCGGGCGGTTTGATCACTAAGTCTGGGTTAGGTTTCTCGATCTGTAGTGGATTGGAACCGGGAGCTGAAGTTGATGGGTTTGAATTAGAAGATTCTGCTTCCTTACCACCAATAGGACTTTTACTTCCGTAATCATGCGATCGAGTCGCAATCCTAACATGGGACATCATCATTATGGGTTCTTCAGAGGCATTCGAGGAAGAACCTATCATCTTACTGTCTTGACTAGGAAAAGGATCCTTCAAAACAGCAGGTGTTTGGGAACCTTTGACAATTTTCGCAACCTCTGCACGATGAGGGCAGTCTCTTGTAAAATGTTCTTCTTCACAAATAAGACAAGGATAACGAGGTTTGCGTTTCTCATCAGTAGATTCCGTTTTTTCTGGTTTCTCTTTTGAGTTTTTGTTTGCTTTATTTTTCTTCTTCCCTTTCTTTTTACCGCCGGATTTTGATTTAGTTGAAGATGACTCTACAACATGAATATCGGCGGAAATTTCCGCAGAAGAATCTCCCGTCGGGGAATATGGTAAGGTTATGATAAGAGAAGAATTATTAGAAGATTTCTTCTTGCTTTTAGTATAACCGTACCAATCATGCCATTAGCAGCATGAGACCCTGACGGAGCTGCAGCTATTTGATTTTGTTTGGGAAGATTGGGGATTTTCTCATGTAACGTACCTGACTGCGTGTAAACTAGGTCAAGGTACTGTTCTTGAGCAATTACTTGCTCCTCAGTAACTACCCCGGCTTTAGCTATGTCTTCAGTAATCTTCGGTAGTAATGATTTGACAAACCATTCAGCTAAGATTTGATCCGGGATAAAAACTTTCACTAAATGTCGTCGACGTCTCCATTCATGAATGTGATCGGAAATGTAAGTGGACGTTGACTGTTTTAATGAAGTTAATAACTCCGTGCCATTATCATACCTGACCGGCAACTGAAAATGAGTTAAAAACGAAGTAGCTAACTGACTAAAATTATAAAAAGTGGCTCGCAGTAATTCTATATACCATTTGGCCGCAAGACCAATTAGAGTGTGTTGAAAAAGTCTTAAACGGATCGAATCATCTGAAATGGAATTAGAGGCACACCAGAGGTGATAGGTCATCACATGATTTGACGGGTCCTCTCCTGGTTTACCTTCAAACTTGGGAATATCACTAGGCAACTTATTTGGCGTTGGCGGCCAAAACGAAAGATAGTTAATTAGATCGTTTGTAAGGTGTGACAAGTCAGGCAAATCCAAAGTTACGATAAATGGTAACTGACGATTAGGGTCCCTAAAACTCTGAGTCACTAGACTATCCCCAGGAGGAGGATATCCAGGATAACTAGGAATGGGAATTGCATTTGGGATATTATATCCTCCCGGAAAACCAGGATTAACTGGACCGTACTGGGGTTGTTGAGGTTGTTGATATGTATACCCAGGGTACGGTTGATACTGATAGACTGGCTGTTGTACAGCTGGACCGTATTGGTACTGTCCCTGGTACGGTTGATAAGTAAATTGAGGTTGACTTGTGACAACCGTACTTGGACCAGGTTGTCCTACAGGCATTTGAACCGAAGTCTGGACTGTGGGTCCAGACTGAGGTAAAGATGCTTGAGGAATTGACACAGGAACAGTAGAAACCGGGGCTGTAGATACTCCGGACGTAGGTGGGGTAGATGGAACAGATGTTGCAGCAGTTGCAGCAGCCATTTGGGGCAGAGTACGAGGCGTACTAGGCCCAGGCTGTGAAACCACAGAAGGTGCAGAAGTTTGAATAGTAGACTGGACAGGTTGCTGGATTGAACCAGAAACTAAGGGTTGTCCAGTTTGAGATGACAACTGCACATTCAGTTGCAAGACCTGTTGGGATTGTGATGGATCCCACACTAAAGTCATTCCGGGGTATGGACCCATAGCAGGTTGAGCATATTGAGGACCATAACCGGGTTGAGGGTAGGATTGGTAATTCAACGGTACATTTCCAGTTCCTTGAACAAATGACTGACCGGAAGGTGGTTGGAAACCTTGGGTTGGATATTGACCCTGGGGTTGATAACCCTGAGGCACATACTGATACTGAGGTTGACCTTGAGGTACGTATTGGTACTGGGGTTGACCTTGAGGTACATACTGAGTCTGGGGTTGGCCTTGAGGTATGTACTGTCCCGTAGGTATGTACTGACCTTGAGGTTGCCCCCCAGGTGGTAATTGGGTACCTTGAGGTTGCCCCCCCAGGTGGTAATTGGGTACCTTGAGGTTGCCCCCCAAGCAATATTTGAGGACCTTGAGGCTGCCCCCCAGGCGGTAACTGGCCACCTTGAGGTTGAGGATTAGGAACGGTACCTGACATCATAAGAATGTCTTCTACACTCAACGGTTTAGTTCCGTTATTTCCAGTTAATAACCCTTGTTGACTAGGTTGAGGAGATGCTCCCGAAAAAGTACTAGAAAGAGACTGATACCCAGAGGGAACAGAAGGACCGCCATGAATAAAAGTTTCTGGAGATTGAGAAGACATGGATGACTGTCTCGACATATTTAATGGAGGATAATAACCTCTAGGTGTTGGGTGAAAAGGAATACGAGGTGGCGAAAAACTTAGACCTGGGTTTTCCAAAAAATTAGTCAATGAAAGATACCAAGCCTCACTCCTAGGTGGACTGTAAAATATAGATTCACGCTCTCTAAGTTCAATAACTGGTTGACCTTCAGGGATAGATATACCTTCCTCCTCCTCTAGAGTAGCAAGTTCTTCGATGGCAATTAGTCCAAAAGGAAGATTTTGGGTAATAACTCTTTCTACCCTGGGTGAATCAGGAGCACTAGAAGCTGGAGAGGCTAACTCTGATGTTGGAGTAGCAGGAGGTTCAGTTTCTGGTTCAGATATTTCAGGTTCCTCGGTGAATTCGGTAGAAGATGAAAAACTACCAGTAACTTCGGAAACTGAAATAGGCTGCTGGCTATAATCTGCTACTAAGGATTGGTAATCAGGATGTATCACCAAAGAAGACTCTCCTTCTTCAGGTGATCCTTCTCTACTTTCACTAGGAGTAACAAGGGCTCGTAGCCCTTCTAGCTGGCTTGGTGAAAACTCAGGAGGTTGGCCCCGAAGGCGACGGGACTTTCTCGGTAATTCAGCCACGATTAAAAATTTTTAACTACTGCACACGCAAACAAAGTAAAATCTCAATGAAAACCACCTATAGTCTCTAAAGAAACAAACAATTTTGAAGCACGTGCCTAAAGAATCTAAGGAGTCAAACCACACACAAACAGTAACTTTCCGTACTGAAAACACTAGTTGGTGATGAAATCCAACGTTGTAGAATCCAATAAAGAAATGGCATTTGGAACAGTTACCCCGGCAACCTGCTTAATGAATAGACTGGCACAAGTTCCTCCACAAAACCTTCTCGAGTGAAGAGAACCCCCCAGAAAATCCAAGTGAGTCTAGTTGACATCTGCTCCAGGTATAGTGGGGTCTTCCCTCCACCGTCACCTTAGGAAGAATCCTATAGATTATGGTCACTATGGTTACCAACGGAAACAAATATACCTAGGGGAACAGTCTACGATCCGATACGCACGCAAGGGCAGAGTAGCAAGCTCAATCCCCTTGAAGGCTCCTTGACATAATCCAAGGTTTACCAACAAGTGACCCCAGGCTCCTCGACAATGGTTAATCTGAGGTTTACCGTTTTTAATACGTGAATATCTGGCGTCGTTCCCAATGAAGGAGGATTGATTCCCTCACTGGTTCGGACACGATCTCGTGCTTCTCCTTTAAGAGGAGCTTTCCCAGAGCATAGATGTAACAATTGGATTTAATCCTACCGCAAGATAAGCTACTTGTTTGTTTTACTGTCTTGGATTGTTAACTAAAACCTATTCCAAGACACTAGCCTAAGCTAGTTGGTGATAAAGAGCCCTAAGAAATAAAAAGATTACTAAGTTGATTTTACTTTAAGCGTTAATTTTATTGGCTTTTCTTTAGGACAAGAGGTGGCGGAGATGAAACTCGTGGTGTACAGACTCGACTCAAAATCACTAAAAAATATGCACTTAAGATGAAAAATAATCCCTTCTTTTCAATGAACTTCTAGCTAAGAGAGAGTTTGAGAATGCAAAACTTGTAAACACAAATCTTTCTTAACAATGAAATCAAAGGAAAAGCTTTTGTCTTTTTCAAAGCACTCAAAACGAGACCACTAGATATTTTCACAAAAATTTCCTTTTTCTTATCCAAAACTCAAATACTACAAAACAAACTTTTCCTCAAAAGAGATTTTTGTATTTTTATATCTTTATAAAGCACTCAAAACTATTAATCAAAAACTAATTTCGAGATCTATAAAATCTAAGAAAAACTATTGAAGTAAAAACCTATTGAAGTAAAAGCTTACAAGATGTAATTTCAAGGATGTTTTACTTAGCTATCATCCAACTAAGGACTAATTTGTCCAGAATCACAAATCAGTCAAAAAACAATGAGCTCTTGTTTCCTTTTCTAAAAATGAAATTCACACTTTGAACACAAGCTTTTCGAAATTTCGTAAAGAGAAAACACAAGGTGGATTCCTCAACAAAGGTAGATTTTGCAAATGGTCAAACTCACAAGAAGACTGGTAAAGACCAAAGTGATCTGAGGTGTCTACAGCTTCTAAGCTCAGAGCTACTACAAGACCAAAATGAAAATCAAACCCAAGCACAAAATCTCTATGAATTTCACCTAAAACCCTAACGCTAATGAAATCAAACCAAGGAAAGCTTCTGACAAGAAACAGGTAGGTCTGGGCAGTGGCTAACAAGCTATAAACAAAATCTAAACTGATAAAAAAGAGAAAATTTAAAATTTTTCAAAATTTTGACAGGGTACGCAGGCACCCAGTTTACACAGGTGCGGTCCCGCTCTGTGTACAAAGCAAAAGTGCGGACAAGTCCGCACTGTGCTTAACGCAGAGGGTGCGATCCTCTCCCAAAACTATGAAAAATAAAAAATAATTCAAAATCAAGGAGATCTACCCAATCCCACAATCATCAAGCCAAAAACTAGAAACGAAGAAACAGTTTCTCAGGTCAAAGTAGAAAACAAGGAAAACAAATCAAGTCCCCAGCGGAGTCGCCATTTTGTCACACGGAATGAGTCAATCTTGCGGACAAGATCGACCTTCCTAGTATCTAACGATATCTAGTGACAAGCAAGCCAATCAAAAACTATCTTTCTCTAAATATGCAATATATTAACAAAAGAAAACAGGTGTTTGGGCCTACCTTGGGTCCAATGCAAGTTTGTGGAAGCCTCAGTCCTTTGATCCAAATGAGCTCCTTGGTAGCAAATCTGCATACACAAACAAGCAAACAAATTAAATAGCACCTGAAAAGCCAATATCATAAAGCATATCTATCATAATGATCAAGGAATTTATGAAACAATTGACATAAGACAATTTGTTGAGAAAAATGAATCTGATTGTATTAATTCAAATGAAAGAAGAACTTTACAACCTGTGCCTTGATGCTGTACAAGTTCCTCCCAGGGTCCAGCAAGAAGTTTCCTCTACTTTGACAAGTTCACTCA
Organism: Pinus tabuliformis; assembly: GCA_031772625.1. Taxonomy (NCBI): domain Eukaryota; kingdom Viridiplantae; phylum Streptophyta; class Pinopsida; order Pinales; family Pinaceae; genus Pinus; species Pinus tabuliformis. The sequence goes on from CM062811.1 coordinate 1,005,003,580, forward strand.
CTTCCCAATGAAGCCAAAAAGGTATGTAATCTCTCCTCTCAAGCTTAACTAGGGAGTCTCAATTTCACCAGCATTTACCCTTAGAAATGTTCAGCTTCTAACCTCTCCTGCAACTGGCCCAATGCCTTAATTTATAGTGCAATGGAGGGCAGTTACTAGGTCCACCTTCAAAGGGATAAGCTCCTTCTTCAAAGGGATAACTCCTCTCATCAAGGGATTAGTTCCTCCTCTATTGGGATGCATGAACCACCTAGGAGCGAACAATCCACGTCAAAATTCCTTCTAGAATCATCTAGAATTAACCCAAAGTGAGTTTTTTGAAGTTAAACTTGCGCCTTTTGACTTTTACAGGGGTCCACACCCACCCCTTTATAGACAGAGCAGGAAGGTTCACAAGTAACATGAACATGGGGTGCGGGACCATAGGCAATAGTAGGAGAAAGTGCGGAACCAGAGTTTTATTGATTTTAAAGGACTTTCTCCCATTTTCAAAGCTTGACATGAGGAGCTGAGGTACAAGACTTGCCAAGGAGGATAGTATGGTTAATGATGAACCCATACTAACTGTAGATAGTCATGGTGACAGATTTTTGTGCAGCAATATGATTACACGGTGATAAACTTAAATTGTTCGACAAAATAAGAAAATCAATAAGGATAATTGAGGAATCTACATGGCACACTACCATAACAGCATGAAAGTACCTGAGCCCCAGGTTAGGGCTGTGTGAAGATCGATCATATACTTTCGCGAAGGTATTGAAAGCTAGAATAAAGGGTTTGTCTTACAAGCCCTAGAGAGATATCACTTATGCGAAGGCAGGGATAGAAGAGATCAAATGACATCAAAACCATCTCAGGGTGTGGAAACTTGGTTCCAACATCCCCCCATACTTCTTTGGGTGAGACTTCAATCCGCGCTCCACGGGCTGATGCTAAAAGGGCCAGTAGTGTAGGGATTTGTTTAGCTAATTAATGCTAAACCTAGGTCAAGCCCCCTCAAGCCAACAAATGGTTCCATTGCCGGGACTAGAATTTGCATAAGAGATGTGTGATGTGATATCATTGGAATTCAACTAAGAAAGAGATTAGAGACTGGTTGGATAGAAAGATCCATGAATTCGTAGCACAAAAGAATAGAAACCTACAACTGACAAAGGAATAGTGGTTGGACCGATTCTTGTATACATAGATCCACAAGATCTTTTTCTTCTCTTTCCCTATTGAGCTATACGAGTGGATTGCAAAGCTAGCATATAGCCAAGGAAGGTGGAAAATTGATAGTCCTATTATGTGGACCCTAGAGCTAGTGCGAAGGTTGGAAGCATCAGAGGATAAGATCACCCGCACTATTGATCATTGGCTCGATCATGGCATAGGAGGATTTGTGATTGAATTCGTGGTCGACACGTCAGTCAGATATAGCGACGTGAAGCGACACTTTTTCAAAGTACCTCGAGGTAAGTACGTAAAATCTTTGAATACTTGGATTAAAATGCTCTTGCGTGAAAAAACGAGTTATGCAGTTACCTTGATGTTCGGTACTACGCGAAGCATAGAAACTTACAGGAACAAAGGAAAAAGGGGTCTGGAGTATAGCCCCTTGATTCCACCTACGTGAAGAGATGAAGAAGGGATAGCGAAGGTTTCTCCGTGAAGTGCTATTCAGTTAATAAGACAAGGATCCCCGCAAATACTAGCTCCGCCAACACCACATCTGACTTCACCACCATCGCCTCCAACTTCACCCATACCACCTCCACCTCCACCGAGGTTGAGTATGGAAAATACAGTGAAGTTTCCTTTGTTCAAAGGCTTGGGAAATGAGGACCCAGACCAATTCTGGTTCGTTGTGAGGGATGTATGGGAAACTGAAGGTGTTATAGATGATCACATAAAGAAGGCGACACTGGTTAGCACTCTGTAAGATCAAACACTAACCTGGTATATTAAGTATTCTAATGATAACCCGGACGTTGGAATAGCAGACATCTAGGCAGCACTAAATAGGGAATTTAGCAGGACTAAATCTGAGGCACAGTTGATTGTGGGATTCAAAGAGTTCGCGATGCAACCATGCGAGATGCCTTGAGAACTAGATCAGACGCTGAAGTGTAAAAACCATGAAGCAAACATGAATTTAATAGATGGACAGCATCGCAAGTGGTTTGTGGCTTTGCTACTACCATATTTAAGGAGTCCGTTGTCGCAGCAGAAGATAACAACTCAGGTAGAGGCCTTGGAGATTTCCATGAGACTACATGAGGCTCCGATGCAAAATCCTAATCTAGGAGTTTGACAAATCCATGTGCAGCTAAAGAATCTGTGCCTTGAGATGCAAAGTCTGAAGAAGGACAAGACGGTTTGGCCGGAGGTATGTGAGGAGGTATGGTGCTTGAAATGCAAGGTTCAGGGTCATGACAAAGCCCTTTTCCCAATCTTTGCAAATTACATTGCAGGGGGAGGACCGATGCCTTTAAGGTCGAAAGCTCAAGCAAGACCTAGTGCGGGGCTTGCATTATGGTGCACTATTTGTTAGGTAGCCGAAAAACATGCCACGGATAACTGTCACTTGCTACAAAAGTATGTACAAGCACCACAACAGCTATTCTGTAACTTTTGTAGGTCGATAGGACATGATGAGCATACTTGCAGGAGCTATGAATTGATGATGGATAGAACTCCTACCTACAGGATTTAGGTCGAAACGCGGCCCCTTGACCAGAATGTAGGGATGGCGCGGACATGATTTCATGGGTGTGGACGAGGCCGAGGCAGAAGAGGACCTAGTAGAGGTCGAGGACAATTGATTTGCTACAATTATGGAGGACCATGACACTATGCCCACGATTGCACTAATACAACGCATTCATCGTACAAGTATTGCACGTTTTTTGATCATGAAATAGAAGATTGTCCTATGCTGATAGCTAGGATATGTGACAAAGGGGCGCTACCACCTTCGCCAACTCAGAACCTACAGATGATGAGATCTGAGCCACGCGAGGAAGATCCAAACGTAAATATAGAACTCAAAAGTGGAATCATGATGGGACATGACAAGGGGAAATAGCCAGAAGATAGTACATGGGTTCGCAAAGCCCTGAAAAAAGAGGTTAAGTTTGATTTGGAGCACGCTCATGAAGCCTTCATGGAAGCTAAGAAGAGCTTCACTGTGGCCTCCAACTTAGGAAGCAAGGATAAGCCTGAGCTGAAGATGGACCCCTTTATGCTCACAACTTTCCTGGAAACCTATATGAAGTTACTGCACAATAGTAAGGCTGTGAAAGGGTTACAAGAACTCATCAATAGATGCGTTGGAACAACGACAGGTGAGCCATACGTTGTATGAAAGATTGGCAAGCATAAAACAAGGATGGGATGGGAGATGAGACTAATTGCACAGATAGGAGAGTATGAAATGGACCATGTCATTTTGGATCTGGAGCCAGATATGAATGTACTACCAAAGAAGAATTGGGAGCGAATGGGGAGACTTGCACTGCAATGGTTTTTGATTCAGCTAAGGATGGTGAATCAACAGAAAATCATCCCCATGGGGCAGCTATAGGGGGTGACTGTGGATATTGAGGGAGCGAGCCGGCTAGCTGATTTTGAAGTAATAGAGAAAGTGGATGAAAACAATCCCTACCCTGCACTCCTGGGAATTGACTAGGCTACTAATATAAATGGGGTAATCAATCTGAAGAAACAAAAGATGATCTTTGAGAAGAAATCACTGCACATAATAATATCCCTCGATCCTACTGAAGGATCACAATATACGAAACTAGTGTGCGATTATGAGAGTGATGACGTGACTGGGTGAATCACACCGTGGATGGATGAATTACATGGGATCGCGAGAGTTCTTGCACTTCAAACTTCGATGAAGAAATAGAACGTTGGTAGAATCAGTTACATGAAGTAACTATGCTGAATTGCAACATGATGACCTGGTCGTCATGCTGTGTGTTGTCAGAGTTAAGAAATCTGCCTATTTACGATGGTATAAATGAGATAGATATATTTTTGGATGTGTTTGAAAGAGAGGTACCAGAAAAGCAGTGCTTCTAGGCCTTAGACTAGGCACTGCGCGCTACGCCCACAAGATAGTGTGGTACGCACAAGGGAAGCTTTGATGATTGGCGCGAATGTAGGAGGATGATGAGAACATGATTTGGGAAGCTTAAGATGTAACTAATAGACAAGTACGATGGGTAGAATGATCCGCACGTGCATCTGGCCAAATGGATGTAGACTTGTGGAGAAAATCCCCAACCTGAGTGGGTGCACCTATTTTTCCATACCCTGATGTTATCCCAATGAATTGGTATATAGAAACAGAGCTCCGCCATGGGACAGGTGAATGGGATATCCTGCACGAAGGATTCATGATGACATTTAGTTTTGAGGACGTGTTTGACAGTATTGATGAAGTGCTACAAGAGGTGAAAGCAGCTATCTTTAGGATACCGCAGGATCCTTTAGACCTAATTTAGCATGAATGGGCTACTTAGCTGAGTCACACGCTCGAATGTTATAATGTAAGTACTGAAGTAGAGGATGAGGATCAGTGAAAGATTAAAATTCTAGAAATAGAAGGCCACTGCGAGGTTCAAGGACCGCAGATTGAGAACCCTGATATAACCACACCGGTGAAAACAAAACAAGTGAACATTGGTACGGAGGTAGAACCCAAATTTGCAAAGATTGGAGAGTAGTGGGATGATGTAATGGTGGATAATGTCACTGAATTGCTACACGAATACCAAGACTTATTCCCTACCAATTTTATGGATCTGAAAGGAATAATCGGAGACCTAGGAGCAATGAAGATCATGTTAAAGCCCGACATGAAGCTAGTTAAGCAGAGGCCTTACTGCCTCAATCCGAAATACAAGGAAAAGGTCTACTTAGAGCTAGATAAGATGCTAGTGGCAGGCATCATTGAGCATGTGGAAGAATTTGTTTGGGTAAGACCAATGGTGGTGCAAGAGAAGAACCAAAAGGATGCGATAAGGATATGGGTGGATCTCATAAAACTAAATGACGCTTGTGTGCATGACCCTTTCCCGACTCCGTTCATAGATGAAGTGTTGGACAATGTAGGTGGCTAGGAAGCATATTTCTTCACTGATGGGTTCTCTATGTACCACCAAATAAAAATTGCGCCAGAGGATAGGAGCAAGACAACCTTTGCGACTAAGTGGGGTTGTTTTCAATACATTATAATTCCGTTTGGATTGAAGAATTCGCCTGCAATCTCTTCGTGCGTGGTTGTTGCGGCATTCAAGGAATTTATTCATAAGTTCTTGGAGGTATATTTTGATGATTTGTCTATATTTGGGCTAGTTAAGTGCCACGTAGCAAGCTTGCGCTTGATGCTAGGTACCTATTGAAGATACTAGATTTTTCTCAATCTCATGAAATGTCTGTTTTGCGTTCCTTTTGGGAACCCATTGGGGCATGTGGTTTGCGAACAAGGACTAATTGTAGAGCCCGCGAAGATTGTGGTGATGCTAAACTTGGAAGTGCTGAGGAGTGTGAAATAGTTGCGTGCTACTCTAGGACATACAGGATATTACAGAAATTTTATCAAAAGCTATGCCCAGATTACCACTCCGATGGAAAAATTGTTGAAGAAGGATGTCATGTTCTGTTGGAACGATGACTATAAGAAAAGCTTAGATATATTGAAAGAAAATATGGTTACCATGCTGATTCTAGTCTTCCCAAGCTGGAAGATAGAGTTTCATGTACATGTTAGCGTGTCATGTTTAGCACTAGGGGCAGTACTAATACAAGATGGTGGAGAAGTCGTGGACCATCCTATTGCGTTTTCAAGCGACAAATTATCCAAAGCAGAGAAGAACTATTATGCCAATGAACGCGAGGGGCTAGCTATGGTGTATGCGCTCCAGAAGTACCGAAACTACTTGCTAGGAGGCCATTTTAGGATGTATACGGATCACTTCGCACTGAAGTATTTGGTCAAAAAGCCTGTGTTGGGGGGCGAATTTGCAGATGGTTCTTATTGTTACAAGAGTACGATTTTGAAGTTATTGTGAAGCCTGGATGATTGAATGTGGGACCAAACCATCTGTCGCAGAACTATTTGCAGTGCATGTTGCAGATGGTCATTTTGAGGATATAATACACTTCCTAACAACAATAACTACACCGGAAGGATACTTTTTCCAGGAAAAGAAGGAATTAGTGGTCCGTGTGACAAATTTCTCTGTCATTGCTAGGAATTTATACATGATGGGGACTAATGAGATATTGTGACGGTATGTACCTAAGTTCAAATGAAGCAACATCCTCATGGACACTCATGGGGGCGCCGTGGGAGGACATCATGCAGGGGGAGCAACCATGCAGAATATTATACATGCAGGGTTGTGGTGGCCAACCCTTCACCAGGATTCAAAAGAATATTGCAAGGCATGTGATGTATGTCAAAGAACAAGCAGGCCATTGCGGAGGGATGAAATGCCTTTGAATCCACAAATGACGTTGCAACCCTTCGAAAAGTTGGCAATAGATTTTGTAGGACCCATCCAGCCATAAGGGAAGATAGGAGCAAGGTACATTATCACTGCGACAAAGTATCTGAATCATTGGGCAGAAGTGCAACCAGTGAAGGCTTGTATGGGCACGAGGTGTTCAAAAAAGTGCTTGAAAATGCGTTGAGCAATGTTTGCAATGTTAAGTGAAGTGATTGGGACCTACACATACCTACAGTATTGTGGGCTTATCAAACAACATGCAAGAAATTGATGGGACAAACCCCTTTTAGTCCTATCTATGGTGTGGAAGTCATAATGCCTATGTGATACATCATGCCTAGTCTACGCACAACAGCGCTCACATGTATGACGATCACAGAGCCCTAGAAGAGAGGCTCACACAACTGGATGAGCTTGAAGAAGAAATATTTTTGGTTGGATTTCACTAGCAGGTCCAAAGGCAGCGTGAAAAGGCATGGCATGATCAACACATCAAGTTGTGCACATTTAAGGTAAATGATCTTATTTTGTTGTATGAAAGTAAGTTTGATAAATTCCTTGGAAAATTCAAGATGCACTGGTTAGGGCCTTATGTTATTAAGGAGATTATTGATGGAGGAGCAGTATAGTTGGTAAAGTTAAATGGAGAACCCTTCCCAGGAAAGGTGAATGGTAGTCACTTGAAGCCATACATCAGCGGTCCAGCCATATGACTAAATGAAAGTAGCACAGTCTTAGTGCTCCAGGCAGCTGAAAGGAGGCGCGAGACTATAAACTACACTGCACAAGTTGGGGAGCTGCGCGATTGGAAGATGGTGTGAAGCAAGGATGTGTCATTGGGTCCGTGATAGCTTGGAGGGAGCTGCGCTACCCAGGGATAAATTGCATAGTTCAGCTAGAAAGTGACTGTTAAAGTCATTGTTCATGAAAAGACGACAGAAGTGAGGTCGAATGGAGCAGGCAGTCAGCATTTAAGACGAAATTTACAGCTTAGATCCTTGAAAATTTGTCACCAATTTGACATTAATGAACCAATTTCAAGGGAAATGGTCGTATTTGAATTCAAATTGCCCTATAAATTACAAATGGCTGCCTAGCGAAAAACACTTGGCATTTTGAGAATTGATTTGTTGTGCTCCCAGGTGCACATGAAATATGAATTCTTTAAAGACCTAATAGTGAGTCTAGCATTTGAACAATTGTCAAGAGAGACACAAGCTAGTAAAGAGAATCATTTCAACTCATGCAGAAGCTATGAAGACTGAAGGAGTGGCAGCTGAAGAAAATGTGAAAGAAATTGATATGGGGACCGAAGTAGCCGCCCCAGAAATGGATGAAGTATTGGTGGAGGTCCCTAAATCCCTGAGAATGTTGAGACCAAATCCAACCCCAACCAAGGAGACCATGAAAGATAAGAAGGGCAAGTAGCCTGCCATCCCGATGTGCGCGTCACTGAGACGAAACCCAACAAAGCCCACTGCCTAGGATAAAGGCAAGGCTATAAACATAGAGGTAGAAGAAGAGAATATTGAAGACATCCCCATGGATGATGAGGATGTGGGAGTGGAAATAGAGGAGGTTGAAGCCCAGGGTGTGGACTGTCTTACATGGTTGCCATAGTATGTCCCTCTACACAAGCCTAAGTCCAAGGTCCCAAAAAACATTGATGAAGGTAAGACTCCCTTGCAAACCCCATTACTACCGGATGAGCTCAAGTTTGATGGTCCATGTTTGGCACGGGTACCGATTTTGAAGCTCGAAGACTGCGACTTGGCGGACCATGAGAAGTTCCCGCACTTGGCAACCGAACAGTTGATGTGCCGCATCATAGACACAAAGATGAGGATGACTACACTGGAGCCACATAAGTGGCTCAGAGGAGTAGAGAAGGTAGGATTACTTAACCTGCTCTAGGTGTCGCACTATAACCGCACCTCGGTGATAATTTTAGTCATCAAGCAGCTATTGTACTTGGTGTATGATGGGTTTCTATGGCTGTAGGAGCTGATACCCATCACTGATATGCTGATTCACTGCATAAAATGCCTGCCATATACATGTGAAAATCTTGCTATGATCTTTGGTGGCAAGTGTGGCAAGCTGGCACTTGCAGAATCAATGAAAGAGAAGTTTAAATTGGTGAAGAAGTCACGTGGGTACGCAATCTCTAGCATATGTGACCCCGCTGTGAAGATGGAAAAACAAATCCTTGTAGGGAAGGTGATGCAAAAGTGCTGTGCCAACAAGGTTCTGGCGCCTATCATCACGCTCACATAGAAGTGCATGAAAGGAGTCCAGTTTAATTAGTCAAACTACCTTTGCGGTGAGTTCCTGGAAAACTACCACGAGGCACAATAGAAAAGCAAGACATTCCACTACGCATGGATCTTTTCTATCACTTGTACTTGTAGCATGGGAGCTACCAGAAGAGAGACAATTCCCCTTGGTCCCGCCGAATCTTCCTGAAGCAGTGAAGTATGCTTCGCTATGGGCGACCAAGGACTTAGAGCACATTCGGGACAGAAAAATATTCTGGATCCTGATGGAAATGAATATCAGGATGGCTATCAATCGCAAGCCGTGATTATCACCCACTATATATGCTAACTTGCAAAGCTATGCCGAATTCAAAGATGATTTCCATCATATCTTAATCGGGGCACGGGAGGACCCTACGAAGAAGTGGTATGATTTGTCGTACTTAGCCATGGATGATGCCATCGATGCGGTGTTGGATAAATGGCCAAAAAAGTGGCACACCACCATGGACTTGGTGGTGGATGGAAGCAAGTCCACTGCACAAAAGAAGAAAGACGAGGCCAAGTTGAAGATGGCACATCTGGTCAAGAAGAGGAAGAAGGAGACCACTGAGAAGGCCAAGGCAGAGCAGACAAGAAAGGAGGTAGGAAAATAGATAGGTGGCATAGAGCGGGGCTCTGACAAAGGCACACGGTCGTCTTCACCTGCAACTGAAGAAGAGGAGACAAAGAAACACAATGTGGACCCTAAAGCGATGTCCATCCGCATTAAGTTCTCAAGAGAGCTGAAAAAGGGAGGGTCTAGAAAGAAGTCCAAGGTGACCAAGACCTCGTTGGACCCTATCACACTAATGGAGGGAGATTTATACGACATCAGTGACACAGTCAGAGATGTCACTGCGAAGCTCTGCAACAATTTGAAAAGTAGCAGTAGATCATCCTAGGGGCCATCCAGACGGGACTACAAGAGTTGCAGACCTGCGTGTTGCAATTTGGCACGGTGTCTACCAGCTTGGCTATCTGCACATCAGAGGCTACCGATATGTTGCACAAGAAGGCTTCCAGTGTTCTAGTGCTGCTGGATGGAGCACTGAAAAAAGAAAATGAGGCTGACAGGATCACTATCAGCACCTTAAAGGGAGTGGGATTGAACCTGGCAGTGCTCCTATGTGAAGCACTCCACTCCTTGCAGGATGGAGTAATTATAGAGCTAAGGGTCCGCGAGCGTCGTTCCATCTAAGTGATCAGCGAATAGAGAATAAAAATTGAGTAGATGGCCTTACAGAGGGATGCTGCCATCACCGCCGAGGCCAAGGTGACCAACCAGAGTAAGAAGATCATACAAGTTGTGTAGGAGGCCTGCATAATGGTCCCATAATTTCCCATTCTGAAGGACAAGACAATCGAGGTCCACATCCGTAAATTGGCCACAGGGGTGTGCGACGCTCGGACATAGATGGCGTGGATTCTGTTGGAGCTGAACCTATAGATTACAGAGCTCTAGTTGAGGGATCAACCTTCAACTCCACCAGAGGTAAAGGAAAAATGAGTGGCCGCTATCACAGAAGCAGTTGCGACAGTGGAGAGTGCAGTAGCCGACTACACCCAGTTGTTTGAACAATCGTTTGAGGTCCTGACTGGCTTGTAGGAGGACTCAAACATCTAGAGGCTCGAGATGGAAGCACGCAAATTCCAACAATGCTATGACGAAGTTAAGGGCATAACGCAAACCATCCGGCTGACACAGAGGTTAGCCAAGCTGTAGGAAGCCAAGTAGTTGAAGGAATAGGTGGACGCAGTGCTGCACAAGGAAGCAGTGCTGAGGGCGCAACTAAAGCCCTGACTAGTGGAAGCTTATGCAGTGATAGGAAACATTGAAGGAAAACTTGCAACTCTGCAATTGACACAACAATAGATTCAGGCTGATAGCACAGGGGTAGTAACTGAGAAGACAGTTGAAGATGCGAAGCAGGCAGCAGCTCAGTGCACAACCGAAGTTGCGTCATCATGATCGAGTTGGACAGGCTTCGCATAAAGATCTCCGCACCTACTGAGTGACTCGAGGGCAAGTCACAATGTTTGTGTTGGGGGCCTGTTGGGAGCAGGGTCCCCCAAGGGAAGTTTTGGGGCTAAAAGCCCATGTTTAAATCAATTTTTTTTAATATTATTGTAAAGACTCCACATTTTGTGGTTGCGGAGCATGAAGGTATTATATGTCACAAAGGGTAGTCCGCACTTAGTTTTGTAAAGTAAAGTTGGCTATAAGAGAGGATTGTATAAAAAGAGCTAAGCTCTAAGTAGTTAGCAAAAAAGAACATGTAAGAGGGTCATATCTTTAGAGCAAGAAGTCTAAGTCTTGGGTTGTAGCGTAGGTAGAGTCTCTGCAGCTGAGTGTGCAGAGGCCTAGGGTAGAAGTTCGCAGCTGAGTGCGCAGACCCCTACAACTGTGTGTGGAGGGTGAACAGAGTCTGTAATATTTGGAATATATTAACAAAAGGATTTATTCTACAATTTTTGTGTATTTGTTCTGTTGATGGGTTTGGATATTTTGAGTATAAATTCCTTTATTATGATATTATGCTGCGTGAATGAATACAGTTACATTGAATAATTAACGCAATTATGAATATCTGATTACGTGATAATAAACTTAAAGTGTTCGGTGAAATAAGAAAATCACTAAGGATAATTGAGGAATCTGTATAGTGCACTACCATAACAGCATGAAAGTAGCTGATCCCTAGGTTAGGGCTGCGCAAAGGTCAATCGTATAATTTCGCAAAGGTATTGAAAGCTAGAATAAAGGGTTTGTCTTACAAGCCCTAGAGAGAGATCACATGTGTGAAGGAAGGGATAGAAGAGATCAAACGACATCATAACCATCTTAGGGTGCAGAAACTTGGTTCCAGCTTTCCCCCATACTACTTTAGGTGAGACTTCGGTCCGTGCTCCACGAGCTGATGCCGAAAGGGCCAGTAGTGTAGGGATTTGTTTGGCTAATTAACACTGAACCTGGGTCAAGCCCCCTCAAGCCAACAAGTTCATAGAATTATTTTTCCCAGTCATCCAAGTATCTCTCCGACAAATACTTCTTCTTTAATAGCCACTCAAACTCACTGCAAGTCAGATCTTTCTCATCTATATCTCTGACATTCTTCACATCTTCCCACTGGATGTCTGCTTTACCTTTAAGACTGAAAGTATCCATTCTAGCTTTCATTTTCTCTAAATAGTCATTCAACCTAAAGAATTTCTTCATACCAAGCAGCCATGCCTCTGCATCTTGTGATCTCTTTATCTCTCCGTCAAAAGTAGGTGGCTTTTCCATCTTAATTTCATTTGGGAATTATCTCTTATCATTCTTCTTGTAAGGATGATAGCAATGACGATCATAGTGCGTACCTGAATCAGAACTAGAATCATACCTGTGTCTATCCCTCCTCCTCTCCAGAGTGTCCAAAAATATGTCATATCTAACTGTATCATCTCTATCTGATCTATGACCACCATGCAATCTACTACCGTATTCCCCATTAATTTTATCTTTATTCTCATGACTGATCCATAGTGGTCCTTGTCGCTACAAATCCGACAAGCTCTAAAGTATTACTACATCCACCTCTGCTAACTTTTCCTGTGACTCTATGATTCTGTCATTATCTTCCTTACAACTCCTTATCTCCTCCTTTAAACTTTTCAATGTAAATTCCAATTCAGAGGGGTTCCCAACACCATACTTCTCTTCGAATTCATAGGGAGAGTATATATAGTCAACCATCTTGATAGCCATTAGATATTTCTTCCTGCAAGGCATAATATTTCAGATAAACCAAATCAAAACAAACTAATGTACCTTAGTATAGATTATGGAGGATACTTGTTTGCAACACCCCCAAATCAGTGTGATACATGTATAACATAATCATAACAACATGTAGACATAAATCAATAAATGTATCAACACATAAACATCACTCTAACTAGGATCTAGTCATCAATGCAAGGCCATATCAAAAATGCATGCTATGACCTCATGCATGACAACAACCATTATTCCATTATACCCATTTCCACATGAAACCAATGGTATGCAGAAGAAATGCCAAATAACCTACACTGACACATAAATGCATGTATTCGAACATAAACGATCAAATCTTGTAATCAACCTACAAGACTGATACATGTAGTCCAAATATTCAAGAATGTAACCTAACATACAAGGATGTAAGTCGGCACCATAAAATCAACATGTAAGCGACATAAAATCCATACATAGTCAATCACATACTTATGACAATGCATTTCATGAAATCAATACCAAATTATTCATGATAACCATACTACAACCCTAATCAATCATCAAGTAAGTGTAACAAGTATGTAAGTGTAAGAGACACACATGAAACTGACATGCATGCATGACCAACACATAGCCTATCCAGTTCAAGGGGTGAACCATGCTTTAATACCACTTTGTAATAGCCTCCTCCCACATCTACCAAAGAAACCATCTAGCCAGGGTAAACATATGATGAGAGGCCACTATGACATGATTCGACCTCCTAAGTCACATTCAGGAAGTGGAACTGATGGAAACACACCATACAGACATCCAACATCATCAACAGAACCCTTAGAAGACAATTCAACCACTCAGACAGCCTGTCCCTAGGTCCCACTATTGCTTTAGGTCTCTTGGTCCATAGTCACTCTCATGCTATAGGCAAGCGAGTGACCAACAACCTAAATTCGCTCTCACAGGCCTGCTTGTCAGTGACTATGGACCAAAATTGTCAGTGCTATGCCAATGACCTTGGGATTTAAGGCATGTTTTTCAATATCACAGCCCAGGACACTACCTATAACTGATCCATCTCTTCAATTTAGTAAAGTAACATGGAAATGAAAACGCTAAAGAAAATACTTTTTCAAGACCTTGACTGGATCCCTACTAGCCATGACAGGCTTTTCGTCAAACATATTGTCGACATGTAATCTACAAGTGTAAATAATAGAGTTAAGAATAGGGATATCATACTTATCTGACAATCAATATGAACCATTGTTTCCCCATGCGATTTGATGCATTAGCATCTATTAGGTCATAGATACATTATCCATTCACATAAAAGTAAAAACATGATGAGATCCAGACATAAATGCTGTCATAAAATGTGCATATAACCAACATAATAGGAACAAAAATAAAATAAACATGACAACCATCAAATCCATAAATACATCAGTACCTTTACATATGGAAATCAAGGAAAGGATTTCTCATTAATGAATACAATGAACCAACTGGAGATGGGACTACCACATTGCACCCGACCATATAATGGATGAGCCAAATCTCTCTTCATCCATTAACCCCTATGCCATATTCCAAACATGAATGTGGGATCTCATAGAACATATTAATCAAAACTCATCTAGGGCTTCCAGAGTCCATCCACCTCAACTCATCAACCAATGGTTCCACCTCACAGTCAAACATCACCAAAACCATCATTAGATTACACTCCATCCAAGCCTTCCAGGGCTTCCAGAGTGGTTTTCCAACCAAGGCTTCTAGAACTAGTAACTCAACCCACAACTTATACAGGGCTTCTAGAGCATTTTTCCAACCAAGGTGTTATCACCTATATTTACCTCAGGCTGAAGGGAGGCAACTTCCAACGTAACCACAAACCAAGCCTAGCCTTGTAGCTAGCCCTACAAGGCTGAGAGAGGGATCTTTCCTTTAGAATCTCAGTTGAGATGAATGGATTAGGTAAGGATTTTAGGCTAGGTATAGTAGCACGGGAATTTTGATTGGGTTTTGTTGATGTTTTGTTGGATCAAGAGGAGCTGGGCAATTTAGGTCTAGGGAATTAGGTCAGAATTGCAGTGTGTTCTATGGGGCAAGGTAGGCATAGGTTATATCATTCTTAAGCTTGATGAAATGAAGTGTTTTGCTGGTGAGGAGCTAAGGAGGGCATGTGGAGATCATGGATCCTTCTTAAACAATAGAAAAAACATGAAATATTGAGCGTTTTCCCAAGGCAGAGCATTAAGTACAATGGATTCTACCTATCTTACTTGAAAAAATTCAACAAGAAGCATTCAGATGATTGAGATCATACATGAAACAAGTAAACAAATGATCACATAAGGAAAAAATATGCTAGAACTCCATACCATAGGGATCCCATAAAAATAGTTGCAATTCCTATTAATGGCCTGCCAAAAATTGCTTACAAGAGAAATACAATCAAGTGCTGAGCATCCAGCTGAGTCCGACCTTTGCCAATGAAAAAGAAAATACATGATATAGACACTCAAATAAATCATCCTAACCATCAGGGGTTGAAACCATGAGAAGGGGAGCTATTTCAACCATTTCTAAACAAGGAATAGGAATCTAGGCAATCAAACAACTTGCCTCTAAAAGAGGGGAAACTGATTCATTACCCTCAAAACCACTTTTAATCTAATGAATATAACATCTACTAGTGTTTGACCCTCATATTTATAAGCCATTACATTAATTACATTAGTAAATCCTCTACCATGAGAGAGAAATCAAGAAAATAGTCGAAAATTGGCAAACTAGGCATTGCTGAGCAAAATTTCCCTATGCATAGCACCACTTTCAGTCCACTTTTGGAGACCTTCTCGTCATCCAAATTGAGACCAGGATATCTCATTGGAAAGGTATTCAAGTATATTTTCTCGAACACCTCGAATTTCTACATTTGGAGTTCATTTGACCCCTCAAAAATTGATTTTCCCAAGGCTGCTTCTGTGTGTCCAAAAACTGGCAGAAAGGTTAATTTTTGAGTGTTTTTGGACCTTCTAGTGGACTAATCCTGCTCCAAAAATTCTGAAATTTTCTAGGGTGCATGTCCTTAATGCCCTAAATCCAAAAATTCAATCCATTTGTCCATTGGGTGCCCCTAGAAAAAGTGCAATGCTGGTGGCGCTGCGCTTCTGCGTAGATTTTCTATGTATTGAATTTCCAAAATTCAAAAATGACAAAATTTCCTCAAAAACTACCCAAAATTTGTATGAGGCACCACCATCAACTGCTTTTATTAGCCAAGGAGGCTTCAGTCAACATCTTTAATCTATCCTCCTCCTTTTTGCCTTCTAAAGCGCTCCTTAACCGAGCCTTCAACTTTCTAATCCTCACCAATCAAACACTTCATTTCATCAACTTAAGAATGCTATAACTTATGCCTACCTTGCCCCATAGAAAACACTGCAATTCTGACCTAATTCCCTAGACCTAAACTTCCCAACTCCTCCTGATCCAACAAAACATCAACAAAACCCAATCAAAATTCCCATGCTACTATACTTAGCCTAAAATCCTTACCTGATCTAGTCATGTCGACTGAGATTCTAAAGGAGAGAGCCCTCTCCCAGCCTTTTAGGGCTAGCTACAAGGCTAAGCTTGGTTTGTGGTTACCCTGGAAGTTGCCTCCCTTCAGCCTGAGGTAAATCTAGGTGATAACACAAGGCTTCCAGGACTAGTAACCCAGCCTACCAAGGGCTTCCAGAGAATTTTTCCAACCAAGGATTTACAGACTAGTAACTCAACCCACCAAGGGCTTCCAAATCGTTTGTCCAACCAAGGCTTCCAGGACTAGTAAGTTAACCCAAGCTATTATTGGGCTTCCAGAGTGTTTGTTCAACTAGGGCTTCTAGGACTAGTAACTCAACCCAAGCTAAGGAACATGAGAACCAACCAAAATGAAATAATGGAAGTAAACCCACAATCACCATGGCTATCGATGAAATGGAAAGGCTAGGAAATCCAATGTCAATCCAAGAAATCCTCCATGTCAATGACAGATAACAACCAAGAAACCACATGCATATGTCATGCATGACAAAACTAGTGAAGAAATCTTACATGAAATTTGGTAACTGCAAGAAAATCTAATGTAGTTGTTGATGTCGACGCCTTTTTGTGCTTTCTTTCTCTTCCTTTGCCTTCTTGTTCCAAAAATCCGAGTATGCCACACCCTCCAAGAGTGCTCCAAGAAATCTCTAAGTATCCAAGAGTATGAGAGAGAGAATAATGAGAGAGAGCTCCAACACTGAACTAGCAAAAGGTTACCAACTAATCCTCATAAGCCTTTTTATGAAGGATGCCTCTATTTTCTTCATTTTTCATTATTTTCCTTCATTTTCCTCTTCACATGCAACTTGTGACCTTTCACCTCCTTTTTCTCTTAATTTCCATTATTTTCATAAATAAATGTGCCAAAATTCATTTTAATGCCTTAGCCATCGTCTTTGCCAATTTCCTTAGCCATAAACAACCAAATGAACACCCCTAGGATGTCTCTCCCAACATTCAGTTTGGAAGAAGCGTCCCACTCATCCATGGTTATTGTTTTTAACATTTATTACATGGAATTTTCACCAGGGTTGTTATAAAGTTACCGGATTTACAGCTTGATATCTTTATTTTCCATAATGGAGTGACAATATGTTAGCCTGTTGAGTAGAGGTGATCTGGGAGTCAAATCGATTGAATGATTGACCTAACAATGCAAGGGTACCAATGTGTGTGAGGAGAATATATGCCTGTATCCTTCCATGAGCATATCCACCTACTTCTGCTGCTTGGAGGAACCCTTCCTAGGGGCCATGGATGTGGCTATGACCTTCTCCTTATTTTGAGAGTGAATTAGAAAGAAAAAAAATTTCCTAGCCTGGGATTTGACCTTACTTCATTTCTTAGTAGAGATCAAGGAGATGGCGGTAGGTGGGGCTACCTACAGTATCTTGTATAACTTACTACCCAAAGAAATAATAACAGAGTGAGGTCTAGATTCATATAAAACATGCTACTTCCATAAGTATGATTTTCCTAATAATACATCACAAACTTCTGGAGGAGAAACATCACACAACACCTCATACATGAAGGGCTTGATGCTTTAGGGAAGACAAAAATGCTGGATGATGCTTAGATCTCATCCTTGGTGAAGCCACCCGATCGTGTATAGCTATGGATGTTCTGTAGTCGTTAGGTCCAACCACTTCATGACCTCTGCTGAAATGAGGTTCTTTTGGCTCCTGCTATTGACAATGAACTGTATCGGAGAACCCTTCACCCTCATCTATGAGTGGAATAGGCGTTCCCCCTTTTCTGGATCTTCAGGCTCGATCTTCTGGACCTTGGTGGTGACCATAGTGGCACTGAGCTTTGTGTCAATGATATTCTTCCCTTTGTCATTCCCCTTGTTGGGTTCTGACTTAGAGTTGGAACATGCGTTTGAATCAGAAGCCTTCAGCTAGGCCACCAGTGACTGCTTGGCCCGACACTCACTTATGTTGTGAGTGGAGCTATTATGGAACTCACACAACCTTCCCATGTCCTTCTTTTTCTTCGTGGTGTTGTTTTCTTCTTCTTGCGGATTCGGTGAGTTATCCTGGGTCACCCCACCTTGGATTTTCCCTTTGTTTTGTGGTTTGGGGGCGCCTTTCCCTTGCTTTGGATTCATAGATCCAAAGTATTGCTTTTTCTGTTTAAAATTTTGCTCAATATTGATAGTGTAGTGATATGTCGTGCTGAGTGAGGAGATGTTCAAGAAATCCATATCATCCTGAATGTACTTATGTAGGAAGCTGCAGTACTTGAGTACCAAACGTTTCTCGAAATCCTTGATACCCAACTTTGTACGAAGGGTATTGAAAACATTGGAAAGCTTCGGCATGTCCTAGTCTCTTCCCTGTTGTAGCATGGTCCACTTTATGTATTTATCCTCATAGCTCGCGATAGGGTAGTACTACTCCTTGATGGCATCCTTGAATGAATTCCAAGTGGGTGCAGCTGAAAACAATGAGGATGTACTTTCATGTTTCTTCTCACAATAGGTTTCCCATTAGTCCTTAATATGGGGGGCGGATTTGAAAAGTGCAAAAGTAATATTTTCTAGACAAGAAAAATTGTGAACATAAAAGGAATCCTTCTAGCAGATTTAACCATTTATCTATGGCATATGCATCTATTTGACCTTCAAATATGGGGATGTCAAAGTTAACTTCTACCTTAAAGGGTGTGGGACTTCCAAAGTAGCTGCCAGAAGTAGATGCGTCGCCTTTGGGTAGTCGTTGAAGGATTTGGGAAAATTTTTCCATTATCGTGTTCCTTTGTTGCTCAAGGGATTCTTCGAGAAATATTTTGAAAGGATCTCTTACCCCTTCATCTTTCTTCTCTTCCACCATGGGAGACTGTTGGGATTTGTGAGGCTAGTCTTGCAAAGGTTCGACGAGTTCGAGCCCTAACTCCTTCTATTGTGACCTCGTTGGGGACATGCAAACAAAAACAGAGAAAGAGAAAACCGCTCTGATACCACTGATCCGAACTTAAACATGAATGAAACAAATTATAGATACCAGCTTACATCCATCTAACACCAGATCTATCATGCGTTGAGAGGGATCAAATCCCTAAAGATGAAAACCTTCTTTTTGGAGTGTAGAACTTGAGGAAATGTTTAAGCTTTGAGGGATTTGATCCCTCTTGGCGCATGATAGAACTAGTGTTATATGTATCTAAGCTAGTTGCAGTTGAGGGCATCAATGGAACATTTTTAGATTATAATTATTATGTATATTTTTCAGATTAACTTCAAAATTCACATTATGTTTTCTTTGCTTGGAATGACCATATCATGCTCTGCTTTAATTTAGTCTGTGTTTCTTACCTTGAATGGTTTATACGCCTATGTTTGGATGCTTTGACTGGTTTGTGTGTTTGGATTTGGATGGTAAATTTTATTATATTTTTATATGTATGTAATTATCTGTTAGTAATTAGTTGGCGATGAAGACAGGAGACAATCTTGTCAATAATTTGCAGGAGGATTGATATTGAACATCTATTTCATTTAATTATATGTATCACAAATTTTGACAACTAATTAATTCTTAATAGTTTCCCTCCAGAATTGCTAAATATAACTTGAAGTGTAGTTTTAATACTACATCAAGATTACTCTTGAAATAATTTGTTTCTTTGCTAATGTTTGAAAAAAAATATTTCATTCAAGAATATTTTGATGATTTTTTTTCTCTATAGTCTATTTTGCAAAGTCAAGAAATAATGTATTTTTTATTTTTTTTAATGAGTGGTCATATTTATAAACTTTTTACATTATTTGTTTCTCCAAACAATTATAACATCTCCTTCAGGAATATGTTTATTTATTTTGAATGTTTATAAATATATATTTTCCTCTTATAAAACTTTTGAATACATTGTTGTATGTAATTATCTATTAGTAATTTTGAATATATGTAGTTTTGAATATATTTTGAATATATATACTTGTCTATTAGTAATTAGTTGGTGATGAAGAAGGGAAACAATCTTGTGAAGGATTAATTTACACTTTTAAGGATGATTGATTTTGCATATCTATTTCATTTTAAGTCTAGGTATCACAACTTTTAACAACGAATTAATTTTTAATAGTGCTCCTCTAGGTAATACTAAATATATCTTGATTTTTTTTTTTTTTAATAATCTACATCTTCAAGATTAATAAAATCTAATGCATCTAATGCAAGCAATAAAATAATATTATAAAACAACATCTACATTGAAATCATTGCATCTAGTGCAAACAATCAAATGATATTAGAGATCAACATCTACACTGAAATCAATGCATCTAGTAGAAACAATAAAATAGGATTAGAAATCACCATCTAAATTGAAATCAATGCATTTAGAGAAAAAAATAAAATATGATTAGAAATCATCATCTACATTGAAACCAATGCATCTAGTGCAGGAAATCAAATATAATTAGAAATCAACATGTACATTGCAATAAATTCATATAATGCAAGCAATCAAATAGGATTAGAAATCATCATTTACACTAAAATCAATGTGTATAGTGCAAGAAATATTATTCCCTCTCTCCCCCCTCCATCTATATATTTATCTCCCTCCATATCTCCTTCTTTGTCTCTCTATCTCACCCGTCAAACACACACAAACACACACACACACACACTCTCTCTCCATATATATATATATATATATATATATATATATATCTGCCTCCTTCCTTCCCTCTCTCTATCTCTCTATTCTTCCCTCTCTCCAGCTCCCATTTATATATCTATTTGCTTCTGCCTCTCCTTTGTCTCTCTATATACATACACACTCTTTCTCCATATCTGGCTATTGCTCACTCCCTTTTCCTCTCCCTCCCCCTCTCTCTTCCCCTTCTCTCCCTGTCTCCCCCTTCTATCTATATTCCCTCCTATTCTCCTCTCTACCTGTCTTTATCGCCCTTATCACTACCTCTCTCCCTATCCACCTTTATCTCTCTATGTATTTAATTTTACCTCCCTCTCTCCCCCTACAACTCCATCTCTCTCTCTCCATCTCTCCTTCTCTCTCTCACATCCTCTCTCTCTTAATTCTCTCTCCCCTTCTCTCCCACCTCTCTCTGTCTCCCCTCCCACCCTTTCACTTCTCCCTCCAACTCTGCCACTATATCCCTCCCTCTCTCCTTCTCTCCCCCTTTCCTTCCATCTCTCTTTCTTTGTCTCTCTATCTCACCCCAAAATATACACACACACTCTCCATTTATCTTTTCTCACTCCCTCTCTCTTTCTCCAATTTTCTCTCTCTATGTCTTTATTCTTCACTCCCTCTCTCTCCCCCTCCAACACCATATCTCTATCCCTCCCTCTTTATCCCTCCTCTCGTCCTCTCTTTGATCCTTCCCCCCTCTCTCTCTCTTTGCCCTCTCACCTTGTCACTATCTCCCTTCCTCGCTCCTTCTCTCTCTCCCCCCTCCATATTTGTGTCTCCCTCTCTCTCTCTCTTTCTCTCTCTCTCTCTCTTACCCTTCTCTCCTTCTCTCACTACTCTCTTTATCTCTCTCTTCACTCCTCCCCACCCCCTCTGCTTCATTTCATGTCCATCTCTCCCTTGTCACTCCCTCTATCTCTCCATGTCTATCACTTTATGTTTTTTTTCTTCCCTCCATATATATCTAGATTTAATATGTGCCATGATATATTAATATATATTATAATATGACAAACTGGATATTATAGTAACTTTAATATTGTATTAATCCAAAGTTATTAAATTTAATAATATTATAATATATTAATATCACTATTATATTTGATGATAATAATATTATTAATCTTTTAATATTAATATTAGATTTAATGGTTTTTTTACATGGCATGATAACAAAATTTATAATAAAACTACATCAAATTAATATTTTCAATTATTACAACTTTGATGTGGAAATATTTATGTCTTTAAAGATTTTAATATATCCATAGGATATGGTTTTTCCTTTTAAAGATTAATTTTACAAATATTTAATTAAAAACATTATTAAAAGATTTTGGACCAAGATTTTTTATTCTTTGTGTCGACTTATCCTTTTTCTTTTGATTTAAGAAATGGTATCAGTTTTAGTAAAGACTAAAAATATTTAAAATTTTACCTAATATGGAATATTTACTATAGTAATTTTTTTTGTTAAAGGTAAATTTATGATCCATTCAATGTCACGCATATGATAAGCATGAGATTAAAATTGTTTATACATAGTTATATTTTAGTAATTAATCTTAGTAAAAAGTTATATATAATCTAAAGATCCAATTTATATATAGTTTAAGATTTAAGATAATGTTTTGGTTGTCATTAGCCAAAATTAAATTTATTATTTTTTAAGGACATGACATACTTACACATCGGGGTCATATTGGGCTATAGAATGTGCCTCTCAGCATAATAACCATAAATACATAAATGCAAGATAAATAACACTTCATTTCATTAATATCAAATACTAAAATATGCTTACAAATAGAATTGAAATAAGACTAGCTCAGACGATGGTAGCTTATCTCTGAGAAGAGATGTGACAGATACTTGCCTCTGAACTGTGTTACAATGAGGCTCAAGGGCCTATTTTTTATTGTAAAAAATGTGAAAACCCTAAACAACCAAAACCCAAACCCTAGGAGATGTAACACCAAGAGTTTGTGGGCCCCGTTGGGGTTAGTTGGGCACTCAACTTCTCGGGGTCATAAATTGGTCATATTATCTTCATTTGGTGTGTACGATACCTTGTTGGAAAGGTCTCTCTAATTACTACAAGATTTTGCATAGGCCCCTGCCTATGGCTATGGGCTTGCAATGGACCTAAGAAAACACTGTTTAGGGGCTCAAAACTACTCCAGAAGTTCAGGAACTGAAAATTGCTAAAAATAGTAAATGCTGAAATAAACAAGGAAACAAATGAAACCAACTGGAGGTCTCAGTGGAATAGGTGGGTGGCCACCAATATCCACCTCGATTAAGGACCTTGTTTATTGTAACTAGCAATTTCCCCTAAAGGTGCAAAGGTACACCGAAAGAATAAAATATTTGGGAAGATCATCTCGTGACTCACTCAAATGCAAGCATCATTAATAATTTCTATTAGTGGAGCAATATTTCTTCTCGATAAGAATATGTAGTTTATAGAAATGTAAAGCTAATCAGAGACAATAGAAAGGGGCATACAAACATCTGAATAAGACTCCACCTATTATATTTTAACAACCGATGAGAATAATTACACAACTATTAGTATGTTAGAAGGCAATTTTGGTAGGTTGCTATTAGGATTTAAGAAGGCATTTTCAGTATTCAGAAAGATGCCATCATCAATTCCTTCGGTATAGTGTACAGCTAGAGAAAGAGGAATGAGAATGACAACAGAGGTGGAAGTAGAGTAGAGTGGTGTTCTTCTAGAAGTGGAAAGAGGGACACTCTTCTAGAAAAAGAAACCTAATTTAGTTAATCATTTTATTGTTAAGTTCATTTCTGTGCTAATTTTGAACTTCTATGTTCTTAGTTTTGTAAATATGGGAATTGTGATAATATAAAGGTCCTTTTAGAAGAGAAAAGAGAAACTCAAGTGAAATAGGTAGCACATCTCACCTATTGTGAATTAACTGGGTTATAATGTTTAGTTGATCTGGATTAGATCATTATATTGTTTTTCATCCATCTCGATGCATTTGGAGTGGAATAAAGTGGAGGAATCAACTCGCGGGACCGTTTTTACCAGCGGGACCTAGTTTGGCAAAATAGGGTCTGAAACCCTTCGGGAGCATTTTCAAGCATAAAATGACATTTTTTTGGGGGTAAAACTTTATATCTTTAGAAAAACACCATTTCATGTTATTCTACACACAAATATCTTTCCAACGATGCAAGAAGCATGTTAATCAGAGTATGTATGCAAAATTTATGCCACTAAGAAGTTAACCTTTTTGTTTTCACACCTATAGTTCGAGAGGATGTCGTTTCAACCCCCATTATTCATGGAAAACAGGCTAGCCATTTGATTATGATGTAAAACACTATAGGAGAGTCTATAATGTATCTCTAGTTAAGAGTTGATGTAGTCAAAATTAACCACTAGTAGGCTATCGAGCTATGTTATAACCAAGTCATTAGGAGGAAGAGACATTCCCTTCTTTTGAGAGAATTTTGTTCCATACTTGAGCAAAGATACTTAGGAGAGATAAAGGTAGATAACACAAGAATATCTATCCACTATAGCAGCCCACAGGCCACATGCATTACTTCTTTGTACCTACAACCATATTTCCATACAAAGAAAGAGAGTGAAGAGGCCTCACCTTCCAACTAAGTATTCCCCCGAAGTAGTTTCCTAGAGATCATATATTGTGTCTTGTGTGTGTGTGTGTATGATTATTTTTCCATTATCTACTTTTCTACATAATTTCCATTTGCATGCATGCAATAATTACAGTTAAATCTACAGATCTTAAAATTTAGTAAAACTGCAATAGTGTACAATATCAGATTTTTAATATAGTATTATCAGATTTGCTGTGACGAATAGTCGTGTGGAATATCCATGGCAGTTTACGGATCATTACTTGCCTCCTCTAAGAGGGAGTGTTCCCTTGCCTTGTATTTTTAATCCATCTATTCTTTGCTAGTTTCATGCACATTGTGGTAGAGTCTCCCATATTTAACTATACAATTCAACCTCGATCACTATTTCCTGAAGAAGTAACTGAATCTTAGAGTTTAGAGTTTAGGATATCAAACACTTTAAGTAAAATTGTGTAATAATAAACCAAATTTTTTAAGGAATAATTCTCTAATTTGAAGCATTGGGCAAAACTCTTTAGGTTTAAGCAAGCTTTCATCAAAATAAACTTAGACTCTACATGGAATAAGTAGGCTTCCATCCAAACAAATGTAGACTCTACATGGAAAAATGTTCATAACCCTAAACACTTAACTTCACATAAGACGTTTGATAGATGTATTTTTCGTACTCACACCACATAACCGCTTCTCAATTGACCATCGATCAAAGTGACGTGTTTGGCACCCAATTGAAGACCTTCATTTAACTACTGATCAAAGTGACGTGATTAGAACCATGTGCGGGTTGTGGTCGATATTTTATTCATATAAAATATTGGGATGCAATGACATCACTAGACTCGAACTCACAACCTTCTCTATGTTTATTAAAGGTTTATTATTTTATCATATGTTTGTCTCCAACAAAGGTTATTTTCCTTAATTTTCATTTGTATCTCAATGTTGGTGACGTGTTCTACTTATCTAAATTTCCTATTTAAAGCTTCCAAATTTAGCTTTTGCAATAGAGTAATATTTTCTCAAAGCAACACTAAGGTTGAATAGAGAAGTCACGCTTGAATATGGGCATCGAATAAGTATATGCCAGTGACTTTGTGGATCGAATAAGTATATGCCTCTAAATTTTATCATTGAACAAGTTACACACCCGTGAATTTGTTGATTGATTAATTATACGCCTCTGACTTTCATGAATAATTTACACACTAGTGGTTCTTATTAATGATAAAAACTTACTCACACTGGTTTATCTACACCCATGACTTTTATCAATGAACACATGTAGATTTTATTTGTAGGTTCAACAACTTATGTGATATACTAAAACATAAGACAAGAATATACTCTACTCATCAACGGAAACAAAAATTGATTGATGAAAACACTAATCAGAAAAGGAAGAATTTCAATCACACATAACACAATATTTTTATGTCGAAAGCAACTGCTCAAAACCCCGACTATCTATATTGCATTAACCAGAAGATCTGAAAAGAAAATGCAATGCTTGTTCAACCCAGTTCAACCCGAACAATCTTTGCACAAGTATTTTCTTCTCAGATCTTCTGGTTAATGCAATATAGATAGTCGGGGTTTTAGGAAGTTTCCTTCGCTAGAAACATATTTTTTTATGTGCGATTGAAATTCTTCCTTTTCTTCTTAGTGTTTTCATCGATCGATTTTTGTTTCCATTGATAAGTAGATTAGATTCTTGTCTTATGTTTTAGCATATCACATAAGCTGTTGAATATACAGTAAAAATCTACAACACAAACCTATTCATGCTGGTTTTATTGCTTTAGTTTCCCATCATCTATGGACATCTTATTTAGAATTTCCTAATATATAACAAACTCTCCTTTCGAGTGAATTTTTCACATATGTAAAACCGTAACAACCTGTGAGAATATTACTTGGATGAGGATATTGTAAGCTCTTTCTGTTGGATCGAAAGAATACCAGAACACGTATTTTTAAAGATTGGAACATAGAGGGCTCGTGGGGTAGCTATCTCCAGCATACCTATTTCACAGCAACCTTTCCTTCTTCAAAGGCTTCCACACCTTCATTTATAAACAATTAGCAAGCTCTACCCGTAGATTCCCTGAGACTTATTGAATAATGAAGGGGTTAGAAAGAGATAATTTAACATATTTATTGGGATTCTTTATCATGTCAAGTAGCTTATCATATATGTTAATATACCCCATTTTAAGACCAGGAAATGCGGGCTTCAAGGTCTCCACCCAAGATGCAACTTTTTTATTAAATGAGATCACAACATCCTTAAATTCATTAACACATGCGTACCACTTGATACATTTTTGTAGATCATGAAAACAAACAAAGGTTTTCAATTTATACACCAAAATGAAAAGGACTAATGATTATGCCCTTTTTCACAAAATGCGCTACATTTAACATGGTCTTGGAACCATTGCTAAAGATTGGTTGTTGGCCATGCTCCAAAACCACCAAGAAATTTCGCCACGATCAGGCTGCTAGGAGGACCATGACATAGTGGGCGCACTGGAGAGTTGTTTCACGTCATATATTGAGGAATTGATGAATATTTTTGGAAACCAATCAGCGGGGAAAGAACACATTGTGAATGTGTCAGATGTTTACTGAGCTATGCATTATTTGTCAGATGTTTACTGAGCTATGCATTATTTGTCAAGCCTTGTTCAGTTCCAAATATCACTCTGGATCCCCGCCAACAGTCAAAATCTAATTGTTGTACTTTGCGATGTGGTAAAAAATTGTTGGCTAGAGGAGAACAAAATTGAGCCACTATGATTGGATAAATCTACCCATCCAAATCCATCATAGGAAAACCTTCTGTGTAAATATTAAGACTTAATTTAAAAAATGTTATAAAATAAAATATTTCTAAAATATTTTAATTTTGAAACAAGATATGGTTTTCTCACTTGTGGTATTGCCCCATGGTATTGTAACAAAGTCTATTTAGAAGTTAATAATATCCATGGTAGAAAGGAGGTGAATATTCATGGTGAACAATCTTGTTATATTGTAACTATTAAATTTCAAGAAAACACAGTAAAAAGGAAATTACAGAGCAAAAACAATTAACAATAACATGCCAACTCAAACATATTCATTATCAAGACCATGTATTTATACACGAGGAGAGGCCTTCAAATCTTCCATCTCCACAAATCTCTCAACTATTTCCTATAATTTCTCAACAATCATTCCACAAATCACTCCACGAATCTCTCTATAAATCTCTCTCACATAAAATAAAAAATTTAATATTTAACAAATGATTTATTATTCCATCATTCCTGCCCCATAATGACCATTTGGAAATATCCCAAGATCATCTCTGAATTTGTAGAAATTTTCCTTAGATAGTTCTTTGTTGAATATATCATCGACGTGTTCATTTATTCTGCAGTATTCAATCTCGATCACTCCATGTTGAACCAAATCCAAAACAAAATGATACTGAATATTTATATACTTGGTATTCTTATGAAAAATTGGATTTTTGGTCATCTGAATAGCACTTTGATTATCACATATCAACTAAATGGATTGCTCTTGTTGCTCACGTAGATCCTCTAAAATTCTTCTCAACTAAACTACTTCACATGTTGTTGTTGTTTCTGCTTTATACTTTGCTTTTGTTATGGATAGAGAAACTACGGGTTTCTCGTTAGTATTCCAAGAAGTTTTTGTTGAACCCATACTAAAATAATACC
The DNA here is from genome assembly GCA_031772625.1 of Pinus tabuliformis. Lineage (NCBI taxonomy): Eukaryota > Viridiplantae > Streptophyta > Pinopsida > Pinales > Pinaceae > Pinus > Pinus tabuliformis. The sequence continues at coordinate 1,005,031,784 of CM062811.1, forward strand.
CAAAAGTTTATTTCCTGTCATCCATGAATCCAACCCTATGTGAATCCGTATAACCAATCAACCTAAAATCTTTTATAAATTTGTATCCCAAACCATATCCAACTATTCCATGAAAATATCTTAAAATACTCTTTGCTACAATTCTGTGGGTTCTGCCATAAATCTTGATACCATACTGACTGCAAAAGAAATACTTGGTTGAGTTGTAGTTAATTAGATCAAACTTCCATTGAATTGATGATTCAAAGTAAAATCAATTGAACTGGACATCATGTCCATATAAATTTAACCCAAATTCCAAAGAAGTTACTACTGGCTTGCACCCCAACATTTTGAACCTATTTGAAATGTTCCAACTATACTTAGCTTGTGACGTGAAAATATCATCTTCCTTCTACCAAACTTCAATACCCAAGAAATAATGCAACTCACCAAGATCTGTCATCTCAAACCCATCAATCATATGTGAATTAAATTATTAAAATAGTTCATCATTGTTCCATGTGTATTTCAAATTATCAACATATAATACAACTATCATAATGTCTCGTCCTAACTGGAATATATAGAGATTAGGCCCAGATAAAATTTTAACTAAGCCATGATCATGAAAACACTTATCAATTCTAGAATACCTCTTTGCTACAATTCTTTGGGTTTTGCCTTAAATCTTGATACCATACTGATTGCAAAAGAAATATTTGGTTGAGTTGTAGTTAATTATATCAAACTTCCAACGAATTGACGATTCAAAGTAACATCAATTGAACTGGACATCATGTCCATATAAATTCGATCCAAATTCCATAGGAGTTACTACTGGCTTGTCCCCCAACATTTTGAACCTCTTTGAAATGCCCCAGCTATACTTAGCTTGTGACATGAAAATACTATCTTCTTTTTACCAAACTTCAATACCCAAGAAATAATGCAACTCACCAAGATTTTTCATCTCAAACCCATCAATCATATGTGACTTAAATTATTATAATAGTTCATCATTGTTCCATGTGTATATCAAATTATCAACATATAAGACAACTATCAGAATGTATCATCCTGACTGGAATATATAGAGATTAGGCCTAGATAAAATTTTAACTAAGCCATGATCATGAAAATACTTATCAATTCTAGAATAGCATGCTCTTGGTATAAGGTCTTCTTCAACTTATAAAAATAATCTTCCTTTTTTGGTACTTCAAAACCCTTAGGATACTCCACATAAATTTCTTCATCAACATAACTGTTGAAATAGCAACAAGAAATGATAAAAATAGAATCCAGAAATTCCAATTTTAATTTGTCCTTGAATTAAAATTGTGAATTAAAATCAAATTTAGTCTCATCAACTGCTTGGAAATAAGTAATTAATTCATTGTGGATTAATTAGTTGGAGAAATTCAAGTTGAAGTCTTTTTGAATTCATGCAACAGTTATCCCTTAAATTAAGGAGATTATCCCTTAATTAAGGATATAAGATTGAGTTATATTTGAGTTGTAATTAGTTAACTCAGTTTATCGAGTTAAGTCCAGTTAAATTAGTTCCAAACTATTTGAGGAACTAATTGTGAGTTATCAGTCAGTTGATGCATGCATGCACTCAACCAGTGTACTCCAGATAACTAAATATTCCCTCATCAGTAACTCATGCATGTCTATTTTGAGAAAGACCCAGTTGAGCTAAATGTCAAGGACAGTGTACTATCAGTTGCATGTGTTTTCCTATATAGGAAACTCATGCATGTAACCAAAGGAAAGTTCCTTGAGGATTGCGCAGTTCTGACAGTGTGTGTGATCAGGTGATCATCCACTTGGTGGGGTGAGAATCATCCACTAGGAACAGTGCAAGGAAATAGGAGCTTGGATGGTAGAGGAGAAGGCTTGTGAGAAGCCAAGATTGCCCGTGAGCATATGTGAGGATTTTACTAAGAGTTGGCTAGCTGTGAGAGCTAAGGCTTTGTATAATTCCTATGTATTTCCACCTTGTATGATAATACAGATAGTGGGGTTTTTAGATGAGGCTTTCTCCTAAGTATTTTCATGTGTCTTGGATGATTGATTCTTCTTCTTCTTGTTGAGCTCGATCTTTCTCAATCTTTTAGCTTCTATAGATTGATAGTATAAGTAGATTATAATATTTTTCTTTGGTTATCCTGCATTATCGGGTTAATCTACAGTCAGATTTTCTACAGACATCTTAGAGGTAGATTTGTAGAGAATTTTCATAATTTCTACAATAACCATATAGAAAAGTTTATTTAACATCCACCTGTAAGAATGGCCATTTATATTGTGCAACTAATGCAAGAACCATCCTGATTGTATCCAATTTTTCCACAAGAGAAAATGTCTCAGTGTTAATCTCTTTTTTCTGCGCATTGTTAGAAAATTATATATTACAGAGCAATGAAACACATAAAATATATTACAGAAATACAAACACATAAAACAAGAAAGACACATATATACATGGTTCATGTAATTTGGGCTACGTCCATGGAGAAACAACCAGTCCTTCCTTTTATATTATCCAACAAATTGAAGAGATACAACCTACAACAGATCTAGTGTAATTCCCTCTTCTCTCACACACAATCTCCTCTCTCTTTCTCACTCAAAATACCAATCTACATAGATGCAATAACATTTCCTCATATACAGCAAGAGGTTTCCTTCTAGAGCCAAAAAATCTAAATTAAACATAACTTCTACTATCAGATCTCTGCCTAATGAACGACTTAGATTGACTACAAAATTACAACATTTTACAAGGCAGTTTAACATCTATTTTTAGCTTCGGGGGTGCTGCCCTTGATCCCCTTCCGGGGGGGCTCCCAAAGGTCACAGTCGCTCCCCCTAGACCCCCCTGCAGCATAAATATTATGGGCGGCGTTACCGCCACATTATGAACTAGGGTCCAATGCGTTGATACCTCTAAATAAAGAAGATAATCAAGCTCCACACCCAACAATATCCCACTTGGAGACTGATTATAACAACTTGATCGCTACTTCATTCACTGGACAATGACTCCACTCTACACCTAGTTGTTTCTCATCTTCTTCATCATACTTGAAGACCAATTGAAACTGATCAAAATCTTAGTTTCTCCCTGGTTACAACTTTTGTTAACTTATCTGCAGGATTCTAGCTAGTGTGTATCATTTCCAACTTCAATTGTCCATCTTCCAATGCTGACTGTATGAAATGATACTTGAGCTGTATATGTTTTGTCTTGGAATGAAATGCATAGTTATTTGCAAGATGTATGGTGCTTTGGCTTTCACTGTATAACCCACCCAACCACTGCTTCTTACCCAATTCATCTAGAAAAAATTGTAACAAAATCATTTCTTTACTAGCCTTTGTAGTAGCAACATACTCTACTTCCATTGTTGAGAGTGCAACAACACTTTGTAGTTTTGAAACCCAACTGATAGCTATTCCACCTACAGTAAACACATACCCTATTGTGCTCCTCATGTTATCTCTATCACCTGTCATATTTGCATCAACATATCCCTGTAGAGCAATTTTTGAACCACCAAAGCATAATGCTTGATTTGTAGTACCTCTCAAATACTTGAAAATCCACTTCACTACCATCCAATGTTCTTTCCCTGGATTGTTCATGTACTTGCTTACAACTCCCACTACATGTGCAATATCAAGCCTTGTGCAGACCATTGCATACATTAAGCTTCCAACTACTGATGCATATCAAACTTTAGACATATCAGCGATTTCTTCCTGAGTCTTGGGACACACCTCCTTACTTAGTTTGAAATGGGTAGCCAAAGGTATACTAATTGGTTTTGCATTCTGCATATTAAATCTTTTCAACACCTTTTCTATGAACTCACTCTAAGACAATGTTAATTTTCGATTCTTCCTGTCTCTAGTTATTCTCATACCAAGGATTTATTTTGCAGCACCCAAATCCTTCATTGCAAATGAGTTCGCCAATTGTTTTTTAGCACATTTATTTCTTGCCTGTGAGAACCTACAACAAGCATGTAATCTACATACAATAACAATATAATATAGCTGCCATCATTTTTCTTTTTGAGATAAACACAATGATCAGAGTGACATATAGTATAACTTTGTTCAGACATAAACCTGTCAAATTTTAGATACCACTGCCTTGGAGCCTATTTTAAGCCATACAAGCTCTTCTTCAATCTGCACATTAGTTTCTCCTTACCGTTTACATCATATCCTTGTGGTTGTTGCATATATATCTCTTCCTCCAAATCCCCATGGAGAAAGGCTGTCTTTACATCTAAATGTTCAAGATGTAAATCTTCAGTTGCTACTAGATTTAAAATAGGTATGATTGAAGTCATTTTAACAACAAGAGAAAATATCGCATCAAAGTCTATACCCTTTTTCTGTGCAAACCCCTTCACCACAAGTCTAGCTTTATACCTTTTTCTACCTCCATATTCTTCAATTTATAAACCCATTTAGTCTACAATGTTGTTTTACCTGTAGGAAAATCGACTAAGTCCCAAGTATGGTTATGTGCTAAGGATTCCATCTCTTCTTTCATGGCTTGCTCCCACTTCTTCCTAGTTTCTACTTGCACTGCTTCTTCATAACATTCTAGTTCACCAGAATCAGTCAACAATACATAATATAATGAAGGAGAGTATCATTCAGGGGGTATACATATCCTGGTAGATATTCTAACACCACTTTTAGGTGTTTGAGGTGCTTTTTGATGTTGTGGTAGCTGTTAACGTTATGGTTGTTGTTTATTATGATTTTCAGGCACCATCACTTTTTCTGTGATCTCTTCAAGCACTGTGTATTCTCCATTTTCTTTTTCCTATTTCTTTTCCTGCAGCTGATTCTTAAACAAAACATTTTCATTGAATATGACATCTCTACTCCTAATGATTTTATGTTTTTCATAATCATAAAATAAATAACCAAAATCATTAACACCATATCCAATAAAGTTACATTTCTTTGATTTTTCCTCAAGCTTTGTTCTATTTTCTTTATTAATGCAGACAAAGGCTTCACAACCAAAAGTCTTTAAAAAATAATAGTTTACCTTTTTACCTATCCATGCCTCCTATGGAATACCACCATCCAAGGAACTTGAAGTCCCTCTGTTTATTAGATAAACAACAATATCTACAACACCTACCCAAAACTGTAAAGGCAATCTTGCATGCAATCTCATGCACCTTGCACGCTCCATGATTGCCCAATTCATCCTTTATGAAACACCATTTTGTTATGGTGTTATTGGAACTTTCTTCTCTCTATGAATTCCATTTTTTGAACAATACCTATCAAAATATTTGCTGCAATATTCACCTCCATTCTCTGATCTGAGACACTTCAACCTTTTTCATGTCTCATTTTCAACCAAAGCTTTCCATTTCTTGAAAGTATCAAATACATCAAATTTATTTCGAATACAATAAATCTAGCTTTTTTTGGTTGCATCATCAATAAAAGTAACATAATAGCAAGAGCCATGGAGAGATGATACCTGAGCAGGTCCCCATACATCTGTATGCACAAGTTCTAATTCTTCGCTCTTCTTTTCTTTCCCAACATTAAGAAATATGACTCTCTTTTGTTTTCCATAAACACAATTTTCACAGAATTCCAAATCAACATGCTTCAAACTTGGAAATAAATTTCTTGAGTGAAGGATCTACATCCCGTTCTCACTCATGTGCCCAAGCCTATGATGCGACAATGTTGTATCTGCTCCTATAGAGGTTAAAGCATTAACATAATTAGAAATACCATTGCATAAATACAATGTACCAACCTTTTCTCCTTTTTATATTACCATGGCTCCTTTAGTGACCTTCTAGGTTTTATTTGTGAAGGTAGTTACACAACCTTCACCTCCCAACTACCCTATTGAAATCAGATTTTTCTTCAAATCTGGAACATCCCTTACCTTCTTCAATATCCATTGATTTCCATTCTGCTGTTTTATGAAAATTGTACCCATTCCAATGGTTTTACATGTTTTATCATCACCCAATCGAACCTATCCAAAATATCCTTGAACATAATCATCAAAATGTTTCCTATTAGGTGTGGCATGGAATGAGGCCCCTGAATCTACCACCCAGGCATCAATAATATTTTCTAATGAAAGAATCAAAGCATCTTGCAACACATCACCTGTTACATTTGCTTCATGATTATTTTCTTGTTCTGCATCTCCTTATTTTCCCTTCCGAGACTTGCAGTATTTCTTCAGGTGTCCTTTTTCCCGCATTTCCTGCACACTATCCTCGATCTAGACTTGGATTTGCCTTTTCTTGACTTACTGCGATATCCAGGGCTCTTTCCTCTTTCCATTTTTCTTCCCCTCGTCTCTGTAGTCAAAGCATTACCTGATGTCTCACTGGAGATATTCCATTGCATTTCCTTGCTAAGGATTGCACCAATAACATCATCAAACTTTAAAGTAATAGATCCAGAGATAGAGTTACTAATGGCCATAGCGAAACCATTCCAACTTTCTGGCAATGAGCACAGAAATAAAAGAGCCCTAACTTCATCATCAAAAGTTACCCCTACAGAACTTAACTGACTGGTAACTATATTAAATTCATTTAAATGATCAACAACATATCCACCTTCTAACATCTTCATATTAAATAAATGCTTCATAAGAAATACCTTATTTGAGGCTGAGGTTTTTTCATATAGTTTGGCCAACGTCGACATTAAACCCTCTGTTGTCGTTTCCTTTGAAATATTAAAGGCTACCGACACCGCTACGCATAGTCGTATTGTTCCAAATGCATTTCTATTAGGAATATCCCATTCTATGTCTGGGATACATGTCGGCTTCTTTTCCTTTCTACTCAATGGTTGGTACAGATCTCTCTGGTACAAATAATCTTCCATCAACATCTTCCACAGTTGGTAGTTTTGGCCGTTAAATTTTTCAACCCTAAACCTACCATCTTCTACCATTTCTCCCACTTGGACCAGGGACCCTTTTCTCCTGCGAGTTTATCAACCAAATAGACCTTCGGATCTGATACCTGTTGTTAGAAAATTATATATTACAGAGCAACAAAACACATAAAATATATTTCATAAACACAAACACATAAAACACATAAAACAAGAGAAACACAGATATACATGGTTCACCCAATTTGGTCTACGTCCATCGAGAAATAGCTAGTCCTTCCTTTTATATTATCCAACAAACTGAAGAGATACAACCTATATCAGATCTAGTGTAATTCCCTCTTTGCTCTCACACAATCTCCTCTCTCTTTCTCACTCAGAATACCGATCTACATAGACACAATAAAATTTCTTCATATATAGTGAGGGGTTGCCTTCTAGGGAAAAAATTCTAAATTAAACATAACTTCTACCGTCAGATCTCCGTCTAATGAATGACTCAGATTGACTATGAAATTACAACATTTTACAAGGCAATTTTACATCTATTTTTAGCTTTGGGGGTGCTGCCCCCGATCCCTCGCCAGGGGGGTGGGGCTCCCAAAGGTCACAACCATCCACCCCTGGACCCCCCTTGCAGTGTCAATATTACAGGCGGCGTTGCCACCACATTATGAACTAGGGTCCAATTCGGTGATACCTTTGAATAAAGAAGATAATTAGGCTCCACGCCCAACATGCATAACCCTTTTCAACTAAATGAGCCTTATGGTTTTATAAACCCATGTAGTGCCAATTAAATCCTTTCCCTTTAGTAAATTGACTAAGTCACATGCATCATTTCTCACCAAGGCATTCAATTCTGCTTCCATAGCTTCATTCCATTCCTTATTTCTTGATGATTCTACATAATTATGTGATTCATCTATTTTCATTACCTATTCCATAAGTGCATAATTTACTAGAGAACTTTGGGATCTAGTAATCCTTCTTTCAACTTTTTTATCGAACATGCTACTTTCTCAATGTCTCATTTCAAGCCACTTAGGCTTCTTCTAAACTTCATCTATCTTTACTAACTTATAATTTGATTCATCAAAAATATTCATTGTATCTTTCTTCTATTCAAACTGTACATGTTCTAGAGGGTAGATTCCCTACTCATCAAACATGGCATCTCTTCTTATTATCATCCTCATGGCTTTAGGATCAAATAAATTGTTAATTCTTGTTTTAGTATTGTAGCCAATAAAGATACACTTCACACTGTTATCATCCAATTTCTTCCTCTTTTCCTTAAGAACATGTGTGTATGCAGTACAACCAAAATATTTCATATGTGCAACACTCGGTTTATATCTTGACCATGCTTCTTCTAGAGTCAAATGCAACACTGCCTTTGTAGGACATCAATCAAGAGTGTATACTGTTGTGTGTATCTCCTCAACCCAAAAATCATTTCCAAGAGACTTACTTTTTAACATGCTTCTAGCCATTTCAACTATGGTCCTGTTTTTTCTTTCTGCAATACCATTTTATCGAGGAGAGTATGAATTGGTAAACTCTCTTTTTATTCCATTCTTCTTGTAATAAAATAAATAATCATTTGACTTGTATTCTTCTCCATTATTTGTTCTTAGGGTGAGAATTTTCAAACCAGCTTTCCAAGTAATGTAGAAATTATGGTGTAGAATTGTAATTGCTCATTAAATTTTGATCTAAATCACAAGACACAATCATACTCTACTTCTTTGTGGCATTTAACTCACAATTTAGAACATCAATCATAAACATGTAAAGAGGAACAACATACATGCACACAATTTTTTCTTAGGGGAAAGAAATCTAGTAAAAGCCTCTTTGCCTACTTGCATTTATATGATGAATAGAGATGTATTACAATTTCTTACTTTTGACTGAGCCCAACCTACAAGTAAATTACCTATCTCTCTACTCACTAAGAATCTTTGACCCATAATTAGTAAATTTTTGCCTCTGCTTGAGCCCTATTTCCTTGCACAATTCCTAAGGAAATTAGGCCCCTATTATTTAGGAATTTCCTCCAAAATGATTGTGCATTTCCCAAGGTTGATCATCTAACTACATGCAACACTTGTACACTCAAAACTAGTCTACAAATGATGTTAAACTACCTTAGAATCTCCACCACAGCTGGGGAACTCAAATTATCTGCATGCACTAGATATTTTGGGCTGATTGATTAATTAACTAGATGATCACTGAGTTAGACTGAAGTCTCACTGCACAAATGACCTTCCACTAGTTCCTCCAACAGTTAGAACTAGTTTAACTAAAAACAACTTGGAATAACTAAACTTGATTTCTATGAATTAGAAATCACACTTGTTTAATTTAACACCAACTTCTATAACTTGAATTTACTGAGATAACTGAGTGACAAGAGCCATGTCATGTCAGTTAACTTCATTTGAGTAGTTTGATAATGTGGAATTTCAAATTTTCTCACTTTGATCAATAAAAAATCAAATTGAGACTTTCTTGCTACATTTTTCAACACCCCCTCTCAGCAGGAAATGTATTATCAACCACCCCTACCCTGCACCTATGGAACTCGAACTTTCCTCTTCACAATGTCTTTGTCAAAATGTCAGCATCTTGTTCCTCTGTTTGAATTTATTGTAGCAACATTATCTTCCTCTGCAAATAGTCCCGTAAATGGTGATATGAGATATTTATATGATTGGATCAACTGTGAAATACTAAATTCTCAGAGAGCTTGCTACAACTCTGATTATCACAATAGATCATAGTTGGATCCATCGTCTAACGAAATAGTCCCACAAATATCTTTCTCTTCCAGATCACCTCGCATGTTTCTTGACTTGCAAACATGTATTCTATTGATTTAGAGAGGAGTGGCACAGATATTTACTTCCTGCTATACCAGGAAACAATTGTGGATCCAACATTGAAAATTGTTCCTAGTGTACTCTTTCGGTCAGATAAACTCGCTACCCAATCTACATCTGTGATGCCACACAACTTCACTCCCTCTGTTAGTCTATACCATAATCCATACTGATTAGTTCCTCTGAGGTACAGTAAAAAATTCTTAGCTACCTTCCAATATAATTTTTTTGGCCTAACCATAGCTTGGCTCAACTGGTTGAATGCATAGCACATATCTGGTTGCGAGTTCACAAGATACATCAGTGAATGCACTAGTTGTAGATAAACAATAGCATCTACCTCTTTACTTGAAGTGGCATCCTCCTTCCTCTAGTTGGTTACTAGAGGTATCTCCATGGGTTTGTAACTCTCCATGTAGAATCTATGTAGTCTCTCATTTGCATACTTTCCTTGAGACACAAACAGTTCCCCATCACCTTGCAATAATTCTAACCTCAGGAAGTAGTGCTTGAGAGCCATGTCCTTCATTTCAAATTCCCTTGAGAGGTCCTCGTAACATCTGATCAGCTGCTCATCACTAGTTAAAAACAAATCATCAACATATGAGACAATAATAAGCAATTTACCTTCTACCAAGATATGATAGAGGTTCACATCCGCGTCACTTTTGGTGAAGCCAAAACCAGTGAGATAACTATTGATCCTGGTGTACCAAGCATGAGGTTCTTGTTTGAGATCGTATAATGCTTGCTTGATTCTACACACATGAGACTCTTGATCAAATGTGTCAAAACCTTCTAGTTGCTCAATGTATACCTCCTCCTCAATAACCCCATTAAGGAATGTTGTTTTTACATCCATATGGTGGATCTTCCACCCCATTTGCGTACCCAGTGAAAGAATTGATCTAATGGACGAATATTATCCTACAGGAGAAAAAGTTTCATCATAGTCAATTATTTCAACTTGACTGAATACTTTGGCCACAAATCTAGCCTTATACTTCTTTATGCTTTCATCTTTTGCATGCTTTACTTTGAAGATCAATCTCGAACCACAACTTATTTATTTGTCAATCTTGGGAACACTTCCCAATCACTGTTCTTTACAATGGATTTTCACTCCACCACCATTGCATCAACCCATACAAGTTACTTTATTTCTTCCTTAAAATAGGATGGATCATTCTTTATAAGATCAATCATTAGAGACATGTAGCCAATGTACCTCTCAGGTGACCGTCTTTGCCTCCGCAAATTTGAAGGAGCTCCCACATTCTCGCTCCCATCTTGCAGAAATCCATGAGCTTCCATGGTTCTTTTTCTACCTTCTATGGATGGTTATGCTTGAGTGGATGTCTCCACTCTACTCCTCACTTTGTGGTTTCTCCACAACTTCTTGAGGCTCCTCCTTTGGATCGAAAATCTCCTCTTCTTGTGGCATCTGAATCTCTCTCTCAAGAAAGCACCGCATCACTTTCTCCTCATCAAAATTTACATCCCTTCGCATAACTATCATTCTCAAGGATGGAAATTACATCCAGTAGTTGTGAGGAGTTTCTTTTCAATGAAACAAATACTCCCAAATATGTTTTTGGCTCAAGCTTCTTCCTCGAATCTTTGGAGATATGGTAGTAAACAGAGGCTCCAAAAATCTTAAAGTGTGACGCATTTGGCTTTCTCACTGAGAAAGCTTCCTCCTGTGTGATCATACCAACAATTTGATGAGGACTCTGGTTCTGTAAGTAGATTGTTATGTTTCATGCCTTTGCCCACAAATGTAGTGGTAGGCCTTGGTCATGTAGCATGGATCGCACAGTTCCAACAAGGTTGTTGTTTTTTCTCTTAGCTATGCCATTCTGATGCGAGTTTTGGAGTGTTGTCATCTCTATTTGAATGCCTTATTCCACACAAAGATCTTTCAATTCATTAAATACATACTCACCTCCATTGTCACTCCTGAGAGACTTCACCTTCTTGTCAGTTTCTTTCTCAACCAGTGACTTGAATTCTACAAAATTTGATAATGTCTCATCTTTGTTCCATGTGAAGAAGATCTAACACTTCTTTGAGAAACCATCGACAAATATAACATAGTACTTATTTCTGGTAGTGGCAGTCATCGAGAAAGGTCCATAGACATGAAAGTGGACTCTTTCCAAGACTACATGTGCTTTGATTTCTAGATCATAGAATGTGGATTTCACATGCTTCCCTAAGGTACAACCCTTGCATACATCTTGTTGCTCAAGTGCTCCTTTAGGGAGGCTCGTGGTTATTTGTTACATAATATTCAACGCACCATGATGAAAATGGGCATGTTTTTGTGCCAAATTTCACCAACAACGTGGCTCTACACTTTCTCTACCTTATTGCTTATTGCAATATAAATTTCCAAATCCAACTTATACAATATCTTCACACAAACATCGATCTGCTTCACATGTCCAATGGGTATGTGTCTTAGGAATGATTTCTCTTTTCAGAAGATCACATCATAACCACACTCCTCCAAAAATACTACAAACATGAGATTCTTCTTTAGACCTGGAACAAACATGACATCCTTGAGTATGAGAGGGGATCCTGAATCAATCTAAAAGGTGACTGTAGAAATTCAATTTTCATTGTACCTTCCATTATCCCCTAGATCAATATGCATATGGAGATATTTCTCCTCCAGGTCACTGAAAAACTCTCTATAGACTATAATATGGAATGAGGCACTAGAATCGAAGTACCACATGCTCCCCATCACTATGCTAGTCATGCATATGATAAGGGTGAAGTCAAGCTTGAATTGAGAAGACAAGGCTCCATCCATTGCTCCTCCTAAGGTATTCTTGCTTGGATTTTTTTATGGACACTTCGTGGCATTGTGCTTGAATTCATGAAAATTGAAGCATTTGATTTTGGACAAGTCTTTCTTCTTGCCCCCTTGGCTAGATTCTAGTTTGGTTTGAGATTTCTTCCCTTTTCCCTTCTTTCCCTTTTCAACCAATGCAAAGTTTTATTCATCCTTGCCCTTGGATGAGGTTCCATCTCTAGTATTCTGTCTTATCTCCTCTTGTACCAAATCAGACCATAAGCATTCCCAGTTTTGTAATTTCTCCCTCCAATTCACTAAGTCCTCATAGCTGGTATCCCCTACAATTTCCTAGGCTGAGGAGGAGATCGAAAGAGGTAACCTCGAACCACTTTTAGTTTAATAGCTAGACCTACTAAACCAGAGAGGGATCTCTCTAAGGATTTGTCAATGAATAACTGAAAATAAATAGGTTTTAGGCCAGATATACAAATCTTGTTTGAGTATTTGAGAATTTAGGGTTTTTTAATTTGTTGGACTAGGGATTAGAGGAGGTAATTACGTCAAGGCCTCAAGTGTAGAGTAACAAGTATAAAGAGGAGATATACATTAGTTTGTTATGGTGAACTTAAGATTTTGTTATTGTGGTATAGGTCTAAGAGTTTAGGAGAACATAATGAGCATGTATAAGCATGAATTCATTAGTTATAGAAGAAAAGAAAACACAAGCATGATTTTCCACATAAACAGAGGTTAAATCTAAGAATTATGTCTATATGACTGCAAGGAAAACCATAAGAAGAAGGTAAATCATGAAAAGAGAAGTAATTTCATCAATTAGAAAATGATCTGAAAGGAAAACAAAACCATAGACCCACTAAACAAGTATTCCTGAAATATAGCTGCAACTGTTCCTTGATTAGTCGTAAGAGAACATAAGATACAAGCCTCTCCACAAAATTTCAACCCTTCTTACTGAATGAGAAATCATACATGCAGACTAAATAAAACAGCTTCCCCACCTTCAGGAGTCAAATTCCTAAGTGGTGGAATTTTTTCCAAGATTCTCTCAACTAACAAGGAAGAGTGAGAAGGCCAAATACAAACTCTTCTCTTACACTTTCTTTTGAGTTTTGCTTCCTTTATGAAGCCTAATTAACCATAAAAAACAACCTTTAGGAGTCAAATTCCTAAGTGGTGGAATTGTTTCCAAGATTCTCTCAACTAATAGGGAAGAGTGAGAAGGCCAAATACAAACTCTTCTCTTACACTTTCTTTTGAGTTTTGCTTCCTTTATGAGGCCTAATTAACCATAAAAAACAACCTATCATGTCTATTTATTCATGATTACAACATCTAAACCTTGAACTACTGAAGTTACATCATGAGTTTGACTTTGACCAAGTCAAACTAAACCTAAGAAATTACAGAGTGATATTTTAAATAAAAACTCATAAATTCGCAGAAGCGAAGTGCCAACTTTGAACCCACTTTTAGGTGCCTTCCTCAAGTCCAAAATGTGATCTGAGAGAATGGTCAACTAGCCTGTCTTGTCTAGTTTCTATAACACCTTGAATTTTTGAAACTGACCCATGGGAAGGCCTTCAAACACTCATTCTCCCAAGGTGTCTCAAGAAGCACAATGCCTATCAAAAAGAGTGGTAGAATGATGCTTTTTAACCCATTTCTTTCATTTTTCTCAAAATATGAGCCCTTTCTGAGAAATCTTATGAAATGGGATTTGAGAGGAGCTCATCATATTTCCAAAAATTTAAGCCACTTGTCATTTGGAGTCCTGAGGAACTATGATTAGCGCAATTTCTGAATTTGGAACCAAAATTCTCAAAAAAACAAAAAATGCTTAGAAAACCTTCAAAATTGGTCATGAATTGAAAAATGAGGTATGTCATTCCCTTATGGATGCTTCAGCAAGCATCTCCAAGTTATCCCTCCCAGTTTTGTCCTTTAGGGTTTCCTTTAGCTTGTTTTTCAACTGCTTGAGGTTGACGTTGTAAATCATGTTTCTGGTCTGATAATGATGGGTCATGTGCCTCAATAGCTGATTATCCCTGTTGGATTTGTCAAGAAGCTGTTATAAGTGGTCATTTACCTTACTTAACCAATACTCTCTATCCTCATTGATCTCCAAGGCAATTTTGTCTTCCATGTCTAAGTCTTCATCTCGCAGGTTATGCTCTTTCTCTTCCTTCAATGCTCTTTTGAGTCCTTTGGTTCTTGGTTTCTTTTTCTCAACTTTCTTTTCATGTTTCTCATGTTCACCAGGTTCCACCACTGCTTTACCTTTGCCTCCTTTATACAGTACCTTGGATTTCTCTTTCTCCATAATGAGATGTTTAGCCTTAAGCTGACTGTTCTCTTGTTCAAGGAAGGAAATGATGAACCTTACTCTTGCCATATTGTTTGTGAGCTCTTTGATTTGAGAATCCTTCTCTTTAATAATCTGTTGCATGTTTGAAGGTTCATTTTCTACTTCCAAGTCCACCAATTCAAAATCATGTTCAATTAGGTCTTCATCTTGTACATGTGATCCCTGTTTTGCTGATGTAGAAGGCTTGGCCCTTTTCTCAACTTGAGAAGTAAACACAACCATTTTTCCTCTTTGATACATTCTAGTCACCTCAGGTTTAGGTGCCTTGGGAACCTCCACTGACTTGCTTGATAATCCTACCTCCACCTGCTGTGTTGATACATCTTGATGATGAACTGAAAAAGTAGTTTCATTCCACTGCAATGTTGTTTCTATGAATGAATCCCATGTCATGTTCCTTTCTGCTAACTGATGGAGAACTACAATCTTTATCGAGTTGTGATGAAAAACACTAGGGTGATGTTCTTTTCCTTTAATTTTTACCTTCTCAGACATTTTAATAAGGATTCTACATAAATAATGCATTAGAAACCTAATGTGGTATGCATATAATCTGGAAAATTTTCCCTCAGAGGTGAAAAAATTCATTACAACCTTCATCAATGGAGCATACTTTGCCAACAGATACCTAAATGGGATGATGTGTGTATGGGCCTCTCTAGAGGGTGATTTCAAGAAAGGTCTGTAATGTCAAGGGTCCAAGCTTATGCCTTTGAACCAATAATCTCCATGATCAGGTATCCTTGTGGCAAGAGAAATGGCAGCTACTAAAAATGTAAATTCAATCCCTTCTATGATGGCATTTTCTCCTTTTAGATTGGTGGCAATCCAATCAGTTAGTTGTTCATGGAAACCCACTTCACTTACCCTTTGACAAAACCATAGACAACTGACATCCTCAAAGTACTGCTTGATGAATGGTGATGAGTTGATTTCATTGCAGTTGGTTGGATCATATCTTAGGATTTTACCTCCTTTATGATGTTTTTTCCTTTCCGATGATGAAGAATCTCCCTCCATTATGATAGAAACTCTTTTGAACAAATTAGAAGAGCAAGAAATCAGAATGCAAACTTAGATTTGAAGTTTGGGTGAGTTTTGTCAAGTTTCAGGCCACTCTATCCTAAGCACAGTGCCATTGGAAGAAGCATAATGCCAAAGCACAACACAGTTCAGTGAAGTGCAGCGCTACCTCTAGAAGTACAATGCAAGTCACAGAAGCACAACACCACTTCTAGAAACACAATGCCAACCTGCAACCCGCTTGTGGAGGCCTTAAAATGCTCCAAATTGTGAAATTGATAGTTTTTTGGAGCTATATTCAAGTCCGATACAAGATGGACTCCTCAAGAATGTAATGCGGACACTCCAACAGGGAGAAAAATTGATTTTCCCAAGGTCACTCCAAAAACCTACAGTGTCTCTAACAAAAGCACAACTCCAACTTGCAAAGAAATGTTTCATGCCTTAAACTAATCCAAATCATGATCTGAATGTACTATTGGAAATATTAGGATGTCTAGTTGTCCATATAGTATTTAATTATGTAAAATGGCCTCTCCAAGGCTGAGAAATATGAGTTTTCCCAAGGTCACTCCAAAAACACAGCGTGCTTCTGACAAAAGCGCAACACCAACTTGTAGAGCACCTTTGACTACCTTCCTAGAGGATTTTTGGGTTGAAAGTGGTATGGTTGGAAATAGTATGACGTATAATACACAATACTATCCTTAAGAACTGCCAACACCTGCTCCAAATCCCCAAAAAATTGTCTTGAAGTCAAACTTTCCAGAAGTGCAACAACTCTTCTGTAGCAAGTGTAGTTTGGGAATTTATCTCAAATCATAACACTTGTGCATAAACTGAAGGATGTTTTTGTTCCCTGGACTATAATTGACAAAAACCCCTTTCACTTTTGTAAAATTCTTCTCCATTTGGTTAGAAACATATTTTGAAGCAAAACTATCCCTATGAGAAATGATGAGATGAGGTAGTGTACTACATCATTGTCTTATTTCAAATAAAACATTACGTTTACCTTTATTTTTATTTCCCTATGCTGCTAATTCCCTTCACCCACTAAATTAAATTATGGACATGATTTTGTTTTGACATATGGTATCATGATGACACATGGAGTGAAACCCTAGACCATGACCTAAAATGAGGAATATAATCATTTCATGACCCAAGACACTTAAATGAAGATATGATACCTTGAAGAAGAAAATAACCATGATGAGTGAGAAGACCATGCATAAGTGAAGGGAGCTACAGTGACCTAGACACAACAGCCAGTGACCAAATTTTTATTTGAAGACTCACTAAAATGACAAAAAAATGACTTGACACCCTAACAACACCTTGTAAGAGCATATTTGATCACTGGTGATAGGCTGAACTGGCTGACACTAACAATAGCTATGCCAACTTTTGGGAATGCCTAGAAGAGCTAGGATTACCAAGTCATCTTCTACAAAATTAACACCAAACCCACTAATTTCATCATGAACTTCTGTAAATATACTTAGATACTATGAGATAGTGTCATTATTTTTCATCTTGATGTTTCGAAGTTTATCCTTAAGCATCGACTTCTTGTGGTCACTAATATTCTTGAACAATTATGTAAATGCTTTCCACATTGCGAACGAAGTTTCTTTTGCATGGATATTTGAGAGAATGTGGTCTCTTACTCCCTCCAAGATCATTGTCATCACCTTGGATACATCTCTCTTCCATTGGGCTAGGTTTGTGCATCAGATTTTGTTGGTTTTGGAACATCTTTATTGATGTATTCTAGAAAGCCATTGTCATCAAGCACCGCCTCCATGTGATTCTTCCATGCAATGGAATTATAGTTTTCTTCTAAGGAATTCTCTAGTCTCAACCCGTTAAAATTAATCTTCCCAACTCTAAAGAGATCCTGCTACACTGAACTGCAGGTTCGAAACTCCTCAGAAACAACTTTGATATTCTTATTCTGATGTGAACCTTGTTCTCATACCATGTAGAAATTATGATGTAGAATTGTAAATTATCATGAAATTTAATTTAAATCTCAAGGCACAATCCTACTCTACTGCTCTACAAAACACAATTTAGAACATAAATAAAAAACATGCAGGGGAAATTTTAAGGGTGGATATCTATTTGAAAGTTTAGAAACCTTAGAAAATCTTAGTAATCTATAATAGAAAAATTGTAAAATGTTTGATTATATTTTTGTAAAAATTATAAAATTTTGATTATATTGTATTAGTATATCTAAGATCTGGGTGATTTTTAAGGTAAAATAATTTCATACTATAAAACTTGGGCGAGTTATTTTTAGGAAAAATGGAAATGGCGAATATTTTTTTTTAGAAAAGTATAAAAAATTAGCCCACTTGCGAATATTAGCCACTAAAAGTTTCCCTGCAAACATGAAAAGAGAAATAACACAGATGCACACAATATTTTCCCAGGGGAAAGCAATCTGCTAAAAACCCATTTTCCTACTTGCATTAATATGATGAATAGATATGTATTACAATTGCTTTCGTATATTGAGCACAAACTGCAAGTGAATAACCTATCTCTCTACTCACTAAGAAGATTTGACCCAGACTCAATCAATTTGTGCTCGTGATTGAACCCATGTTTCCTTGCACAATTCCTGAGGAAATTAGGCCCCTATTATTTAGGAATTTCCTCCAAAATGATTGTGAATCCAAGGCCTATCATCTAACTACATGAAACATCTGTACACACAAGACTAGTTTACAATTGATGTTACACTACCTTGGAATATCCACACAACTGGGGAACTCGAATCTCTGCATGCACTAGCTATTTTGGGTTGATATTTTAGTTAACTAGATGATCACGGAGTTATACTGAAGTCTCACTCCATAATTTATCTTCCACTAATTCCTCCAACAGTTAGAACTAGTTTAACTAAAAACAACTTGAAATAACTTGCCTTTATTACGACAAATTAGCAATCACACATGCTTAACTGAAATCCAACTCCTGTAACTTGAATTTACTCAGCTAACTGAGTGAAAAAATCCATGTCAACTACATCCAAGTTGTATGTTGATGTGGAAATTTGAATTTTTTCAATTTGATCAAGCCAAAATCAAGTTGATACTTTCTTGTTCCATTTCTCAACAACTAAATCCTTAAACTGAAGAAAATGAGAAAACACTTCAGACTTATCTTGTAAAACAATACACCCATGTCTTCCTAGAATAACATGCCTTTCCAAATGACATAGTCTCCATTGGCCCACACAAATCTGAATGCATCAACTCTAGAGATTCTCTAGTATTCCATGTTCTATTTGAGAAACTTACCCTATTTTGTTTCCAAAAAGTACACCCTTCACATAGTTTATCTACCAACTTGTTATAAGAAAGACAATTCACCATGTTCTGTTTTATTAACAACACCAAACTTTGAAAATTTAGATGTCCCATCCTTAAGTTCCAAAGCTTACTATTTTCTTTCTTTGTTGCTTTGAATCTCTGTGAGTTACTTGAATCAAAAGAGAGCTTGAAAATTTCATCTTCAGTCATTTCACCTCTTGCTACAACTTCATTTTCATTCAACTTATCCATGATTAAGCACTCTTTATTATCAAACACTAACTTGTGATTTTTCTCTATCATTTTTCGTATAGAAACTAAGTTCTTCTTCAATTTTGGTGTTAACAAAGTGTCCTTAATTAACTTCTTATTTCCATGCAATGTTGGTATTGAAACTGTGCCTTTCCCTTTCACTTCGGAAACACTATCATCACCAAACATGACTTTACCAGAATAATAGTCCTTAATTTTGGTAAAAAAATCCTCTTGAGATGTCATATGACCTGAAATTCCTAAATCAATATGCCATGCTTCCCTATGTGCCATCAAACTTGAGATGAATAACTTCTCATTTCTAATTTCTTCAACAACTGTATTGGCACCCTTATGCTCCAAATCTCGAATTTTTTGCATAACAACCTCTTTCAAGATGGAAATTTTTTTGGCAATAATAACATTGTGGTCCTCTACCTCTTCCTCCATTTCTTCCTCCATCCCTTCCTTGTCCTCTTCCGCGAGATCCATCTCTGCCTCTTCCTCTGAATTGATTGGAATTCCTCCCTTTGCCTCTTGAAGGAGATGCATTTCCTTGTGAACTTTTTTTAATTTATGTTTTGATTATGATTATCATAATGACCCCTACTCCTCCCTCTTTCTCTATGCTTTGCAGAGAAGGCATGTTCTACTTTCTCAGATGGTTTATTCTCTTCAACAGTTAAAGGAACTCCACTTAATTCATCAATTTTAATTGTATTTAAGTCTTTCGAAAGTGACCATCTGAAACTTGGGCATATCTCTTTTTAAAATCTTCTCAATTAGCCTTGTTTTTGGAACATCTTCACCTATGTTGGGCATGGAATCCCCCCAAGGCATGTTTTGGGGCTTAAAGCCCAAGTTTTGACCAAATCCTTTTGTAAAATCTTCACAAATTGTGGGTGCGGAGCATGAAATCATAATAGAGTCACAGGATTGTCCGACCTAGTTTTTATAATGTAATGTCGACTAGATAGACCTACCCATGGTCTGTGGACCATGGGATTGTATAAATAGAGTGAGGCTTTAAGTGTATAAGATAACTAATAAAGGATAGGATAAGAGGATGAGATGTCTAAGTGATTGAGTCGAAGTGTGAAGTGTGTCCTTGGGTCATAGATTAGGAGAAGGATCTGCAACTGAGTGCGCAGAAGCCTAGTAGTCCAAAGCTAAGTGCACGGACCCCTGTTGTTGAGTCCACAGGGCATGTCAAGACTGTAACCATTGGGAGAATAAATAAAGAGAAGTTTACCATATTTCTATGTTGGCATTATGAGACAAGTGTTGTCCTTGATGGCAAATCACACTGATGACAAACCATAGTGCAGAAGGATAGCAGCAAGGAATTGATGATCAGACTACAAGTATGAAGAGAAAATATATACACGCTGGTTCACTATATACCAAGTCGCGTATACAAGCAGGTTCACTATATACCAAGTCGCGTATACGCAGGTTCGCTATATACCAAGTCGCGTGTACACGCAGGTTGGCTTCAGTAAAAGAGCGTGTATGTGGAAAAATTATCTTTGGTCCATGACGATTAGTCCTTGGAAGTTGTGCCTATGTTTTCGGACCATGGTGTCTCGACGGACGTGTCGATCCCTAGTTTTGAAGTTGATGGTATTGTGTTACTATGGTTTTGGCCCATGGTATTATGAAGGGCCTAAGGCTATATAAGTAGAAGATCATTAGGCAAAGGTGTATGCATTGTGTATCTAATGGAGGGAGAAGATCTGGTATTGCTGGTTATCTGTTCGAGACGCTTGGCAAGGGTCAGATCTGACAGCGAAGGTATAAGTAATTATTTCTAGATCTGCACGCGGGTTGCCTTTGGAGAAAACGCGTATACACGCGGTTTTGGTACAGTGAAGTAGCGTATGCATAATAAGATTTGATATTTCAGGTTGCTGTTGATTCTGGTGGTTGTTGCAGAGTTCTGGGCTCTGGTTTGGGTTCTGTGTTCTTGATGACAGGGTTTCAGTGATTCAGTATTGGGTTGTTTAATGAATTATGATGCAAGTATAAGTTGATGATTGTATTGCAGTAATGTTTGTTTTGTACTCTCGGATCCAATCTGAAAATTGATGAAACGTGGTCCGTGAAGGAAAGAAGGTTGTAGGGTCAGCACCTACGTACTAGTACATGGATAGGCTAGTACAAGAGCTGAGGGGGTTGTAGCTCCCTTCCAGAAGTAGTTGGAAAACGAGAGAGGGTTGTAGCCCTCTGTAGGTTGTAGCCTACGTACTGGTAAAGGACTGCACCAGTACATTGTAAAAGAAGTTTCTTATTAAAGAAGAAAGAGACGAATTGCAGCAGGTGGTTTTCACCCACATTGGGTTTCCACCTTATATCATGGTGTTCATGTGTATGGCTCTTGTGTGATGTTCTGTTCTGTTATACTACACCTGTTTACTGTTAATATGCTTAATAATGTTATGATGCATTTACTGAAGATTAAGCTAACTGAATCATAAGATCTCTGGATATACGCTAGTTGCATTAGACACAGTAGTGTGTACATGCGGGTTCACTTAATTGAAGTAGCGTATATGTTTCTGAGTATGAAATTGGAAAGGTTTTACTGATCTGATAATACTGATTCACCCCCCCCCTCTCAGTATTATTTCCAACAATTGGTATCAGAGCAGGTCCTTCAGAGGAAGCTTGATCGCTTGAAGGAAAAGATCCATCAGAATGGCTAATCCAGAAAGAGAGGCACACATCAGGCCACCAGTCTTTGACGGGAACAATTTACTCACTGGAAGATAAGAACCACTACATATCTACAATCACTTGGAGCAGAAATTTGGGGAATCGTAGAAGGAGGATACAAATTCCCATCAGCAACTCCTACAGATCCAACAGAGAAAAAGCAATATGAGCTCAATGCCAAAGCTGTTACTGTCCTATTGAGTAGTTTGACACAATCAGAATTTATGAAGATCATGCATTTCAAATCAGCTAAGGAAATATGGGACAAAATCGTCACAAGCTACGAAGGAGATGATCAGGTAAAAAGAGAAAAGCTTCAAACTGTCAGAATCCGGTATGAAACTCTTAAGATGCATAGTAATGAAAGCATAGCTAATTATTTCCTACGTATGGATGAGATTCTGAATTGTATGAGGGATCTGGGTGAAGAATTTGAGTAAGTTGTCTTAGTTGAAAAGGTTTTGAGATCTCTGTCTGCTAAATTTGATTCTAAAGTATCTGCCATAGAAGAAAAGGAGAATGTGCAGAAAATCACCATGTCACAGCTTCACGGGATCTTAACTGCTTTTGAAATGCGACAAGAGGTACCACCAGAAGCCGCATTCGAAGTGTCAGAGGAAGAAGATGAGGTAAATTTTGTCAAGAATCTTGAACGGGGAACTGGACGGTTCAAAGGTAAGCTACCTTTCAAATGTTTTCTATGTGGTAGAGTTGGTCACTATGCTGCTAGATGCCCTCATAACAAAGGAAAGATATCTGAAGAAGATGGTAGAAGCTATTATACCCATATTACAAGTTCATTCAATGATAGTGAAGATATTAGAAGTCTCATGGCACATGAAAAGAAGAATGCTTCATCCAATAATAGCAAAGATATTAAAAGTCTCATGGCACATGAAAAGAAGAATGCAAAAACTGAAGAAGTTACCAAATTAAATGAACAATTGGAGATAGTAACCAGGGTAAGGGAGAAATTGCAGGATGTAGTAAAGGATCAGAGCATAACTATTCAAAGGCTTGAATCAAAGATCCTCTCTCTAAAAGAAGATCTTAAAAAATCAAGAGAACAGAACAGAGAAGCTCTTGAAGATCAAGAACATGAAGTGATCAAACTAAAGCGACAAGTGGAAGAAGGAAGAAAAGATGAAGAAGACCTAAGGAATCAGTATCTGAAAAAGGAAGAACAAGATCAAGTTGAGGTAAATATCTTGAAAGGTAAACTAGAAGAAAAGGATAAGCTTTTACGATTTCAAGATAGTACTAAAGTCTTGGATGATATTCTTAATAGCCAAAGGTCTCCTGCTATCAAAACTGGTCTTGGTTTTCATGAATATGTTGAAGGTGAATCTAGTTCACAAGGTGAGGCAAGAAATTCTAAGGAGAAATCTGAAATGCTCAACAAGGAACAACTAAGGAAAGAAATTCCTCAAGGAAGATCCTTTAATCCTAACTATGGACGTGATAGACGATTATCTCCTCCACTGAATAATGTTGAATGTCTTGTATGTCATAATCTTGGACATGTTGCAGCCAGATGTAGAAGTAGAATGGTTCAAGACCATTACAAAAGATCAGTGCATCCTAGGTATTTCAGAGGATATTGCTTTGCCTGCAATGCATATGGACACAAAGCAATTGATTGTGATAGAAGGAACATGAAATATGTAACATGTTATACATGCAACAAATATGGACATAAAGCAAGGGAATGTAGGAGCAGATTTCAAAATTCAAAACAAGAGGACCATACATCATCACAGTTCCAGGAATTGAAGAAGACAGAGACAGAAAAGTGTGGCATAACTCAGTCAGCTGACATAACAGACACAGGGGAATCTGAAAGTGATGAATTTTAGTATTCCCTGCATACGCTGATATAATGAAGACATGTCGCGTATATACGCGAGTTACAGGCTGCAAAGTCGCATATATGAAGAAAGGGCAGCAGAACAGACCCAGGTGCAGTCATGGTTGGCTCAGGCTCAGGGGGAGCAGAACAGACTCAGGAAATGGTTGGCTCACACTCAGGGGGAGCATATACTTCAAATAATTCATTGTTGGCATTATGGTTAGAAGTTGCTGATGAAACTAAATGATACATCTTGTTGTTTGATCAAAGGAATAGTATTGCAGACTGATGCTTATGATACAAATCTGAATGGCTAGTCTTAGAACCTGCATTTGCTCAGGGGGAGCATGGATAGATTGGTACACTTTGGCATAAACAAAGGGGGAGCCAAATCAGAAACTTCATCATGTACTCAGGGAGAGTATGGACAGCAGTATGGACAGCAGAAGGTATACCAAAGAAGAAAATATCTTGGTCCGCCCTTTGCCCTTGATGTCAAAGGGGGAGAGTGACTTAGTGTGGTGGTTGCCATCAAGTCCAAAGGGGGAGATTGTTGGCATTATGAGAAAAGTGTTGTCCTTGATGGCAAATCACACTGATGACAAATCATAGTGCAGAAGGATAGCAGCAAGGAATTGATGATCAGACTACAAGTATGAAGAGAAAATATATACACGCTGGTTCACTATATACCAAGTCGCGTATACAAGCAGGTTCACTATATACCAAGTCGCGTATACGCAGGTTCGCTATATACCAAGTTGCGTGTACACATAGGTTGGCTTCAGTAGAAGAGTGTGTATGTGGAAAACTTATCTTTGGTCCGTGACGGTTAGTCCTTGGAAGTTGTGCCTATGGTTTTGGACCATGGTGTCTCGACAGACGTGTCGATCCCTAGTTTTGAAGTTGATGGTATTGTGTTACTATGGTTTTGGCCCGTGGTATTGTGAAGGGCCTAAGGCTATATAAGTAGAAGATCATTAGGCAAAGGTGTATGCATTGTGTATCTGACGGAGGGAGAAGATCTGGTATTGCTGGTTATCTGTTCGGGACGCTTGGCAAGGGTCGGATCTGACAGCGAAGGTATAAGTAATTATTTCTAGATCTGCACGCGGGTTGCCTTTGGAGAAAACGCGTATACACGCGGTTTTGGTACAGTGAAGTAGCGTATGCATAATAAGATTTGATATTTCAGGTTGCTGTTGATTCTGGTGGTTATTGCAGAGTTCTGGGCTCCCGTTTGGGTTCTGTGTTCTTGATGACAGGGTTTCAGTGATTCAGTATTGGGTTGTTTAATGAATTATGATGCAAGTATAAGTTGATGATTGTATTGCAGTAATGTTTATTTTGTACTCTCGGATCCAATCTGAAAATTGATGAAACGTGGTCCCTGAAGGAAAGAAGGTTGTAGGGTCAGCACCTACGTACTAGTAAATGGATCGGCTAGTACAAGAGCTGAGGGGGTTGTAGCTCCCTTCCAGAAGTAGTTGGAAAACGAGAGAGGGTTGTAGCCCTCTGTAGGTTGTAGCCTACGTACTGGTAAAGGACTGCACCAGTACATTGTAAAAGAAGTTTCTTATTAAAGAAGAAAGAGACGAATTGCAGCAGGTGGTTTTCACCCACATTGGGTTTCCACCTTATATCATGGTGTTCATGTGTATGGCTCTTGTGTGATGTTCTGTTCTGCTATACTGCACCCGTTTATTGTTAATATGCTTAATAATGTTCTGATGCATTTACTGAAGATTAAGCTAACTGAATCATAAGATCTCTGGATATACGCTAGTTGCATTAGACACAGTAGCGTGTACACGCGGGTTCACTTAATTGAAGTAGCGTATATGTTTCTGAGTATGAAATTGGAAAGGTTTTACTGATCTGATAATACTGATTCACCCCCCCCTCTCAGTATTATTTCCAACAATTGGTATCAGAGCAGGTCCTTCAGAGGAAGCTTGATCGCTTGAAGGAAAAGATCCATCAGAATGGCTAATCCAGAAAGAGAGGCACACATCAGGCCACCAGTCTTTGACGGGAACAATTTTACTCACTGGAAGATAAGAACCACTACATATCTACAATCACTTGGAGCAGAAATTTGGGGAATCGTAGAAGGAGGATACAAATTCCCATCAGCAACTCCTACAGATCCAACAGAGAAAAAGCAATATGAGCTCAATGCCAAAGTTGTTACTGTCCTATTGAGTAGTTTGACACAATCAGAATTTATGAAGATCATGCATTTCAAATCAGCTAAGGAAATATGGGACAAAATCGTCACAAGCTACGAAGGAGATGATCAGGTAAAAAGAGCAAAGCTTCAAACTCTCGGAATCCGGTATGAAACTCTTAAGATGAATAGTAATGAAAGCATAGCTAATTATTTCCTGCGTATGGATGAGATTGTGAATTGTATGAGGGATCTGGGTGAAGAATTTGAGGAAGTTGTCTTAGTTGAAAAGGTTTTGAGATCTCTGTCTGCTAACTTTGATTCTAAAGTATCTGCCATAGAAGAAAAGGAGAATGTGCAGAAAATCACCATGTCACAGCTTCACGGGATCTTAACTGCTTTTGAAATGCGACAAGAGGTACCACCAGAAGCCGCATTCGAAGTGTCAGAGGAAGAAGATGA
This sequence comes from Pinus tabuliformis, assembly GCA_031772625.1. Lineage (NCBI taxonomy): Eukaryota > Viridiplantae > Streptophyta > Pinopsida > Pinales > Pinaceae > Pinus > Pinus tabuliformis. The sequence continues at coordinate 1,005,058,585 of CM062811.1, forward strand.
GGTAAATTTTGTCAAGAATCTTGAACGGGGAACTGGACGGTTCAAAGGTAAGCTACCTTTCAAATGTTTTCTATGTGGTAGAGTTGGTCACGATGCTGCTAGATGCCCTCATAACAAAGGAAAGATATCTGAAGAAGATGGTAGAAGCTATTATACCCATATTACAAGTTCATTCAATGATAGTGAAGATATTAGAAGTCTCATGGCACATGAAAAGAAGAATGCTTCATCCAATAATAGCAAAGATATTAAAAGTCTCATGGCACATGAAAAGAAGAATGCAGAAACTGAAGAAGTTACCAAATTAAATGAACAATTGGAGACAGTAACCAGGGTAAGGGAGAAATTGCAGGATGTAGTAAAGGATCAGAGCATAACTATTCAAAGGCTTGAATCAAAGATCCTCTCTCTAAAAGAAGATCTTAAAAAATCAAGAGAACAGAACAGAGAAGCTCTTGAAGATCAAGAACATGAAGTGATCAAACTAAAGCGACAAGTGGAAGAAGGAAGAAAAGCTGAAGAAGACCTAAGGAATCAGTATCTGAAAAAGGAAGAACAAGATCAAGTTGAGGTAAATATCTTGAAAGGTAAACTAGAAGAAAAGGATAAGCTTTTACGATTTCAAGATAGTACTAAAGTCTTGGATGATATTCTTAATAGCCAAAGGTCTCCTGCTATCAAAACTGGTCTTGGTTTTCATGAATATGTTGAAGGTGAATCTAGTTCACAAGGTGAGGCAAGAAATTCTAAGGAGAAATCTGAAATGCTCAACAAGGGACAACCAAGGAAAGAAATTCCTCAAGGAAGATCCTTTAATCCTAACTATGGACGTGATAGACGATTATCTCCTCCACTGAATAATGTTGAATGTCTTGTATGTCATAATCTTGGACATGTTGCAGCCAGATGTAGAAGTAGAATGGTTCAAGACCATTACAAAAGATCATTGCATCCCAGGTATTTCAGAGGATATTGCTTTGCCTGCAATGCATATGGACACAAAGCAATTGATTGTGATAGAAGGAACATGAAATATGTAAGATGTTATACATGCAACAAATATGGACATAAAGCAAGGGAATGCAGGAGCAGATTTCAAAATTCAAAACAAGAGGACCATACATCATCACAGTTCCAGGAATTGAAGAAGACAGAGACAGAAAAGTGTGGCATAACTCAGTCAGCTGACATAACAGACACAGGGGAATCTGAAAGTAATGAATTTCAGTATTCCTTGCATACGCTGATATAATGAAGACATGTCGCGTATATACGCGAGTTACAGGCTGCAAAGTCACGTATATGAAGAAAGGGCAGCAGAACAGACCCAGGTTCAGTCATGGTTGGCTCAGGCTCAGGGGGAGCAGAACAGACTCAGGAAATGGTTGGCTCACACTCAGGGGGAGCATATACTTCAAATAATTCATTGTTGGCATTATGGTTAGAAGTTGCTGATGAAACTAAATGATACATCTTGTTGTTTGATCAAAGGAATAGTATTGCAGACTGATGCTTATGATACAGATCTGAATGGCTGGTCTTAGAACCTGCATCTGCTCAGGGGGAGCATGGATAGATTGGTACACTTTGGCATAAACAAAGGGGGAGCCAAATCAGAAACTCTAGCATGTACTCAGGGAGAGTATGGACAGCAGTATTGACAACAGAAGGTATACCAAAGAAGAAAATATCTTGGTCCGCCCTTTGCCCTTGATGTCAAAGGGGGAGAGTGACCTAGTGTGGTGGTTGCCATCAAGTCCAAAGGGGGAGATTGTTGGCATTATGAGACAAGTGTTGTCCTTGATGGCAAATCACACTGATGACAAATCATAGTGCAGAAGGATAGCAGCAAGGAATTGATGATCAGACTACAAGTATGAAGAGAAAATATATACACGCTGGTTCACTATATACCAAGTCGCATATACAAGCAGGTTCACTATATACCAAGTCGCGTATACGCAGGTTCGCTATATACCAAGTTGCGTGTACACACAGGTTGGCTTCAGTAAAAGAGCGTGTATGTAGAAAACTTATCTTTGGTCCGTGACGGTTAGTCCTTGGAAGTTGTGCGTATGGTTTTGGACCATGGTGTCTCGAGGGACATGTTGATCCCTAGTTTTGAAGTTGATGGTATTGTGTTACTATGGTTTTGGCCCGTGGTATTGTGAAGGGCCTAAGGCTATATAAGTAGAAGATCATTAGGCAAAGGTGTATGTATTGTGTATCTGACGGAGGGAGAAGATCTGGTATTGCTGGTTATCTGTTCGATACGCTTGGCAAGGGTCGGATCTGACAGTGAAGGTATAAGTAATTATTTCTAGATCTACACGCGGGTTGCCTTTGGAGAAAACGCGTATACACGCGGTTTTGGTACAGTGAAGTAGTGTATGCATAATAAGATTTGATATTTCAGGTTGCTGTTGATTCTGGTGGTTGTTGCAGAGTTCTGGGCTCTGGTTTTGGTTCTGTGTTCTTGATGACAGGGTTTCAGTGATTCAGTATTGGGTTGTTTAATGAATTATGATGCAAGTATAAGTTGATGATTGTATTGCAGTAATGTTTGTTTTGTACTCTCGGATCCAGTCTAAAAATTGATGAAACGTGGTCCCTGAAGGAAAGAAGGTTGTAGGGTCAGCACCTACGTACTAGTAAATGGATCGGCTAGTACAAGAGCTGAGGGGGTTGTAGCTCCCTTCCAGAAGTAGTTGGAAAACGAGAGAGGGTTGTAGCCCTCTGTAGGTTGTAGCCTACGTACTGGTAAAGGACTGCACCAGTACATTGTAAAAGAAGTTTCTTATTAAAGAAGAAAGAGACGAATTGCAGCAGGTGGTTTTCACCCAGATTGGGTTTCCACCTTATATCATGGTGTTCATGTGTATGGCTCTTGTGTGATGTTCTGTTCTGTTATACTGCACCTGTTTACTGTTAATATGCTTAATAATGTTCTGATGCATTTACTGAAGATTAAGCTAACTGAATCATAAGATCTCTGGATATACGCTAGTTGCATTAGACATAGTAGCGTGTACACGCGGGTTCACTTAATTGAAGTAGCGTATATGTTTCTGAGTATGAAATTGGAAAGGTTTTACTGATCTGATAATACTGATTCACCCCCCCCTCTCAGTATTATTTCCAACATTCTATGTATCTTTTCCTATTTTAATTTATGATTGGGTATAATCTGCAAGTATACTATTTTTTTGTTGCGCGAACTCATGTGAATACTTTGTATAAATAAATATAACATAAGACATCCAAGTACATGAAGGCAATTAACTGGTACAGGAAGACAAGTAAGATCTCGGGAAATAGTGCAGAGCGCTGCTTTAGCAGCGCAGAAGCTCCACAACCTCTGGTTAGGGTTGCACGAAGGCAGTATATCAGGGCGTGAGGAATAGGGAGGTATGTGAAGTGGCCTATGCACAGGGACAAATAGTGCGACCAGCCGAACCTTTCAGACATATCAAGGGTGTGGAAGCTTGGCTCCAGCACCCTCCCATACTACTTCAGGTGAGACCTTAGTCCGTGCTCCGCGGACTGTTGCCGAAAGGGCCAGTAGTATAGGGATTTGTTTGGCTAATTAACTCCGAACCTGGGTCAAGCCCCAACAAGCCAACAAACGGTTTTGTTGCTGGGACCAGGATCTGCATAGAGATGTCTGATGTCGTATCATTGGAATTCGACAATGAAAGGAATTGAAGATTTGTTGGATAGGAAGATTCACGAGTTCACGGTGCAGGAAAATAGGAATCTATGACTATCAAAGGAGGAGTGGTTAGACTGCTACTTACATAAAGAGATCCATGAAATTTTCTTTGCATCCTACCCCACTAAGTTGTGCGAGTGGATTGTGAAGTTGGCATATAGCCAAGGAAGGTGTAAACTCGACAAACCTATTGTGTGGACTCCAGAATTGGTGCGCAGACTAGAAGCATCAAAAGATAAGATCGCACACGCTGTTGTTCATTGGATCGATCAAATCATAGGAGGACTTATCACCGAATTCACTGTAGATACATCAGCCAATTATAGTGAGGCAGAATGATGCTTCCTCAAAGGACCGCAAGGTAAGTACGTTAAATCTTTAAACACTTGGATTAAAATACTACTGTGTGAAAAATAGGTTATGTGAATAAATTGATGTTTGGGGCTACGTGAAGTGGGAAAATCTACAGAAACGAAGGTAGCACAAAACTAGAAACTAGCCCCTTGATTTCACCTCTATGAGGGGGTGAAGAAGAGCTCGCAAAGGTCTTGCCAAGAAGTGTGATCATTCTAATAAGGCAGAGAATTCCACACATACCACCCCCACCAACAACACCGCTAGTTTCACTGTCTTCACCCTTGTCTTCACCCATACCACCTCTGCCACCATCGTGAAGAAGTATGGAAAGCGCAGTAAAGCTACCAGTGTTCAAGGGAGTAGGGAATGAATATTTAGACCAGTTTTGGTTCATGATAAAAGCTGTATGGGAAGCACAGGGAGTCACAGATGACAATATAACAAAGGCAACGTTGCTCAGCGCTTTGCAAGATCGCATGCTGACTTGGTACATTAAGAATTCCAATGATAATCTAAATGCGGGGATCATGGATATCCAAGCTTCACTAAGCAAATGATTTCATAGGCCAAAGTCTGAGGCACAGTCGATCATTAGGTCCAAGGAAATCACAATGTTATCAGGCGAGACCCCTTGGGAGTTGGATGAAAGACTAAAGTGCATAATTCATGAAGCTAACATGACGTTAACAGATGGGCAACACTGTGAATGGTTTGTAGCATCGTTAACACCACATCTACGCAACATGTTGTCACAACAAAGGATAACCACTCAGGCTGAGGCCTTGGATGTCACGATGAGATTGCATGAGACCCCGATACAAGATCCCAACTTGGGAGCTTAGCAGATTCACCCGTAGTTAAAAACTTGTGCCTTGAAATGCAGAGTTTGAAACAAGACAGGACAACCAGCCCAAAGATGCGTGATGATGTATGGTGCATAAAATGCAAGGGCCAGGGGCATGACAAGGACCACTTCCTGGTGTTCGCAAATTACCTTGCAGGAGGAGGGCCAATGCCATTAAGACCGGAGGCACAAGTAGGACCAAGCACAGTGCTTGCACTATGATGTGGGATTTGTCAGATAGGAGGAAAGCATGCTACAAATAATTGCCATCTATTATAGAAGTATACACATAATTCACAGCAGTTGTTTTGTCATTTCTGTAGGTCAGTGGGACATGATGAGTGCACCTGTAAAAGTTATGAGTTGATGATGGATCAAACTACTACATACAGAGTTCAGGCCAAAACACAGCCCCTCGATCAAAATGCAGGAATGATGCGCACTGGATTTTAGGGGTGCAGACGAGGCCAAGGTGGAGGGGGACCAGGAAGAGGTCACAGAAAGCAGATATTTTACAATTTTGGAGGGCCAAGGTATTATTCCCACAATTGTATGAATCCAACACGACCATCATGCTTGTATTATACGTTGTTTGATCATGCGATGGAGGATTGTCCCATACTGATAGCGAGGTTGCGTGATAAAGGAGCACTCCAACCTCCCCCGACACAAAACCTGCAAATGATGAGGTCTGAGCTGTGTGACGAAGACCCTAAAGTAAATATCATGCTTTGGAGTGGAATTACGGCAGGGGATGACAAAGGAAAATAGCCTAAAGAAATTACTTAGGTTTGCAAGGCTCCAACGAAGGAACCAGAATTGGATTTGGAGCGTGCTAAGGAGACCTTCATGGAAGCTAAGAGGATCTTCGTTGATGCCTCCACTTCAGGAAGTAAAGACAGACTGGAGCCATAAATGGACCCATTGATTCTCACTACATTCTTGGAGACATGCATGAAGTTGCTGCATGACAACAAGGCTGTAAAGGGTCTGCAACAACTCATAACTAGATGCGCAGGGATTGCACCAGGAGAACCGCGCATAGTTCGGAAGCTCGGGAAACACACAATGCAAACAAGAAGGGAGATGAGTTTGACCGCGTAGATTGGGGAATATGAGATGGACCAAGTGATTCTGGATTTAGGACCACATGTGAATGTCCTGCCAAAGCAGACATGGGAGCGCATGGGCAGGCCTGCACTGAAAAGGTCTCCTATCCAACTGTGAATGGTGAACCAACAAAAGATCCTACCTATGGGGAGATTGTAGGGAATCATAGTAGATATCGAAGGAGTAAGCATGCTAGTAGATTTCGAAGTGATAGAGATTGTTGATGACAGCAATTCCTACCCCGCGCTATTAGGAATAGATTGGGCCACTAACATGAATGGAGTGATAAATCTGAAGAAGTGTAAGATTATTTTTAAGAAAAAGTATCTGCACGTAGTGGTACCTTTAGATCCTATAGAAGGATCACGCTACACGAAGCCAGTGCACGACAATGATTTGGACTGCATCTACAAGATAAACGAACGGGACTAAGACTGGGTAAATCAAATCGCGGATGGCTGAATCTCATGGGAGCGAAAAAGCTCCTGCACATTAGATTCTGACAAGGATATAGAACAATCGCAGAACTGGTTACACGAGATAACCACACTCAACTGTAACATGATGACGATATCACTATGTTGTGTAGCAATAGAGGTAAGAGATATGCCTATGTATGATGGGTTAAGTGAGGGGGATGGCTTCCTGAACATATTTGAAAGAGAAGTGTTGGAACAACAATGCTTTGACGCTCTGAAATGGGTACTGTGGGCTACACCCGCATGATGGTGGGGTACGCACCAAAGAAGTTTTGAGGATTGGCGTGACTGCAGAAAGATGATGCACACATGGTTTGGGAAGCCTTAAATGCGATTAACAAACAAGATTGTTGGACAAAACAGTCTGTGCACCCACCTATCCAAGTGGATACAGGCATATGGTGCGAAACCTACACGAATGAACATAGTCCTCATGGTATGAGACACGATCAGTAAGTAGGTGCGAGCAAGGTAATGGTGTGAACAACCCCTCCGATTGGAACCACGGAGTATGGAAAGACCAAGTGCACAGAAGGATATCCACATGGAAGCCTTTAACAAAGTACGTGAAGTGCTGAACAAGGTCCACAATGCGAAGTGAACTGACCGGGACCTGCACGTACCAACGGTTCTATGGGCTTATAGCACCATGCACAAGAACCTGACCGCCCAGGCACCACCAAGGCTGGAGTATAAAGCAAACACTGTAAGTGCTATAGTACATGAAAAGACTAGACCACGCATGATAGCACTGGTAGATACGATAGTTGACGAAACCTTGGAAGAAGAAATCCAACAAGGAAATTCTAGTCTCCAAAAACTTGAGAAAGAAAGGGTGCGATTAAGGAAGAAAAGCACTCTAGTAGATGTTGAAGTCAAGAAGCTAGAGGACGAGATAAAGGAATATTTTCTTGGTAAAAAGACCAGGGTGATAAGACAGGATGTGCATGATCACACTGATAAGTTTGAGGACTATCGCCATGAATTGATTGGTCTGATGCCTTGGCTTGAACCACACATTACTAAGCGAATCAACCAGGGTAGTGCGTTGCAGATGATAAAGTGCGCGATGCCACCTGTAATAATAAAAGGTGGATATTTTGCAGGAAAAATGATGGATGACAAGATGAAACTCTATACAAGTGGTGTGACCACTTGACTAGCTAAGGGAAGTATAGTCTTAGCACTCTAGGCAGTTGAAAGGAAGCATGGGACTATAAACTATTCTGCCCAGGAGCTGCACAATGTTGGAGTTGCACACAGAAGCAAAGAATCACAAGGTTCTCAACCACGCATGGGGGCTAAGCTACCACGCGGGTTGGCGAGAAAGTGACCATTGAAGTCACTATTCATGATGGGATGCTTGACTTGAGACCAAATGGAGCGGGTGGCAGGCATTTAAGACACGATTTATGGGTAAGATTTGGGAAAATTTTCCACCAAGGGAGCATTAATGAACCAGATTTGGGGGGAAAAATCAAATTCAAATGCAAAAAGAGCTATAAATTACAAAGGGCTGCCCAACAAACAACACTTGGTCATTTGCAAATTGAGCTATTAAGCAGAGCCCTGTTTGTTTTATGTCGAGATTTGATTGAGCCCCTAAATTTGCGAGTGATAGATTTATAGATGGACACGATGGCAGTAGCTGAGGAAGTTATGGAAATAACAGAAATTACCGCCGCAGAGGCTGCGTAGGCCCTGACTGTGGGGGATGCTCCAGAAGGTGCCGAGATTGTGGCAGAAATCCTGAAATCACTGCGCAAGCTAAGACCAAAGAATGACAAACAAGCGATGGTTCCCGTATGTGTGTCCCTAAGGAACCCACTGTGCACCAAGTTGTTGATGGAGGAGAAGGTGAAAGCCATAACCATAAAGACCGATGAGGAAGAAGAATACCTGGAGAACCTTATCCTCGAAGAAGACGAGGATGAAGGCATGGAGGAGGAAACTAAGCATACACACCTTATGAAAAAGTTGACCGCCTATGTCCCCCCGTGGAAAGGGAAGGCTAAAGTGCTCAAGGACCTTGACAAGACCAAGAGCTCGCTCTAGACCCCACTCCTCCTAGACAACATCATTTTTTAGGGCACACACCTGAGACATGTGTCGAGTTTAAAATTTGAATATTGGGACCGCGCTGACCATGAGAAGTTCCCTCACATCAAGACCTCACACCTCATGAAGCCCAAGCAAAAAAATGCAGTGGGAGTTACAAAATTAGAGCCATGAAAGTGGTTGCGCAAAGTGGAAAAGGCCGGGTTACTTAACCTGCTCTGGGTGCCGCATTTCCACCACGTTGTTAGTGTCAGCATTTTCACACTACCATCAGTGATTAAAATCTGCTCTTTTGCATTTTCATGTTAGGAGTCCCATATTGATGAGTTTGCATTCCATTAGGTCATGGATCTACTGATGGTGGTAACCACTTCAGTTTTTCCCTCATGATCTGTACTTATTGATCCTCTTCCATATATTTCAGTCATGGCTCATGTTCCCTTTGCAATTCATTTCATTAGGTCTTAGGGTTTGGTCTCATTAGGTTTTAGGGTTACACCAAAGTCAAAATTTGATGAATAAATTACAATAATGATCATCAAGGACATGAGGAGGCTGATAATGATTGGTAAAGCCATAATTTGTCATTTTGAAAGCCTAATGTAATTCTCACCTCAAACCTTGTTTTGAGGTGAAAATAGAGTATTTTGTTTTTATCTTCATTTCTTATGTAATTTTATGTTTCCATATGTAATATTGGTTCCCAGCTGCTCCTAAGCATCTAATGGTGTTTCCAAGCACCTGCCACGGCAAAAATCAAGTCATCATAAGCACCAATTCACCTGCAAAAGTGAAAGAGAACAAGCACTAAACCTTAATTTCCTCTCCCACTGAGCTAGGGTTGGATATGGGAGCAGAGATGTCTGAGAAGAGGAGGCATAAGGGATATCAGAAGGTATGAGGCTATTTCATATCATCAAACATCAGGTCTCCATCATTTGTCAAGAAGTCATTCCAAGGAATAACCCATTCACCACACATAAGGGATGATTTTTCTTAAAATTGTGTTTCTAAGCAAGAAAAGATGCATTTGACAAAAGTGAGAGAGGTTTTTGTCCATCATTGACCCAAGAAGAAAGAAATATTTCAATTTTTACCTAGGTGTCATGGTTTTAGAGAAATGTCAAAAATACAGTTGCTACAAGAGAGTTGATGCACCTCTAGAGTGACCTTTGTAAAATCAATTTTTCTCCTAGATGGAATGACCAAATGACTTTCTTGATGAGACAATTGATAACTAGGCACAAATAGCTTTCCAAGGAGCTACCATGAGCTCAATTTGGAGTTGCGTAAGACCTTCAAAGGTTGATTGCAACATCACTGTGCATTTTGGCAGCCTCATTCTGCACATTTTGTCCAGTCTTGGGAGATTGGACTTTTGACATGGAAAATGAACTCCAAATTGAAAAATTCAAGATGTTCTGGAAAGTAGACTCGACAAGATTTCCAACGAGCTATTATATGCCCAATTTGGACACTGGGAAGGCCTCCAAACGTTTCCTGCAAAATGCATTGCGCTTTGAGAGGGTGGCGCTGCACTTTGAGGCAAAATTTCCAATGCAAAAAACAACTAGCGCCGCACTTTGAGAAAGGCGCTGTGCTTCTGTAGGGTGGCACTGTGATTTGGCCAAAAAAGAAAAAAATCACTCCAAACTTCAAATTTCACTCAAATTTCCTCCAATTTCATGTTTTGCAAGTAAGTACTCCCTCCTATACAGTGTCGAGATTGCACATCTCATGTTTTGAACCTCTCCTCCATTCTTATTGCTAAACCCTAATCCTTCTCCATAAAACCCTAATCTCTTTTTTCATTTCACTAAAACCCTAATCTGTTTTTCCATTTCACTGTTTAGCCTCAAAACTCAAGCCTTTCACTTATCATTTCCTCCATCCTCACCTTCTTTTCATCACTTATATTTCAATCCCATAAACCCTCCTTTAACCCTTACATTTTGTGTCCTAACCTCATAGATTCACTCATAAACTCTAGGGCATACCCTTCACACCATTTACATTGTCCCATCTACATGATTGTAAACATTTGTGAAATTAAACAGTTGGTTTCAATGGACAGAGGAAGTGATTCTGACTATGATGAAGAGACAGTTGGGCCTTCAACTCATGTGGAAACAGGAGATGAACACCAAGAGACAAAAACTACTAAGATATCGGTGTTCTTGACATGTCAGAGAGGGTCAAGGAAGTTGTTTGCAGCTGCCAGGTAGGTGTTTACTCCACAAGGTGTGGAAGGGGCTTTGCCTTCTTCGTCAGCAAAATAGGTATAGGTTGAGCAGCTGAGCAAAGGCAAGGAGAAGATACTGGAGGATGACTTGGATGATGAATAAGAGAGGGAATTTTAGTTAGAAGAGCATGATGATGAGCCACAACACCATACCCATCATGGAGTAGAGAACATTGATTTAGAAAGCCAATATGAAACTAAGCTCAAAACATGCTTATGATGGAAAAGGATGCACACATTCGAATGTTGATGGACATTATAGCAAGGGGTAGATATATCATCACATATTTAGAGTAGGAGAACAAATAGTTGAATGATAAGCAGGTCCTCATGGAACTTGAAATTCTGAAGATGAAGAAGCAAAGTGACAAAGAAGCTCATGTCTCTTTGACTCCCATTGAGCAAGAAATTGAACAAGATCAGGAAACTTGGCTTGATAGGGTTAACATGCATCTTGAAGGATTAATTGACAAGGCCAATAGAGACAAGAAAATGCTCCAGCACATGGCATATCACTACATGACCCACAATAAAATTTGTAAGATGAGGATTAGAAAATTGAAGGCAAGGCTAAGGAGAGCTTTGGAGGGCAAAAAGAAGCAAGATAGATTGAGAATGTTCGCTGAATCCTCCCTAGTCCATCAAAGTAGTTGATGGTTGTGTCCCATGCCAAATTTGGGCAAATTTTGAAGAGTTTTTGCATTTTTGCAATTTTGAAATTTTTAACACATGAAATTTGCCCAAAAGCGCTGGGCTTTTTCCTGAGGCCTCAGATGGAGAAAAGGTTTGCATATTTGGATTCAGCATGATGAGAACATACTCTTTGGAAATTTTCAGAATTTTTGGAGCAAATTTGGGTCACCAAAAGGTCCAAAAATACCAAAACATGACCTTTTTGCCTCTTTTTGGACACACGGAAGCAGTCTTGGGAGATTCAAGTTTTGAGGGGACAAATGACCTCCAAATTTAAAAATTCCAATTGTTCCAGAAACTAGACTTGAAGGCCTTTCCAATGAGCGATCATGATCTCAATTGGGCTAAGGAGAAGGCCTCCATAAGCAAGTGGAATGTGGCGCTGTGCTTTTGACCAGTGGCATTGCGCTTTTGACCAATTTGCTCAGAAAATCAAAATTTCGCCTGTTTTGATTGTGGATTTGTCTTCTCTATCCTCATGGATGTTTTCACTCATTTTATTAATGACATGGCATGTAAATGTGATGGTAAATGGTGTTAGAAGGTATATTCATTAGTTAGAGGTGGTTTTGAGGCTAATGAATCAGTTTCCCTACTTATAGAGACAAGTTGTTTGACTGCCTATATTCCAATTCTTAGTTGGGAAATGGTTGAAACTGCTCCTCTTCTCATGGATTCGACCCCTGATGGTTAGGATGAGTAGTTTTGATGTCTATATTATGTATTTTCTTTGTCATTAGCAAGGGTTGGATTCACTTGGATGCTCTGAACAGTATTGTACATCATTGTAAGCAGTTTGGCAAGGAAATTAATAGGAGTTGCAGCTATTTTTATGGGATACCTGTGGTATGGTGTTTTTGCATAGTTTCTTCTTTTGTTATCATTTTTTTTACATGTTTATGTGTGCCATCATCTATTTCACTGCTTCTAACTGAATGATATCAAGATAAATAGGTAGAATTCATTGTTTACAATGCTCTACCTTGGGAAACCATTTAGTATTCTATGTTTTCTGTTGTTTGAGAAGGATACATGATCTATACATGCCCTCCTCAGCTCCTCACTAGTCTTAGACATCTCACCTCACTCAATTACAAGTGTAAAAGCCTATACCTACCTTGCCCCATAGAACACCTTGTGTTATGACCTAATTTCCCAAACCCAAATTGCCTAGCTCCATCTGATCCAGTAAAAAACCAACAAAATCAATCAAAACCCTTGAGCTACTATACCTAGCATAAAATCTTATTCATAATCTAGTCAGCTTGACTAAGATTCATAAGGAGAGAGCCTTCTCTCGACTTGGTGGGGCTAACTACCAGGTTAAGCTTGGTTTGTGGTTACCCTAGAATTTCCTTCCTTCAACCTGAGGTCAATCTAGGCTCTAACACATGCCCCAATAACAAATTTCAGGCAGCTACTTTTCTTGGTGTATGATGGGTGCTTATGGCTGGAGGAGCCCATCCCCATCATGACAGACTTGATTCACCACATTACTTGGCTTCCATGCAAAGGCGAGGACCCCGCAAACATCTCAGAGGGGAATATAAATGACTTGGCCATCACAAAGGCCATGAAGAAGAAATACAAGCTGGCGAAGAAGAAAAGGGGCTACACCATATCAAACATAAATGATAAAGAAGTGAAAGTGGTGACCCAAATACTAGCCGGTAAGGTTATGCACAAGTGCCGTGCGGACGAAGTACCCGCACTGATGGTAGGACTTGTGGAACAGTGCGTGGAGGGGGTTCAGTTTAACTTGTCCGAGTTCCTCTGCAAGGAATTATTGGAGAATTGTTGCGAAGCTTAGGAACAGGGCAAAATGTTCCACTATGCATGGCTTATGCTATCCATAGTACTTGTGGCAGGGGAATTGCCAGAAGATAGTCAATTCCCCACAATTGACAGGGATCTACTGGAGGCCGCAAAGTATGTTTCGCTCTGGGCCACAAAGGATGCCAATAGGATACGCGACAGTGAAATATTTTGGGTGTTCATGGAGATGAACCTTAGAATGGGGATCAACTATAAGCCGCGATTGTCGCCCATTGTCTATAAAAACCTGCAAAGTTTTGTGAAATTTAAAGCAGACATCCATAGAATATACATCAAAGCGCGCAAGGACCTAGCCAAGAAATGGAGAGAGCTACCCTTTGTAGCCACAGATGATGTAATCTTTAACATACTGGAGACATGGCCACTGGAATGGTGCACTCCACACATCGCGAAGATAGAGAAGTTGGCAGCACAAAGGAAGAAAGAAGAGGCCAAACTGTGCATCGCACAATTGGCAGAAAAGAGAAGGAAGGAGGCAGCAACAGCAAAAGCGCGGGCAGCACGGGACACTGTACAAACAACAACTGAATAGGAAAAGGCCACAACAAAAGCAACAACACAGGAGGCAGCCAAAAAGGTACGGGAGGGCCAAATGTCGCCTTCGCATGGGTAGGAAGAAGAGGAAGAAGAGGGAGGCGCGGACCCACAAACCACGTCAACATAGTTGAAATGCCAGCACCCAACCGAGCAGACATGGTCGTGCAAGAAGGTTAAGGCGTCGAAGTTGTCTATTGACCTGATCACCTTGACTGAGGGTGATCTGCACAACATCAGCGAGAAAGTGTGCGATGTCACCTCTGAGGCCCTCCAAAATTTTATGCAGGAGAATGAGATTATGTTGGGGGCCCTCAGAGCGCAGCTGTTGGAGTTGTAGGTGCACCCTCCTTAGGTTGGTACCCTTTTGACCAGCCTCGAAATCGAAACAATGGAAGCAAAATAGATATTGTGCACTCGGGTGACGAATACCATAGTGCTGCCAGAAGGGGCACTAGTAACAATAAATGAGGCCGACAGGCCTATGGTTAATGCACTGAAGTGTCTTAGCATCAACATGGCTGCACTCACATGGGAGATCTTATACATTCTACAGGATGGGATAACTATAGAATTGTGAGCTAGGGAGAGCCGCGCACTACAAGTCCTTAGCGAGCAAAAAATCAACATGGAACAGTTGAGCTTGCAACATGATGAAGTGCTGTCACAAAATCAACAACTGGTACAGGTAATAGATGAAGCTTGTCAAAGCATCTCAGAGCTGGCCATCCTAGGAGACACACCATCAGAGGCACACATCCATAGGTTAGCAACAGGGGTGCATGAGGCGCGGGAGGAAATGACAAAGGTTCAGCTGGAGCTAAACCTTCAGATCGCTTAGCTGCGGTTAAAGGCACAATTATCCACCCCACCCTAAGTCAGAGAACAGCACGCCAGTGCTATTACTGAGGGACTAGATGAGATTAGTAGTGTAGTGCGAGACTGCACCAGCTTGTTGGAAGAGTCATTTGAAGTCCTCACAAATCTGTAGGAGGATCTCAACATCCAGCGCTTAGAGATAGAGGTGCGAGAACTCTAATAATAGTATGATAGCGTCAAAGGAATTGCACAGATGGTGTTATATACCTAGGGGGGATAATATGGGGTACCAAGGGAGGTACCCAAGGTAATAATGTAATAATGGGATGGGCCATAGTAATAAATAAAGTGGTTAACCCATGTCATGTAAGGGACCACAAGTAGTTAATAATAATGTAATGGGCCCATGGTATTAGTTGATGGTATGAGGGAACCATTGTAATGACCCATGGTATTGTATGTATGAGGCCTATATAGAGGCTAGAGACTTCACTTGGGATATAGTGAAGGAATATTGTATGAACAGGCATATGGCTTGTGGAGTGTTCTCCTTCCTTAAGGAGTGAATGTATGGTGTTGCCCTACCTTAAGGGTTTTGAGATTAATAAAGAAGCATTCTATTTATTTTGATCTTGTTCTTATTGGGTATATTTTTTATTTCTCATATATTCTGGGTTAGATATACAACAATTGGTATCGGAGCACTTTCTTGGGCAAATCGTGGAGAATTTTTTTTATTTTATTTTATTTTTTGCAAGGTTTCGGGGGCGGCGAGTTTGCAGATCAGATTTGTAAGTTTTGGTGCAAGATCTGTAAATTATAATTGCAGATCTGGATTCTATGTGAAAAAATACCCGATTTCAAAAAAAAAATCGGTCGAATCGGAGTCCAGATGAAGGAGATATCGCTGATTTAAAATCAGTGGTGTTGTAGACAATTGTTCGGGGCAGCGAATTTGCGGCACAGATCTGGACGTCTTGGTGCAATATATGCAAAATCTAATTGTAGATTTGGATTCTATGTGAAAAAACACTCAATTTCAAAAAAAAATCAGTTGAATCAGAGTCCGGATGAGGGAGATATCGCTGATTTAAAATCAGCTCTTTTTTGCAGAAATTTTGGTGACGGCGGGAGAGTTGCAGCGCAGATCTGAAATTCTAGTGCCTGTATCAATATTTCTATCACATGGGCAGATGTAGATTGGTTGTTCCATTTCCCAAAACAGGTCATAATAGGGATTCTGAACAATATTGACTAAACTATGACAATTTCAAATTTTCGCCTAGTGTGTGTTTTTTTTTCAAAACTCTCTTCATGGCTTCTAGCAAGGTTCTATGTTTTACAGGAACAGATAATGGTCCTACTATTGAAGAATGCATAAAAGAACACAAGTTATTATGGAAACCTCATTGGAGAACTTTTATAGTGTTTAATTTTAAAGATGAGGCAGCCACATGGTGGGGATTGTTAGCTTTGCTATGCCAGAGGATCCATGGTGGCTGTTGAAATCTTCAAATTATGGCCAAAAACCTCCCTCCGATCAAAAAAAATGTAAGAGGAAAGTCCTTGAAGGGGCGGAAATACATTATCGGGAGGCACAATTGCTCTAAAATCATTAACAAATTCAAAAAACAGGCTTAGGGATCTGCTGTAATCTCGGCCGTTGGATCTGGCCAATCAACGGTCCAGATCGCGTCGGCATTTCGCAATCGGAGGAGGCAGGCAGCGGCAGCGAGGTGGTATCGCTGATATCGCTATCGGCGTATCGCAATGGAGGATTGACAAGGGGGCGGGGCTTTAAACATATGCATACCTCCGACCCGATGGGCCGGACCCGACGACAACACAACACTCCATTTCATATTTTTCAAGTCCGCACCCTTAGCGTTTTCAATGTATTTTATGTATTTTGTTTATATAAAGAAAATACAAAAGGGAGCCTTGATGCCTCGCGATGCGAGAAGTCCAGACCCAATATCATTCAGCGCTCCATTTTATAAACTTTCAAGTCCGCGCTGAGGCCATTTTCATTGATTTTGGGCACGTTTTCTGTGTATTTTTCAAATTTCAAGGAACAGAGGATCGGCCGGCTACTATACGCGACTGTGACCCGAGAGGCGACCCGATAGAGGAGTTATGCATGAATGAGCCTTTGGTGCTCAAATGAGGCAAAGGGGGCACAATTTCTCAGCGGCGTGGAATGTGTTAAAGCAAGCATGGGGCAGTACAGCGCAGCAGCGGCTGCAATTAATTCACAACATGGCCGCATGGAAAGAGGACATGCCTTGGGCAGATAGCAGCAATTATCAGTCATGGACTTCGTCCATATCACACGCCACCTGCTCAGAGAAGAACCGCCGAACTGCAGAAAGGGTCAATTTATTCATTAAAGCATGCAGATCGTAGCAGAGGCCCATTTTTAACTGTAAATGTGGTTGGTGGCCATTTATGGGCTCCTCCACGCATCACCAGCAGAGCAATTTTGTAAACAAACTCCATATATACCCAAAAGAGGGATGTAATAAGGTTGATGAGTGTTAGATGAAGAGAACCCTGTTGTAAGGTTCAACTTCTGGAGACTGTAACTACTTTGTAACCTGCAGCGTCTGGTCTTCATTTCCAGCTAATACAAGCTTCTTTTGCTGTTTATTGCTCACTTTCCACTTCTCTTTCTTGTTCCAGGCTGTGCCTATTTGCATTTGTTCTATTGCTGTGAATGTTTAGCATCAGAGGGGCTGTCATCCCACCTTTGTGTTAGGATTTAGCATGTATCATAGAACATGTGTGCAGGTTTCTGGTTTTTAATACATAGAGAGCTGTCATCCTGTCTGTGCATTAGAAACTAGATTTACAAACCTCTTAACTGGTTGCAGCCGGCCATCACAGGGTCCTGTGCATCTGCTGGTGTGGTCAGTCTTCTCCATTATCACCTTATCCTCAAACTGTGAGTAATAGGTGGTTAAAAGCCTTGTAGTCTGGGGGTGTTCACCCATGTCTGGGGTCAATCATAGTAGAAGTGGTTATCTGGCTTGAATATGCAGCATTTGTTCCATTCATCCACCATTTATCCAACTATATTTGGTTGAATTTGTAATGTTCCTGAGCATCACCGATAAGCAACCTAGGTGAGTTTCTTGGGGTGATAACATTAAATGGCGTCGTTGCCAGGGAGAGGAGAATCAAAGCTCAGCTTCCCTGGGAGAACGACACAGCTTCAAACTTTGATGACAGACAAGGTTTGAACATAGATTTTGGTTGTAATCATCTGTCTGGCGACTCCACTGGAGGAAGGCCATCCTTTGGCGACTCCACATTGAAGTTCTGGCGCAGTTCGTGAAGCTTGCTCGGAGAAATCTTCAGAAATCACTAGCTGGCCAGTGCCTAATCCTGAG
Source organism: Pinus tabuliformis (assembly GCA_031772625.1). NCBI lineage: Eukaryota > Viridiplantae > Streptophyta > Pinopsida > Pinales > Pinaceae > Pinus > Pinus tabuliformis. The sequence continues at coordinate 1,005,076,661 of CM062811.1, forward strand.
AAGATCGTTAATCGAAGAAAATATTGTAGAAGGAGCATCAGGGTCAGGTAAGCCTTAAAGAAGTTTATGTATCTTTGCTAATTGAAGTATTTCCTTCGGAGATTCATTCAGCTCCTTCCCCCATTCATTTCCCTTTCGGACCTCAGTTGAAAGAAGCATCCATGCTGTCTATCGTTTTCCTCTGTCTCTCCTATCCTCTTTATTGATTCATATGACTCAGTTTACCAGTATCTTTTTACCTTACCTCGGTCATGGCAGGCCAGCAAGCCCTTTCACAGATAGAACGAATAGTTGCTGCTAGGTATGCACCTTTGGTCTTGCCTACCGCTTTGAATGCCATGCCTGTAGGAGATTATATGGAATATATGCCTAGATTTACTGGAACTGAGGGAGTGACAGCAGAAGAACATCTTGAAGCTTTTTATAGTTATGCTGACAATTTAGATATCAATGAAGAGGATGTTTGGATGAGGGTTTTTGTTCAAATCCTAGATGGGGAGGCTAGAAAATGGTTTAGAGATTTACCCCCTAGGTCCATTGCAGACATTAATGCTTTAGATGATGTATTTTTAAAGCATTGGGGAAATAATAAAGATCTGCTCTTCTATCATGATGAATTTGGGAACTTGCAAAGAGAAGATGGTGAGCTGCTGTCTGATTTCAATATCAGATTTAATCATTTGTACAGTAGAATGCCAGCAGAAATAAAACCTACCCCTTCTTTTGCCATGCTCACATATGCTAATGCCTTCGATTCTCAGTTCTGCCTGTTGTTAAGAGAAAGGAGATGTGCTTCTTTGGCTGATATGCAAGCTGCAGCCTTTGAAGTAGAAGCCAATATTATGGTTGCAGGAAGACTTGAAGGTGATGATGAATGCAGAAGTCAGGGAGGTGAATCCTCATCATCCTCAGAGCCTGAGATTGATAAATTAGCTAGGATGATCGAGCTTTTGACCTCTGAAGTTTCCAAGTTGAGAGCTGAGCAGCGTTTTGAAGAAGCAGGAGCTCATTGTTCTATTTCTTTTCCAACTCCAGATCCATGTAGACGAACACATGAGCATGCGCAGATTTTGCAGAGAAGCAGAGAGGTAAATGAAGATTAAAGGGTGAAAACCCTTTGTCAAAATATAGTCATGGAAGAAGAGCATCCCGAAGAGGAGGAGGTCCATGTTTTGGAAGGTGCTCCTTTCTTAACAAGGGCTGCTTATGAGGAAGCAATATCCAAAGTCATTGTTCAACAATTTGTCGTAACTGCAGAAGAACAAGTTGACCAGCAGTGGCAGCCAGCAGCAGATCCCTTCCCCCTCGAAGAATTTGTGCCTGAAGCCAGCTCATCTTTACATGGCTATGCAGATCTGCCGATTTTCCAGCCCACTTTTTCCCCCGATCCAGCGATTAAAAAGGGAGAGGAAAACTCTCCATCATCATATTTTGTTTCTTTGTATGCTCAGATGACAAGCCCTCATGGTTGCCCACTAAGCCCTGAAGCAGGCTATAACTCAATGCCCAAGGCTGAGATTGATCACCTCAGTCTTAATATTCTGATGCCTGCTCAGGAGGTCTCCACACAAATCGAAAGGGCAGCCGTCCAGATAACAGAGGGAGAGGATGCGCAGTCATGGGAGTCCTCCTTGGATGAGGATTGTTCAAACAAAGTTTCAGGAGCGGAGGTTGTTTCTGTATCCCCTGCACAAAAATTCAATGGTTCCTTTTTTATATTAGTGGAGCAGGCCGCAAAAGACACAGACTCGTACACTGCAGCCATGATTATCCAGCAGGTGTACAAAGGCTCCTCTGAAAAACGTCCAAGGAGGAAAACACACAGAAAGGGAATGAAGCACCGATCATCTCTACCTATTAAGCTCAAGTGTCCTAAACTGTTTGAGGTGGATGATCAAATAAATCCTGTCCTGCTGATATATGATGAACCAGGCTGAGAGCAGGAGAAACAATTTTGGTGGCCCAACAAATGGGCAAATTTTGAAGTTTACATTTTCAGGCTTTTATGTTTGTAAATAGTTTCTTGTTCAGTTTTTATTGTATGCTTAGTTGACTCCATGCCCAATGGATACTAGGCAAGTGTTTTTCAAGCTGATTTTGTATGAAGGCATTGATCTGCAGGTTCTTGAGACCTCACAGGGAGGATCTCATCCCCAGAAGGAGCCAGTGTTAGCTTTGCTATGCCAGAGGATCCATGGTGGCTGTTGAAATCCTCAAATTATGGCCAAAAACCTCCCTCCGATCAAAAAACTACAAGAGGAAAGTCCTTGAAGGGGTGGAAATACATTATCGGGAGGCACAATTGCTCTAAAATCATTAACAAATTCAAAAAACAGGCTTAAGGATCCGCTGTAATCTCGGCCGTTGGATCTGGCCGATCAACGGTCCAGATCGCATCGGCATTTCGCAATCGGAGGAGGCAGGCAGCGGCAGCGAGGTGGTATCGCCGATGGGCGATCGCCGATATCGCTATCGGCGTATCGCAATGGAGGATTGACAAGGGGGCGGGGCTTTAAACATATGCATACCTCCGACCCGATGGGCCGGACCCGACGACAACACAACACTCCATTTCATATTTTTTCAAGTCCGCGCCCTTAGCGTTTTCAATGTATTTTGTGTATTTTCTTTATATAAAGAAAATACAAAAGGGAGCCTTGATGCCTTGCGATGCGAGAAGTCCGGACCCGATATCATTCAGCGCTCCATTTTATAAACTTTCAAGTCCGCGCTGAGGCCATTTTCATTGATTTTGGGCGCGTTTTCTGTGTATTTTTCAAATTTCAAGGAACAGAGGATCGACCAGCTACTATACGCGACTGTGACCCGAGAGGCGACCCGATAGAGGAGTTATGCATGAATGAGCCTTTGGTGCTCAAATGAGGCAAAGGGGGCACAATTTCTCAGCGGCGCGGAATGTGTTAAAGCAAGCATGGGGCAGTACAGCGCAGCAGCGGCTGCAATTAATTCACAACATGGCCGCATGGAAAGAGGACATGCCTTGGGCAGATAGCAGCAATTATCAGTCATGGACTTCGTCCATATCACACGCCACCTGCTCAGAGAAGAACCACCAAACTGCAGAAAGGGTCAATTTATTCATTAAAGCATGCATATCGTAGCAGAGGCCCATTTTTAACTGTAAATGTGGTTGGTGGCCATTTATGGACTCCTCCATGCATCACCAACAGAGCAATTTTGTAAACAAACTCCATATATACCCAAAAGAGGGATGTAATAAGATGGATGAGTGTTAGATGAAGAGAACCCTGTTGTAAGGTTCAACTTCTGGAGACTGTAACTACTTTGTAACCTGCAGCATCTGGTCTTCATTTCCAGCTAATGCAAGCTTCTTTTGCTGTTTATTGCTCACTTTCCACTTCTCTTTCTTGTTCCAGGTTGTGCCTGTTTGCATTTGTTCTATTGCTGTGAATGTTTAGCATCAGAGGGGCTGTCATCCCACCTCTGTGTTAGGATTTAGCATGTATCATAGAACATGTGTGCAGGTTTCTGTTGTTTAATGCATAGAGAGCTGTCATCCTGTCTGTGCATTAGAAACTAGATTTACAGACCTCTTAACTGGTTGTAGCCGGCCATCACAGGGTCCTGTGCATCTGCTGGTGTGGTCAGTCTTCTCCATTATCACCTTATCCTCAAACTGTGAGTAATAGGTGGTTAAAAGCCTTGTAGTCTGGGGGTGTTCACCCATGTCTGGGGTCAATCATAGTAGAAGTGGTTATCTAGCTTGAATATGCAGCATTTGTTCCATTTATCCAACTATATTTGGTTGAATTTGTAATGTTCCCGAGCATCACCGATATGCAACCTAGGTGAGTTTCTTGGGGTGATAACAGGGATTACTTAACCAAAAGAAGTGTTTCGACCTGCCCGATGAAGAATTTGAAAAATTACTTTTAGACAGATGGTCTCATGCCAGAAAACAAGATAAAGAGAAACATGTGGGGCTATTTCCTACTGGTATATCCTTATTGCAGGTTCATGGATTGATTCAGAAAGAGAAGGTCATTGTTTCTATAAATCCTAGTTGCAAGCATAATCTCATAAATGTCAACTTGGCAAAAAAATTGCAAGTTCCAGCGAAACAAATTGGAAGTACACAAGTTGATGATGAGGTTGTTCAAATTTATAAGGATTTGAAACTTTCTATGGATAAGTATGTGTTTCATGGTGATTTTTATGCTTCAGATATGGATAACATGGATGTTGTTTTGGGATACCCTTGGATGGAATTAGTGGGTACTATAAATATTAATGTGCAGAAGAAATTCTTGAAGCTCTGGTGTAAAAAGAAGAAAATTATGTTATAGGATATTTCCATTAATAAGCAGGTAGAGTCCAAGGAGGTTGAAGCAGAAGATGTTACAGGGACTGACATATCAGATGATGAGCAGTTGATGGTCGACAATCAAACACAAACAGAAGCTGAAGCCGAAAAGGTAACAGGTGCTGACACATCTGATGAGGGTTCAGTGGTTGAAGTCATATTGGAAAAGAAAACACCACAACAGGAACCACAACAGGGTGAATTAAAGAAAAAGACATCGTGGGTTAAAACTTCAACATATCATCACCCACATCACCCCGTAAGACAACCATCAAGATGGAAACCAAGTAGTCACATGACGGATAGCGAGGAGAGAAGATCCACCCACTACACATCAACACAGAATAGCTGCCACGGTCAACTTCCATCTCAAGCGAGCGAGGCACCAGCGAGATCGAGGGTTCACCTTTCTCTTGGATGGCTAGATGCACGTGCATGGTACCAATGGACTACTCTTTTGAGTAGATCTTGTTATTTATGTTCTTCCCATGTTTCAGGGACGAAACATGCTTAGGGGGGTGGAATGTTATATACCTAGGGGGGATAATATGGGGTACCAAGGGAGGTACCCAAGGTAATAATGTAATAATGGGATGGGCCATAGTAATAAATAAGGTGGTTAACCCATGTCATGTAAGGGACCACAAGTAGTTAATAATAATGTAATGGGCCCATGGTATTAGTTGATGGTATGAGGGAACCATGGTAATGACCCATGGTATTGTATGTATGAGGCCTATATAGAGGCTAGAGACTCCACTTGGGAGATAGTGAAGGAATATTGTATGAACAGGCATATGGCTTGTGGAGTGTTCTCCTTCCTTAAAGAGTGAATGTATGGTGTTTCCCTACCTTAAGGGTTTTGAGATTAATAAAGAAGCATTCTATCTATTTTGATCTTGTTCTTATTGGGTATATTTGTTATTTCTCATATATTCTGGGTTAGATATACAACAATCCTTGACTATCTCCCATGTGGAGTCTCTAGCCTCTATATAGGCCTCATACATACAGTACCATGGGTCATTACCATGGTTCCCTCATACCATCAACTAATACCATGGGCCCATTATATTATTATTAACTACTTGTGGTCCCTTACATGACATGGGTTAACCACCTTATTTATTACTATGGCCCATCCCATTATTACATTATTACCTTGGGTACCTCCCTTGGTACCCGATATTATCCCCCTAGGTATATAACATTCCACCCCCCTAAGCATGTTTCGTCCCCGAAACATGGGAAGAACATAAATAATAAGATCTACTCAAAAGAGTAGTCCACTGATACCATGCACGTGCATCTAGCCATCCAAGAGAAAGGTGAACCCTCGATCTCGCTGGTGCCTCGCTCGCTTGAGATGGAAGTTGATCGTGGCAGCTCTTCTGTGTTGATGTGTAGTGGGTGGATCTTCTCTCCTCGCTATCCGTCATGTGACTACTTGGTTTCCATCTTGATGGTTGTCTTGCGGGGTGATGTGGGTGATGATATGTTGAAGTTTTAACCCACGATGTCTTTTTCTTTAATTCACCCCTTACTGGAGCCTGACTGTTATCTGGTGCATGTTGTGGTGCCTGATGTGGTGCCTTATCTTCCAATATTACTTCAACCACTGAACCCTCATTAGATGTGTCAGCACCTGTTACCCTTTCAGCTTCAGCCTCTGTTTGTGTTTGATTGTCGACCATCAACTACTCATCATCTGATATGTCAGTCCCTGTAACGTCTTCTGCTTCAACCTCCTTGGACTCTACCTGCTTATTAATGGAAATATCCTGTAATATAATTTTCTTCTTTTTATACCAGAGCTTCAGGAATTTCTTCTGCACGTTAATATTTATAGTACCCACTAATTCCATCCAAGGGTATCCCAAAACAACATCCATGTTATCCATATCTGAAGCATAAAAATCACCATGAAACACATACTTATCCATAGAAAGTTTCAAATCCTTATAAATTTGAACAAACTCATCATCAACTTGTGTACTTTCAATTTGTTTCGCTGGAACTTGCAATTTTTTTGCCAAGTTGACATTTATGAGATTATACTTGCAACTAGGATTTATAGAAACAATGATCTTTTCTTTCTGAATCAATCCATGAACCTGCAATAAGGATATACCAGTAGGAAATAACCCCACATATTTCTCTTTATCTTGTTTTTTGGCATGAGACCATCTGTCTAAAAGTAATTTTTCAAATTCTTCATCGGGCAGGTCGGAACACTTCTTTTGGTTAAGTAATCCCCACCATGTGGCTGCCTCATCTTTAAAATTAAACACTATAAAAGTTCTCCAATGAGGTGTCCATAATAACTTGTGTTCTTTTATGCATTCTTCAATAGTAGGACTATTATCGGTTCCTGTAAAACATAGAACCTTGCTAGAAGCCATGAAGAGAGTTTTGAAAAAAAAAACACACACTTGGCGAAAATTTGAAATTGTCACAGTTTCGTCAATATTGCTCAGAATCTATATTATAACCTATTTTTAGAAATGGAACAATCATTCTGCATCTGCGCATGTGGTAGAAATCTTGATCCAGGCACTTGAAATTTCAGATATGTGCTGCTACTCTCTCGCCGTCACCAAAATTTCTGCAAAAAGAGCTGATTTTAAATCAGCAATATCTCCCTCATCCGGACTCCGATTTGACTGATTTTTTTTTAAATTGGGTATTTTTTCCTAAAGAATCTAGATCTACAATTATATTTTGCAGATCTTGTACCAGGACGTCTAGATCTGCGCCGCAAAATCGCTGCCCTGAAAATTGTCTACAACCCCACTGATTTTTAGATCAGTGATATCTCCTTCATCCGGACTCCGATTCAACTGATTTTTTTTTTGAATTCGACTATTTTTGCACAAAAAATCCAGATCTATAATTATATTTTATATATCTTGCACCAAAATGTACATATCTGACCTGCAAAGTTGCCACCCCTAAAACCCTGCAAAAAATAAAAAAAATCTCCACTTTTGTGCCCAAGAAAGAGCTCTGATACGAATTGTTGTAGATCTAACCCAGAAATATATGATAATGGAAATAAACCCAGAAACAATAAGATAGAAATAGATAGAAATGCTTCTTTATTATCAACCCTTAAGGTAGGGCAACACCATACATTCACTCCTTAAGGAAGGAGAACACTCCACAAGCCATATGCATGTTCATACAATAATCCTTGACTATCTCCCATGTGGAGTCTCTAGCCTCTATATAGGCCTCGTACATACAATACCATGGGTCATTACCATGGTTCCCTCATACCATCAACTAATACCATGGGCCCATTATATTATTATTAACTACTTGTGGTCCCTTACATGACATGGGTTAACCACCTTATTTATTACTATGGCCCATCCCATTATTACATTATTACCTTGGGTACCTCCCTTGGTACCCCATACTATCCCCCCTAGGTATATAACAGATGGTCGCCCTCACTCTCGTGTAGATGTAAGAAGCCAAAACGCTAAATGAATAGGTGGATGTGACACTACACAAGGAAGTAGTCCTAAAGGCGCGCATTCAACCTTGGATCGATGACGCCTTCACCATCACAGCAAAAATTGAAGGAAATCTCGTACAAATGCAGGGGATACAAGAACAAATGCAGAGAAGTAGTTCCGACACCGTGGTCTTGGAACAACACGTACAATAGATCCAGCAGGCAGTAGCTCAGTTCGCTGCCGACCTTGCAGTAGTTTGAGCAGAGTTGGAAGGACTCCGCATGAAGATCTTCGCACCGACAAAATGCCTTGAGGGCAAGTCATGATGTTTGTGTAGGGGGCCTGTTGGGCATGGAATCACCCCCGAGGCATGTTTTGGGGCTTAATGCCCAAGTTTTGACCAAATCCTTTTGTAAAAGCTTAGCAAATTGCTAGCACGGAGCGCGAAATCATAATAGAGTCACAAGGTTGTTCGCCCTAGTTTTTGTAATGTAATGTCCACTGGATAGACCTACCTTGTATAAATAGAGCAAGGCTCTAAGTGTATAAGATAACTAATAGAGGATAGGATAAAAGGATGAGAAGTCTAAGTGATTGAGTCAAAGTGTGAAGTGTGTCTTTGGGTCGTAGAGTAGGAGAAGGCTCTGCAGTTGAGTGCGTAGAGGCCTAGTAGTCTATAGCTGAGTGCGTGAACCCCTGCAGTTGAGTGCGCAGGGCAGGTCAAGTTTGTAACCGTTGGGAGAATCAATAAAGAGAAGCTTACCATATTTATGTGTATCTTTTCTTGTTTTAATGTATGATTGGGTATAATCTGCAAGTATATTGTTTATTTGTTGTGCTAACTCATTTGAATGCCTTGTATAAATAAATATAACATAAGACATCCAAGTACACGAAGATAATTAGATGGTACAGGAAGATAAGTAAGATCTTGGGTAATAGCGAAGAGCGTTGCTTTAGCAGTGCAGAAGCTCCACAATCCCTGGTTAGGGCTACATGAAGATAGTATATCAGGGTGTGAGGAACAGGGAAGTGCGTGAAGTGACCTGTGGGCAGGGATGAATAGTGGGACCAGCTGAACCTCTCAGACATCTCAAGGGTGCGGAAACCTGGTTCCAGCACCCTCCCATACTACTTCATGTGAGACCTCAGTCCGTGCTCTGCGGACTGTTGTGAAAAGGGCCAGTAGTACAGGGATTTGTTTGGCTAATTAACTTCGAGCCTGGGTCAGGCTCCAACAAGCCAACAACCTAGTGACCTCATATGATTAATAAAATATTTTATTTTTTTGATTTAATCATGAATACATTCATTAATTTGCATGTGGAAATTTTCATTTTTCCTCCTTAATGTTTGCAATTTAGCTACAACAACACCTTCACATGTATTCTTTAAGATATCATATGCTTCATTAGATGATACTACACCATTGATTCTTGGAAATATAGATTCTTCAACAATACTTCCTATAAGTGAAAGTGTTTCATTATCTTTCTTAATGAGTTCCTTAAGAGATTTCTTTTCATCGTGACTTAATCCTTCGAATTCAAGTTCCAACAAATCTTTAGTGATGAATATGGGTTGCATGTGCTTGCTCCAATAAAAAATAGTTTGTGGCAACAAGTTTAGGCAATACAATACTACTTGTCTCCACACAATAAGAGAGAAAATTGGAGAAAATACAGAAACAAACACAATGTGTCCCACTTTGACCCAGGATAAGAACCAATGTCCCAAAAAATTGGGACTCAACCACCACCAACACAAAAAAAAAAAAGAAAAAAAAAGTTTTATTAATTGGAAGATATAAATAAAGGCTAAGAAGTTCAATTCTATCTAAGATTGAACCAGACTCCTTCAACCAATGTGGAATATTACGATGCTTGATCACGTAACACATTATTGTAGAAGAGCATTGAAAGTAGATAATGCAACTCTTAAAAATCCAAATATTTCGAAAGTTGTTAGCCTTGGCTTGCCAGGTTGGAAAACGAAGGGAGATGTTATCACCTTGTGAGCGTACTAGTCTTTCCAATGAAGTTCATTCTTGTTGTATGCATATTATTATGATAGCAATTATATCTAAGTGAAAATCTTAGATGAATTTCACAAAATAAATATCCCTATTCATGGATTTTTAATTTTTTTTCTTTAATTGAATATCATAAAATAACTGCAATGATAGTAAACTATCATGTGTTAAAGAATGGAGAAGTTTCCAAATCAAGATAATTAAGGACAAGGGAAAAAAATATGTGAATGAAAAGATCATGACCACAAAACAAACTTTTACACAATCCATGTGACTAGCACACCAATGAAAAGGGAAACATTAATGAAATGTCCATATACCACAAAATAATTGAAAGTTTCAAATAAAATTGAATAAAATTGAATTCAGCTACTTATATATGCGTTGGCTTATTGTTTCACTCATATTTTATTTTTCGCATCCCCAAAATCTTTCTTGAATTAGTCATTTTTCAAGTGAAATGTGTGGAAATAGTTCACCACTCCACACATATTAGCGCACCTCCACAAGGCTTACACCATAATTTCCAGATTTCCTATACTTATTCATTTGTCCTTATGTGTAAAATGTTTCATCAATCATTCTTTCACATATACAATCTGCTAAGCATCATTTTACTACACATTTAGTCCTTGCACATATCCATTGTTCCTACACATTCAATCCTTCACATGAGCAGTTTTTGCACATTCATGTTTCCACACAAGATGTCATAACATTGACTTTCTACTTATATTCCATACCATTAGAGAAATTTTGAGGTAACAAATCAGTCTCAAAACAAAAATCTACAACAAATTTCAACTTTATAAGAACTAATAGGATTCAATATGATGATGTCAACCATGGTGGATGATTCACCATTTTCGGAGTAAAAAGGCAAAGAAAAACTACTTTTTCAACTCATATTATGTGATTAAGATATATCTATAATTGTTTTCTGTCTGTAACTGCCCCTCCCACATTTACCCACTTTTACAAGCCCTCTAGGATAAACGTGAGCTGAGTGTTACTATGACATGACCTGACCTCTAAGTTTTGGTTATGGAAGTGTGGTATACAAACCGAAAGCATACTACCATCCCTCAAGGACACCAAATCACCCAGGTGTCTGACAACAACCATTAGTGATCAATCCCCAAGTTGGAACTTTCTTTTCTCAAGCTTAACACCCCAACCACATGCTTGACACACTATGCATGCAGGTTAAAAGCTCCAACCACGCACATGACACATTGTGCATGTGGTTACAACCAAAATTTCCTTGTTATGTGCTACTGACTATGAGATTTGTGCCACGTTTTTAGGGCTAGCCCACAAGCCTCTTCCTAGAACAACTGGGAACTCACTAGAACTCAGTGTCAGATGATAACAAGTATGTGCAATGAATACTAGGGCTAGGTCTTGCTCATAACATGCAAGGAACATATGAAACATTTTTTTAAACACATGGTAAACATAGAAGCTATAGAACATGAATTCATATCTGATCATGGAATTGTTAACTTCATTAGAGAATAATCAAGAAGGCTCAATAGACTCTCAAGCTAGTTGCAACAACACTTGTTATCCCATACACACATTAACCATTCGATAACTTATAAAGCCATCAACAAAATCCATAGCAAGAGCACATCATTCAACCATGCGTATAACCAGAATGAAATACATGATAGATCAACCATGAGATCAAAATAATAGATAGTACATGTGCTCATTTATTATAACAGAAAAATTAGTCATATTAATATATGCAATATCCAACCAAGTCAACGACTTCCACGTACCACCCGACCATAGATTGGGCTGAACCAAATCTGTTTCTCAACCAATAACCCCTGTGCCATATTCCAAGCATGAATGTGGGATCATATGGGTTAAACCAAAATAAAACCAACTAGGGATTCCAGAGGTCAAACCACCTCAACCCACAACCATAGTGATTTCACCCAACCAATCTAGAAATCACTAACACCAAACTAGATTTGTCTCATCCCAAGTTGTCTAGAGCTCGAGGGATTACCATCTCAACCCATTGTTGAAAATAGAAAAAAGAAATGTTAAAAATAACATCTAGAAATTCTAATTTAATTTGTCCTTGAATTAAATTAGGAATTAAAATGAAATTATATTCTCATAACAACTTGTAATAGTTAATTAAGTTAGTTTGACTTAGTTTTTTCAATAAATTCAAGTTGGAAGTCTATCTAGAGTCATGTAGAGTGATTCCTAAATTTTAGGGGTCCAAGTTGAGTTCTTTTGAGTTTCAATTAATTAACTCAATCTAATTGAGCTAAAGTCAGTTAAAATAGTTCAATTAGTTGGAGGAACTATTAGGACATCTAGTAGTGGGGATCAAATTCAGTGTAGCCTCACTGCTCCACCAGTTAACTGAAGATACACTCATAAATATCCCATGCATCTTAGTTTTGAGAAAGACCTAATTCAGGTTAGAGTTCAGGGACAACATACTACCAGTTGTATAATTTTATGAGTTGTACAAATGGTGCATGCAATTAGTAGAAGGCCTATCATGGATTGCACAATTGTGGTGAGGGATTTTCCAAATTAAATATGGGCCAATTCCCTTAGGGATTACGCAAGGAAGTAAGGTCTTGGCAGGCAGTAGAATTAGTTGTGTTGGCTTGAGCTGGTTTGTGAAGAAGAGAGATAGATTTTACTTATGCAGAGATTGTTTGGGTTGAACAAGCATTGAATTTTCTTCTCAGATCTTCTCGTTAATGAAATATAGATAGTAAAGGTTTCGAGTAGTTGATTTCCACATAAAAACATTGTGTGATGTACGATTGAAATTCTTCCTTTTCTACTTAGTGTTTTCATTGACTAATTTTTTATTTCTCGTGATGAGTAGAGTATATTTTTGTCTTATGTTTGAGAATATCACATAAGCTATTGAATATACTAGTAAAAATCTACATGGTATCAGAGCTGAAGACAATATAGAAGAGGATAATTTGAGTTTATTTTGTAGGTGAAATCGAATTTGCAAGTTCATACTTTAGAGTCAGAAGTATGTCATTCTACAGTTTGAGACTTGAGTATGCCCTGGAGGGCATCTCAAATTACATAGCATCGAAGGAAAGGATAGAGGTAGTGTTGGAAGACAACGAGTTGAAGGAATTCATAGAAGGATTATGGCTAAATGGAGTTAGTCTGTGGCAAAAGTGAGAAGGATTATCCTAAAATGAGTTCTAGATCATATTGTCTTGAATATCCATGGTAAGGAAACTCCATTTGCAAATTGGAAGGCATTGATGGACCTATTTCAAAATAGAAGTGACCACAGGAAGCTTCCACTGAAGGATAAACTCAGAAAGAACAAGATGGAGAAGGACGAATCTAGTCTGAAGTACTTGACCAATTTCACCCAATGTAAATATGAGCTTGGAAGTGTCAGGATTACTATTTCCGAAGATGATTTGGTGAACCTATAACTTCTAGGACTTCCCAAGAGTTGGCACGGTTACCAGGACCTAGTTAATAGGAGGGAGAAGCTACTAGAGTGGGAGCGATTTTGGTCTGACTTGGTGCAAGAAGAGTTTCAATGAAACACCAGAGATAGGACCTCATCGAAAGAAGTGGAAGACGAATTTTCATTAGTTAGCAAAGAAAAGAAATCCAAGGGAAATAAGTACCAAGGTGAGGAGGGCGTCAAGAATAAGGACTTGTTGAACATAAAGTGTTTTCATTGTCACGAGTATGGACACTATGCCACGAATTTCCCACAGAAGAAAGCAAGCAAGAAGGATCCGATAATAGTAGCAGACAGTGAAGCTCTAGATTCACAATTCGAACTTGATTTCACTCTCATTGCATGCACGGCCAACACTGTAATGGAAAGCATGTGGTATCTCTACAATGGTGCCTCGTCCCATATGATCGGGAATAAAGATCTCTTCAGTTACTTGAAGGAGAAATACCTCAAGAAGAACATAGAGTTTGGAGATGATGGGAGGTATAGCGTGAGTGACATCAATATAGTTACCTTTCAGAGGGAGTCTGGCTCCCTTCTCAGATCCACAGATGTGATGTATGCTTTAGGACTAAATAAGGATCTTTTTTCCGTCGCTGTATTAGAAGAATGTGGCTACAATGTGATTTTTAGCAAAGGAAAGGTTTTCCTTGGACACATTGCCATAGGACAAGTGTAATAGATTGGTGTGTGAGGCAAGAACCTGTATGTACTTGAGGTACAATATGCATGCAAATCCTTGAGGATCAAGGAAAAGGTTAGAGAATTGGTGGTTGAGAGGGAGCGTAAATTACCTCACAACATGTAGCCTCAGAAGAAGACTTAGTAAGTTGTGGAGAAACCACAGTTGGAGAAGCAAAGAGGAGACTGAGTGGAGACATCCACTCAGGAAGTGACCTCCAGTAGGGGGAAATTTTGAGCCAAGTGGGCAGAGGGAGCACATGTAGCAATACATATAGGTGAGAGGTGCGGCGATGTGAAGTAATAGTCCTATGAGTGTAGAAATTTGGGCAGGGTCCATTGAGATGTTTTGTCTCATGAATCATTACATTGCTACAGGAGCCCAGAGTACATAGTAGCAGGATGGATTAGTGGCGGCTGATGTAGTCAAATTTCATAGTGATAAATGCAGAGACTGGAAGTAAATAGATACTAGGGAGCAAAGAGACGCGCTGGAAGGAGCCCAGATGGTACAGTGCAGAGTCAAGAGCAACAAAGAGTTTTCAGTAGAAACTGCAGTAGCTAATAGTAGTTAGAGGCTCTGGTGATAATTCAGTGTTGATGTTTTTTGGATGTTGATGTTCCAATAGAAATTGTAATAGTGACAAGTGTTGCATATAGAACATTCCAAAAGTGCCAAATCAGAATAAAGATGAATTCCTTCATTGTTGAGAGGGAGTGTTGAAAATAACAATAAGAAATGTTAAAATTAGCATATAGAAATTGTAATTTAACTTTTCCTTGAATTACATTAGGAATTAAATCGAAATTCTATTCTCATAGAAACTTGTAATAGTTAACTAAGTTAATTTGACTTAGTTGGCTCAATAAATTCGAGTTCGAAGTCTATCTAGAGTCATGTAGAGTGATTCATAAATTTTAGGGGTTTAGGTTGAGTTATTTTGAGTTGTAATTAATTAACTCAGTCCAACTAAGTTAAATTCAGTTAAATAGTTCAATAAATTGGAGGAATTATTAGGAGGTCTAGTAGTGGGGATCAACTTCAGTGCAGCTTCACTGCTCCACTAGTTAACTGAAGATTCACTCATAAATAAATCATGCATGTTAGTCGATCTGAATTTAAACATGAATGCAACAAATTATAGAGATAACCATAGATACAAAGATGCAGTAGAAATAACACTTCATTTCATTAATATCAAATACTGAAATATGCTTACAAACAAAATGGAAATAAGACTAGCTTCGGCGATGGTGGCTTATCTCTTAGAAGCAATGTGGATGCTACATGCCTATGAATTGTGTTACAATGAGGCTTGAGGGCCTATTTATTATTGAGAAGAAATGGAAAACCCCAAACATCCAAAAACCTAACCCTAGGAGATGAAACACCAAACTATGGGCCCCATTGGGATAAATTGGTACATCAACTTCTTGAGGTCATAACTTTGGCATACAATACCTATTTGATGCATATAATACCTCAATAGAGAATGCTGAGTTAAAATATTATCTTTTCCACCAGTGATTTTCCCCAAAAAACATCATTTAGGGACTCAAAATGGCTCTAGAAGTTTAGGACCCAAAAAACGGCCAAAAATAGTAAACTATTCTACAATTAAGGAAACTAAAAAAACTGAAAGAAAGAATTATGGGGGTCCAAGTGGAATAGCCGGATGCCAAAAATATCCACCTAGATCATTCCACCCCACTTAGGAATCAATGGTACCCATTGCGTTGAGTTCCTCCATGAGATGAGGAAACTTCTCCTGAACTTAGTCCCTGGCGAACCACTTGCCATGGTGAAGGAGTTGGCCTGATTTGACAACTCGATATAGTTGGATTCTTTGTTATCAGGTGTTCTTGATCTATGTGTCCATGATCCGATCAGTTGTCGCTTGTTCAAAGCAGTTTGGATTTAACTTTGTAGTTGTGAGATTTTTTGCAATGTCTCATGTGTCCAACAATGGTGGGAAGTATGGTCGAAGGCGGTCCACATTGAACACTAGGTGCAGGACAAGGAATGGGGGAATGCTGAGCTCAAATACATTGTATCCCACAAACTTGGCAATGGTGTAAGGACCATATCAGAGTGGTCTAAGTTTTTGATAGGCTCTAGTAAGGAATTCCTTCTGCAAATGCAACCAGACCTTGTCACCCACTTGAAACTTTTGTGGCACCCAATGTTGATCATGTCGTTGCTTGTACTTGGAATTTGATTTCTCCAGAATGTCATGGACCTCTTGGTGGATGTGTTAAATGTGCTCAATGAAGTTTTTTTCCTTGTTGGCTTTGAAATGGACATGAGCCAAATTTTCCTGAGTAGCTGCAAATGGTATGGCCACATCAATGGGACAAAGTGGCTGGAATCACAAGGCCACTTGAAAAGGGTTGTGGCTAATTGAGTTGTGGAGATCTTGGTTATAGATGTGTTGGACATAGGGGAGGCTCTCATCCAATGTGCATGGATGCTTTGAGTTGTACATGCAGATAATGTATATGATCATCTTGTTGACGACCTTTATCTGGCCATCAGTTTGGGGATGAAAATCTATGGACTTAATGAGCTTGGTGTCCAAAATTGACTAGAGACTAGACCGAAAGGTATCGAGGAACATGTTGTCCTAATCTGAGATGATAGACTATTGGATCCCAAAGTGTACCGAAAATCATTTAAATAAGAGTTTAGTAGTGGCTTTTGCTGTGACATTCTTCTTGCAGGCCACCATAATGGCCATCTTCGAGAATTTGTCGACAACCACAAAATCACAATCATTGCCATGCTTAGTAGAAGGAAAGCACAACATGTAATGCATGGATATGGATTCCCAAGGTCGAATGGGGGTAGGCAGTGAAGTATAGAGGTCTGGATTCTTGATGGTCGGTTTGGAAATGGCATAGGGAGTGGAAGATCTGATGTACTTCTTGACATCCTGTTGAAGATTCAGAAAATAGAAATACTTATGTAGTACTGCCACTATTTTTTCAACCACGAAATGCCTAGCGACCTGACTATAGTGTGCTTGCCAAATCATCTTGGGACACTCTCTTGAAGGAACACAAAGGTGTCCCAAGTCACATAAGAATGCATCTTGTAGGTGAAAATGTGGAACTTGTTGAACCTCCAAGAGCATATGGTATGTGTGGCTGAATTCTGGGTCACTTTTGTATAGAAGTGGCCATTTAAAAGTCTTGTGCCCATAAGAATTGAACACGGTAATTAATGTCATGATCACTGGTCGGCTGAGGAAGTCTGCAACATTTTTAGTGCTGCACTTCTTGTACTTAATGCTCAAATGGAGTTGTTGCAGGTATGTGGACAATTTCTTATGGTGATAGTTATACAACTTCCCTTGTGTCTGTGTGAACTGCAAGGGTTGGTGGTATGTGTGGATGACCATTTCTTTCTACCAAATGTAATTCTTCCATTGTCAGAAGGCCTGCATAATTGAAAACATCTCTTTGTCATAAGTGGGATGTTGGAAATAATATTGAGAGGGGGGGTGAATCAGTATTATCAAAATTATTTTCAATATACCATCCAAATTTATACTTTAAATTATTCTTCAGATATTGGTGATTAACTTGTATGTCAGTACCATATAATAATGAACAAGAACAATGAAAAATAGATAGTCACACCAAAGAACACCAGATATAAGGTGGAAACCCAATGTGGGTGAAAGCCACCTGCTGCAATATGTCTCTATCTTCTTCCAACTAGAAACTTCTTTTACAATGATTTTGTACTGGTGCAGTCCTTTACCAGTATGCAGGCTGCAACCTGCAGAGAGCTACAACTCTCTCTCTCATTTTCCAGTCTCTCCTGGAAGGGAGCTACAACCCCCTACTTCTTTTCTTTCCAAGGACCACTTTTCATAAATTTTCAGACTGGATCCAAGAAGATCAAATAATCATCAAGTACATATGAATCAACTAATTTCCTTATAAATCCAATGAATCACCCAAACTTCTCAGAATGCTGTAAACAGAAGATCAATACCAGTAATCTAAACCCAGAACACTGCAGCAATAGATAAAAGGCAGCCAATAGATATTTCAAAACAAACCCGCAACTTCACCAATATAAACCTGCAGATATCCGCAGCTTTTCTGTGCCTAGACTGCGCAGATCCGCACCTGGTCCTTCTGCTGCTCTGCATACCGTAGCTCAGATCCGCACCTGCACTGTCTGCTTGACAGCGTACCTCCGCACTGGTCTTTCTGGGCCTCCGCGTACCTACGCACTGTGCTTTCTTCTGCGTTGCATACCTCGCACCAGCGCCTTCTACTTGCTGCGTACCCCCACACCTGTGCCTCTTGCTTCACTGCGTACCTCCGCACCTGCACTGTGGATCGCCTGCGGACCTCTGAATAGAGCCAAATTAACAGTCCTCCAATGTGCCACAAATAGTCAGATCCACAGATCTGATCATGCGCTCAAGAGATCACGACTTATCAGTAGATTCGCCTTCAATTTCACCTTGATTTAGATCTAGCCTTTTGAAACCGATAACCCAATATTTCAGATCTTAAGATATTCAAAATTCACAAGTGACTAGCCAAGTGATCTCCTTTCCCTTTTATAGGCAAGCCCTTACTAAAACCATGAAGCAAAACCATAGAGAACCAATACAAGGGACCCAAAAACCTGGGGCTCAATAATTTAGAATCAATACCACAGACCAAAACCATAGGATCATGATCGACGAGCTAAATACCACGGGCCAAACATAAGAAACCCCACGTGAGCGCGCTTCTCTACATTAGAGTGAGTGAACTAGGGGACCGCACCTTATAAACTGAGAATCTGCATGTATGCCCGCACCTGTTGGTCCGGGTGCCTGCGGGTCCGCACCTTTTGAACTATGCACCTGTGGACCTCTTGTTTTCCATCGTTTTGAGAGCCTGATCAGAGCTTTGCCATTTGAATGAGTTGCCATCAAGTACAACACCTGTACCATAGAGCCACACCAGAATCATAATGCCAACAATCTCCCCCTTTGGACTTGATGGCAACCTCAAGATCTTCAATGTCATTCTCCCCCTTTGACATCAAGGGCAAAGTGTTATGCTCCCCCTGACTATAAACCAGATCTGCACATAGAAAAAGATTTCTTCAAGAAAAACCATGATCCATCAAACACCATAAATGACCATGAAAGAGATAGAGACATATTGCAGCCATATTCAGATCAGCATCCATGTTCTCCTTCTGTACTACCATAATGCCAACAATGCATTATATATGCTCCCCCTGAACCTGTGCCATTCGAGCTGCGACCAATCCAGAACCCAACAAATGTACGTGTATACCCCATATGAAACTTGCGTACAACCAACAATCTCTGAAACAGATGAGATTCAACAGCAAGATGATGCATCAACAACCCCCAGCTTTTGCCTGAGGTATTCAAAGGTCTCCCTGGGCAACGGTTTGGTGAGTATATCAGCAACTTGTTCCTTAGAAGGAACATACTCCAACTTAACCTTTTTTTCAAGCACTTGTTCCCTGAGAAAATGATACTTTATCGGTATGTGCTTGGTCTTTGAATGCATGACTGGGTTCTTTGAAATGTTGATTGCACTTGTATTATCACATAAGATGGAGATAGGTGGTGTACAAGTGATTTGAAAATCCTACAAGGTCTGCATCATCCAAAGAAGTTGAGTGCAACAAGATGCAGCAGCCACATATTTTGCTTCAGTTGTAGATAAAGCAATCGAACTCTGTTTCTTGCTGAACCAAGATACTAATATAGAACCCATAAAGAAAGCACCACCACTTGTGCTTTTCCTGTCATCCACACTTCCGACCCAATCTGCATTTGTGTAAGCATGAAGTGTGAGATCTATATCTCTAGGATACCATAAGCCATAGTTTTGAGTTCCTCGAAGATACTTGAAAATTCTCTTCACTGCCTGAAGATGAGTTTCCTTTGGATTTTCCTGAAATCTTCCAACTATTCCCACTACATGCATGACGTCTGGTTAGGTACCTGTCAAATAAAGTAGACTTCCAATCATAGATCTGTAGGTTGGTTGATGAACTGCTACTGATTCATCATTCGTACTAAGACTACATCCTGTAACCATAGGGGTACATACTGGTTTTGAATCTTCCATGCCATACTTCTTCAGAATCTGCTTGAGGTACTTGGTTTGAGACAAGAAGATACCACCTTCATTTTGTTGGATTTGCAATCCAAGAAAGTAAGTCAGTTCTCCTAGCAAGGACATTTCGAATTCTTTCTGCATCACCAAGGCAAAGCTTTGACTCATAGCTTCTTCATTGCTGCCAAAGATAATATCATCTACATACACAACAAGTATTAGCAATTTGTCATTTTCAATTTTTATATAAAGATTGCTATCTGCAGATCCTTTTGAAAAACCTTGTTGATGAAGGTATTTGTCCAAATGGTAGTACCAAGCCCTTGGAGCCTGTTTAAGACCATAGAGAGCCTTTTTCAGTCTGCATACAAGATCTGGATCATTCCCAAGAATGAAACCATCTAGCTGCTCAATGTATACTTCTTCTTCTAAGTCTCCATTCAGAAAAGCTGATTTCACATCCATTTGAAATACTTTGAACTTTTGAAAGCTTGAGAGAGCAAGGAACATTCGGATGGCCTCAAGTCTTGTAACAGGAGCAAAAATTTCTTCAAAATCTATTCCTTCTTGTTGGGCATACCCTTTACAAACAAGTCTGGCCTTGTTTCTAATTACTTCTCCATTTTCATTTAACTTATTTTTGAAGATCCATTTTGTCCCTATGACATTCTTATCTTTTGGTCTAGGAACCAACTCCCAAGTGTTGTTCTTTTCGATCTGCTCAAGTTCTTCATCCATTGCCTTTACCCAGCATTCATCTTTACATGCCTCTTTTACATTTTGTGGCTCAGTGGAGGAGAGAAATGCCAAATAGCTTGAGGCTTCTACTATTGTTCTTCTTGTTTATACACCTGCCTCTTTCTGCCCCAAAATCTGAGATTCTGGATGATTCTTTTGAACATACCTGGATGGAGTCTTCTCTTATATCCTTATCTATTCCTCTGGTGCCTCTTGAGGTTCTTCTTCTTCATCATCAGTCTGATTTGGAGGGTAGTCTTCATCCTCTTCGATATTTTCATAGTTTACTTGCCTAGGAATGTATCCTTTTTCATCGACCACTACATCAATGTTGTCAACAATTCTTCCAAGCCTTTTATTGTAACACTTATATGCTTTGCTGTGGGGAGGATAACCAAGGAGAATGCCTTCATCTGCTCTAGGTTCAAATTTGCCAAGCTGTTCATCATTATTCTTAATATAGCATTTGCTTCCAAAAATTTTGAAATGCTTTACCGAAGGAGTCTCACCATACCAGAGCTCATGAGGAGTTTGAGTGCTGTTCACTCGAACATTTGTTTTGTTGAGAATAACAACTGTAGCAAATGCAGCTTCACCCCAGAAGGTTGCGGGAGTTCCAGACTCATCAAGCATAGCACGAGACATTTG
Organism: Pinus tabuliformis; assembly: GCA_031772625.1. Lineage (NCBI taxonomy): Eukaryota > Viridiplantae > Streptophyta > Pinopsida > Pinales > Pinaceae > Pinus > Pinus tabuliformis. The sequence goes on from CM062811.1 coordinate 1,005,098,176, forward strand.
TTGAACCGTTCTGTTCATCCTTTCCCCCACTCCATTTTGCTGAGGAGTCCTAGCCGTAGAGAATTCCCTTCTTATTCCATGTTCTTCACAGAAATCGAAAAATTCATTTAAGGTAAACTCCCCACCTCTGTCAGACCTGAGGCACTTAATTTTGTGATCTGATTCGTTGTCAACCAAAGCTTTGAAAGATTTGAATTTTTCGAATGCTTCGTCCTTGTGTTTCATAAGTCCCAACCAAACCATCCTGGAGAAATCGTCAATGAATAATATAAAGTATTCTTCTCCTCGAGGTGACCTTGTCCTAAATGGACCACATACATCTGTATGGACTAGTTCAAGAGGCCTGCTGGCTGATCCTTCCTTCTCAGGGAAGTTAGTTCTAGTTTGCTTACTAAACTGACATGATTTGGATATGGTGTTGTCTGGAATTTTGATATCTGGAAGACCATGAACTGCCTGGTATTTGCATGCTTTCCTTATTTGTGAAAAGCTTAGATGCCCTAGCCTTCGGTGCCATAACTAGTGTTCATCATCCTCGCTCAAATAGCATTGTTGTTGTCCTTCTTCAAATATGTATAGATTATTTGGAGTTCTTCTGCCTTTGAACATTGTTTCACCTATGTCAAGATAACGAACACTACATCCATTTGATCGAAATATTACCTCGGTTCCTTGATCGCACATCTGATTGACACTCAATAGATTATGCTTCAAGCCATCAACATACAAAACATTTCCAGCTTTGACATTTTCTTTCAACTGAGCAATGCCTTTTCCTTTTATGGCTGCAAGAGTATCATTTCCAAAAGAAACTTTCTTTCCCTTTTCTAAAGCAGTATATGATTCAAGTTTTTCTTTATCACTTGTCATATGCTTCGAACATCCACTGTCGATGTACCATTGAATTTCTTTTCCTTCTACATAAAAGGCTATCCCACATCTTTCTGGTCGTGGTTCCTTAATTCTCCATGTTCTGGTGCTTAATGTCTATTCCTTTGTATGCCGAAACCTGCTCCTGCATTCAGAATCTTCATGACCAAAGTTATTACAAATAGAGCATTCAATTTCATTTTCAAGGGTAGAAAAGTTGTTATATGTCCTTTTTGCATTCCCAGTCATACTTCTTTGTTTTTGAGCTTCTCTAGTCATGATTGTCTTATAGGCAACACATTGAGCTGCTTTGTGACCAAAGTTATGGCAAGAAAAACATTGGCCATTGAAGAAACTTCTGTGATTATCAAATTTACCAGCCATATGATTGTAGTTTCTATTGTCATCCATTCTTGAGGCAAATTGAGAAGATCTTACCTGTGGCTGATTGTAGTTTTTGTTCACCCTCAAGGTGGATTGTCCCTGTTTTACCTGGTGATCTCCATTTGGCTTTTGCTCATACCTCCTTGCAGCATCAAGATAACTCTTTGAGGTGGATGCTTGAGATGTTTCTCCATTATACCCCAGACCTGTCTTGATTAGTGGAGAACGTTGTACATTGATAATCTCATCCAGAGTTTCAGATCCTTTAACGAACTTAAGATTAAGAGCCTTTGTTTTCTCAATTTCTTTTCTAAGGCCAACAATTTCACATTCTAACTTTTCAAGAAATTTTTCTTTTTCATCAAGTTGAAATTGCAGAGTATCAATGATCACATTCTTTTCTTCTAAACATGTCTTGAGTCTAGAAATCTCTTCATAAAAGCTATCCATATCTATAGCATCCATGTAATCATCATCTTCAAAAGCCATTAAAAGTTTATAGTGATTACCTCATTCATCTTCATCACTATTTGATAGTCCATCACTGTCTTCATGAGTGTAATAGCTTTTATTATTTGCATTCTGTTTCTTGTTCCATCTAATAGGTTCCTTCCCTTTGTCAATCTTATCCTTATGAGGACATTTGTCAGCATAGTGACCTACTCTTCCACAAGCAAAACATTTGAAAGGTAACTTACCTCTGAATCTTCCAGTACCCCGTTGAAGATTTCTGACAAAATTTGATTCTTCTTCTTCTTTTGACACGTGTCCTGACTCATAGTATTTTCCTTTCCCTGAAGCCTTGAAGGTAGCTTCTCTCCTGTCTGATGGACCTCCTTTCCTCATTTCATAAGCAATGAAAATTCCGTGCAACTATGACATCTTAAGGTTTTGTATATTCTCTTTTTCTTCTATTGTAGAAAGTTTAGATTCAAACCTAGGGGACAAAGATCTTAGAACTTTTTCAACCACAACAGCCTCTTTTATTTCTTCACCCAAAATTTTCATACAATTAACAATCTCATCTACACGAAGAAAATAGTTAGCAACAGTTTCATCATTGTACATTTTGAGATTTTCATACTGAATTCTGAGGGTTTGAAGTTTTGCTCGTTTTACCTGATCATCTCCTTCATAACTCAGAACAATCTTGTCCCATATTTCTTTTGCGGATTTATATTGCATAACCTTCACGAATTCTGATTGAGATAGGCATCCCAACAAAGTATTTACTGCCTTTTCATTTGTTTCATATTTCTTCTTCTTAGCCGAATCTGTAGGATTTGCTGATGGAAAAGTGTACCCTGTATCTATGATATCCCAGACTTCTGTACCAAGAGATTGAAGATAGGCAGTAACTCTTACCTTCCAATATACGAAGTTTGTCCCATCAAAAATCGGTGGCCTGATTGATGCTTCCCTCTCGTAGTTGCTCGTGATGAACGATCTTCCTTCAAGCGATCAAGCTTCTCTGAAGGACCTACTCCGATACCAATTGTTGGAAATAATACTGAGAGGGGGGGTGAATTAGTATTATCAACATTCTTTTCAATATACCATCCAAATTTATACTTTAAATTATTCTTCAGATATTGGTGATTAACTTGTATGTCAGTACCATATAATAATGAACAAGAACAATGAAAAACAAATAGTCACACCAAAGAACACCAGATATAAGGTGGAAACCCAATGTGGGTGAAAACCACCTGCTGCAATATGTCTCTATCTTCTTCCAATTAGAAACTTCTTTTACAATGATTTTGTACTGGTGCAGTCCTTTACCAGTACGCAGGATACAACCTGCAGAGAGCTACAACTCTCTCTCTCTCGTTTTCCAGTCTCTCCTGGAAGGCAGCTACAACCCCCTACTTCTTTTCTTTCCAAGGACCACTTTTCATAAATTTTCAGACTGGATCCAAGAAGATCAAATAATCATCAAGTACATATGAATCAACTAATTTCCTTATAAATCCAATGAATCACCCAAACTTCTCAGAATGATGTAAACAGAAGATCAATACCAGTAATCTAAACCTAGAACACTACAGCAATAGATAAAAGGCAGCCAACAAATATTTCAAAACAAACCCGCAACTTCACCAATATAAACCTGCGGATATCCGCAGCTTTTCTGTGCCTAGACTACGCAGATCCGCACCTGGTCCTTCTGCTGCTCTGCGTACCGCAGCTCAGATCCGCACCTGCACTATCTGCTTGACAGCGTACCTCCACACTGGTCTTTCTGGGCCTCCGCGTACCTACGCACTGTGCTTTCTTCTGCATTGCGTACCTCGCACCGGCACCTTCTACTTGTTGCGTACCCCCGCACCTGTGCCTCTTGCTTCACTGCGTACCTCCGCACCTGCACTGTGGATCACCTGCGGACCTCTGAATAGAGCCAAATTAACAGTCCTCCAATGTGCCACAGATAGTCAGATCCACAGATCTGATCATGCGCTCGAGAGATCACGACTTATCAGTAGATTCGCCTTCACTTTCACCTTGATTTAGATCTAGCCTTTTGAAACCGATAACCCAATATTTCAGATCTTAAGATATTCAAAATTCACAAGTGACTAGCCAAGTGATCTCCTTTCCCTTTTATAGGCAAGCCCTTACTAAAACCATGAAGCAAAACCATAGAGATCCAATACAAGGGACCCAAAAACCTAGGGCTCAATAATTTAGAATCAATACCACGAACCAAAACCATAGGATCATGATCAATGGGCTAAATACCACGGGCCAAACATAAGAAACCCCACGTGAGTGCGCTTCTCTGCATTGGAGTGAGTGAACTAGGGGACCGCACCTTATAAACTGAGAATCTGTGTGTATGCCCGCACCTGTTGGTCGGGGTGCCTGGGGGTCCGTACCTTTTGAACTATGCATCTGCGGACCTCTTATTTTCCATCATTTTGAGAGCCTGATCAGAGCTTCACCATTTGAATGAGTTGCCATCAAGTACAACACCTGTACCATAGAGCCACACCATAATCATAATGCCAACATGGGATACTTCCAGATTATGCCTTAAAGTGTCTCACTGTGATATGCCACTGGACACCCCTGTTGAGTAAGGACTGCCCCAATAGCATAATCAAAGGCATCTGTCTCGATCTCAAATGTTTGTTGCAAGTATGGTAATGTGAGAACTGGTGTTGATCAAAGGCGATGTTTCAACTCTTTAAACGCCTTCTGTTGAGATCTAGACCAAAATAAATTTTCTTTTGCTCCTCCCCTGGTGACTTGACTCAAGGGCCAAGTAATATGAGAGAACCCCAACACGAACCTACTATAGAAATTGGCAAGACCTAGAAAGCTGTAAAGCTCTATTAGAGTGGTTGGGGTTGGCCAATCCCGAATGACTTCGACCTTGGCTAGATCCACATGCCCTCCATGTTTATTAATAATGTGTCCTAGATGTTGAATGTGGGTCATGCCAAAAGTGCATTTCTCCAAATTGGCACACAACTTGCATTGCCGTAGTTTTTTGAGAACCTGTCGGATGTGGTGGAGGTGCTCTTCCCAACTCTGGCTAAAGACGAGGATGCCATCCAAGTATACCACTACAAATGAGTTGTTGAATGACTGTAAGATGTCATTCATCACCCTCATGAAGGTTGCAGGAGCATTTTTCAACCTGAAAGACATAACCAGCCATTCGAAAAGGCTCTCCTTAGCTTTGAAGCCAACCTTCCACACATCAGAGCGTTTGATTTGTACCTAGTGATATCTAGACTTCAAGTTGATATTGCTGAACTATTTGGCCCCCTTGAGTTGGTCCAGAAGGTCATTAGTCCATGGGATTGGGTACCTATTCTGGATAGTGATCTTGTTCAATGCTCGATAGTCAATACAGAGTACCCAAGTCCCATCCTTCTGATATACCAAAACGATTGGGCTCCCACAAGGTGATGAACTCGGCCAAATGTGACCTTTATGCAACAGCTCCTGAATCGGCCTCTTGACTTTGTCATTCTCCATAACACAGTGTCGATAGATTGGTCCATTAGACAACGACGCACCTAGGGTTAGATCAATGGAGTGCTTGACCTAATAATGTAGAGGAACCCCTGCGGGGTAGGTGAATATGTCCTCATATTCCTCCACGACCTTGTCCATCGGTTTTTTTCATGCCAAGGCATCCTGTCTAGAGGTCGTGGCCACCATCTCCTTCTTTCCCTAAGGGTGTATCATCAGGAAAACAATTTTCTTGGTTTTTGAAATGAGCTTACTACATTGTTTAGTAGTAACCAAAGAGATGGTGGTATGTGGTGATACCTCCGATATCCTATACAACTTATTTCCCAAGGTAAAAAAAAAAGTGTGAGGCCTTGACCCATACACAACATATCGCTTCCACAAGTATGGTTGGACTAATAATACATCACAAACATCAAGAGGAGCAACGTCACATAATACCTCATCCGTGAAGGGCTTGATGATGTATGGAAGGCGACATTGCTGGATGACGTGAAGATCCCATCCTTGGTGAAGCCACCTGATGGTGTATGGTTGTGGGTGTTTTATGGTCGGTAAGCCAAACGGCTTCACGAACTCTACTGAAATGATGTTCTTTGGCTCCCACTATTGAAAATGAATTGTAGCAGGGAACCCTTTACCCACATCTAGGAGTGGAAGAGGCGCTCCTCCTCCTCTGGATCTTCAGGTTCCTTCGTCTGAATCTCTGTGGTGGAAATGGTTTCATTAGGCTCCACATTGATAATCTACTTCCCTTTGACATTCCCCTTGTCAAGTTCTAAATTAGAGTCAGAACATGCATCTGATTCAGAAGCCTTCAGATCCACCACCAGTGATTGCTTGGCCCAACACTCACTTGTGTTGTGAGTGGAGCTCTTATGGAACTCACATCACTTTCCTATGTCGTTCTTTGGCTTTGCAGTGTTGTTCTTTGTTTATGACTTTGGCTGGTTTTCCTAGGTTGTCCCGCTTAGGCTTTGTCCTCATTTCTACGATTTGGGGGAACCTTTCCCTTGCTTCGGATTCACAGATCCAAAGTATTTCTTTTTCTGTTTAAGCTTCTGCTTGATCTTGACAGCATATCAGTATGTCATGCCTAATGAGGATGTTAGAGCCTAAATCTACCTCAGACTGAGAAAGGTAGGATCTAGGACAACATCAAACCACGCTTAACCTGGTAGCTAGCGCTACCAGGTCGGGAGAGGGCTCTCTCCTGGTCAATATCAGCAATATATAGTCAATAGGGCTTTGAGATGACTGATGTGATGACTGATTTTAGGCTAGGTATGTGTGCAAAAGAGTTTGATTGAATATAATGATGTTTTGTTGGCTCAAATGGAGAGGCAGATTTTGAGTTTGGGGAATGAGGCCCAGTGTGCAAAGATCTCTATGGGGCAAGGTAGGAAACTAATCTGGTACTTCAAATTGAATGAAATGGAGAGATTTAGATAGGTGAGGAGTTGAAGAGGGCAAGAAAACCTCAGGGATCCTCTTCAAACAGCTGAAAACATCAATAACTAAGCAAACCCTAGGTAGAGCACTGCAATTTCAATGGATTCTACCTATATCCTTGTTTGTTTTAGTTAAGAAGAAGCAAGATAGATAATGGCATACATAAAACATAAGTGAACTCACAATTACAGAAGAAAACACTATACCAAAGCAAGATGCCACATGAATCCCAAAGAGTGCTGCAAACCCTGGTCTATTCCTTAGCCAAAACTGTTGATATGAATATACAATGAAGCTCCAAACTTTCTCAAAAGTCCAACCATGCTAATGACTAAAAAATCACAAGATATAGACAAACCATAACTCATCCTAGCCTCTAGGGGTCGAGCTCATAAGTTTAGGAGCTATTCCAACTAATTCTAAACTGAGAACTAAAAATTAGGTAGTGGAATAGCTTGCCTCTAGAAACTAGGGAACTGATTCATTCAGTTGCAAACTACTTTTTGATAGATGAATCTACCTCCATGAGTGAAAATTTGACATAATTACATCAAGATCCATCAATTTACATTAAATTACATCATAAGTTTGACATTAAGAAGGAGAGAAGTCAAACTGTCAAGAAGCTAGGCGAAAAACAGAGTCTTCTTGGTCAAACTGAGCAAATTTTACCCAATGTGTCGTGCTGATTTCCCTATGCATAGTGCCTATTTGCAGCGACTTTTGGAGGCCTTTCTAGTGTCCAAATTTTCTCCAAGTGTGCTTGTTGGAAAGGTCTGCTTGTCTACTTTCGTGAACAAGTGGAATTTGCGAATTTTGCCTCCATTTGCCTATCCAAAATTAAGTTCTCCCAACACTGCTTCCTGTGTGTAAAAATAGGGGCAGTAAGGTCATTTTTTGGGTGTTTTTGACCTTTTTGAGGGCTCAAAACCTGTCAAAATTTCTTGGCCATTGGTAGGAAAGCATATTTATTCATGCCAAATCCAAAAGTTCTGAGTTTTTCTCATTTGGAGGCCTCCATCAAAAGCAAGCGCCAGGTGGCGCAGCGCATAGAGCAAAAAATTATGTGTTTTAGCCCAAAAATTTCAAAAATACAAAAGATGTCCCAAATTTTTTGAAATTTGGGTTGAGTCTTCTCCATCAAGTGCTGTGTTGAGCCAAGGAAGCCTCATCCAATATCTGAAGTCTATCTTGCTCCTTTCGCCTCCTCAATGCCCTCTTCAACTTTGGTTTCAAGCTTCTCATTCTTGCCTTGTCACTTTTGTTTCTCGCATTGTAATGATAGGCCATATGTCTCAACATTGTTCTTTCCCTGTTGGAATTCTCTAACAACCTTTCTAAGTGGATATTAGCCCTCTCAAGCTAAGATTCCCTATCAGCATTGATTTCTTACTCAAGTGATGTGAGCTTCACCTTCCTCCTTATGGCAGCTTGGCGGTTTTCTCGTATGTTTTGCAACTCCATAATGATTTTCTGATCCTCAAGTTGCTTGTTTCTTTGCTCTAGGTACTTTATTAGCCACTTAGCTCTTTCTAAGTTGAGAGACAAAGCATTGATGTCCGCCTGTTGCTCTTGGATGATCTCTTTGAGCTTTGAGCTTTGTGGGCCCAAATTAGTGTCATCATCCTCAATGAGAATGAAATCAGTCTCCTACTCACCTGAAGACCCCTCATCATGTAATGGCCTCTTACCCTTGTCCTGAACTTGCTGTGCTGATGAAGGAAGCAAGACCCCTTCCACCCTGGGTGGAGAAAATACTCGCTTTGCTGCTACGAACAACTGTCTAGTGCCCTTTTGATAGGTGACAAACACCAGCACACTAGCGGTCTGTGTCTCATGACCCTCCTGCTAATGTGAAGGTCCACCTGTCTCATGAAAAGCCTCTAGAGATACCTGAGGAGCTGTGAAGAACTCATGAGAAATGAAATCCTCACATGAGATGCCCTACAAACCAAGCTGACGCATGACCACAATTTTAATGAGAGAAAAATGATATATACTCTTAAACTGCTACTGAGGAGTCTTTTGTTGTACTAGGGTGGTCATCTTCTCAATATTTCGACACATGAAGTAGGGGAGATTCATCATTCTGACCCTGGTAAAGTGCATCAACGATCTGATATGATAGGCATATAGGTGAGAAAACTGGCCCTCACAGCTAAAATATTTAATTATATGTTTCATCAAAGGAGCATATGAATCTTTTAGGTACCGAAAGGGAAAAACTCTGCTGAGTTGTCTCAAATAATCGGGCTTGATGTATGGTTCATAATGTTCCCTGTCAATTTGCTGCCTTTTATTCCATTGCTCTCCAATATTAGGAATGCCAGTTGCTAGAGAAATAGACTCCAGTGTTAAAGTGAATGTTACACCAGCTAGAGTGGCTTGAACATTATGTAGATGAAGCACAAACAACCGAGCCAACTCATGATGATACTGGACTCTAGCAACCATCTCACAGAACTCATAACAAGATTGGTGTTGGAAGCATGTGATAACAAGAGGGCAGGCCTACAGCTTGGCAAGTGTAGTAGGCTCCTCTCGTATATGTTTGCCACCCTTGTGAGGTCTCCTTGGATCATGTATTTCTGTAGGAGAGTCATTGTGTGTCTCTTCATCTCGGTCATATGAAGGATCAGACTCCATGTTTGCTAGTGTGTGAGTTTTCTTGATGAGTATGAAGATTTTAATGGTGTTTTTTATTTTTAGCCACCAAGGGTAAGAATGTATGAGGGACTGTGGAGGGAGAGGGTATAAGGGTTTTTGGGAATGTTATGATAGGTTTTTTGGAAAATAGGGGATTAGGAAATAATATGTAAGCTTAGGGACAACAATTAGGGTTTGGGGATTTTGTAGTTAGGATTTGGGAAAATGGGAATTGGGGATAGGGGTGAATGATTTGTTTTTTAGGAATATGAGAGTTAGGGAATGAGTGGATGAACTGGGAAAATAAATGGAGGAGTCAAAGAGTAAGGGAATGGTGGAGTGGACTTGGCAGCAAAATGACAAATGCAAACCCTAGGCAATGGTTTTTTGAGAAATTGCAAGGAAGTAGGGTTTGAGTTTTTTCACACAACCACCATAAATTTTTAAGAAAAACTCTTTCACTAGCAAGGAAAAGGGCTTGACTTACTTGCACACTAGAAGATTTGAGCAATTTTGGCAATTTGAGGGAGTTTATGATGAAATCGGGCTTGGCAGCTCTATGCGTCGCACCACAAACCCAATGTGCCATGCCTCTTGTATGTGCCGTGCCAGTATAAATTTAACACCGTGGAGAGCGGCCCAATGCGCCGCGCCTCTCACCCAGTGCGTCGCGCCCACAAATTTGCACAGTTTTTCTCCAAGCTTGCTTCCTTTGCTCAACATGACCTTCACTTTGCTCAATCTTTTTTCTTTGAATGAAAATGAGCTTTTTGAATTGAGAAAAATGATTTATATACAAGAGCTTTTAATTTTCATTCATAAAACCCACTTTTATAATGTTTGCAATGTGACTTACTTTTTCAACTCTGTTTTTTGAGTAGTTTACTTTATTTGTGCTTTTGATGAACTGAATGACTTGATTTTTTGTTTGCCTTGCAGGGGATGGAGCAGATGAAGCTTGGCAAGGTGACCAGGGTTTCCACTGAAGTTATTTACATATAAAAGAACTGAAATTACATGAATTTATACAATAAAAACCTAAAATACTCTGTTTTTCCTCAAAACAGAGTTTTGAGGAAAAATACATTTCTGAGCAAGTGATTATGAATTTATTGGTACTGGAACTTTATTCAACCTCCCCATGTGCCTGTTGACCATTATTGGACATTTTGGGGACCTTTTTGATGAAACCCTAGACCTAATGAAACTAAAACCCTAGAAATGACTTTTGCAAATTTAAAGACAAAAAGTGACTGCGGAAGATCTTGATGAATGAAAATGGGCTAGCAAGTAAAGGACATGACGGAAAATGTACAACAAGCCACTACCGTCAGATGATCCATGCTCCTAATGGAATGCAACTGACTGAGCGAGACACCTAATATGCAATGCAACAAGAGAATTTGATCTTTGACGGAGGGATGAAGATACCGAAACTAACAGAGGAGATGTTCAAGAAATCCATCTCATCATGGATGTATCTGTGTAGGCATCTGCAGTACTTGAGTACCAATTTTTTCTCAGAATCATTGATACCCAACTTCGTGCGAAGGGTATGAAAAACATTGGTAAACTCCAGCACGTCTTGGTCCCTTCCCTGTCGCAGCGTGGTCCACTTTATGTATTTATCCTCATAGCTTCCGACAGGGTAGTACTGCTCCTTGATGGCTTCCCGGAACGAATTCTTATTGAGTGTGGCTGAAAATAGTGAGGGTGAAATTTTATCCTTCTAATCAAAGTAGCTTTCCCACCAGTCCTTGACGTGAAAGGTATCTTTGAGAAGAGAAAAAGTAACATTTTTCTGACTTAAAAAATCATAAATAGAAAAATATCCTTCTAGTAGATTTAACCATTAATCTATGGCATCTGCATCTATTTTTCCCTCAAATATGGGAATGTCAAAGTTTACTTGTACCTTAAAAGAATTGATGCCTCCAGAGTCGCTTCCAGATGTGGATGCAACGTTGGTGGGAAACTATTGAAGGATCTGGGAAAAGTTATCCATCATCACATTCCTTTGTTTCTTAAGGCCCCCCTCGAGCAATATTCTGATAGGATCTCCTGCTCCCTCATCTTTATTTTCTTCCCCCACGGGAGGTTGTTGGGATTCGTGGGGCTCATCTTGCAAAGGTTCACCCAATTAAAGCCCTAACGCCTTATATCCCAACCTCTTTGGGCACATGCAAAGAAAAATAGAGAAATAGCAGACCGCTCTAATACCACTGATCCAAATTTAAACAGAAACACAAAAAATTACGGATATAACCATAAATACAAATATGCAATAGAAATAACACTTCATTTCATTAATATCAAATACTGAAATATTCTTATAAACAAAATGGAAATGAGACTAGCTTGGGGGATGATAGCTTATCTCTGAGAAGAGATGTGGTGGCTGCATGCCTCTGAACTGTGTTATATTGAGGCTTGAGGGCCTATTTATTATTGAGAAGCAATGGAAAACTCCAAACATCCAAAACCCTAACCCTAGGAGATGAAATTCCAAACTATGGGCTCCATTGGGGTAAATTGGTACATCAACTTCTTGGGGTCATAACCTTGGCATATGATCTCCATTTGATGCGCATAATACCTCGTTAGAAATATCTATCTGAGGAATAGAACTATTGAAAATGAATGTCGAGTTGCAAATTCTTATTTTCCACTCGTGGGTTCCCCAAAAAATGTTGTTTAGTGCCTTGAAAAACTACCAAAAATAATAAATTGTGCTACAATTAAGGAAACTGGAAAACTAAAAGAAATGATGGTGGGGGTCCAAGTGGAATAGGTGGTTGGTCACCAATATCCACTTGGATCATCAGTTCTAAGAAAGAGCCAGTTGATATTAGAGTTCAGGGACAACGTATAAACAGTTGTATAATTTTCTGAGTTGTACAGATGGTGCATACAATCAATTGAGGACCTATGATGGATTTTACAATTGTGGTGAGCGATTTTCTGAATTAAATATGGGCTAATTACCTTACTGATTGCACAAGGAATTAGGGGCTTGGCAGGTAGTAGAATTGGCTAAGGGTTGGCCAGAACTGGTTTGTAAAGCAGAGAGATAGATTATACTTGTGCAGAGATTGTTCGGGTTGAACAAACATTGTATTTTCTTCTCATATCTTCTAGTTAATGCAATATAGATATTCAAGGTTTTGAGTAGTTGCTTTCCCACAAAAATAATTGTGCTATGTGCATTTGAAATTATTTCTTTTTTGCTTAGTGTTTTAATTAACCAATATTTTGTTTCTACTGATGAGTAGAGTAGATTCTTGCCTTATGTTTTAGCATATCACATAAGTTGTTGAGTCCACAAGTAAAAATATACAACAATTGCCTCCAGGGAACACAAATTGTTACAGGGATCCAAAGAACTACCATCTAAACCCTTAGCCTCCAGGGAACCCAAGCTTATCTAGGGCTCGAGAGATTCTATCCCAACTAATGACCACTAGGGAACTTGAGAACCAAATCCAAAATTCAAATTGAGAACCTAGTACCTCACGGATATCCAAGAAAGGGAAAGGCAAGGCCGAAACCACTATTAATTCAAGAAAATATCATGCCAAGGAAAACATAATAACCAAGGAACCATATGAATATACCATGCATTCAAATCTCAACAAGGAAAATACACATGCAACCTGTTACCTGTAATGTATTCTTGTTGTAACGGTTTTTCCAACCATTTCCTTGTGCTCCCTTATTTTACTTTTCTTTTACTTTACTTGCTTGCTTTCCTCTATCCAAGTGCTTTCTCCTTTCCTTCTCTTAGACCTCTCTCACTGAAAGTCATCAAAGCTAGAATTGAAAAAAGTTGTGAATTCTTTCTCTGATTCATTTTTATCATTGATGTCTAGTCTCTTCCTTTTCCTTTTACTTTTCTTTCATTTTCATTCATTTTCTCTCTAATTTCCCTCACATGCATATTTATGTCTCTTAACCTTCCTTTCTCCTATTTTCCTTTATTTCCTTAATTAAATTCCATTTATTTCCTCTTTTCCTTTGCCAATTTCCATAGCTATTAATAAACCACAAGTTATGCCCACTTAATGTTTTCCCATCATTCAACTTGGAATACATGTCTTAGAACCTTGGTTTTTATTTTATTTATATGGAGAACCAACTAGGATTTATTACAAACCCCTCCCCTTGGAAACATGACCACCATACTGCTCATGGAGATTTATAACACAACACGTTGCAATATTTATAACATACTACTTATTATAGTTTTATAACACAACTCATTGTAGTATTTACAATACACATATTCATATATAAATATAAACCAAAACACATCTGCTCAACCAACAAATAAGGAAGGATATAAGGCCAGCATTTGATCAACCATCTCCCATATAGCTTCATCGAGACCAAAGTGCTTCCACTACACTTTAACTTGCTCTATTTCTCGGTTCTAGAGCGTGAGTTGTTTCCAGTGCAAAATGCATTGTGGCTTTGGATGGAACTCTCCCTCTGGTTCCACCTATAATATAGTCCAACGAGTCACATGATTAACATCATATATATATATATATATATATATATATATATATATATATATATATATCTATCTTAAGCAATGAAACATGGAAAACATCATATACTTTAATTGTTGGTGACAATCAAAGTGTGTAGGTCACTCGTCCAATCCACTCAAGGATCTCAAAAGGCCCATAATACCAAGGTGTCATCTTAGCACATGACCCAATCCTCAAGGATATCCTCTTGGGCTTGATGTGCATGTATACATGCTCTCCAACCTAGAACAGATTGAATACCCTAGGTTGATCCGCATAAACCTTATGCCTATCATGTGTTGCCTTTGAATTCCACTTAATAACTTGCATCTCCTGCTCCATTTCAGCCAACATATTTGGTCCAATCAACACCATGCTCACTAGATCACTCTAGCTTATAGGAGTGTTACAAGTATGCCCATAGAAATACTCAAATGTACTCATATTCAAGAAGTCTTGATACCCATAATTATATGCAATCTCTACAAGTGGAAGATACTCCTCCCACTTCCACTACTGATGCGTGACATACATCCTCAACATATCTTCAAGAATCCTGTTAACCCTCTTTGTTAGTCCATCTATCTGTGGATGATCATTTTTAATGAAGGCTAATGCTTTCCCTGATCTTGTAAATAACCCCTTTCAAAACTTGGAAGTGAACTCTCTATCTGATATAATCTTCTTGGGAACTCATGTAACCTCACTATCTTCCTAATGAAGATATGAGTCACCTCACTAGTTAAATTTTTACACTTCATTGCAATGAAGTGAGTTACCTTGCTCAACCTATAAACCACAACCATGATCGAATAATGCTACCTTGATGTCCTTGATAATCCTATAATTAAGTCCATGGGTATGAACTCCCATTTCCATTCTGGAATTAGAATATGCTACAACTAACCAGTTGGATGCTTGCATTCTATTTTCACTCGCTGACTATCCAAACATCTTGCAACAAAATCAACCACCTCTCTCTTCATATTCAACCAATAATATAAATTCTTAATAGTTTTCAGATTCTTCTATTATCATGGGTGGCCTGAATATGGCTTGACCTGAAACTTCCTCAAGATGAGCTTCTTCAACTTACTACTATCTAGCACATAAATCATGTTCCTAAATCTCACTAAGCCATTTTTCATGAGGTGATAATATTCATTGCTGTCACTTTTACTTTGTTGTTGTAACCTTTGCTTTAGCTGCTAGTACTTCTCATCATGTTTCCTTGCATGAAATATCTGCACTTGTAAATCTGTCCCATAAGAGCTCATAGTTGAAACATGATTCACCTTCACTATCCTACTGAGAGAATCTACAACTATGTTCTCCTCGACCGTAATGTACTTGATCTCAAAATCAAACTCATTAAAGGTATCCAACCATATAACTTTCCTTGCATTTATATTAGGTTAGTCAAACAAGTGCCTCATCCCACTATGATCACTCATCAGAACAAACCTTTTTACAAGAAGATAATGTCTCCACATCTTTAATGCATGAATGATAAATACAAACTCATGAATATCATGCATCCCATAGTTATGCTTGTGCTCATTCAACTTCCTTGACTCATAGAAAACCACCTACCCTTCCTGCGTCAGGACTCCACCAAGTTACTCCTTGCAAGCATATTTATAGACAACAAATTCCTTAATCGAGTCTAAAATCTTCAATATTGGAGCATATTTAAGAAAATGATTCAACTAATCAAAACTAGTTGCACACTCCTCATTCCATTCAAACTTATTTCCTCTTATGTGCAAAGATGTAATAGGATAACCAATCTTGGAGAAGTTCAAAATGAACCTCCTATAATAACATGCTAGTCCCATGAATGATTTGACCTCTTCCACATTCCTAGGAGTTGGCCACTCCATGATAGCTTTAATCTTTTCTAGGTCCACTAATATCCCTTCCTTGGAAACATGTCCCAAGTAGTGAATCTAAGACTGAAAGAAATTTCACTTGCTGAGCTTGGAATACAACTAATGCTCTCTCAACAATCTCAATACTGTTACTAGGTGTTTTGCATGCTCCTCGTTCTTGGAATATACTAATATATCATCAAAAAATACTATCACAAAATTGTCTAGGTAAGGACGCAACACATTGTTAATCAAACAAATGAAAGTGGTTGGAGCATTAGCCATAGAAAAAGGAACTACCATAAACTTATAATTCTCATACCTCATGCAAAATTCAATCTTGTATATGTCTTCTTCTTTGATGGGCACCTGATGATATACTAATTTGAGATCAATCTTTGATAATATTGTTTCTCCCTTCAGCTAATCAAACAAGTCATCAATCCATTGCAATGGATACCTATTCTTGATGGTTACCTTGTTCAACTACCTATAGTCAATACACAATCTCATAGTACCATCCTTCTTCCTTAAAAACAACACTCGTGAACCCCAAGGGGATACACTTGGCCTTATGTATCCCTTATCAAGCATATCTTTACGCTGCAACTTCAGTTCCACCAATTCTAAAGTGCTCATCCTGTAAGGTTTCTAAGATTTTGGTGCTACTCCTGGCATCAACTCAATAGAGAAATCCACTTCCTTATGAGGCAATAGCTCTCGAATCTATGTAGGAAACACATCATGAACCTACTATAAAATATGATACCTCTTCAGGACTTTATCATCCTCAACATTCTTCCCTTTATCATTGGAAACATGCACCGTAAATGATAAACATCCTTTCCTGCGGTTGCATTTGGATTGCATCAATGTAACCATTCTTATTGATGTAGGCTTCTTCTTTTCTTGGAATACTCTATTTTCTCCATCACCATCCATTTACCCAATAAAGTTTTTATAGAAATCCACTTTAGTGTTATGAATAAATAGCCAATACATCCCCAAAAACATACTATATGAACCTAAAGGAAGCACATTTAGATGTGTTGATACAGACACACCATTGAGCTCAAATACAAAAGATCTTACCCATTGATGAACTCTTCTCTTGGTCCCTGTAGCCAATTGTACCAACCAAGATTCTTCATGAAATTATTTATTCAAGAAACACTTATCCACCATGTTAGGATTGATATAACTATAATTTGATTGAGGGTCAATCAAAACAGAAACAACTTAATCACAAAGATTACCTTCCATCTCAATAATAGATGCCTAATTATCTGCCTCCATGTTGCCAACGACAACATAAATCCGAGGAATAGTCTAACCAATATATCCAACTATCTGTGCCTCCTAAGCAATGTAAATATGAGGTCTACCACCCTAATGTGATGGACAATCTCTCCTGCAATTATCTCTATCGCAAG
Organism: Pinus tabuliformis; assembly: GCA_031772625.1. Taxonomy (NCBI): domain Eukaryota; kingdom Viridiplantae; phylum Streptophyta; class Pinopsida; order Pinales; family Pinaceae; genus Pinus; species Pinus tabuliformis. Next base: position 1,005,115,351 of record CM062811.1, read on the forward strand.
TCCAACACCTCAGATAATTTCTTCCATCACTCTTATTTTTCTCCTCAAGCTAAGACCCATGTCCTCTCTCAACGGCATTGAACTTATTATAAGGTTCCACATTTTCCTTGTCACCTAGATCCTAAGTTCTGCCTCGCTTCTTAGGCCATTTTACCTTATCCTTCTCATTACCTTTCTAGTCATGATTAAACTGAAGCTTGCGCTTTGATTTCTCATAACAATCCTTTAGGTTCTTGATGGCTTTCTCTAATGACTACAACTTATCAAACTCAATCATATATTTGAATGCTACTCGCAACCCACTGATGAATATTTGAATCTTTTCTTTCTCATCCTTAAGATAAGGCATGTACCTCAACAAATCCAAGAATATGTTTGTATACTTACCATTTGTCATGGAACCCATTCTCAACTTATAGAACTCCTTTTCCCTTTCATCATAATATCTTTTGTATAGGTAGTTCTTCTTGAAGAGTCTTTCAAAATCATCCTGAATCAAATCCTCTTCTTTAATGCCTTTGACATGCTTTAGTTTCTCCCACCAGATATCTACCTTTCCCTTGAGGCTAAAGGTATCTATCTTGGACTTCATGTTCTCTGAGTAGTCATGTAGCTTAAAGAACTTCTTCATCCCAAGAAGTAACACTTCTGCATATACTAATTTCTTCATCTCTACATCACAAGTAGGACGTTTGGATTTCTTTAACTCTTCTACAAAATATTTCTTCTCGCTCATCCTATACAGATGTGAGTGGTAATGGTGATGATGTCTCTTGCAACCAGATCTAGAATATAATCTATGAGTACTACCCCTCTTCTTAGGTGTGTCCAAAGATCTTGCACCTCTAATTGTATCATCTTTGTCCATCCTATATATCCTCTAAGACCTACTACCATATGCCCCATTAGTATTGTCCTCCTACATATCTCCATGAATGATCCCTAGTTGTCCCTACTTCTGTAGATCTGATAGGCTTTGAAGAATCACTGCATTGATTTCCGCTTTCTTTTCTTGAGCCCCTACAAGTCTTTCCTATGCCTCAATCAACTTGTTATTAGTTTCCTTGTAAATTTTAATCTCTTCGCTTAGACTCCTCAATTTATATTCTAGATTAGGAGAATACTCTTCTCCTTGCTGCTCATCTGACTTTTCCCATTCCATTGAATTCACATTAGGATTGTACGGGGAGTGATGTGGACTGTAATCCACCATTCTACTCTTCAACTTTTGCCTTCTATTTCCTGCACACATACCATGTTAGATAAACCAAATATAATACATAATCAAAATCATACCTCAATGTATCTCAAGGGAGGTTATCACATCTGCACAAATCAATCTAGATTAGCACAATATAAATATAGTAATAGAAACACATATAAACCTCATTATTCATGCATGATAATGACACAAAACTGTAACAATAATTATTTTCATGATAATTGTAACCATCTTCATGTACCTTAAGGACCAATACTGTAAACCTCACTATGATACCATTCTGTGACATCGGTACCAAAGAAAGGTTTACAGGGAATGAAACTACTTTGATACCACCCTCTAGTATTAGATACTATCCAAAGGAAACATAACTCTACTCTGATACCACCTTGTGGTAGAAGATGCCACCTAATGGGAATGAAACTCTTCTTTGATACCACCCTATAACTACCCCTCCCATATTTACCTGCTTTTAAAAGCTCTCCAGGGTAAATGTGAGCTGAATGTTACTATGAAATGACTCAGACTCCAAGTTCTGGTTATGGAAGTGGAGTCTACAAAACAAAAACATACTACCACCCCTTAGGGATACCAGATCTCCTAGGTGTCTGACAACAACCACTGGTGATCAGTTCCTGAGCTGAAATTTTCTTTTCTCAAGATTAACACCCCAAACACATTCATGACACATTGTGCATACAATTGAAAGACTCCAATTGCATGCATGGCACACTGTGCATGTGGCTACAACAAAAATTTCCCTATTTTGTGCCGCAACTATGAGATTTGTGCCACTCTTTTAGGGGTAGGCTACAAGCCTCTCCCTAGAACAACCTAGAATGCACCAAAACTTAGTCTTAGATGATAACAAGTATGTACAATGAATACTAGGGCTAGAGATTTCCCAAACCATGCTAGACACATAAGAAACATTTCTTCAAACACATGGTAACATAGAAGCTATAGGTCATGAATGCATATCTAATCATAGAATTCTTAACTTCATCATAGAATCATTAAGAAGGAACAATGCCCTCTCGAGCTAGTTGCAACAACACTGATTAGCCCATGCATACATTAACTATTCGATAATTTATCAAACCATGAACAAAATCCATAACAAGAGCACATCATTCAACCATGCCTATAAAGATATAACCAAAATGAAGTCCATGATAGATCAACCATAAGATCAAAATAATAGCTAGTACAAGTGATCATTGATTGCAATAGAAAAATGACTCATATTAACATATGAAAAATCTAACCAAGTCAGAGACTTCCATGTACCACCTAACCATAGATTGGGTTGAACCAAATCCATTTTTTAGCCAGTCACTCTCATTCCATATTCCAAGCATGAATGTGGGATCATATGGGTTAAAACAAAATAAAATGAACTAGGGCTTCCAAAGGCCAAACCACCTCAACCCATAACAACAATTATTTCACCCAAACGGTCCAGAAATCACTAACACTAATCCAAATTGGTCTCTTCCCAAGCTATCCAAGGGTCCACAAATTACTATCTTGTTACAGGGAAAAGTTTCTATATAGAACTGCTTTATCCCACTAAGGTGTGGCAGCTACCTTAGAAACAAACAAAGTAAAGTCTACTTTCGTTTTCTTTTATGAAAGATAGATGAGAGAAGAATAGAGGAGACCAACCTCTGTCTTGCGCTTGGCTCCTTGTTCGGTTCCTCTCTCTTCTGATAGTCTTTTGCTACTTGCCTTCTCGTATACCCAGCTTCACAAAGTACCTATAGGAACAAAGCAACATAAAACTATACAAGAACATGGATCTATTATCATAAACAATCTAGGGTCAGATGTAAATTGACCATACAAATGCACAAAACATAGATTACACAAGAGTATGGAAGAAAACTAGAATAGCTTTAGTGATAATCAAGAAAAAGCCAAGAGAGTTACAACCAATTGTTCTAACCCAGCATCATCCTCTCAGCAAGTGAGCCCTTCTTCACCTCATACAAAGCTTAGATCACCCAACACTATGGTGTTGCCTCAAGAAACTAACAGCAATTCCTTACAAGATGCAAAATTCCGGCCCCCTAGATCTCTGGGATGAGGGATCCATATATAGATATCTATAATGGACATGAGTTAGCTTGTGATTTGATTAGTGTCTTCCCTCTGATAGTTCTTGCTTCCACTTGGAGATTGATGATCTCTTACTCATCCTTGGTCGAATTAAGAGAGGCAAGTGTCACAGGAGAAACTTCTGGAAGATTCCATGCTTTTCCACCTTGCAGATTGACACTGCCATTTGTCTCTTCTCGCTCATCGCACCCCATAGAAGGGCTTTTTGAAATGCAACGCACCCACTCAGTGTACTTAGGTGAGATGCAGCACACCCTGGCCATGGAGCAAGTGAAATGATCCTGTTTTGACCAGTTCTGAGTAGTTTTTCATGGAGAACTTCTGGGAGAAGCTGTAATCAGTTGACCTTGTTCCTTTAGGGGTTGGAACAACACTTTTAGGGACTTAGGAGCCCTTAGTTTATGGATATTTTATGCTTGGTGCTGCAGGGCCCAAAAATATCTATAACAGTTGCCCCCTAAAGCATGAGGTCGTTAATCTTTTTTGATGTCGGGTGAAATGCTTTATCATGAGGATCCGAAGTTCTTTCAAGCTGAGAGGAGACCTGTAATAAGATACAACACAATACATTATCTTCATAGTATTTTCATGATCTAGCTGAGGCGGGCATTCCCATGCTCAGCTTTATAAATTCATTTTCATGTACATAGGACAAACAATCGTCTGAGTGTAGACTGATGATTCTGGTAGGGCCATCATCCCTTTGATTGGATGATTATCTGTGCCGTAATGACGTACATTTGATGTCTTTATTTTCTTGAATATATATCGCAGCCCGGATGGATGAAACTAGATCCGGGGTCTTCAATCTCGTTCGATCTTCACTCAAAGTACAAGTCGATCCATGTGAGAGATGTTCTGGAGTCGAACATGGAAAGACATCGCCTGATTACCAGCCAATGATGTAAGCTATTAACAGGCGCGAGAGGAATCACCGATAATGATAATGACCCTCAAGGTACTGCAGTACAATTCACGTGGTGTGAATAAAGGACTTGGCATCGAACACCACGTAAAATCTTTCGGTCGAAGGCCATTGATGTAAACCTTTCGCCGGAAGTGAGAAACTTGCCATTAAGGCATGCAAGCTTCAAAGTACTGAAGGGGTGTCCCTAGATCGACTTCTTGGATAATGAGCTGATGTCAACAAGAAGCGATTCGTCATAGGAGGGCCTTAATGAATCCCACATCAATGAGCAAATGATTTTAATGGAGGTGAAAATGGTCTGGTGATATTAAGGTTCAGGATGGCGGTCATGAAAGAATGGAGCATAAATGTATTGCAGCGGGTGAGGCACAGGTGAATTCTCTGAGTGACTTCTCTTGAACATATCGGCGACACTGACATGATGGATTGGTAGCATTAACCCCAAATGTGGATGGTGTGATGTGACCATGGTGATGTGACAGGTGAATGAAACAACCCAACCCGACTTGGATGCAGAGTGAAAGTGTCATGTTCAAGAGCGACTTGCTACCAATAAAGTTTCTTAAAGTTTTCTTCCCAATTTTTCCCCAGTCATTGCTAACCAGTACCTCTTTATTTTTGTCAAGCTTGAGGAGGATAACATATGCTTGTTCTATAATTTTCCCTTCGGGCAAACCCATCGCTATGTTTTAACGAGCCTAGCGATAGTGAAACTCGTTCTTGTCTGCCATGGACAAGTTTATTCTATTCGGTTTTTAACGAGTTTAACGACAAAGATAACTCGGTCCTTTTCAATTTTAGAGAGTCTGAAAAGGGACGTAAAGGAAACTCCAAAATTCCTTTTTCGTCATCTAATCCCTTAAGTCCGAAAAATTATAAAACAATACAGAAGGGATGAATTTTCGATACTTTTAACGAGCCGAACAAAACAAGTGCTCAATCTTTTTGTGTAATGATCCCTCAGGTCCAAAAAGATTAAAATCTAAAGGAGGGATAGCACTTCCAGTCGCTTTAACGAGATGGATAGGCCAATGGCTCGGAAATCTTTTCATATTTTACAAGTCAATTGAAAAGAGCTTAAAGGAGACTCGTTTTTTGAGGAACGAGTGATAAAATTGGGTAGCAACTAATTCCAGGTAAGGTTTGGAATTTTCCAATCACGGCAGTGTTACAAGGATGGCTAATAGGATCACTCTTCGCAGCTGTTCCTCAAAAGGGGTAAACAATCAAATGGAGGTGAATGATCGGCCAATGCAAAAGTGGAGGTGATGGATCAGAACACGACCAAGGCTTTAAAGGCTGAAGTATTACATTCACGATGGTTATTTACCGGGAATTGGTTCATTTTTTTTTTGTCTGAGCTTAAACACTGGAAGAAACATTTGCTCATGGCTTATGTTTATTTTTTAACGAGCTTGAACTATGTGCTAAAACTGCTCGATTAATCCAGTCGTGTAATAAGAATGTCTCATTTAAAATGGCAATTTTTCAAATCTTTGCCCCACATCCTTTCTTTATGCAAGTTAGGAAACGACCAATCCAAAAAGAAGATAAATGATCGCTCTTTGCTTGCATGCCAAAAGGTTTGCATGCCCCCAGGTATAAAATAGAGTTTCGAGGTTACCCCTCAATTTACAGACAAAACATGCTTGTTTTATCAGGAAAGGTCTACCTCTTACAGGTTATCAAAGATTGTTCTATTCACAGCGCAAACAAAACACTTCTTCGGCGATGTCTATCGAAATAAACAAAGGTGAGTGGCGATGCTTGCCAACCCACATAACTTTGACAAGAGAATCTTATTCCAGTCCAACCCCCTTTTCCAATCATGGACGGGAGTGTCGGAGGTCATATATCTCTCGCGGAAACCTACTCTATACCCGAAGTTTTCCTGCCGAAGCAGACCAGAGTGCATGCCCCCTGGGTTTCAGTCATATCCTCGGAATCACTCGCGCTCATCAGGAGGATGGACTGGGGATTGATGAGACATTCCTCGTGTGAAAATACCATTCAAGGATGGCGTACGACTATTTTCTATGTGTGAACCAGGAAATGAAAGCTGGTCTATGAGCTTGACCACTCTTCCTTCGTGCGGAAAACACATTACTCTAAAGAGTGAGGAGACAATCGCTCCCATGTAATAAATATAGTCTCGCCCAAGGAGTAGATTATAATCCAGGGGCCCTTGGACTACCATTACGTTCATGTGAACGGTTTTCCTTCTCAATGTTATGGGCACATTGGGAAGGATCCCTAAAGGTCGACTAGTTCCTTTGTCAAAGCCTGTTAGATTTCTCATTTCAGGAAAAAGCGATGGCGAACCAAGCGCTTTCCAAGCAGTCGAGGAAAGGATACTCACAGAAGCCCCTTTATCTATGATGGTATCGGCCATGACCATTTTGTATATTTGAGCAATGATTCGAAATGGTACACTAACCGGTAAACGGGGTCTGCCGAGTTGATTCCAATCGAAGGAAACAACTAGGTTGCTTGGAGGTGGGACCGAATAGACGGCCGCGTACGACTCTGACGAACTTCCTTCCTACGGTAAAGGAATGGGTAGATTGCCCCCATGTTCATCGGAGTCTGTGTTTACGAAAAGAATTTGGACGGTGTCATCCTGGTTCTCTTCGATGATTGTATCATCTGAAGATGGAACCTCTAAAGGCAAGACTGGGTCAACTACCGCCTCGACCTTTTGACTTTCGTCTGGTGTGGACTCAGATGGTTCATCTTCAATGATAGATGCTTCGGCCGACCACCTGGGTGGGTTAGCCAGATTCTCAACTAGTGACGGACTCGGCAAGAGTCTTTTATATATAGGAGGAAGTCGTAACAGTGAAACTGGACGATCGTCCAAAACTCTTTTAGCCTCATCTAAGAAGGGACAATGGTGGACGGCGTGATCGCCTTCACACAGTTTACAAGGAAATCTACATTTTCCTTTTTGTCCAGGGGCTTCACTTTCACTAGTCGACGGTGTACTTTCAACATGATTATCAAAGGTTGACGACACCAGATTGTGCAAACGAGGAGACCAGTCCTTTAGGATTCGAGGGATGCAAGGACAATCTCTGTGATAGTGGTCTCCTTTGCAAATGACACATGGCGATTTAGGCCTGGTCGGTGCAGTGTGTAGATTTTCGCTAGATGACGCTTGGTTGCCCCCTTTCACCTTTGGCTCCTTCTTCTTCTTCTCTTTCTTCTTCTTTTCTTTCTTCTTCTCAGGTACTTGATTTTTGGCTTTACCAGCCCCATCAAGCGAAGAGGAAGGAGGAGAGGAAGAATTGGACGAAATGGAGGGTTGGGGGGTAACTCTAGAATCGTCTAGTTGCTGACTTGACTGTTCAGGAATTGTGGTGTTCTGAATGACAGAGGTTGAGAAGAGCCATACGGGCAAGCCTCTTGTCAATCTTGGAAGAGACAATGTGGCCATATGGGGTGCACCAACATCTCCCCAAGAGGAGAAGGGACTAGGATTTCCTCGAAGGGGAATTCCTTGGTTGGTGGACTCCATTTTCTCAACCCAAGACCAATGTAGGAAAGGTGACGATTATTCTGTTTAAAATAAATTTTTAGACGCTTTGACACAACTTGTTTTTTCAATTTTAAAGAGTCGAGAAAAAACAAAAGATGACTCTAGTCGCCTTCAATTTTTAATGAGCCTGAAGTGACAAGTGCTCAGATGGACCTTTTCCGTTAAGGAGTCTGAAAAGGAACGAAAGGGACTACTCTGGAAATCTAGGTAGAGGGATGACCAAACTAATCGCAAATCTGCAGAATAATTTTTACGGTACGACAGTCAATCTTCCCGAATGCTGTGTTCAGTGCATTGCGATTGGTAGGGCGGCAGACACGGTTTCCTATGGATAAAGGATAAAGCCTATTGTGGTCTCCCAAAATATACTTGACGGTATGTGGGAGCACAAGTCCGTATTGGCTTTGGCACTTGTCGTCTCAAAGTGGAGGAATCACCCAACCAACAATGAGAGCAACAGTTACCATGTTTTACGATGCTGGAACACGTCTCTATCCTAGACTTCTAGATGTTGTGCGTTAGGTTCCAAAGCATTGTTAGATTCATTCAATTTATTTTATAGTTGATCTTGTTTATGAAATTTGCCTTTCAGGTTCACCGCGTGATGTATAGATACAATTCCTAAAATGCAATCTAAGATGATAAACAGTCGTTTTATCTTCTTTATGCCATGAAAATCCTAGCTACTAAGGAAAGATAGACAGTTTTCTTTCAACAAAGAGCAAAGAGCACACACTATATGCACTGTCCTAAATCAAACCAATCAAACAGTCTAAATGCAAATGCACATGCATGTATTGTTTTCGACTTTCTTAATATGTAGATGATAAAAAGAAAGCTTATGTGCAAATCTGAATTACTTTTAAAGCGACAGTACTTAACAAATTTCTTTCCAAAATGAAGTGAGGGTAAGAGAGACACTTAGCGATTTTGAAATGAAATATTGCTTTTCGACACTTTAAAACTCACAAATTCAAATCATATGCAATAGTAACTCATATAATCGACTACCAAAACAAGAGGATTGCCTTCTATGGCTGAAAACGACAGCTACGACACTTTCAGATCAAAGAACGACAGCTCAATTATGTTACTTTTTTGCAAAAGAGAACTGAAAATGACGATAAAATACACTAAAACATTAACAGTTCTTTGCACATTGGAGGTGGAATAACAGCAAGGAAAAGGGTTTCAAACAGAGGTGTACTGATTACAGGCAGCAAAATTCAAGAATAGAACTGAAAAGAGTGAAACACAGAAACCAAGATGCAAGGAACAAGGCCTAGTCTGATCAGCGCACCTGCAACACAGTGAATTTGAAATGTAGCGCACCTACTACACTCGGGAAGTGCGCTGAATGTCAGATTCACAGACCAGAGGGTGCGATGGACCAGAGACGAGACTTTGAACGGGTTCCGGGTCACAGTTTGCAGTTCAGTTCAGGGGTTTTGGCCGTGCAAATGGTAATCAGTAACTCAACAACAGGGGTGGATCTAATGAGGTTACTAAGGCCACCACAAAGGGCAATTAGAGAGCTTGTAGATCAAGTGTTTAATTCATAAACAAAACCTGGAGATTGACTGAAGCAACGTTGATCTACTTTGCATTCGTAAAACAAATGCAGTTCGAAGGCTAGCTGGCTTAGCTTCAGGCTCCGTCTGTAAGTTTATAAAGTAAACAAATGTAGATAAACAAACAATCTATTCGCTCCCCAGTGGAGTCACCATTTTGTTACAGGGAAAAGTGTCTATATAGAACTGCTCTATCCCACTAAGGTGTGGTAGCTACCTTAGAAACAAACAAAGTAAAGTCTACTTTTGTTTTCTTTTATGAAATATAGATGAGAGAAGAATAGAGGAGACCAACCTCTGTCTTGCGCTTGGCTCCTTGTTTGGTTCCTCTCTCTTCTGATAGTCTTTTGCTACTTGCCTTCTCGTATACCCAGCTTCACAGAGTACCTGTAGGATCAAAGCAACATAAAACTATACAAGAACATGGATCTATTATCATAAACAATCTAGGGTCAGATGTAAATTGACCATACAAATGCACAAAACATAGATTACACAAGAGTATGGAAGAAAACTAGAATAGCTTTATTGATAATCAAGAAAAAGCCAAGAGAGTTACAACCAGCTGTTCTGACCCAGCATCATCCTCTCAGCAAGTGAGCCCTTCTTCACCTCATACAAAGCTTAGATCACCCAACACTATGGTGTTGCCTCAAGAAACTAACAGCAATTCCTTACAAGATGCAAAATTCCAGCCTCTGGATCTCTGGGATGAGGGATCCATATATAGATATCTGTAATGGAGATGAGTCAGCTTGTGATTTGATTAGTGTCTTCCCTCTGATAGTTCTTGCTTCCACTTGGAGATTGATGATCTCTTACTCATCCTTGGTCGAATTCAGAGAGGCAAGTGTCATAGGAGAAACTTCTGGAAGATTCCATGCTTTTCCACCTTGCATATTAACACTGCCATTTGTCTCTTCTCGCTCATCGCACCCCATAGAAGGGCTTTTTGAAATGCAACGCACCCACTCAGTGTACTTAGGTGAGATGCAGTGCACCTTGGCCATGGAGCAAGTGAAATGATCCTGTTTTGACCAGTTCTGAGTAGTTTTTCATGGAGAACTTCTGGGAGAAGCTGTAATCAGTTGACCTTGTTCCTTTAGGGGTTGTAACAACACTTTTAGGGACTTAGAATCCCTTAGTTTATGGATATTTTATGCCTGGTGCTGCAGGGCCCAAAAATATCTATAACATATCTCAACCCACAACCTCCAGAGAACCCAAGCTCTTACAGGACTCCAAAGAACTACCATATCAATCCATAGCCTCCAGGAAAAAGAGTTGTTCTAGCACTCCAGAGGTTCTATTCCAACCCACAGCCACTAAGGAATTTGAGAACCAATCCAAAATCCAGACAAAGAAAAAACTACATCATGGATATCTTTGAAATGGTAAGGAAAAGTTGAAACCACTGTCAATCTAGGAAGATCCTATGCCAATGACAACAAAATAATCATATGCATATACTATGAATTCAGATATCAACAAGGAAATCACGCATGCACCTATTACTTGCAATGTACTCATGTCATAGCTTCTTTTCTAACCTTTTCTTTGTGATCCCTTACTTTCCTTTGTTTATCCTTTGCTTGCTTCCTTTCATTTGTCCAAGTGATTAGAGCTCTCCCTGAAAATGATCAAAGCTAGAACTAGAAAAAGTTTTTAGAATTTTTTCTCTAATACCTTTTTATCATTGATGTCTATTCTATTCCTTTTTGTTTTTATTTTCTTTCATTTTGTTGGCCTCCTATTGCAACAAGTGTTCATATTTCATGATTGACATTCCTACAGGACAAATATGTCATTATTTGCATGCTGCAATGCTCCATATTTCCAGAAGAAGCCATGAAAGTGTGCTAGTCTAAATGCCACTGCTGTATCCCAATTTTGATGAGCTATCCATTTTTGAAGAATTTTCATGTAAAGGAAGGCAAAATAGCTTAATCTTGGCCTCCCTAGGTTTCAATTTCCTGTTGTAGAATATAGAGAATCTTTATCTGTCCAAACAGCTTAATCTTGGCAGATTTGTAGATAGGTAGAGAAGCAAGGGCGCTCAACAGCCTAATCTGAGCCCCTGGATGAAATAAGTGTAGCGGTAGATAGGAGAACAGTAAAAGAAAAGTTGGAAAAGTTGGGTTTGCCAGTTCAAGTGCACCCAAACCAAAGAGAAGAAAAAATGCTAGGTAAGTAGGCTGGGTAGGTAGTTTTGTGGTTGCAGAATCAAGCTATGTGATCCATTTCATGTTTTCAAGTGTTATATTTATTCAGATCACAGTCATGAGGTACTTTTTCAGCTGGATTAGATCAAGCGAGGCATGTCTAATTTCCCCCTTCTTCTTACTCCCCAAATCACTCACTAACATCCCCTGGAGGACCTTGGGATCTGCCCAACCAGTCCTGTTTCACTTCACTTGTTGTAAAAATGACAAGTCAGGTTTTGACTTTCTTCAGTCAAGAGAAAGCCATATTTCTTCTGTAACAATCATCTTTCCATAATCCATTCACTTTCTGTGTCAAAGTTTCGGTTCACAAAGCTTAAATTCTCCCCTTCACTTCATCTCACAAATTCATATTAACTCCTAACTCTATTATCTAACTCCCTAAATCATCTCCTTATCCCCTATTATGTAAAAAACTATATAAAATCCCAAAAATATTAAATATCCCCTCCCTTTGGCACTATAGCCATATTTATTAAGTCAGGGAAGCAGTAGTCCATCTGGGGCTCCTACTAACCCATCCGTTTCCTAACTAGAGTTAGTCTGACATCTGGTCACACTAACAACCATTTCCCCCTAACCCTAACCCCGCAGCACCCATATTCTGCCCTTGTCCTAAAGTTCTACCTATGAATATTTGACCCGCTCGCATATAATCCCAAAAAACCCACTTTTCTAAAGTCTACCCCCCCCCCCCCCCGACCTATGAATAAATCATTAAATGCGCCACGGGCCCCGTCCCTTATCCCTCCGCCGCTTCAGCTGTTCCGCTAGCCGTCCGATTGCCCGCGCCCCAGATCTACAGTGGGCGGGTCCTTTCCCCTCCGAAGCACGTCGATGGTTAGCGTCTGGGAGATGGGCGGTTTTCCCGTCGTACTCCCGCCACGCGTCGCCCTCTCGATTGTGGCGAAGCCCCCTCCTCCCAAACCACCTGCGCACAAAAGTGGTGCGCCATGAAACCAGTTACCACCTTCTTGTGTGATGTCACCCTGCCATGTCACCCTACCATGTCATCCGCCGTACTGGGTCCCACTTGCTTGCGTCATGCCGACGTCACTGCCGAAAGGGCGCGAAAGGGCGAAATCGCGACTTAGGAAGCCTGGAATCAAATTTTGAGGCAGTTTTTGATGCGCGATTAGCGCCTCGCGCATCGCTAAGAAAAAAGGGCTAAAATGGAAAGCCTCTGTCCAACGCAGGTTCGCAGCAGCTGTTTTTGTTCGAAAAGAGCCGAAAAGGAGCTATTTAGCAGTTTTGAGTACCAGAGGAGCAGATAAACCCCAGTTTCGTGTCAAAGAGTATCAAGATGCGGCAAAGAGTATCAGTGGAGATTTTTCCAGCGGCTCGAAGTAGATTGAACATTAAAGAGCCCCCAGCAAAGTCAACAAAACAATAAAAGCCATTTAAAGGCTCTCAAATCATAGTTAATGCACATCGAAGTCACATGAGATCAGTGGATCAGGTCCCAAAGCATAGTTATTACGGAAGCATTACATCGAGCCACCAAAAGCACCAAATTAATTCATTTTTGTGCAGTTGCATCCGGCGCAGCTAAAGTTACATTCTTGCATTTAATTTCAGCACAAGTTTAGGTTAAAAGGACTTTTCCCTGCACACCTGTTTAGGTCAGCTGTAATAGATATTTTTTGATATCTGTCTCTATATAAATGACCCTAATTCATTGTTGAGGGGTTGGTTTTTGGTTAGTGGATGAACTGACTAGAGAAGAGACTCGCTCTGCAACTGATATTGTTTTACTTAATCAAAGATTGTTGAAAGCTTGGAGAATGGACTATTAATGTGTTGTTACTGGTTCTGATGAGTGAATGATGGAATTCTTGTGCTACCATATGAATCAATAAGTGTTTCTTATCTCCGTTATTTCAAATTCATATATGCTCAAGTCACAGAATGAAAGATTGGTTTAGAATTTGCCTAATTGCACTCTATGCTCAGTTTCTGTGTCTTCTTAATGTTTTCCTCTTGATTTAGGCATAAATATGGATTCCTTATGGCTCATATTTGCTCTAATTCACATATGACTGACTGTTATCTAGGAATTCTTAGCTGCTCCTAGATAGGGTTCATTCATCTTCCCTCTGCTAACCTGATTGAGAGATTCTCTATTGCCTCTCATTCCTTAGCATTAAATCCATCTCCATTTAGTTTGAATGTTGTTTTCTATGCATCTATCTTGCTCCTCATTCCTCTTGTGACCAAGAAAATGCACCAGCAATCCTGCTCCACGACTCCATGCCCAATGGTTTGAAACTTACCACACTATGCATTGCCTCTCTGCTTAAAAGCATCCTCCTTCCACCTTCCCACCAAAACATAAACAAAAACCCTTGAACCCAATAACTAGCCTAAAATCTTCATCAACAAAGCTAAATCCTAAAGAGAGAGCCCTCTCTGATTGCAGGTGGGCTAGAACCTACAGTCCAAAGATTGTTCTGTGGTTACCTCGGCCGTATCCCTTAAGGAGCCAAGGGACAACCTGAGTGATAACATAATGGCGACTCCGCTAGGGACATCCTCTGAGGAAGTTTCTTTCTAACCCTTATATTCGTAAAAATCCCTGAAAAAAAAACAAGCTGAAGCTGGCTCCCAAGAAGAATTCACGTTATACAAGATCAAATCCAGACCCAAATCCTCCAGCTGTTTTCGAAAATCCCAATTTAATCCCTAGAAACCTTAGCAAGCAAAAACAACAAGATTGTACTGCTTCTAGTCCTGAAACAGTTCAACCCATCTCTTTTCCAACCCCTGTTAAAGTTCTGTTTCATTCAACCCCTACTTGCCCTTGTTCATCACCTACTTCTCCAAGTACCGTTTCCACACCTCCATTCACTGCGCATACCACTACTCCTATTATCCTAGTTGTTCCAGTTGTTCCATTTATCCCTATTGTTCCACTTGTCCCCGCAAATAGGGCTAACAGATACGCACCTTTACAGTTGCCTGCTAATCTCGGGGCTATGCCTCAGGATTACCAAACTAAGATAACCTATTTTGATGGCACAAGTGCCTGCACAGCCCTTCAGCACACAAAGAAAATGCAGGATTACTTTGAAAGTTATGAAATTGATGATGATAGTGTCAGAATGAAAATTTTTGTCCAAAGTTTGACAGGTGATGTCAGAACTTGGTTCAAAGCACTCCCGGCCAATTCCATAGCAAACCCAGAAGCTTTATACCAGTCATTTATCAACAGATGGGAGAAAAAGAAAGACCCCTTGCACATACTAGCTAAATATGATACAATTAAAAGAGGCCCTTAAGAGACTGTTTTGGACTATTGTGCAAGATTTAATAATGTCTATAATGCAATACCACAGAACTTAAGACCTCCACCCGACCTTGCTTTGTATAAATTCCCTGATGGATTTGACCTAGATATGGCCTACTAGTTAAAGGAAAGAGCCCCTAACAGCCTTGCTGAAATGCAAAATTTGGCTGTTACTGTGGAGGAAAATTTAATTGCTAAAAGAAACAGAGCCAGAAATGAGAGAAGAACCACCTTCAAGGAAGAACCCTCAGCCTTAGAGCAAAAGCTAGATGCTATTATCAATGGCATGCATAGGCTGGGAGACAGAGTAGAGAGTGTTGAGAGGAAATCATCATGGGAAGGACAGCAGCCAAATACCATAAGGAACCCAAATTTCAGAAAGAATCAAAACCCAAATGTTGGAAGGGCTAGTCCTGACCATGATATTAGGCCTCCTTTCCAAGAAAACTACACAGAAGCATCCACATCTAGTGAGCCAATAGAGGAGACTCACATGAACTTGTTAGATTTGAAGGACGAGCAACAAATTTTTCTAACTCAAGAAGACCAAGATGACCTTGAGATAAATCAATTTCAGACTAAGTCTGGAGAGTCTTTTGATTTTAAGCAAGGTTATGATTCTGCTGTGTATGAGGTCCACAAACAATACAAGCTGAGAACTAGAACCAATGATATCCCTATACCTAGCAAATCAAAAGAGAAAAAACAGCCCAAAAAAATTGAAGGCAAGGCTACTATAACATAACCAACTGATACAACTGTCCCAAACTCGCATCAAGTGACTATGGAGGACATAACAGACAGGCAGCCTCCTACTAATCAATCACTGCCTCCTTCTTCCTCAGAAGAAAATCTGAAGAGGACTCCTAAAAACCTTCCCAAAACAAAAATACCACAAACTATTATTCAACATAATGATGATAATCAAAAGGAAAACACAGAAAATACACTTGAAAAGGAGAAATCTGCTACTGCTAATGCAAAGGCTCCACTGGAGAAACCATTTAACTTAGAGGCAGAGATTGCAAAACTTAAGATATCCATCCCCCTCTTAGAACTTGCAAAGCATGATGTTTATAGGCAGCAAATTCAAAAATCACTTCAAATGCCAGAGGTCAAAGACAATGTAAATGTTTTAGATGATACCCCTGAGCTACTGTTTAGTCCAGAAGTTAATGGAAAGTCAACATATGGATCTGTTCTACCCTTTTATATCAGTCTGCACATACATGAAAAAATCTTGCATAATGTTATGTTTGACTCAGGTGCCTCCCACAACCTTATGCCCAAAGCTGTAATGGAAAAGCTAAACCTTGATATAACAAGACCCTATAAAGATCTATTCTCCTTCGACTCAAGTCAGGTCAAGTGTTTAGGCTTAATCAAAGACCTTTGTGTGTCTTTAGTCCAATATCCCAACAAGACAATCCTAATGGATGTAGTAGTTGCTGACATTCCAACAAAGTATGGCATGCTCCTATCAAGATCATGGGGAGCAAAGCTCCAAGGATCTCTCCAATTAGACCTCTCTTATGCCACTATATCTGTCTTTGGGCAACCAAAGAGACTGTACAGGGAAACACTGATGAAATATGTGGTAAGTAGTGAGGAAAAGCCCCAAAACTTCCCTATCTACTCAATCCATTCTGATATGGATTCATTCATTCTGTTTAATGATGATAGCTGTTACCCAACTAATGAGAAGCCGTTGGCTTTAGAACAAGAAACATGTATAAATGAAGAATCGGTTACCCATACCCATGAAACTGTCAAAACAACCAATGCAACCAGCATACAAGAAAAATCTCCCCAAATAGAAAATTCAAATCTGCCCAATCCTAAAATGACTGAAACTCTTAATACTAGCCACAAGCAAGAAATCACATGGTATTTAGAGTTTGATGGTTCTGTTAACAAGTTAGGAGCAGGGGCAGGGATATGGATTCACAATACACATAACAATCATGCAGAAGGCCATGCCTATAGACTAAACTTCAGATGCACCAACAACATGGCAGAGTATGAGGCTCTCCTTTTAGGCCTCAAACTGCTCAAAGTTCTAGGGGCTACAAAAGTGTCCATCCTAGGTGACTCTGATTTAGTCATACAACAAATGAAAGGTAACTTTGTTACTAATGACAATAGAATGAGGGCCTATAGGACTGCTGCCACCAACATACTCATTGCATTCACTGAATCCAATCTTGCCAAGATTTCAAGAGATCATAACATTCATGCACACAGCCTAGCCACTTTCGCTAGTAGATGCAAGCTTCCCTTTGAGCCAAATCACCATTTCACATCTGAGATAAAACATAGGCCTGTTGTCCCAAATAATGTTAAAGATTGGCAAGTGTTCGAAGATGATGCCCAAATTAACAATTTCCTAACTCTTGAGCATGAGTTTTCAAATATAAACATTGACATGGATGCCATGAACGATACCCAACAGCAAATAAGTGAAAATCAGAAAGCTGTAACAGCTATAACAGCCAAACAAATGCTAAACCCAACTATTTTTGACAATGAAAACATAGAAGAGTTGAAACAGATGCATTTGGAGGAAACAGCCAAAATAGAGGTCGAGATCATTGACCTGAAGGATAATTTTCTCCCTGCTCGCCTAACTCCATTAGAGGATATGTTTGATGCCAATGATGTCCCTAAAAAGCCTAAAATGGAGCCTTTAAATGCTGCTATAGAAGAACACAACATAGGGACAGCAGAGAAGCCCAAAATGATTAAACTGTCCAAAAATCTGCCACCTGATAAAAAACCAAAGTATATTGATCTGTTCAAAGAGTTTCAAGACGTATTTACATGGAGTTATGAGGACTTAAAGTCCTATGACACTTCAGTGATTCAACATACCATTCCCTTAAAACCAAATCAAAAACCATTCAAACAGAAACTTAGAAGAATTAACCCTATGCTTCTTCCCATGATTGAGAAGGAAGTAAAGAAAATGTTTGAAGCAGGTATCATAGCACCCATAAGATTTTCTGAGTGGGTATCCATTCTGGTTCCTACAAGGAAAAAATCAGGTGAGATCAGATTGTGTGTAGACCTAAGAAATTTAAACCAAGTCTCCCTTAAAGACCACTACCCATTGCCCAAGATGGATCACATCCTACAAAGAGTAGTAGGGTCATCTAGAATCTCTTTGCTAGATGGATTTTCAGGTTTCAATCAAATACTTGTTCACCCGGATGACTAAGATAAGGCAGCCTTTACCACACCATGGGGAACAAGTATGTTAAAATGCCTTTCAGACTAAAGAACACTGGTGCCAGATTTCAAAGGGCAATGGACATTGAATTTGCCAAGGAAATACATGATTTCCTAGTTGTCTACCTTGATGACTTAACCGCTTTCTCCAAATCTGATCAAGAGCACCTCAAACACCTAAGGCAAATATTCATGACATGTAGGAAATATGGCATTTCCTTGAACCCCAAGAAGTCCTTGTTTGGCCTTGAAGAAGGCAAGTTACTTGGCCACATCATTTCAAAAGATGGTATCAGAATTGATCCTGAAAGGATCCAAGCCATTCTCCAAATTCCCTATCCAAGAAACATAAAAGATCTGCAAGCATTCCTAGGAAAGATCAATTTTCTAAGGAGATTTATTCCAAATCTAGCCGAGCTGATAAGGCTGTTAAGCAACATGTTAAAAAAGGATGCCAAGGTAAAATGGTCTCTTGAAACCAAGCA
This sequence comes from Pinus tabuliformis, assembly GCA_031772625.1. Taxonomy (NCBI): domain Eukaryota; kingdom Viridiplantae; phylum Streptophyta; class Pinopsida; order Pinales; family Pinaceae; genus Pinus; species Pinus tabuliformis. The sequence goes on from CM062811.1 coordinate 1,005,133,952, forward strand.
GGCTTTTGAGAGTATTAAAACTGCCTTGACTCAAACGTCTGTCCTCACAAGTCCACAATTTGACAAAGATTTTATCATCTTTTCTTTTGCAACTGAGCACATCATAACTGTTGTCCTTTTGCAAAAGGATGATCAAGGAAATGAAAAGCCAATTGCGTTTTTAAGCCGAGCCTTAAGAGATGCACCATTAAAGTACCAAATCATGGAGAAGCAGGCATATGCCCTTGTTAAGGCCATTAAAGACTTCAGAGTTTATATTTTATACTCCCATGTGATTGCCTATGTCCCAAACTCTGTTGCAAAAGACATATTAACTCAAGAGGGACTTGAAGGCAAAAGAGGCAAATGGATTGCCAGCATTCTTGAATATGACATTTAAATAAAACCTACCAAACTGATAAAGGGACAAGGTTTAGCCAAACTAATTTCCGAAACAAATTTTCAGGCCTTAGACATTAACCAACTAGACAATGAACCGGAGCTGGCGACTCCACAGATCAGTGAAACCTTTTTACAATCCCCATGGTATGCTGATATTTGCTTTGTATTGTTAAACCTGTGTGCTCCCCCAGGATTGTCCAGAACCAAGAACAGATTTTTGAAAATGAAAGCTTTAAAGTTTTGTGTCTTAGACGGTGCCTTATTTTGGAAAAATCATGAATGCATATTACTTAATTGCTTGACTATGAACGAAACTAGCAACATCATGAAAGAATTTCATTCAGGAGATTGTGGAGGACATTTGTATTGGAAGTCCACTACTGACAATATTTTGAGGGCTAGTTACTATTGGCCCTCTCTATTTGCAGATGTCAAGAAATTTGCTGTTTCATGTCACAAATGCCAAATCTTTGAAGGAAAAAGAAAGCTATTGCCTTTACCCCTTAAGCCCATCTCAACCGAAAAGCCTTTTCAACAATGGGGTCTTGACTTCATTGGAGAAATGCATCCTTCTTCTTCAGGCCAACACAAGTGGATCTTAACAGCCACCGACTATTTTACCAAGTGGATTGAGGCCATCCCATGTAGGCAAGCCAATGACACCACCATTATCCAATTTCTTGAGTGCAATATCCTTTCTAGATTTGGCTGCCCTGAGAAAATCATCACTGACAACGTCGCTGCCTTCAAATCCAAAAAGATGATCAATTTTTGCCATAAATTTCACATTACCCTGGGCCACTCTACAACCTATTACCCTCAAGGTAATGGCTTGGCCGAATCATCCAACAAAAGCCTCATCAACATCATAAAGAAAGTGCTAGAAGAAAACAAAAAGAACTGGCACAAAAAGCTCACAAATGCCCTGTGGGCAGACAAACTTTCATCCAAGAGATCCATTGGGATGAGCCCTTATGAGCTAGTATATGGCATGGAAGCCATATTTCCTTCATCTTTGGGCATTCCTACTATCAAGCTGTTACAGGAGATTCAAGCTGAACCAAATGACATTCAAAGAAGAATTAACCAGACCATCCATCTTCAGCAAACCAGAGAGCAAGTGTATGACAGAGCTCAAATTTTGCAAGAGAAGCTCAAAAAGATGTTTGATAAGAGAGTTAAGGCTGAAGATTTCTGTGTTGGCAACAAAGTTCTAAGGTGGGACTCAAGAAGAGAAGACAAGGGCAAACATGCTAAATTTGATTTTCTATGGAGAGGCCCATTTGTTATCAGCGCTGTGCAAGGCAATAACACATATTTTCTCAAGTCTACAGATGGCAGCACAGCTGAAGAAGGCCCTGTAAATGGCCGAATGTTGAAGCATTATCATGATCCCTTTTGTTGAAAACAGCCCAGCTAGGTTATTTTTGTACATAAATGTTTGTATATATCAGCACTCTATTTTGTTTTTGTATAAGCGGTTCGATTGTTAGAAGAGCAACATTAAAGTTTTCTGAAGACAGAATCAAGCCAGGTCTGCCATATCAGATCTCTGTCATTGCACTAATATTTAGCAGGCAATTCAGTTGAGGGAAGTGTTGTTCTTATTCCAAAGTTTCGATTATCCAATAGCCAGCACAAAGAGGTGTTTCTAGTCCACAGCAACAATAGAAGATCAAGGCAGTCTGACCTGTCGTTCTTGGCTTTCCAAGCAAAGCCATCCCCAAGTGGAGCCACTGTTGGCCTCCTATTGCAACAGGTGTTCATATTTCATGATTGACATTCCCACAGGCCAAATATGTCATTCTTTGCATGCTGCAATGCCCCATATTTCCAGAAGAAGCCATGAAAGTGTGCTAGTCTAAATGCCACTGTTGTATCCCAATTTTGATGAGCTATCCATTTTTGAAGAATTTTCAGGTAAAGGAAGGCCAAACAGCTTAATCTTGGCCTCCCTAGGTTTCAATTTCCTGTTGTAGAATATAGAGAATCTTTTCTGTCCAAACAGCTTAATCTTGGCAGATTTGTAGATAGGTAGAGAAGCAAGGGCGCTTAACAGCCTAATCTGAGCCCCTGGATGAAATAAGTGTAGCGGTAGATAGGAGAACAGTAAAAGAAAAGTTGGAAAAGATGGGTTTGCCTGTTCAAGTGCACCCAAACCAAAGAGAAGAAAAAATGCTAGGTAAGTAGGCTGGGTAGGTAGTTTTGTGGTTGCAGAATCAAGCTATGTGATCCATTTCATGTTTTCAAGTGTTATATTTATTCAGATCACAGTCATGAGTTACTTTTTCAGCTGGATCAGATCAAGCGAGGCATGTCTAATTTCCCCCTTCTTCTTACTCCCCAAATCACTCACTAACATCCCCTGGAGGACCTTGGGATCTACCCAACCAGTCCTGTTTCACTTCACTTGTTGTAAAAATGACAAGTCAGGTTTTGACTTTCTTTAGTCAAGAGAAAGCCACATTTCTTCTGTAACAGTCATCTTTCCATAGTCCATTCACTTTCTGTGTCAAAGTTTCGGTTCACAAAGCTTAAATTCTCCCCTTCACTTCATCTTACAAATTCATATTAACTCCTAACTCTATTATCTAACTCCCTAAATCATCTCCTTATCCCCTATTATGCAAAAAACTATATAAAATCCCAAAAATATTAAATATCCCCTCCCTTTGGCACTATAGCCATATTTATTAAGTCTGGGAAGCAGTAGTCCATCTGGGGCTCCTACTAACCCATCCGTGTCCTAATTGGAGTTAGTCTGACATCTGGTCACACTAACAACCATTTCCCCCTAACCCTAACCCTGCAGCACCCATATTCCTCCCTTGTCCTAAAGTTCTACCTACGAATATTTGACTCGTTCACATATAATCCCAAAAAACCCACTTTTCTAAAGTCTACCCCCTGCCCGATGTATGAATAAATCATTAAATGCGTTGCGGGCCCTGTCCCTTATCCCTCCGCCGCTTCAGTTGTTCTGCCAGCCGTCCGATTGCTCGCGCCCCAGATCTACGGTGGGTGGGTCCTTTCCCCTCCGAAGCATGTCGATGGTTAGCATCTGGGAGATGGGCGGTGTTCCCGTCGTACTCCCGCCACGTGTCGCCCTCTCGATTGTGGAGAAGCCCCCTCCTCCCAAACCGCCTGCGCACAGAAGCGATGCGCCATGAAACCAGTTACTGCCTTCTTGTGTGATGTCACCCTGCCACATCACCTTGCCACATCATCCACCGTATTGGGTCCCACTTGCTTGTGTCATGCCTACTTCATGCTGACATCACCACCGAAAGGGCGCGAAAGGGCGAAATTGTGACTTAGGAAGCCCAGAATCAAATTCTGAGGCAGTTTTTGATGCGCGATTAGCGCCTCGTGCATCGCTAAGAAAAAAGGGCTAAAATGGAAAACCTCTGTCCAGCGCAAGTTCACAGCAGCTGTTTTTGTCCGAAAGGAGCAGAAAATGAGCTATTTAGCAGTTTTGAGTACTAGAGGAGCAGATAAACCCCAATTTCGTGTCAAAGAGTATCAGGATGCAGCAAAGAGTATCAATGGAGATTTTTCCAGCGGCTCGAAGCAGATTGAACATTAAAGAGCCCCCAACAAAGTCAACAAAATAATAAAATCCATTTAAAGGCTCTCAAATCACAGTTAATGCACATCAAAGTCACATGAGATCAGTGGATCAGGTCCCAAAGCACAGTTATTGCAGAAGCATTACATCGAGCCACCAAAAGCACCGAATTAATTCATTTTTGCTCAGCTGCATCCGGCGCAGCTAAAGTTACTTTCTTGCATTTAATTTTAGCACAAATTTAGGTTAAAAGGACTTTTTCCTGCAGACCTGTTTAGGTCCACCGTAATAGATATTTTTTTATATCTGTCTCTATATAAACGACCCTAATTCATTGTTGAGGGGTTGGTTTTTGGTTAGTGGATGAACTGACTAGAGAAGAGACTCGCTCTGCAACTGATATTGTTTTACTTAATCAAAGATTGTTGAAAGCTTGGAGAATGGACTGTTAATGTGTTGTTACTGGTTCTGATGAGTGAATGATGGAATTCTTGTGCTGCCATATGAATCAATAAGTGTTTCTTATCTCTGCTATTTCAAATTCATATATGCTCAAGTCACAGAACGAAAGATTGGTTTAGAATTTGCCTAATTGCACTTTATGCTCAGTTTCTGTGGCTTCTTAATGTTTTCCTCTTGATTTAGGCATAAATATGGATTCCTTATGGCTCATATTTGCTCTAATTCACATATGACTGACTGTTATCTAGGAATTCTTAGCTGTTCCTAGATAGGTTTCATTCATCTTCCCTCTGCTAACCTGATTGAGAGATTCTCTGTTGCCTCTCATTCCTTAGCATTAAATCCATCTCCATTTAGTTTGAATGTTGTTTCCTGTGCAGCTATCTTGCTCCTCATTCCTCTTGTGACCAATAAAACGCACCAGCAATCCTGCTCCACGACTCCATGCCCAATGGTTTGAAACTTACCACACTATGCATTGCCTCTCTGCTTAAAAGCATCCTCCTTCCACCTTCCCACCAAAACATAAACAAAAACCCTTGAACCCAATAACTAGCCTAAAATCTTCATCAACAAAGCTAAATCCTAAAGAGAGAGCCCTCTCTGATTGCAGGTGGGCTAGAACCTGCAGTCCAAAGATTGATCTGTGGTTACCTCGGCCGTATCCCTTAAGGAGCCAAGGGACAACCTGAGTGATAACACATTTTCCTTCATTTTCTCTCGAATTTCCCTTGCATGCATATTTCTGACTCTTCAGCTTCCTTTCTCCTATTTTCATTTATTTACTTAAATAAATGTCATTTATTGTCTCTTTAACTTTTCCATTGCCTTTACCAATTCCCATAGCCATTGTTGACTTGAGGGGTCCTGACCTAGGTTCAACGTTAGTTGCGCCAACCAACAAAAACCTAAACTATTGGCCCCTTCAGCAACAACCCACGTATCGCAAGTTGCAGTGTCACCTGAAGTAGTATTGGGTTCTGCCTCTAGAGGTCTGTGTGATGGGTTTCTGTTGCTTCTAGTGCTTTATCCTGACCTTCATGGACCCTAACCCTTAAAATGCAGAAATCACAATAAATTACAGATAAAATAATCTAACCCTTCACGAAATCTCTACAACCTGAGTTAGGAAAGCGAGGACATGGGGTTGGTTTCTTGGGTTCATGTTGTTTGAGGATGAGAAGTGATGGATAATTCACTCAAAGGCACAACGGGAGCAAACAATGTTGACAAATTTATTTTTTCATTGATGGGTAAGCTTCACTACAAGTGGAGCAGTCTTGTATGGGGTTAAGTGCATCAATTCTTTCACAAAAGCGATGATGTGCATGATGGAGATGGTTGTTGGGGCATTGCTGAGTAGTTGAAGAGGAAGCCACATGGGGGGATGATTGCACATGGAAAGTAGTAGGTGAGAAAAGGGAATTGGTTGGAATTGAAGAGGAAGCCTCATGGGGGGATGACTGCACATGGAAAGTGGGAGGTGATGAAAGGGCATCAGTTGGAATTGATTGGGAAGCGAGTGGACATGGAAGGGAAAGAGGAAGAATTTGGGTGGATGCTAGGGGATGGAGACGAACCTGGGAAGGAAGAAGTGTTCGGTTTGGGTTGGTTTGAGAGGGAAGGTTGGATCGATGATTTTTGTAGAGAAGACGATGGTGCACATTCATTCTATCATTGTTAACTACGTATTGGTGCCGTCGTTGTTCCTTTTGTGCATTATTCACTGGGGTGGGTTGCAGAGCTATTTCAAACAAGAAAAGTTGTCTCAACATCAAAGGTGTAAGTGAAGTAGGAGCAAAGGAAAGTAAAGCATGCTTGATAAGTTTGTTTTTTTCCCTGTTTGTTTAAATTTTGTGTTTGTTTTTTTGTTTTATTTTTTTTGTTGTGTTTTGTTTTGCATTACAAAGTATAGTATCATATATATGGTGTGAGTGTTTCTTTTAGGGAAAGTGTATGCATTATGTAACGTGATGAATGTGAATTGAAGGTGCAGTACGAAGACGGGTGCAAATGATATTTGTTTTTTTTGGTTGTTAGACATGTTCAAAGTAAAGTAATCCATCATGGTATGTTCAAATGATTATTACTAATTTTAAACAGAACCACATGATGCATATTTATCCTAGACTAAAGGAATCTCATTTGTGCATGTGACCATAATTAGAAGCATTAGGTGTGTAGTGTTTTTCATATAGAGCATACCTTATTCATATATGCATTTTAATAATGTGTGTGTGTTGCAAATAAGCTTATATGATGAACAAGGATAGTGAAAAGAAAGTGACCGAATGGCCATGTATATAGAACAGACATTACAAGTGAGCAAATGGGCATGTACGCATGAGAGGAAAAAATAAGTGCTTGCCCATTTTTTCATGAGAACCAATAAACTTGAGAGAGAGTGAATATAGTAATGAGAAAGCAATACAAAAGGCCGAAGCATTGTTGAAGATGAGTTCTAGAAAAAGTAAAGTTCAATTTGCAGACAAGAGGGTTCAACAAGGTGCAAAAAGGCAAGTGGGGATTAATGAGAGTGAAGGGTGGGAAAGGAATTGGAAATCGGGAAAGGGAGGGGCATAATAGGGAAATTGTTTACAAGGTGAAGGATGGGCATCAATGGAGAAGGGGGAGGGGGCAGAGTATGGGAAGAAAAGTGTTAAAGGGCAAGGGAGTATAGAGCAAGAGATGGCAAATAGCGAGGGAGAGGGGAGAGAGGTATGTTTATAGGTGGCGGGAATTTTTTTTCGAGGGGGAGGAGTGGGTTGAAGGTCTTGCAGGAGGAGAGAAGACATGGAGGCATAAGGTAGTTCTTTAGAGTGCATGAGGGTTGGTTGGAGGCGTTCAACGCTATTGAAAGTTTCTATTTTGACAACTAGCGTGACAACTAGCGTGAAGAAGGATCGACGTGATGTGACCCCATTAGATATGGCTCAGAAAATTTCTTGCTCGCTTGAAAGGAGGAAAAGGACCTTTGCAAATATTCTTAAAAGGCCATGGTAAACATCGTCAAAAGGAACCACATTTTTAAGTTGGCCAGTGTAGTCATGCAATTCAAGTCAATGAACATAGTGATAGTCAAATTCGAGGAAGGATCCTTCACATTTTGAGCAATGCCATGTGTTGTCACTTTGCTGAACAAATTTTTTCATGCATTGAAGCCCATCAACCATAAGGGGTCATGCGAGGAAGTAGAATTCATCCAAGTCAATTGTTGTAATAGTAACACAGAGGGAAAACCATGAAGACGTCTCAGTGTGGGGCATTGCAAGAATGGCAGAAATTGTTTTTGTTTGCATCGGCTTGCTCGCTGTGGTGATGTATATCTTACTAAGTGATGGCAAGGAAGATTTGACGCCTTCTTCTTGAAAACATTTCTTGAGTTGATGTGTTTCAAAGATATCTAGATCTATAAGAAGGCAAGTCGTCGGGATAGTTCTGATAGTTCGCCCATTGAACTCGACAAGTCAGCCCCCAATTATAGAAAGGATTGGGACAATACGTTCCATGCAGACTTTAGAGAGAGCATGGCCTTCAGTGTGGTAGTGGTCTCCCCACAAGGTGACATCGATGATGTTATCATACTTGTCGCATAGGGAAATAGTTTGTCTGGGAGTTTCAGAACCATCACGCATGTGAACGATCAAGGCAAGAGAGGTTGAGCTAACGACACCGATAAAATCAACAAATGAGTTGAGAGGCAAAAGTTTGAGTGAACTTATTGCCACAAAATGGAAGGTATGGGAAGGTATTGTTTGATCTCCATCTAAAAGGTGAGATACATTTTATGTGAAGAAGAGGAGGATTTTGAAAGGGCGATTAAGATGGTTGTACATAGGATTCAGGAGCTTTATGGAGCCATTCGAAACTGTGTATATTTGGCCAAGTTGGATGAGGGCATGGAGTGAGTCTACCAAATCATTGAATGTGGAGACATGGATTTTGTCGTTGTCCCAATTAGCGAGGTCAAACCTGAAGGATTTCCTAGTGCTGCATGCATTTTTGTATGCATGAAGGGGTGTTTTTGCAAGAAATATACCTTGGATGGAGAAAAATTTACGTGTTGGGGTAAGTTCCTTAAAAGGGAGAGTTGTTGTGGGTGAAGAAAGAAAATTTGTGAAGTTGGAAGATTCGCTTTCAATGGGGGGGGAGGTGATGAAAGGGAAGATTCAGTGGATGAGGACAAGGGCACATGGTGAAATTGTTCAATGGAGAGAATAAGAGGGGTTGGCTCGCCGATTAAAGGTGCCAAACGGTGGAGTATTTCAAGTTCGAGGATAGAAAGTGACTTAAAAGAAAGATCATATGTGAGTGTAGATGGGAAGTACAACATGATAAAAGCAAATAGATTCTAAATCAGACATAAAATGCGAGGAAAGGCAGGGAGGACTAGGCAAGATTCCCGTTGCGCAACATACATAGTATGATGTGCATATGTGCATGATAATTTTTGTAAGAGCATGATAGAGACTATTTTCAAGTGTCCGGATTTTGCAAGTGTGTCATGTGAAGAAGGAAGAAAGACCGCATGGATGTGAACACCATCAGAAAGGAAGGCACAGTAGCAAGGGGTTGACGTCCTAGTAGGGGGTATTTCTTTGACAACAACGACTTGGAGGATTGGTTGCATCTCGGTAGAGCCAACAAGCAACAATGGAAGTGGATTGTTAGTGATGGTTGGTTCAATGGTGATACGACTTTATTGTCGAAAAACAGGTGTTGCAAGTGAATAACAATTGTAAGTGTACAAAAGTGAAGAAAAATATGTGTAGTAAAAAGAAAGGAAAAGGTTAAAGAGTTTATCTAAAATGAGATGAAGCAACAGTAGAAATGGAAGGGAAAAGCACTGAAGATAAAAAAAACATGAGGGGGAAGGAAGAACAAGCAAGAACAAGTGTTCTACAAGAATCGAATAGATAGCTAGACTATTGTCCTTATGATTTGTGAAATTTGCATGTGACAAAGTTAAATGTTTCACGAGTAAGAAAGAAAAACAAGAAGAAAACAAGACCCACCATGATATTGTTATTTGTTGAGTGAAGGAAAGTTTTTGAAGGAAGAGAGGAAGGGGTAGGCAATTTGAATGAGATACCTAGCAAACATTGAGGGCTTGTTCAAACAAAGAGGTTTGGCAGTAGCAAGGAAAAGTAGGAAGCATTGTTTTGATTATGGTTTTTGTGTGTAAAGTAAAGTGTCTTTCTAGAATGATGGAAATGACAATTTTGCACCCTATTCAAGCGACCTTGCAACTTTTGAGATGAAATGGATCTATGGATGCAGGAAATTAAAAGTAGTGAAAAAAATAGGCTTGGTTGTTTATGCGAGAGAAAATGGCTGACTATAGTAAAAATAAAAGAGCATGTTGTATTTTAGGAAAGAAAAGTGAAAAGGAAAAAAAAGGGTACAAAGAAGCGAATAAGTTGTGTTTTCAGGCAGCATGTAACACTAGTTACATAACAACCATACATAGTGTAACAAAATAAGAAAAAACAACCATAAAGGAAAAACTTCCATAATAGGGGAAAATAAATGTTACACTAATTTCCTAAGGATAAGAAAAGTGTAAATGCATACATGTCAGCATGTAAAAAAGCAATGCAATAAAGAGGAAAATCCAAAGGCCTACACCTCTCAACAAGGAAGAACACAAGATATCCTGCAAGGTCAAAACATATTTGTGTTAGGTAAGTGGTATTTAAATATGACAAGGAAAATGACTAAACCAGTTTGGCCAAGTAATGCCTCTAATTGCAACATTTGTAAAATACCATGAATCATTTGCAAAGTAGCAGCAAATTGTTCCTCCAAAAGAAGTGAAGTTATAAAAGAACAATATGAAAAGGGGTCAGTTGTATGCAAAGGGGAATAGAAGGATTCCTTGTCCAACAAAGTGTGCTAATTGTGAAGCTAACAACAAGATGTGAGGACCTTTTTAAATAGTAGAGTGATGAAGGAGGACATATTAGCCTTTTAGAATCACATGGAAGAGGAAGACATAGTGGCAAGTCACTTGGGAGATTTTCTCAGAGGTATGACAAATGCAATGTCCAATGTCATTATTGTAGAAGGTTTGAACAGTATGCATATGAATGTAGGGAAAAAAATGGTATGGATAAACGAAATGCAAATTTCATTAAGGAAAGATTTGAAAAAATAAGTGAAGAGAATCAATTTTTGTTGCAATATAGCATAAGAAAGCAATAAAGGGGTATGGTATGTAATGATCGTTGTAGCAACTATATTTTATTAAAGAAGATTGCTAGGTCTCAAGTCCCTTATCATTGGATTAATTGAACTCAATAAGGAATAAGGTAGGAAAGATTAATCCCTTTTAGAGCTTATGTTATACTACTTGGACAATTTTAATTTTGGATATGATAAGGGTTCAAATCAAGGGAATGACATTCATTCCAACTTGAGATCTGATCCACATGTAGCTTAAGTTGGTTTAAATGGTTGAAAATTTAAATAATTGAAAAACAAAGAAATTAAATTAAATTATCTAAATTTTCTTGCTCATTTTAAAACTCTCTACTTCTAAACCCAGAGTAAGTGATGTCATTTAAGGGTTTTTTTCAACCCTTGACAGCTATCTCGAACTCTCTACTTCTATGTTGTTGTATATAGATAAAGAACAATGTACAGGTATTTCCTCTGCATGCATGTCATGGAGAAAAAACTGTTGAATCACATTGCATTGTTGCTCTGTGTGTCAATCTATATAATTTAAATATTCCAAATTTAAATGATTAAAAGACCTAAAAATCATCTTATTCGACATTAAAATATGCAACTTGACTTAGTGCCTGACCATTACATACCCTGAAATAAGGCATTTATTGGTCACTTCAAATTTTTTTTTTTTTATTTTTTTATAAATTAGCGTTTTCGAACCAGACAATTTGATTGATTTAAAAAGATTAAAGGACAGCTTCCTTTACAGTATATAATTTGAGAAACGGTTTCACTATATCCATGACTTCTAGTAGTCTAACGAGGTTATAAAATAATGTAAATTTTAGTAAGATTTTGATTAAAAATAGGCAGAAATTGTTATAGCATTTTAGGATTTGGATGTTTCAAAATTTTTGATAGTGTTTAAATTATTTCTATTTTTGAAAAATATTTTTGATGGTATTGAACTTATTTCTATTTTTAAAAAATATATAAAACTAATAAAAAAAATAGATTTCAGGGCAAAATTGTGGCGTCGGTAACCATTAAAAAAAATCAGCAAATTACGGCTGACCAAGCACTTTCCACCAACCAAACACTGAAAATTGTTGGGACTATCATTATATATGCTGAAAATTTGATCAGGCACAACTATTTCAACGATACCGGTTCTCGTATATAACCATTTGATTGAAATATCTGCTTGAATTGTGCCATTTCTTTTGTCTATCTACTTGAAATAAGAATTCTTTGACATTCTCAGTAAAGTGATTGGTATCGATTTTTGCAGTATAGTTATGGATTCTGTTTCTCAGTCGATCATCAACAAGTTCTTCATAGTAACCAAAACCAGCCTGAATAGTATGGTTTCTAACAAATCTTCCTGCGAGGAACTAAAAAAAACCTTTTTCTCCTTAAGCCTAGCATTGACGAAATTGCCAAGCTGTCTTCTTAGTCAGGCCCCGCGCCTCACAGAGGCCACATGTAAGGCCTCCGCGACTCGGGCAGGCGTGCACGATGGGCGGATGGTGAACACGATGGGTGTGCGCTCCTTGCACGATGGGTGGGCGCTCTGTGCACGACAAGCGGGCGGACGATGTGCGACGGTTCTCCTGGCATGCGACGAAGTGCGACAAATGACCGAGCCACTTGTGACAAAAATATGCGATGTTGGAACTAAGTGCGATGATACTTAGTGAAAAAATGCCAAGGGTGAAAGGCTTTATACCCACGCGTTGGAGAGACTTGCATATGGGCAAGCCGACTTACACTTGCACGAAAGTGTGGGCGTTTTGAGCACAGTTATGGGGTCAGCCTTAAGGCTGACACCCCTTACACTTGGAGCTGGCATGCATATATATACAAAGGCGCAGAGCTTCATTTGGGCATCGAACAACTCGCATCTCTCTTCTACAACTGCGATAAGGGTAAAAGGGAAGGCACAGAAATAGTAGAGTGCGCATAACTCATGCGCTCTACCATTGGAGTGCGCAGTTTTACCGGAGATCGAGCTTAGGTGCAGAGATACGGTTTGGAGTTGGTATTTTGTGCAGAACCGAAAGGAGGAGTTCTTGGTGTCTCGGGTGAGCACCCTCCTACCGTGTGAGGTTGGCACTTGGTTGTAAAAGGTTGTCTTTGCCTTGATTGTAAATATTTCTAAGTGTTGGCTTGAAGTTTGTCAAGCACACTTGTATGATGTATTAACCAAGAACTGTTATAATATATTATTGTTGGGCAGACTTGTTCGGGAGCTGCCCCTCCCTTTATACTTGTGTGCAATTGTTATTGTTCTCGGTTTAATTGCATATTGGATAATGAATGAGTATGGGCTTCATTAAGTATAAAGGCTAATGCATTTTACTTGGTTGAGAAACACAAACTAAGTAAGGACAATTGAATTAGGCGTAGTCCATGTGCACGAGTATTGTTAAAAAGAAAGTGTTCGGTGGTGCCGCACCTCGCCGGCACGGTTGAAAGACTACCGTAGGCTTGGGGGCGTGACAGGTGGTATCAGAGCAGATATCCTGGTTGATGATTGAAGCAGGTTCAGGTGTTGAAGCATTTGACAAGTAGTTTAAGAGCTGTTGAGTAGGGTTGCTCTTGACAAGTTCTTGCAGGTGAAGGAAGCCGTTTCACACGAAGTGGAACAAGGGTTGGTTCTAATTGCAGGTGACTTGGTAAAGATGTCTATCTGGCAGAGATTGGGTTATGCTACCTTTAAAGAATTCGAAGAAGACCTACTTGAAGAGTCAAGGGAAGTAAAACAAGGATTTGCAGATTGTAGCAAAAGGTTGTTTGAAACAAGAATTGCTCTTCGTACCTTGATGGAAGAAGGGGTTTCCGACCAGGGTGAGGAAGAAGCCTCTCAACTTGCAAAGGAGGTGGTCTTACTTGAAGCAGAATTCAAGGAGCTAGAGATAAGACATGAATTGAATCAGAAAAAGTGGGATTGCTTAGCCCTTGAGGTGAGGCATCTCAAGGCCTTGAAGAAAAAGGTTGAATCCGATGGAAAGCAAAAAGAAGGAAGTGGGGAGAGGACCTCACGAACATAGGGACACTTAGTGGAAGTCTCTTCTACTAATGATCTTCACAATGGAGCTACAAGTGAAGGGGGGCCGAGTGCTACTTCAGAGGCAGTGATTGATGAGGATTATGAGAGAAGAGATCCGGAAAGGAACAGATTGGAGTATGTTCAAATGAAGGTTGGAGGTGCTGATATACTCACTATGGTGGATAGTGGGGCTTCTCACAACTTCATGAGTGAAGATACTGTGAGAAGAATTGGACTGAAATTTGTACCGGTTAAGGCACAAATGAAGACAATGAATTCTCCTCCTATGGGGATTCTTGGTATAGCTGAGAAGGTGGACACTACACTTGGTGAATGGACCGGGAAGGTGGACTTCACTATAGTGCAGATTGATGACTATGAAGTTGTATTGGGGATGGAATTCATGAAACAATTTGAGGCTATGGTTGTACCACATTTGAGGAAGCTCTACATTTATGATGGAAGGGAAGATGTACCCATTGGTGTTCCAACCATTGGTGTGACAAAACCTGATCATAAATTGGGAGGAATGCAAATGGAGGACATGGAGAAGGGGAACAAGCAGTTGTCCACTGTTGAGGCAAAGCTTGTGGAGCAGTCATTGGTCATTAGATCACTCTCAGATAGCATCTTGGATTTGACAAGAAGGCTAGAGCTGGTGGAAGATGATGATGATGATGTTGATGAGGTATATGTGAGACCGAATATCCAGAAGGAAGACCGGGAAGCATATCTACAAAGGATGGAGGTTGAGGATCCTGATAGATGGATTGAGTTGATTAGTGAGGGAGAGCCTTCAGGCTCTACTCCCTCTACATCTTCTTAGATGACATAGAAGATGGGGCTCATTGTTAGCTGCTCATGGCAGTGAGTCCTTAAAACATGTTTGAGCAGGTATGATTGATGGTGCAGGGATGGCTTGGCATCAAGCATCATGACATGTTGCAGATGGATGGAGTTTCCATGGACCTGAGCATGGGATTATGGATTCTTGATGAGTCGAGGATGTGGCAGATGTTTGAGAGACAGTTGATGAGGACATGGCTATGTTCACTCTCATGGATTGGGCGTGATGGTTGGATTAGCTACCCAACTAGTTCAGACATGGGTTCGCGAAGTGTACAGAGATGTGTTGGCATTATGCTGGAGTATCATGACATTGGTTCACATGATGATCATTGAGATGACTACTACATTGTGGAGATGAGTTGTTGACACATGGTTGAGGTGTGTTAGCACTTGTTGACATATCATGGGCAGTTTTTCACATGGAGATGATGACATGGTGGAGTTGACACATTGTTGCGGTGGACATGTAGCTTGAGTTGGAGGGATTGACCTTCCATGGTAGAGAGCAGCATGGGGAGATTGTGACAAGGTGGTTGGTGATCATGGACATCTATGACATACATTGGTATGGTTGTCTTGGTGACAATTGGTCACTAAGGTGTGACATGATGGAGATGGAGCTTTATATATGTTGTAGAGATGTTTGCCTTATATAGAGGAGTCTACATCATGGTTGATGATGATCTTGGTGGAGAGCTACCGAGATGGTATGTTGTCGAGGACGACAACGATTTCAGGTGGAGGAGGATGTAAGGCCTCCGCGACTCGGGAAGGCGTGCACGACGGGCGGACGGTGAACGCGACGGGCGGGCGCTCCTTGCACGATGGGCGGGCGCTCCATGCACGACAAGCGGGCGGACGATGTGCGACGATTCTCCGGGCATGCGACGAAGTGCGACAAACGACTGAGCCACTTGTGACAAAAATATGCGACGTTGGAACTAAGTGCGATGATACTTAGTGAAAAAATGCGAAGGGTGAAAGGCTTTATACCCACGCGTTGGAGAGACTTGCATATGGGCAAGCCGACTTACACTTGGGCGAAAGTGTGGGCGTTTTGACAGGTTTATGGGGTCGGCCTTAAGGCTGACACCCCTTACACTTGGAGCTGGCATGCGTATATATACAAAGGCGCAGAGCTTCATTTGGGCATCGAACAACTCGCATCTCTCTTCTACAACTGCGATAAGGGTAAAAGGGAAGGCGCAAAAATAGTAGAGTGCGCATAACTCATGCACTCTACCATTGGAGTGCGCAGTTTTATCGGAGATCGAGCTTAGGTGCAGAGATACGGTTTGGAGTTGGTATTTTGTGCAGAACCGAAAGGAGGAGTTCTTGGTGTCTCGGGTGAGCACCCTCCTACCGTGTGAGGTTGGCACTTGGTTGTAAGAGGCTGTCTTTGCCTTGATTGTAAATATTTCTAAGTGTTGGCTTGAAGTCTGTCAAGCACACTTGTATGATGTATTAACCAAGAACTGTTATAATATATTATTGTTGGGCAGAGTTGTTCGGGAGTTGCCCCTCCCTTTATACTTGTGTGCAATTGTTATTGTTCTCGGTTTAATTGCATATTGGATAATGAATGAGTATGGGCTTCATTAAGTATAAAGGCTAATGCATTTTACTTGGTTGAGAAACACAAACTAAGGACAAGTGAATTAGGCGTAGTCCATGTGCACGAGTATTGTTAAAAAGAAAGTGTTCGGTGGTGCCGCACCTCGCCGGCACGGTTGAAAGACTACCGTAGGCTTGGGGGTGTGACACCACCCATTCAAAATACATTCAAGCGCATCTGCAAGATGGCATTCACCTCCTCAAAAAATTAGAGCGTATGAGCAGCCTTAATTTATACAGAAGGTATCGCTATGGAAAGAAAAACCAAAAGATAGAAAAGAATATCAAGGATTTCAAGGGATCTAGCAAATAATATGAACTTATTGAAGAAATGGGTTGGCTTATAATGGAAAGGGTTAAGATGACTAATGATGCCAGCTCCAATTATTTCATGCTTCATCAAATGAGCACAACTAAACTATTTCAGAGTGCCATTGATGGGTGCATGATACTCCAATGTCTGAATAGTCTGAATAGTCCACTGGAAGCGACAACTCCCAACTCCCGAGTATGCCAAATTTCGTAGTGGGTTTGAATAATATTGTCAATGATGTCAAACAGATCCTATTCCAGAAGGGAGTTAGTATCATTGGGGTTGAAGGGATGGGTGGAAGTGGCAAAAATACCCTTGCAATAGCCCTTTGCAACAATCCCCACATCAAAGGTAAGAACAACTCCCCTGTTTTAATCGTCACACCATGCTTCCCTTTTATTGCTTCCTTTTGGTTTTTGCAGTGCTTATTCTATTTGTGATTATCATATTTCTTCCAAAATAATATAGTTTTCATAGCTGTTGCACGGTCTCCAAAATTAAAGGGCCTTTTGGAGATTATGTGGGATAAAATAATTGGAGGTCGAAGGCTTGTTTTTGAGAGCATCAAGGATACGCACAACCAATTGCAGAAGAAACTCAGTTCAAAAGGAAATCCACAGTTGTTGGTGGTTTTGGATGATGTTTGGTTAAATTCAGATTTGGAAGAGTTGTTGTTTGAAGCAGAGGGATGAAAAACGGTTATCACAACCAGGAAGGATCTCACTCTTCCACATACAGACAACAGTCGTGTGTATAACATGCCCATGTTGCAGAAGGCCGATGCCCTGTCTCTTTTTGTTTCTGAGCCTTTTGACGGCCTTTGATTCCAACAAAAAAAGACGAAGTTGTTGTTAAACAGGTATGCATATGACATACTATTTAAAATCTCATACCCTAACTGTTTGTTTATCTGTCCTGCTCGAATGCTTTGCATCCTATTATAGATTTTTAAAATTTAGATTGATTTTCTGTCCCTTTGGCAGATAAATGGTTTTATAGGTCTAAAATCGGAGAGTTGATAACCACAGTGCGTTGTGATATAAGTCAGGCAAAAGTTTTAATGCTATATATTTCTGTAGAAGATTAACATGTTTAACTGTAAAATATTTGTAGGTTGAAGTAGTGTCTATGGGTTTACCACTTGCCCTCAAGGTGATTGGAAGCTCTTTGTGCAATGAGTCACAGCCAGTTTGGGAAAAAGCTAAAAAGAAACTTTCAAGAGCAGAATCTATATCAAAACATCACAGAGAGGAACTGCTTCATTGCTTGGAAACGAGTATTGATGTCCTTGATGATAAAACAAAGGAGTGCTTTTTGGACTTGGAGGAAATTCCCAAGGGTAGAAAGATCTGTTGATTTAGTCTTCGATCTTGGTTGAAGGTTAACTGCACAATAAACATATTTCGTATAAATTTTGTTGATTTCCATAAAAGTCCTTTTTTTTAAATAAAGGGCATGTTCCAAAGATAACTGCTTTATAAGTTCAAAAATCATATGCAGGCACTTACAATATTTTGTGAATGGTGGCATAGCTTATTCAAGGTAATGAAAAACAAAGAGCAAAGGAGTATACAGAGAATAAGACAAGGTTGTTGAAAAGTAAGCAGACAAGGAGACTGCGAAGAAGAGCGTGAAACCACCCAATGATGGAACAAAGGAGGGTGCCACAAAAAATAGTTGAGACACAAAGATATCATCAAAATCAAGCGTATGCAGTTTCTCATAGATAAATCACAAAAGACAATTTTACCTTCAATGCCGAGAAACTTGCCCATGCAGATCATAATGAACTAAAATTATGATATAAAGATGTGTGGAAAGAAATACGCTGATAAAATGTCCCATTAAAGACTGAGCTCTACATTCTCAAACTCATTAGTATGAGAAACCAAGGCCTTCAATAATGATAAGAACTCAACCAAAATTATGTCATAAATTTAGAATTTTGTACAACCACCCTCCACGTTACTATTGATTAAATTATGTGCTCATGCACATGCTGCACACAAGTACTATCTCCAGTGTGCAAGCAATGCCTTTTGGAGATTAATGTGGGATAAAATAATTGGAGGTCGAAGACCTGTTTTTGAGAGGATGGAGGATGAATACAACCAATTGTAGAAGAATCTCAGTTCAAAAGGAAATCCATAGTTGTTGGTGGTTTTGGATGATGTTTGGTCAAAATTAGATGTGGAGTAGTTGTTGTTGTTAGCGCTGCTATACAAAAGGATTAAAATGGATCCAAGTGTGCTGTTGAAATCCCCAAGTTTTGGTCAAAGGCCATCCATCGATCGAAATAATTGCAAGAAGAGTGCCCTCGGGAGAGTGGAAATGCACTATCAGGGCTCAAAACACTCTAAAAATATGCAAATGCATTTCCGCAGGCTTAAACTGGGCATTGCATGACAGCCGTTAGATCTGGCTGCTCAACGGCCCATATATAATGGACCGATTGCAATCGGAGCTTGCATTAGGCCCCTTTCAAGCCATGTTTTATAACATCGCCGATGGCCGAGGAGCAATTGCCCTATCAGACATGATAATTCTATTAATCAGAGTATAATGGGGTGGTCGGGTCCGCAGCAATATCGCAATCGGCGCTTTCAAAAGGGCGATGGCAATGGAGATCAGCGATTAAGCGAGGACTGTCGATTGCGCTGGCAGATCAACGGCTCATGTCGCATCGGCGTATCGCTATCGGCAAAACCAAAGGGGCAGCGCTTTCACATAAGGCATGCATGCGAGCCGATGAGCCGGACCCGATGGTTTTGCAAGGGATTTATTATAAAATTACAAGTCCACGCGCAAGCCGTTTTCAACGTTGTTGGTGTATTTTCGTTAGATATATGAAATACGAGGGGAGCCTTGGGAGATTGCCGATAGCGATGAGGCCCGGACCCTAAGGGGTCCGGGAAGTGAAATATATATATTTTGAAGTCCGCCAGTGGCAATTTTTCATGTTTTCCAGCGTTTTTCATGGATTTTCAAATATAAGGAAAAGCAAGGGATCGGCCGGCTGCGATATGCGACTGCGACCTGAAAGACGGACCCGATAGAGAAGCTATTCATGTGTCTGGACTTTTGATGTTCAAATGAAGCAAAGTGGGCGGGAATTCTCAGTGGCATGGAATTTGCTAAAGCAGTCATGGAGCAGTACAACGCAACAGGCAACCGCATTCAATATGCAGTATGGCCGAGTGGAAAGAGGACATGCCTCGAGCAGATCAGCGCATTTATCAGTCATGGAATTCGTCCATATTACACTCCACCTGCCTGAGGAGGACTGCAGAGGACCAGAGAAGGTCAAATCCATTTGCAAACACAGTCAGATTTGTATCAGAGGCCCGTATTAGATTGTAAATGTGGTTGGTGGTCAGTTATGACCCCTCCACGCATAGCACAGTAGAGCAATTTTGTAGACAAACTCCATATATACCCAGAAGACAAATGTAATAGGATTGATGAGTGTTTGATGAGTGCTAGTCTGTTGTAGCCTTCAACTTCTGGAGACTGTAAATACTATGAGACCTGCAGCTTCTGGTCTTCATTTCCAACTAATACAAGCTTCTTTTGCTGTCACTTGCTCACTTTTCACTTCTTCTATGTTCCAGGCTGTGCCTGCTTTGCATTTATTTGATGTGCTGTGAATGTTTAGCATTAGAGGGGCTGTCATCCCACCTCTATGTTAGAATTTAGTTGTTCATTGAAATTGCTTGCAGATTGTTGTTGTTTTAATACCAGAGAGTTGTCATCCTGTCTGTGTATTAAATAATAGTTTTACAGACCTCCTAACTGGTTGCAGCTGGCCATCACAGGGTCCTGTGCATCTGCTGGTGTAATCAGTCTTCTCCATCATCACCTTTTACCTTAAGCTGTGAGTAGTTGGTGGTTAAAAGCCTTGTAGTTTGGGGGTGTTCACCCATGTCTAGGGTTAATCATAGTAGGAGTGGTTATCTGGCTTGAATGTGCAGCATATCTTCCATTCATCCATCATTTTATCCAACATAATTGTTGAGTTTGTAATGTTCCTGAGCATCACTGATATACAACCTAGGTGAGTTTCTTGGGGTGATAACATCAATTGGCGCCATTGCCGGGGAGAGGAGAATCGAAGCTCAGCTTCCCTGGGAGAATGACACAGCTTCAAATTTTGATGACAGACAAGGTTTGAACACAGATTTTGGTTGTAATCATCTGTCTGGCGACTCCATTGGTGGAAGACCATCCTTTGGCGACTCCATTGGGAAGTTCTAGCTCAGTTTGTGAGACATACTCGAAGAAATCCTCAGAAATCTCCACTTGAACCGTTGCATGACCCTGAGAGAATTGTTAAATCGAAGAAATCATCACAGAAAGGGGCATCAGGATCAGGTAAGCCTAAAAACTCTAATTTATCTCTGAAAGATGAATTCATAGCTGAAGAATTACAGTTTGAAGTCTTAGAGCCCAGCACTGTTAATAAACAAATTCCTTCAGAGATTAGTTTAGCCCCTTGTGTAGTTAGTCCCCCTTTGAATCTCAGTCCAAAGAAAGCTTCCCATACTGTCTAAAACATCCCTATATCTCTGCCATCCATTTCATTATTTCCTACTACTCCATCTGTTAGTATTCTTCCACATATTCCAAACATGGCAGGGCAGCAAGCACCTACTAGGATTGAGAGAATTGTTGCTGCTAGATATGGACCTTTGGTATTGCCTGTGCCTGTAAATCCTATGCCTGTGGGAGGATATCAAAAATATATGCCTAAATTTATTGGAACAGAGGGAGTAACAACAGAAGAACATCTTGAAGCTTTTTACAGTTATGCTGATAATTTAGATATAAGTGAAAATGATGTATGGATGAGAGTTTTTGTCCAGAGCCTTGATGGAGAGGCTAGGAAGTGGTTTAGAGAATTACCCCAGAGATCTATAACAGATATTGAAGCATTAGATGATGCATTTTTGAAGCAATGGGGAGATAAGAAGGACTTGTTGTATTATCATACTGAGTTTGGAAACTTGAAAAGAGAAAAGGGTGAGTCTTTGCCTGACTTCAATAAAAGATTTAATAAAATGTATAGTAAAATACCAGCTGAGGTAAAGCCTACCCCCACCGCTGCCAAACTCACATATGCCAATGCTTTTGACTTTGATTTCTGCTTATTGTTGAGAGAAAGACGATATGCTACTCTGGGTGATATGCAAGATGCAACCCTAGAAGTGGAATCCAATATTATGGCAGCAGAGAAGTTAAAGAGTCAAGTTGATAGAAGAAGGCTGAGAGGTGAGGCTTCTTCTTCCCCTACCTTAACTTTAGAGCCTAAATTAGACAAAATGACTAAGATGATAGAGTCATTGGCTACTGAAATTTCTAAGCTAAAAGTTGAGCAGACTTCAGGGAAAACAAGGCAGCAAAACACATTTGCTCCAAGAAATCCAAACCCATTCAGAAAAGCAAATGAGCACTTACAAATTATGAAAAGGGGTGAAGAAACAAAAGAAGATCATAAAGTTAAGGCTCCCTTTCAAAATGTAGTCATGGAGGGGGAACAATTTGAAGAAGATGAGGATGAAATTCACTGCATGGAAGATAAAGGCAGCGCTGCATTTTTGACATTGGCCGAATATGAAGAGTCATTGCTGCAAGAACAAAATAGTCAGATGTGGGACAGAGGTGCTGTTCTGCAATCTGGTGAGCAGCAGCAGAGATATAATCTAAGATCCAATGCAAAGAATGCCAAAGAAAATGTTGCACAAGGAGCTGTTGTCCAAACAGCGCCACAGAATACCAAGCAAAGAAGACCAGCAACTGATCCTGTCACCCTCAAAGCTCCAGTTCAAGAGGTAAAAATTGCTGATAAATTATTCTCTTCTTTCAGTTTTGAGTCAGAAGTTCAGAAATTGAAAATATCTGTGCCTCTGGCTGAGTTGGTGAAGAGTGAATTATTTAGAAAGCCCATCCTTGAAGCCCTTGAACTAGAATCTAAACAAACCTCCATTGACTCTGTCAATTTGCAAGATGACGAGCCTGCTATTGTGCTTAGCCCCATGATTCAACCTGCTGATAATAATTCTCCATCTTTCTATGTTTCATTAACTATCCATGATAAAATCCTCCACAATTGCCTGCTAGACACAGGGGCCAGCCACAATCTAATGCCTAAAGTTGTCATGGAAGAGTTAGGCCTTGATATCACTAGACCCTATCATGATTTGTTTTCTTTTGATTCAAGGAAGGTAAAGTGTCTTGGATTAATTAAGGATCTAGCCATTACCTTAACCCAGCTGCCCATGAAGAGTATGATGATGGATATAGTGGTGGCTGATGTCCCTCCTAAGTTTGGTATGCTGTTGTCTAGAGGGTGGATTAAGAGACTAGGTGGGACATTACAGAATGATCTATCTTATGCAACTGTCCCAGTGTTTGGAGGAGAAAGCAGGAGGTTATATAGAGAAGCACAACTAGCATATATCATTAGTGATGAGAAGAATCCTACAAATCATCCCATATATGCAGTGGACACTGATTTTGGAGCATGCATTCTCCAAATAGAAGAATCTTAGAAGGCCTCATTGCAGATCAGGAAACCAACAGCTCAGGCCGAAAAAGAGCAAGGAAGTCAGATTTGGGAGATGTTCTTTGATGGAGCATGTACCAGGGAGACTGCAGGAGCAGGAGTGGTTCTAGTGTCTCCTCAACAAGAAAGAGTTCAATTGTCTTTAAAGCTGGTTTTTCAGGTGACAAACAACATAGCAGAGTATGAAGCACTGCTATTGGGCCTTAATGCAGCAAAAGACAGAGGAATAAAAAATCTGAAGGTATTTGGAGATGCTGATCTGATAATTCAGCAAGTAAATAAAACATTCCAAGCAAAGCATCCAAGGCTAAGAGCATACAGAGATGAGGTATGGAGAGTCAAAGATTTCTTTGATTATTTCTGCATTTCATACATTCCTAGAGCCCAAAATCAACTTGCTGATTCCCTCGCTGTTTCAACCAGTTTTTTCATCCCTCCATCGCCTCCCAAACTAGTTTATGAGGTGCAAATGAAGTATAGACCCTCCTTGCCTGATAATGTCCACCATTGGAAGGTTTTTGATGATGATGATGAGATAAATAGGTTCCTTCAAGTCATTGATGAGTTCTCTGAAATGCAAATTGACCAAAATAATGCTGCCTTGTTAGAAAATCCCAAGTCCCAGCTTAGAAATAAGATTGGCAAGAATAGCATAGTCCAGCTTCCTAGTAACCATATTCCTAAGGGTCTAATTCCTCTTGAAAGATTGTTTGACCACAATGATGTGCCTTACAAAGCTACCCAAGAAGAAGACCAATCTGCAGTCTGTAAGCATGATATAGGAAGTCCAGGTTAGCCCAAATTTATAAATCTGTCTACTCATCTATCTGTTGACCAGAGTGCTGAATACTGCAAATTAATGAGGCAGTTTGCTGATGTGTTTACTTGGGAATACAGTGATCTAAAAACATATGACAAGAATATAGTTCAGCATAAAATTCCACTTGAGAAAGACACTATTCCTTTCAAACAGAAGCTGAGATCAATAAATCCTATGCTCCTTCCTCTGGTTGAAAAAGAAATCAAAAAGTTGCTGGCTGCCAAGATCATAGTTCCCCTCAGATATTCAAAATGGGTGGCCAACTTAGTGGTGGTGAGGAAGAAGAGTGGAGAAATCAGACTGTGTGTTGATTTCAGAAATTTAAATAAATGCTCCAAGAAAGACAATTATCCTCTACCAAAAATGGAGCATTTGTTGCAAAAGGTCTCAGGAGCCAAAGTAATGTCTTTCATAGATGGATTTTCAGGCTTTAATCAGATTGTTGTGCACCCAGATGATCAAGAAAAGACTACATTTACCACTCCTTGGGGCACTTTCATGTATGCCAAAATGCCATTTGGGTTGATAAATGCTGGAGCTACCTTTTAGAGAGCTACGGATATAGCTTTTGTGGGAGAGAAGGAAAAATTTGTGCTTATCTACCTTGATGATATAACTGTTTATTCCAGCAGCCATTATGATCATTTGCAGCATTTGAAAAAAGTGTTTTTGAAGTGCAGGAGGTTTGGAATTTCAGTCAATCCCAAAAAATCTCAATTTGCTTTGGAAGAAGGCAAGCTGTTAGGACATGTAGTGTCTGCTGCAGGTGTTCAGATTGACCCAGAAAGAGTCAAAGCAATTCAAGCTTTGACTGTCCCAAGATCAAAGAAAGATGTGCAGTCTTTTCTGGGTAAAATAAATTTTGTAAGGAGGTTCATTCCGAATTTTGCAGAGCTAGTCAAGCATGTAACCTCCATGTTGAAAAAAGGGTCAGAGGTAAGATGGACTGATGCAGCAAGAAAATATTTTGAGTCCATTAAGAAGGCTATTATGGAAGCTCCCACATTAATAAGTCTTGACTATAGCAAGGAGTTTCACCTGTTTTCATTTGCCTCTAAGGATACCATTGCAGCCGTTCTGTTGCAGCAAGATGAAGAAGGTCCAGAGCATCCAGTGGCATTTTTCAGCAAGAGTTTGAGGGATGTTGAACTAAGGTATGATATTATTTAAAAGCAGGAATATGCTCTTATCAAATCTTTGAAAGCTTTCAGAGTTTATATCTTGCATTCCAAGATAATTGCATACGTGCCTTCTGCTGCAATAAAAGATGTCCTAACGCAACCTGATGCTGATGGAAGAAGAGCAAAATGGATTGCAAAAATGATAGAATTTAACATAGAGCTGAAGCCCACAAAGCTTGTCAGAGGTCAGGGTCTTGCCAAGTTATTGGCTGAAGAAAATTGCAGGTCTTTGGACATTGATTTCCTGTGCACAATTGCAGCAAACAGTCAAACAAATGAGGAAGAAGCAGCTGGACCGGACCAAAAGCAGTCAGTGGCCGAGAGTCTAGCTTCTTGTAATTGGTATACTACAATCATTAACTTCTTGTTGAAGCTAGAAATCCCTTCAGAATTCACCCAAAGTCAAGCCAGAACTCTAAAACTTAAAGCAGCAAAGTATTGCATTATGGAAAATCTGTTGTACTGGAGGGATCCATCTGGAGTGCTTTTAAGGTGTCTGGACAAAGAACAGTCAGTAGAGGTTATGCAGCAGTTCCATAACAGCATGTGTGGAGGGCACCATTATTGGAAAACTACAGCCCATAAAATTCTCCGAGCTGGGTACTATTGGCCCTCCTTATTTTCTGATGCATTTGATTTTGTTAAATCTTGTGACAAGTGCCAAAGATTTGAAGGAAAGCAGCAGTTAAAATCCCTGCCCCTAAAACCAATAATTGCAAAAGGACCTTTTCAGCAGTGGGGCTTGGATTTCATTGGTGAAATCAACCCACATTCCAGTGGCCAGCACAGGTGGATATTAGTTGCCACTAATTATTTTACAAAATGGATTGAAGCAATCCCTACAAGGAAGGCTGATCATAATGTGGTCATGAAGTTTTTAACAGAAAATATTTTCAGCAGATTTGGTTGCCCACATAAGCTAATAACAGATAATGCAGCAGCCTTCAGGGCAAAAGAGTTGGTGGAAATGTGTGATTCAATGGGCATTAAACTTGTTCATTCCACCTCCTATTACCCTCAAGGGAATGGTCTAGCAGAATCCTCTAATAAAAGTCTGATCAGGATAATTAAGAAGCTGTTAGAGGACAATAAAAAGAATTGGGATTCAAAGCTCAAGTATGCACTGTGGGCTGACAGAGTGACCATTAAGAGATCTACAGGGAGTTCTCCATTCAAGCTGGTATATGGCACTGAGGCTGTAGTTCCAATTCAGCTAACCCTCCCTGTCGCAAAGTTCCTTCAAGATGAACATAATGATGAAGATGATATGGCGAACAGAATCACCGATTTGACAGAGTTACATCAGATTAGAGAACAGCTGGTTGAAAAGGCTGCAACACATCAGAAAAAGATCAAGGAAGCCTTTGACAAGAAGGCAAAAACAAATAATTTTCAGGTTGGTAACTTGGTTCTGAAATGGGATGCATTGAAAGAAAAGAAAGGAAATCATGGGAAATTTGATGCTTTCTGGACAGGCCCTTTCATCATTTCACAGATTCAAGGGAACAACACCTTCATACTGAAAAGTATGGGAGGAGAGGCAGTTTTTGATGGCCCAGTTAATGGGCGGTTTTTGAAAGTTTATGTGATTTAAGGTCTTTGGCCTTAAAGCTATAAATATTGTGTTTTTATCAGTTTTAAGTATAGGTGCAGTGGGCTCCATGCCCAATGGAACACTAGGAATTTTGGCTAATTTGTTTGCTGCTGGAAAGGCATTGATCTGCAGGTTCTTGAGACCTCACAGGGAGGATCTCATCCCCAGAAGGAGCTAGTGTTAGCGCTGCTATACAAAAGGATTAAAATGGATCCAAGTGTGCTGTTGAAATCCCCAAGTTTTGGTCAAAGGCCATCCACCGATCGAAATAGTTGCAAGAAGAGTGCCCTCAGGAGAGTGGAAATGCACTATCAGGGCTCAAAACACTCTAAAAATATGCAAATGCATTTCCGTAGGCTTAAACTGGGCATTGCATGACAGCCGTTAGATATGGCTGCTCAACGGCCCATATATAATCGGCGGATCGCAATCGGAGCTTCCATTAGGCCCCTTTCAAGCCATGTTTTATAACATCGCCGATGGCCGATGAGCGATTACCCTATCAGACATGATAATTCTATTAATCAGAGTATAATGGGGTGGTCGGGTCCGCAGCAATATCGCAATCGGCGCTTTCAAAAGGGCGATGGCAATGGAGATCAGCGATTAAGCGAGGACCGTCGATTGCACTGGCAGATCAACGGCTCACGTCGCATCGGCGTATCGCTATCGGCAAAACCAAAGGGGGCAACGCTTTCACATAAGGCATGCATGCGAGCCGATGAGTCGGACCTGATGGTTTTGCAAGGGATTTATTATAAAATTACAAGTCTGCACGCAGGCCGTTTTCAACGTTGTTGGTGTATTTTCGTTAGATATATGAAATATGAGGGGAGCCTTGGGAGATTGCCGATGGCGATGAGGCCCAGACCCTAAGGTGTCCGGGAAGTGAAATATATATATTTTAAAAGTTCGCCAGTGACAATTTTTCATGTTTTCCAGCGTTTTTCATGGATTTTCAAATATAAGGAAAAGCAAGGGATCGGCCGGCTGCGATATGCGACTGCGACCTGAAAGACGGACCCGATAGAGAAGCTATTCATGTGTTTGGACTTTTTATGTTCAAATGAAGCAAAGTGGGCGGGAATTCTCAGTGGCATGGAATTTTCTAAAGCAGTCATGGAGCAGTACAGAGCAACAGGCAACCACATTCAATACGCAGTATGGCCGAGTGGAAAGAGGACATGCCTCGAGCAGATCAGCGCATTTATCAGTCATGGAATTCGTCCATATTACACTCCACCTGCCTGAGGAGGACTGCAGAGCACCAGAGAAGGTCAAATCCATTTGCAAACACAGTCAGATTTGTATCAGAGGCCTGTATTAGATTGTAAATGTGGTTGGTGGTCAGTTATGACCCCTCCACGCATAGCACAATAGAGCAATTTTGTAGACAAACTCCATATATACCCAGAAGACAAATGTAATAGGATTGATGAGTGTTTGATGAGTGCTAGTCTGTTGTAGCCTTCAACTTTTAGAGATTGTAAATACTATGAGACCTGCAGCTTCTGGTCTTCATTTCCAACTAATACAAGCTTCTTTTGCTGTCACTTGCTCACTTTTCACTTCTTCTATGTTCCAGGCTATGCCTGCTTTGCATTTATTTGATGTGCTGTGAATGTTTAGCATTAGAGGGGCTGTCATCCCACCTCTGTGTTAGAATTTAGTTGTTCATTGAAATTTCTTGCAGATTGCTGTTGTTTTAATACCAGAGAGCTGTCATCCTGTTTGTGTATTAAATAATAGTTTTACAGACCTCCTAACTGGTTGCAGCTGGCCATCACAGGGTCCTGTGCATCTGCTGGTGTAATCAGTCTTCTCCATCATCACCTTTACCTTAAGCTGTGAGTAGTTGGTGGTTAAAAGCCTTGTAGTTTGGGGGTGTTCACCCATGTCTGGGGTTAATCATAGTAGGAGTGGTTATCTGGCTTGAATGTGCAACATATCTTCCTTTCATCCATCATTTTATCCAACATAATTGTTGAGTTTGTAATGTTCCTGAGCATCACTGATATACAACCTAGGTGAGTTTCTTGGGGTGATAACAATTGTTTGAAGCAGAGGGATGCAAAATGGTTATCACAACTAGGCAGGATCTCACTATTCCACATACAGAGAACAATCGTGTGTATAACATGGGCATGCTGCAGAACGCTGATGCCCATGTCTCTTTTCTATTTTTGGGCCTTTGGACAACCTTCGATTCCAACAACAAAAGATGAAATTGTTGTTAAACAGGTATGCAAATGACATACTATTTAAAATCTCATACCCTAACTGTTTGTTTCTCTCTCCTACTTGAATGCTTTGCATCCTATTATAATTTTTTCAAATCTATATTGATTTTCTATCCCTTTGACAAATAAATAGTTTTATAGGTCTAAAATCGAAGAGTTAACAACCACAGTGTGTTGTGATATAAGTCGAGCAAAATTTGTAATGCTATATATTTCTACAGAATATTAACATGTTTAACTGTAACATATTTGTAGGTTGAAGCAGTGTGTATAGGTTTACCACTTAACCTCAAGGTGATAGGAAGCTCTTTGCACAATGAACCACAGGCAGTTTGGGAAAATGCTAAGAAGAAACTTTGAAGAGAAGAATCTATATGAAAACATCACAAAGAGGAATTGCTTCATTGCTTGGAAACGAGTATTGATGTCCTTGATGATGACACAAAGGAGTGCATTACAATGAGTAATACAAGCTTTAATACCATTTTTTTTAGGAAAAACAAAGAACAAATGAAAAATATATCTTTTAAGTCACCCACAGTCAGAGAAACAGATCTGCCCAAATAGAGATTCTCTTTGACCTGGATATTTTCAAGTTTAATTGTTTTCCCCAACGTCTTTGCCTCTCAAAGAAGACATCTCAACATGAAATACAGAACCTTGATCAAAGTCTTTGTTCTACCAATCAAATTCAATACAGAGGAAGGCAAAAGAAACACTACAGAGTGAAGTATTTCAGTGATCTTACATGAGCAAAAGTTTGGTCCCAAACTGTGTGCCCGATAATTTCAAGTCAGTCATGGAAAATCCTTCTCTGGATTTTGGCTGATTTCCAGTCCATATAATATCCTAAAGTTTCATGATCAGAAAACAATAAGAAAACATGTGGTTTCTGTTGGCACCGTTGGAAAATGAATGTATGTTTGGGGTGTCAAAAAACATTCATTCTTAACATTGATTTTTCAGGTAGTTAACAATAAGTGAACTTTTGAAACAAGTAAAGAATAATACCATAGTAAAAATGGCGTTCTTGGGCATTTTTTTTTTGTGCCAACTGTGTAAGTACATTGTTGACACTGGCATAATGGATAGTTCTATGGCACATAGAATGTTAAGATGCTAATATGAATTTTACTGTTATTTGTCTCATTGTCTCAACAATTATGTTTGAAAGGAGATCACTAAACAAATGGAGAATGCCTGATCTGTAAACATTTTAAAAGAGATGGGATTTTTTTAAAGTAGAAATGTACTTGAAAATAATTCAATGATAGGAAACAGAAGGTTGGGTGTATAAAACCACTGAGAGGCACATGTTGACAGCAGAATTGAAAGAGAGCATAACATAAAGCAATACAGAAGATTGCACGAGTCTCCAACTATGCATATAATATGCTTTTTTTTATTACTCTAGACAACCATTGTGATAAGTAATACAAGATTTAATACCAATTTTTTTAGGAAAAACAAAGAACAAATGAAAAATACATCTTTTAAGTCAACCATAATCAGAGAAACAGATCCGCCCAAATAGAGATTTTGTTTAACATGGATGTTTTCAAGTTTAATCATTTTCCCCAGTGTCTTTGCCTCTCAAAGAAGACATCTCAACATGAAATACATAACCTTGATCAAAGCCTTTTCTCTACCAATCAAATTCAATATAGAGAAAGGAAAAACAAACACTACAGAGGGAAGTAGACAGAAGGTACCTCTTCTTTTCGACAAGCAAGAAAGGTTGTAGTCTGACGGATGCTGTGAAAATGGTCTTCTTCCTATCAACTCGCTTGGTCATAAACAATTTGCAAGATGTAGCACCAGATTACAATAAAACGGTTTTGATGGCGGGTGATCGAAACATAACTCCATACTAGTTAAATGTGTGTAAGAATCCTCCATGCTAGGATGGTGTCCTTCTGCCAAACAGCTACCCATTAAGCCTTTAGTTCTTGTTGATCGAACCATCCCTTGCTCGCAATGATTGATTGCTACTGGATCACATGGCACATCACGGTTGGTCATCTTTCGAGCCTTGCTTAAGAAGATGATCTAGGTGGCTCCAGCAACACACATAAGACAAAGAGGGCTTATGAATGCTCAAAAATCAAAGTGAACAGAATGATTTCAGATTAGCACCAAAGCATAGATCTCGTCGTCTTGATCGCGGTGATGTGAACGGTTTAGCAAACCGAGCCCGTATGCGAAAGTTAGAAGCAGTCAAAGTTTGGTTGAATTTTTGCTGATTAAGGAGGCCACAATTTGGACAGAACCTGGCCACCGAATTCCGGCTAACCTGGGCTAGATTCTAGGCAAATTTGTGGCCCGGTTAATTTGTGTCCTTCGTCCTAAAATCCAAATACTTTTAAAAGGCCATTTTTTAATAAAAATTAATATATATATATATATATATATATATATATAATATGAGGTGGTGGGCCATGACCCCCGCCACCTCCCTTCCCAACCGTGTTAACAAAAAAAATTTAATTACATGGCTCGGTAGCCATTACCCCGCTGAGCCCTCCCATATATATATATATATATATATATATATCTATATATATATATATATATATATATATATATATATATATATATATATATATATATATATAGATATATATATATATATATATATATATATATATATATAATTTAAGGGCGGTGAGCAGGCCACCTCCGGTGGACCCGGCCCACACCCCACCAAACATAGAACAACGACAAGCTGAAGGTGGCGAGGCTTGGCCCTGCCTGGCCAACAAGTCTGGCCTGCCTCTCGCGCACCCTCACCAACCTCACACCCACGCAACCATACGACCCAACAAACATTTAATACCTACCAACGTACCACCTTAATGCGCCAACCAAAATGTTTTTTTTCATCAAGTTGAATTTTGGAGGTATGGGGGCGGGCCGCCCAATGCGGACCCGACCCCCCAAATAAATTACGGTTAAAAAATTAAATCATAATGTGTTTAAAAATACAGGGGCGGGGTTTGACCACCCGACCCCTCCTCAACCATTTTCCCTATTTACCACTGTAGCAAACCGTTTCATTGGGTAATCTACCCGAAAACTTTTATAAGAACCCAGTTTCCTCAGTGCATGGGAGAGATGGAGGAGGCTAGGAGTGTGCACACAAATAGATGTAGGTGGAACCATGATCACTGTAGAAATAGGGAGCAGAACCATGATCCTTGAAATTTTCCCGAGGAGGTAATTTTTCTGGATGTCGGAATATAGTCAAGTTTATAGTCATTTTTCACTATTTTCTGCAGGGATCCCAATGGTGAGGTCAAATTCACCTTTTGAGTTGCAGATTTCAAGTTCACCCAGGGAGTAGAATATTTGAGGAGTCTAGGGGGACTCTAAAAGATTCTTTGAGCCCCAGATTCTCAATTTCTCAGAATTCAGAAATTTGACAGTCAATTTTGCACTACTCGACGCCACAAATCTGATGGTGCATTCAGATTTTTCATTTTCTCATTTTATTTTCCAGCCACTTTTCTAAGTGGAATTCAGGTGTAAGCATTCATGTGTGAGCAACCATTTCCATGCGATTGATGTCATGAGATCGATGGCACAAATAGATTCAACAGTTTGACATCCGCTTCTTCAGATGGCCCCTGGTTGTGAGGTATATGCAATGTGTTCATGTACTTCTTTTGCTATGCATTGTGTTGCACAAATCCCCGCTTGATGTTGATGAGGGATCTTTTTTATTACTTGTTTTCATGATTCCTACTTGATGTGACGCAGAGTCGTCTATGTGATGTACTTGTTGTCATGATTCGTCATGTTATGTTTTGAGATCCCTTTGTTGTATGTTGATGGGATACTCATATTGTCGTCATGCATGTTTGCATTGAGATCCCTCTTATGCCATGTTGGTGGGATGCTTATCGTGCATGAGTTTGTGTCACACTGATAGGAGTGTTTTTGACTGGGAGTTCCTGTAGCAGAACATCTCTTAGAGCCACTCCTGTGTGAGGGCATTTTCATTGTATGATCGCGACATCATCTCTTGTGTACATCATCACTATTGACAACACTTAATGCAACGGCCTACACCATCTTGACACTGGGGTCTGGAGACATAGTCCCTCCTGGACGAACTTCGTTATCAAAGGCTTATGTTTTCATGTGTTGATGATTGACATCTTCCTCTTCTTTACAGCATGCACCTGTATTCATTTGTGTTCTTTTAAAAATGCAATTTAACACATCACGAAAGTAAAAGGTCTTGGAAGGGTCCTTTGTCACACCCAGACTTGGATCAAGTGGTATTAGAGTGGTCTTTGCGTTGATGTGAATTGCAGCGTGAACAATTGAACATGCAGCAACAGAGGATGAAAAATCAATGTACGAGACCATGCTCAAAATTTCCAAAAGGGTGGAAATAATGTATGAAACTCTACAGAAAGAGACAGAGGAAAAAGAGCGATTGCAACTTCGGTTGCAAGCCACGAAAGAGGCCATGGAAGAACTGAAGCACAACAAACATAATCTTCAAATAGAGAACGCTTTATTGAATATGCTTCTACATGAAGAGAAAGAGGAGAAACATAGTTTGATATGACAACTGCAAGCAAAGGACAAGGCCTTGGAAAAGATGCAGCATGACCCATGTGAGGTAAAAAGTAGTTCTCCAAATTCATGTATGTTTCCTAATGATGATTTCGCTGTTTTTGAAAATCATACCATAGGGATTGGCTCCAAACTGTTGAAGGAAATGAGGTATGAAGGGAAAGGCGTGGGCATTAATGGCCAAGGCATTGTCAACCCCATCAAAGTGGAGGAATTACCTGAGACAGCTAGCAAACCACCAACAATAGATAGGACTTGGGTATGTCAGATAGGACTTGGGTATGTCAGAAAGGAAGTTAGGGAATACGTCGAGATAGCTAGCGAACCACCAACAATAGATGATGAAAAGCCCTCATCAATTATTTCCAAATCGATAGAGGAGGTAAAATATGTTGATTTCCTTTCAGTTTCATCTTCACATAGTATGATTTATGTTGGAGATGTGGAGATCCAAATTATAGGGACAAACATGATGCTCCTTACAAGGACGAGGCATGAGGAGGAAGAAAAACTTGGTGTTAATAACCAAGGAAAAACTCAACCATTGGAGGTTGTGCAGAGACCTCAATTTGCAGGCTTGAGATACACCGAAGGAGAATGCTCGAAGGTGTCAGATTCTTCCGAGACATCACCGAAATCGTCAAGGAAAGAGAATGATTGGAACACATCCACATCATCCCATGGTAGTTCGAATAGCAGGGAAAGAGCTGAGGCAAGCTCTCATCGCCATACTTACACTAGGGACAACACGGAAAGGTATAACCACTCTCGATATTCAAATGTTCATTTCAATTATAATCATGCTGTTAATGATGAATGTAAAACATGGCATCGAAAAACATGTACCTTTTGTGGATTACATAACCATACATTTTCTAAGTGTTGGAAAAGAATGGTAGCACACAAAAGGATGAGGCGTGAAAGACCCTATCAAGAAAAACTGCCACAAGGAGGCGACCCATTCACATTGATAAGTGAAAATGGTTTCTAGATACGTTAGCTTGTCATGGTCATGCTTTTGTAAATCATTTGTTGCATTTTAAAATGTAAAAGTGATGATGTGGTTTCCATCACTTGTTTAGCAACAATGATGTCTGGTCTTATTTTTAGTAGCATGATAAACTGTGAAAGTGATGGCATGTTTCCATCACATGTCAAGACAATAGTGCTTGGCCTGATAATTGTAAATCATGTGTTGCAGTGATGATGTGTTTTCCATCACTTGTTGAAGCAACAATGATATTTCGGCCTTGTTGTCGTAGCTGGAGTATTGTGTCCATCTTGTTGTAAACTTGACCACCGAGTATGTGTTATAAACTCATGGCAAGTGTGGGATGCTTGGGTCATTAGTTGGTCATGAAAGTCAAGCATGTAATTTGAAAAACAATGTACTACAGGTTAAAGGTGTCGGCTCATCGCTTAAGGCTCCGAAGAACAAAGGTGAAGGAGATGGAAGCGAGGCCTTTCAGGACGCTTGTGATGTAGACAAGGTACAAAAAAGTTGCATATTGTTTTTCATGCTTTTGGAGGACCAAAAGCTCCTTAGTGGGGAGGATTGATCTAGGTGGCTCCAGCGACACACACAAGACAAAGAGGGCTTATGAATGCTCAAAAATCAAAGTGATCATAATGATTTCGGACTAGGACCAAAGTGTAGATCTCGTCGTCTTGATCGCGGTGATGTGAATGGTTCGTCAAACCGAGCCATTATGCGAAAGTTAGAAGCAGTCAAAGTTTGGTTGACTTTTTGTTGATTGGGCAGGCTTAAGGAGGCCACAATTTGGACAGAACCCAGCCACTGGATTCCGGACAACCTGGACCAGATTTTGGGAAAATTTGTCTCCTTCGGCCTAAAATCCAAATAGTTTTAAAAGGCTCTTTTTCTTAATAAAGAACAAAAATATAATATGAGGTGGCGGGCCATGACCCCCGCCACCTCCCTTTCCAACCTTGTTAACAAAACAATTTAATTATATGGCTCGGCGACCATTACCCCACCGAGCCCTCCCATATATGCACCATATATATATATTAAGGGCGGTGGGCGGGCCACCTCTGGTGGACCCGGCCGACTCCCCACCAAACATAGAACAACAACAAGCTGAGGGTGGCAAGGCTTGAACCCACTTGGCCAGCATGGCCAGCCCGCCTCCCCGGCACCCTCACTAATCTCACACCCATGCAACCATACGACCCAACAAACATTTAATACATACCAACGTACCACCTTAATGTGCCAACCAAAACGTTTTTTTTCGCCAAGTTGAATTGCGAAGGTATTGGGGTGGGCCGCCCAATGTGGACTTGATCCCCCAAATAAATTACAGTTAAAAAATTAAATCATAATTTGTTTAAAAAAGAGAGGGGTGGGGTTTGACCACCTGACCCCTCCTTAACCATTTTCCCTATTTACCACTGTACCATACCGTTTCATTGAGTAATTTGCTCGAAATTTTTTATAAGAACCCAGTTTCCTCAGTGCATAGGAGAGATAGAGGAGGCCAGGAGTGCACATGCAAACCGATGCAGGTGGAACCATGACTACTGTAGAAACAAGGCGCAGAACCATGATCCTTGAAATTTTCCGGAGGAGCTAATTTTTCTCCATGTCGGAATATAGTCAAGTTTATAGTCATTTTTCATGGTTTTCCGCAAGGATCACAATGGGAAAGTCAGATTCACCTTTTGAGTTGCAAATTTCCAGTTCACCCATGGAGCAAAATCTTTGAGGAATCTAGGGGAATCTAAAAGATTCCTTGAGCCCCAGATTCTTAATTTCTCAGAATTCATAAATTTGACAATCAATTTTGCACTATTTGACGCCACAAATCTGATGGTGCGTTCCAATTTTTCACTTGCTCATTTTATTTTCCAGCCATGTTTCTAAGTGGAATGCAACTGTCAGCATTCATGTGCGAGTAGCCATTTCCATGCGATTGATGCCGTGAGATCAATGGCACAAACAGCTTCAGCAGTTTGACATCCGCTTCTTCAGATGGCCCCTGGTTGTGAGGTATATGCAGTGTGTTCATGTACTTCTTTTGCTATGCATTGTGCTGCACAGATCCTTGTTTGATGTTGATGAGGGATCTTGTTTATTACTTGTTTTCATGATTCCTGCTTGATGTGACGCGGAATCGTCTATGTGATGTACTTGTTGTCATGATTCGTCATGTTATGTTTTGAGATCCCTTTGTTGTATGTTGATGGGATACTCATGTTGTCGTCATGCATGTTTGCATTGAGATCCCTTTTATGCCATGTTGGCGGGATGCTCATCATGCATGAGTTTGTGTCATACTGATAGGAGTCTTTTTTACTGAGAGTTCTTGTAGCGAAACATCTCTTAGAGCCACTCTTGCGTGAGGTCATTTTCCTTGCATGATCATGACATCATCTTTTGTGTACATCATCACTATTGACAACATTTAATGTAGTGGTCTACACCATCTTGACACCGGGACCTGGAGACGTAGTCCCTTCTCGACAAACTCCATTATCAACGGCTTATATTTTCATGTGTTGATGACTGACATGTTCCTCTTCTTTACAGCATGCACTTGTATTCATTTATGTTCTTTTAAAAATGCAGTTTAACACATCACGAAAGTAAAAGGTCTTGGAAGGGTCCTTTGTCACACCTGAACCTGAATCAATAGATTGTTAAAGAACTTATTGCTTCCATGTTGGGATGGTGTCCTTCTGCCAAACAGCTACCCATTAAGCCTTTAGTTTTTTTTATCGAACCATCCCTTGCTCCCCATGATTAATTGCTACTAGATCTAATGCCATGACATGATTGGTCCTCTTTGGAGCCTTTCTTGAGCAGATTGTTAAAGAACTTATTGATTGCTTTGTTCAACATCGATTATGGGACCAATGTATGAAGGCACATGCGGACTGGTTAATGAGTATTGAACGGGGGACTGTATATACCCATATCTATCACAATGATAAGGGATGGCATGTTAGGCATGTCATACAATAAGTTAGACCATAAACGCTCAACGAACACCTGCAGTTTTAAATTTTTTGACAATTCTGCAAGAGAAATAAATTAGGCAGAAATTGGACAAATGGCAAGATGAAGGAAAAACACATGTCATGATTCTATTGGCTAGAAGGGCGAAATCTAGGCATTCTGATTGGCTAGGTGAATAGTGTTTGTCCACCCAAAAACAACAAAGGAAACGCCTATCAGCGTAATAAATAAATAAATAAGTATGCACTTGATGTATATATATATATATATATATATATATATATATATATATATATATATATATATATATTGGTCACTGAGAATATAGATTTTTTGGTTTCGTATCATTTAATCATATTAATATCTACTTTTTAATATAACCTCTTAAATTTAATATTCAGTTTGTTGAATAGTCAAGAGCTCCACCTAATTATGAAAATGTCAAGTGATAAAACTACCATATGTTCAATTTCCATTTCCATGGGTACGAAGAAACAATCATGTTTCAATTCCTATCCAAAACAGTCATGTGACACCCTTGATATTGACTCCTATCCAGTGATTCAGGGTGGTAAGCAACGACATGTTCCAATTCCTATCCAAAACAGTCACGTGAAACCCTTGATATTGAATTTCATATCTCTACTTATCATATCTCTACCTATCCAGTGATTCAGGGTGATAAGAAACGATAGTCACGTTACTTTTGTTATTGATCATGTACTTAGATTAGCTGGACATGTAATGGATCTCAACAATTGAATATAGGTTCATATCTTTACCTATCCATTCGTTAAACATACCAACGCCATTTAGTGTTGTAGGCAATGACATCCATGCTACTGTTGTTATTGATCATGGATTTAGATTGGCGAGACATGTAATGGATCTCAATGCTAGGTTGAGATATAGGGTCATATCTTTACCTATTTAGTAATTAAAAATTTATAACAATCTTGTAAATACACAGAAATATTCTAGAAATAATCATAGAATTTTTATTTATGTAAAAGACAATTAATCATATAACAATAAAGCTAGAAATGTAAAATGTGTTTCAAAAAACTTGATTTACATGAAATCACCAATATATAGCTCATGATTTTGGTGTTTTACACTAAAGACACGAATTCTATGTTTACGTATAAATCCAGTGGATTTTGGGAAATATGTTAATCAAGGATTATATTTTGAAGTAAGCTATTTTATATAATTTTGGGGCTCTGTCTGAAGATATTCACCTCCATAAACCCGTATATATTTAGTATTGAGATAATAATTTTATTTCATGAGTTTGTATATAATACTCAAAATGGAAAAAAATCATAATGTAAGAGTCCCAATTTTATAGACATAAATTTTACAATTAATATAAATATTTTCTTTACTTTATATATATAATTATTAAAATTTGTATTATAAAAAAACTTATAATTTTGAGATCAACTTTGTTACTAGTAATTAAAATATCATCTTGCTTAACCTTTTACTTCACTTTGCCATATAAATTATGACAAATAGAAATATAAAATATAAAATGAATATGAAACTTGGGTTAACCACTATAAATACAGCCTTACATTTTTATAAAAAAAATATGGTGAATCAACAACCCTAGGACTATAAGCTGGATTTTTTATTTTTTTTAATGATGAATTAATATATTACTTATATTTTTAAATTAAAAAATACAAAATGTAGTATAAAATATTATGTTTTTATTTATTTATTATTTAATTGTTTTTATGTCAAAAATATTGTGTTGTTTTTAATAATTATAATGGTAGTGGACAAAGTCATCTTCACGGCTAAAGAAATAAAAAGCAATAATAAATATTTTTTAACATGAAAAAATAATAAATTATTATTTTATATATATATATATATATAACAATTTCATTTGAGCACATTTCATAATAAGGAAAATATGTTTAGTTAAAAAGTTGTGTTTTTATTTTTTAATTAATATTATTAAATATGTGATAAATAATAATTTGTTATATTAAAATA
The DNA here is from genome assembly GCA_031772625.1 of Pinus tabuliformis. Lineage (NCBI taxonomy): Eukaryota > Viridiplantae > Streptophyta > Pinopsida > Pinales > Pinaceae > Pinus > Pinus tabuliformis. The sequence continues at coordinate 1,005,173,341 of CM062811.1, forward strand.
AATATATATTAATAAAAATAGATAATTAAGTTTATATATATATATATATATATATTTCAAAATATATTATTTTATATAAAATAATATTTATGCCATTTGATTAGAAATTAATTAAATGTGATAAAAAATAATGAGATATAAATTAAACTAAGATTAATCTAAAAATGTAAAAAAATTATATGTGATAAAATAATACACCATAAATATCATTTAGTATTTATATGACAATTTAATTCACCACATAATAGAGTCAACAATTATTGTTTTTGGATCTCTATGTAGGGAATCGATACAATCTATAGAAGGGTCGTGGTCTATTAGGTGGTAGACCCAACACTCACAATTTGGCTCTCTTGCAAAAGATGAACACACCAACTACTCCCTAAATTCCAATCCCAAATCCAATTCCCAATGCCATTCATCCCACTTTAATATGGGCACTGCTACTATTATTGTGAGCTTCGCTCCTTGGATTTTCCTTTCCATTACATGAATCTAGAGGACACTCATACAAGCATTTATTACTTTGAAATGATGTTGCGCTGAATGTGGAAAATTGTGTTCCTCTAGGGATTGGCCCACAAAGGTTATTAGATGAAACATCTAGAATAGCCAAACTATATAGTTTAGAGAGCTCTTTCGGAATTTGTCCACTCAAATTATTCTTCCTCAACTCTAACTACTCCAAAGTAGATATGTTACTGAGAGATGCATGGATTGACCCTTCCAATTGGTTAACAGATAAATTTAACAATCTCAAGCTACTCAAAGTTCCTATGCTTGAAGGTATTTGTCCTATGAGATTATTGTTGAACAAATCACATATAGTGCTTTTCCTTGATAGGTTTCACTTCCTTTGATGTAAACTCGCATTTCTCTACCTAGATCCCTATCAAGTAATGAATTGTTTACAAATCGTGGCATTTCTTCCAGTGAATAAATTGTTGGATAAATCCAAGAGAGACAATTGGGTGAAATTTGTTACCCATTCTAGAATGTCACCATGGCAATTATTGTACCCAAAGTTTAAAAATTCCAAAAAAAAGGGTCAAGCAAGAAGGAAGTTTTCCTATCAATTTATTTATCCTCAAATCCAATAACCTAATATCATTGCAATTAGCAAAAGATATGAGAAGAGTTCCAGAAAAATAATAGTATGAGAAGAAAATTGTTTTAAAGAAATACAATAGCTAATAGTTTCAGGAATTGATCCTTCAAAATTATTCATGGATAAATCAAGAAATTCAAGGGACACTAAACCAATAATAATATTGGGTATAATGCCAAAAATATTATTATTATATATCTCTAAATGATATAAATAATTTAGTTTGCCTATGCTATGGGGAAGAAGTCTAGTTAAATGGTTGTTTGATAATAAAGAGTGGTCAATGACATATTGGCTTTGGGAATACTTTGTATGCTTCCTATAAGTTCATTATTATCTAGGGCCAAACTTGATAGCTGAGTACAATTGTGACTGAAGCAGAGTGTTTCCAACCTGACTAGGTAACCGAATTCCATTGGGATTGGACCACTCAAATTGTTGTTGTTAATATACAAATGTCCAAGTAAAGTGCAATTGGCGAGAGAAGTTGTGATGCTTCCACTGAGAGCATTGCCATACAGCCTGAGAGATTCCAACTGGACCAGATGGCCGAGTTGTGGTGGGATTTGACCACTTAGAGCATTGTCAAACAACCTGAGATATTCCAACTGGACCGGTCCAGACAACCGAGTTGCGGGGGAATTGGACCCCTCAAGTCATTGTATCCAAGTATTCCTAGAGCTTTCATCCGCCCAAACAAGGATAGAATTCCAGGAAAGATCTAAATGTCGCAATAGAGAGAGGTTGCCAATAGATGGGGATAACGTACCATTCAATTCACAACTACTCATTTCGTGTGTGGTCTGAACCAAATTGCAAAATTGCAACTACTCGTTTTGTGTGTGGCCTGCGACAGATGTTATTTGAGTTATTGGCCATCCAATTGGAGAGAGATCCATTTGGATCGTATATGAGAGCAATCCATGTGGCGAGAGGAAGGAAGAGAGCTTGGATGTGAGAGAGAGAAGGAGAGAGGAGGGGAGAGAATAAGGGAGGTAAGAAGAAAGACATATAGAGAGAGAAGTGAGTGAGAGAGAGGGAGTGATAAGGGAGATGGAGAGAGAGGGAGAGAGGAGAGCAAGAGGGAAGAGAGATAGAAGGGGAGAGAGAGGGAGAGGGGGAGAAAGAGAGAGAGGGAGAGGAATATGGAGGGATAGATAGATAAATATGGAGAAAGAGTGTGTATTTTTTTAGGGTGATGTAAAGAGACAGAATAGAGACAGAGAGAGATAGATATATAGATGGAAGGTGAAGAGAGGGAAGAAGAAAGAGATAGATATTGAGGGAGAAAACATGTCTATTTGGGGAGAGGGCTGAGATAGAGAGACAAAGAAGGAGAGATGGATGGAGATATAGATATAGATGGAGGGAAGAAAAATTCTTGTACTAGATGCATTGATTTAAGTGTAGATGGTGATTTCTAATCTTATTTGATTGATTCCATTGAAGGATATAAACTAAAGGACATGGGAGAGGAGGAATGAAGAGAGAGAGAGAAGGAGAAGAGTGAGAGAGAGGGAGAAGAGTAAGAGAGAAAGAGAGAGAGGGAGATACAAAGATGGAGTGGGGAGAGAGAGAAGGAGAGAGGGATGAAGATAGTGACAGGGTTAGAGGTTAAAGAGAGAGAGAGAGAGAGAGAGAGAGAGAGAGAGAGAAATTGAGAGAGAGGAGGTGAGAGGGAGGACAAAGAGATGGATTTGGAAGGGGGCTGAGGGAGGGAAGAAAAAAGACATACAAAGAGAAATGTGGAGCTAGAGAGAGGGGGGAGTGAAAAGGAAGAGATGGAGAGAGAGTCTGTATGTTTAGGGGTGAGATAGAGAGACAAAGAAGGAGAGATGGAGGGAGATATATATATAAATGAAGGGGGGAGAGAGGGAAGAATCTTTCTTGCACTAAATGCATTGAATTCATGGTAGATGGTGATTTCTAATCCTATTTGATTGCTTGCACTAGATGCATTAATTTTAGTTTAGATGTTGATTTCTAATGATATTTGATTGCTTTCACTAGATGCATTGATTTCCGTGTAGATGTTGATTTCTAATCCTATTTGATTGTTTGCATTAGATGCATTGATTTCAGTGTAGATGTTTTCTAATTCTATTTGATTGTTTTCCCTAAATACATTGATTTCATTGTGGATGTTGGTTTCTAATTCTATTTGATTGATTTCACTATATGCATCAATTTCAGTGTTGTTGGTGATTTTTAATTCTATTTGATTTCTTACACTAGGTGGATTGATTTCAGTGTAGATTATGATTTGTAATCCTATTTGATTTCTTGCACTAGATGCATTTAATTCATTGTAGATGGTGATTTCTAATCCTATTTGATTGCTTGCACTAGAGGCATTGATTTTAGTGTAGATGTTGATTCTAATCATATTTGATTGCTTGTCCTAGATGCATTGATTTTAGTGTAGATGCTGATTTCTAATCATATTTAATTGCTTTTCCTAGATGCATTGATTTTAGTGTAGATGCTGATTTCTAATCTGATTTGATTGATTGCACTAGATGCATTGATTTTATTGTAGATGTTGATTTCTAATCTTATCTAATTGCTTGCATTAGATTCATTGATTTCAGTGTATATGTTTTCTAATCTTATTTAACTGCGTGCATTAGATGCATTGAATTCAGTGTAAGCACACAAAAATGATTGACAATTTGCATTGATTTTTGTATTATAGTAATTCAACCTGTTAATATTGGAGAGCACAATGTATGATGTTTACTACAACGAGTTGAATTAAATAATTGGATGATTTACAATCTCAACTATCCTTTTCATATAATCGATATGAAAAGATGGAAAAGCTAACAAATAATGTAAAGATTTTGTAAATCCTATCACTCATTAAAAAAATTCAAAATTACATTATTTCTTGACTTTTGCAAAACAAACTATAGATAAAAAAATAATCATCAAAATATTTTGAAGGAAATATTTTTTTTCAAACATTAGAAATGAAACGGTTTTGAGAAAACATAAGGCTTCTAAAATGCAATGTCTGGGGAGCAGAGGATGGACTGCAACTTGAGCTAGGGTTGGAATTGGCGCTAGGGTTTTGACTTAGGGTACCATGGTGGGATGCGCAGGGGGGAGTGCTGCTCCCTGAGGGAAGTAAGGATGCGGGAAAGAAGCATTTCAAAAAACCTCTAGAGAAGGTATTAGAGGCAAGAAGCAAGGGAATATTGGGGCGAAAAAGACTTCAGGATCTGGAAGGGGATCAATAGGAAACAAGTAAGGAAAAGGAGAATGGAGGCAACAATGAAAAACCTACTTCCATAAAGCCTACTGGGGTATGCAAACCCAAGTCGAGCATCATTCCCCAGGTCATATTGAGTGATCCAATGATACAAGCGCATAGGGATCATATGACGGAACATGCGATCATATGTAAATTCATGGGGTTATGGCCGACGGAGAGGGTGTTACACGTCTGGATAAGGAGCCATTGGAAGCCAAAGGGGGGAATACATCTACATCTGGGTTCTAAGGGCTTCTTGATAGTGGTGTTCACAATCCTAGAGGACAAAGATAGAGTGTTCGAAGGGGGGCATATTTCTATGCTGCCGCAGGACTCTACATGCGGCCATGGATGATGAACTTTGCCCTGGAATGTGAAACATTCACATCAGCACCGGTATGGATTAGACTATACTCCCTTCCTCTGGATTATTGGCTACCAAAATCTCTGAAAATAATAGGCAACAAGCTGGGGCATTTTCTAAAGATCTTAGAGGAAACTCTGAAAGGAAAATATACATCCTTCGCCCGAATATGTGTGGAAATGGACTTATCTGGAGCCCTTCTGGAAGCAATAATTTTAGAAGTGTATGATGAAGAATGGGTGCAGACTGTGGACTATGAGTACATCCCATTTAGGTGCTGCAAATGCCATGAACATGGGAATCTATTCAGAGACTACCCAACAATCAATCTGGAAGGTAATGGGAAAACTACTGTGGATAGAAATCACGAAGGTTTCACCAAGGTTGGGGGGGAAGGGAAAGGGGGTAAATGTCCACAAAATAAGATAAATGAGGATAGACATACAAGAGACAACAGTTTCAAGATCCTAGAGGAAGAAGAGGGGAACAAGGATACAATCCAATACATGGAGAACATAACCAAGGAGCAGGAAAAGGTAGCTGACATGGAGGATATCATAGTAAACAACCAATAAAAGGATGATCTACCAAGCTATATGGAGATCAGTAGGGACCATGAGATGACTCCGAGTGAAGTGGGAATGGAGGACCATGAACTACAGGAGATTCTAGATAGGGAAAATCTAGATCTAGAGAAATTTCTGGAACAAGGGAAGATCATAGGAGTGGACTCCCTGCCAAAAGAGGATTATGACAGAGTACAATAGCTCTTTCTATGGAGATCACAATTGAAGGGAGCTGGAGTCAAAAGAAATCATGAAAGCCAGGAGCCCAGTGGGGTCAAAATGATGGAAAATATACAGGCACAATCTCCAAAGAACTCAAGTAGGAAAAGAGGAAGAAAAAGACAGAATGAGTTGTTGAACGAATGTGGAAAATTTTTGATCAACTAAAGTAATTATGATCCTATACTAACCTTTCTTAATGAAGCTCATAACCTGAAATATTAGAGGCATAGGAAATAGAAGGAAACAAAGAAATCTCAGTAACAGAATGAAAGAAGAAAAACCAGATATGGTTTTTATTCATGAGACAAAATGTTCGATGGATAAGATAAGAGAAATTCATAATAAGTGGTTAATCAAGTATGAGTATCTAGAAGTTAAGGCAAATAACTCGGTGGGGGGATTCTCACGCTATGGGATCCACAGAAATTTGGAATCCTGGATGCTGAAGCATCCAAGAACTATATTTCTTTGGTATGTCAACCTATAGGTGATAAGGAGATATACATGATCAAAAATGTTTATGGACCTCAAAATCAAGCAGACAAACTCAAGCTTCTAATCTCCCTGTAGGATCTTAGAGCAAGACATCCCAATATACCCTGGATTGTTGCAGGAGATTTCAACATGATAACATCTCTTTTAGAGAAAAAAGGAGGTATTAGACAGCTAGGCAGAGACTCCATGGCCTTCCAGAACTTCATTATGAACATGGGGCTAGTGGACACTAAAACAATAAATGGAACCTTCACATGGAACAACAGGAGGGGAGGGGCTTCTCAAGTTGCTTCCAAACTTGATAGATTTATTATTTTAGAGGACCTCCTTCTCATAGGTCCTACCATGACGACTTCCATTCTGCCCTTTGGAGGCTCAGACCAGTGGCCTGTACAGCTGGAAGCCACCTTTATGAGCACACTGAGAAATAGACTTTCAGGTTTGAAAATGCCTGCTCTCTCACCTTAAATTCACCAGTAACATTGAGAAATGGTGGAGAGAGGATTTGAACATTCAAGGCACTAAAATGTTCATGCTCCAACAAAAAATTAAACATATCAAATCCAGACTTAAATTTTGGAACAAAAAGGAATTTGGCGATATCTTCAAAGCCAAAATAGAAGCTGAGTAGAAGCTCCAGGAGATCAATCAGATCAACATCACAGATGGGTTCACCGAGGAGCGGCAAAAGCTAACTGACTCTTTGCAGGAAGAATGGGAATATCGTTGCTTGCAAGAGGAAGTTTCTGGAGGTAGTAATCAAGGACACAATGGATTAGAGAGGGAGAAAGAAATACAAAATTCTTTCATAAATCTACCATGGTTCATAGGGCACACAATAGAATCACAAAGATCAAAGATTCTCAAGGGATTGAACTTGTCTCTCACAATGATATGGAATCGGTCCTTTTACAACACTTCCTCAATATTGCAAAGGATCCATTAGAGGATAGATCCAGGTTCATTGACCATTTCACTCAGTATATCCCTCAGCTGGTTACCAGAGAGGACAACCACAATCTTAATAGGCCAGTGTTGGAAGAGGAGGTCAGTGAAGTGATTAATGAAATTCAAAATGGAAAAGCACTAGGCCCAAATGGATTCAATGTAGACTTCTTCAAAGCCTGCTAGGAAACATTCAAATAGGATATCCTCGAGGTTGTGGAAGACTCAAGAAAATCCAAAAAGGTTCTGAAGGCTCTTAATGCTTCCTTCATAGCTTGAATCCTAAAACAGGAAAATGCCATGACTCCAGATGGTTTTCGACCCATAGCCTTATGTAATGTGGCATATAAAATTATTTCCAAAGTGATAGCCAATAGACTCAAGCCCCTTCTACAATCTCTAATCTCAGAGGAGCAAACAGGCTATGTGGAAGGAAGACGAATCCTCAACAATATCATCCAAGCTCATGAGTTGGTACACTCTCTCAAAAGCAACAAACAAGCTGGTATGATCATTCAATTGGACCTAACTAAAGCCTATCATAAGCTAAGTTTGTCTTACATAAGAGCAATTCTAAGAGCCTATGGCTTTGACCAAAATTGGATAAGATGGGTTATGGCACTAGCCACCACGACCAGTTTTTCTATACTACTTAATGGAGCACCATCAAGAACCTTCACACCCTCTAGAGGACTCAGACTGGGAGATCTGCTCTCACCGTTCCTCTTCGTTCTCATGATGGAAGGGCTAGCTAGAGCGATCAAAATGGCAAATGTAGAATGACGAATCCAGGGTATCAAACTCACCTTGGATGGAGCGGCAAACACTCATTAATAATTTGCGGATGATACAATGCTACAGGGCATGCCCACAATCAGGGAATCCAGAGCAATCAAAAACATCTTAAATGACTTTGCTATGGCAACAGGCATAGAGGTAAGCCTCAACAAGTCCGAAGTATTTTTCTTTAACACTAATATTGCTATTCAGAGAAACATTACCAGAATTCTTGGGTTTCATAGGGAACAACTACCTTACAAATATCTTGGCACACCTCTTACTGACAAACCTCTAAGAAAGAAAGTGTAGGAGCCAATTTTAAATAAGCCTCATGACAAGGTCAAAAAATGGACATGTAGGTCACTAAATTTGGTAGGGCGCCTTGTGCTCACATAGGCGGTCTTGCAGGCCATTCCCATTTTCATGTTTTCGGCTCTTCCTGCTCCTCAAGGCATTAAGAAGTAGATAAGAAGCATACAAAGGGACTTTCTGTGGGGCAGAGGGGAAGAGAAAAAGAAGTGGGCTTTAGTAGCCTGGGACAAGATTTGAAAGCCCAAAATCCATGGTGGCTTGGGGCTTCATGATCCTAAGACCCTCAGCAGAGTTTCGGGAGCCAAACGTTGGTGGAGATGGATCAAGGAGTCGACTGCTCCCTGGGCTAAGCTTTGGAAACAAAAATATGCCATGTATTGGCAGGAGAAGGATCACATTAGAATGTCAGGGCAAATCAGGGGCTCCCATATTTGGAACCTTGCTTGGGAAAATAAAATTATTGTTCAACAAAAATGTTTATGGGAAATACGAGTAGGAAACCTAGCTCGATTTTGGGAGGACAACTGGCAATAAGAACCCAAACTTTATAAGGATGAATTAGCAGCTCTCAAGAGTGACACAGATAACAAAGGTCTAATTTAGGTAAAATAATTCTGGGACCAGGAAAGGAATAATGGAAAATGGAGGAATTGGAAGGATCTAGGACACAGTGATGAGAGTCATCTAAACGCCAGGCAGACGCTCTCACCTAGGATCTAGAGCATAGAATGATTCTGGTTTCCTCCTCACCTAACCAATTAAGATGGGGAAAGAACACCGAAGGTAACTTTAACCTCAAAGAGGCTAAACAGGAAGTTACAAGATTTAACTATCTGAATCTTGATCAAGTCTGGAAGAAACTATGGCAAAGCCCCCACTGGATGAAAATAAATCTATTCATCTGGCTAGTGTATCAAAGGAAGATCTTAACTTGGGAGAATTTCTTAAAGAAAGGTTTCATTGGTCCTTCCAAAGTTACCTCTGTGGCTCACATGAGGAGATGATGGAACACCTTCTCAACCTCTGTACTTTCACATCCAACGTGTGGGACTAGGTGGCCTCAATCTTTAGACAAATTGATAGGGACAAACTCAGCATATCCAACACTTTGAAGAACTGGAGGAAGAACTTCTCAGGGAATGATATTATTAATAAAGCCTGGATTCTGGTTCCAGGCTTTGTTATCTGGAATGTTTGGAAAGAGCGCAACAGTCAGATCTTCAAAAACAAAACAAGCAAGCCCCAACACATAATTGACCAAATTCTAAGGTAGCTCAAAGATACAGTAAGAAGCTTGTTGAGGACACTTCCTAAGGATCCTCGTCTGCCCTAAAACGTGAGTATTATACTTCATTTGGGTCTCCAGTCCATAAGCCCATAGGGAATAATAAAGGGAGTGAGCCAAATAAATACAGATGTTAACATTTGGAAGCCTCCTCCTTATGGTTTCTTAAAGGTTAATATAGATGGAGCATCTAAGGGCAACCCAGGATTAGCTGGCTTTGGGGGTGCCATAAGAGATGATCAGGGGAAAATAAAGAAGATCTTCCATGGCCACTTGGGGAAGGCCACTAATAACATGGTAAAGCTCATGGCATTAGAGCAATGCTTGGAAATCGTGGTGGATGAAAATTCACATAATGTTATCATTGAAGTAGATTCAGAATTCATTATTAGAGCGACCGAGAAAATATTCAATGGAACTTCTCCAGATAAAGTGTTGAAGCATTGGAAGCTTTTGCAGGTCTTTCACCGTATCTACTCCCACCTATAAACCCTAAAAAATGTTAGATTTGTCCATGTGAAAAGGAAAGCTAACATGTTAGTAGATCTTTTGGAGAATGAAGGAGTCACCAATAGGGACAAGGATTCTCAGTATGCTTGGGATTTGTTACCTCCAGGAAAACTGTGGGAGAATTGTCTCCGTCACACGAACATAGATATGGAGGTATGGATTAACAGGATGGATCGAAGGGGTTCAGGAGACAGGTGGGAGGACAGAGAACCTTAAATCGTCTGCCAATTTTGGTTTTGGCTGCAATCCAAAACTCTGTTTTCTTTCAATTGGGTGGCGAAAGGATTGACTCAGGAAGTACCACAAGTTTGGTTGTCCATTTTCATATTGCTTAGATGGTGTTTGATAGAGAATATGGGAGGAAGGCTCAAGAACTGCCCGCCAGACTGGATTAACGGTTATTGCTTGGAGAAAGAGCGTGCATGCTTTTTCACAAGACGATCGATTCAAAAACCACAAGTGGTATATCAGGCGAGGTCCAAGTGGTATCTGGTTTTTTGAGGTTGGACCCCGATTCCACTCTTCGTGTGACACATTACGGCGAGGAGGTGAGAGAAAACCACCCTCATTGGGTGGTTAACCCTCTCGCTACTTGTCCACCCGATATCTACGAAGACTGTCGGATCCAAGTCGGGTGTTCAACGGTGGAGATTTGTTCGTGTTAGTTGGTTTGGTGTTTCGGACCCGAAAAGGTTTTGGGAGCTGTGCCTAAATTTTTCGTTGAGTCTGTAAGAAAGTCTTAAGGGTGGTTTGATGTTGGCATTCTTGTGGACCCTCTGCGGGTCATTTGTGGCATTTTTGTGGGCCTCGGTACTGTGGAACCGTGTTCCAAGGAGTTCAAGGTTTCATTTAGTGCACGTCAGTACAACCAGATGGTCATTTGCTTACCTTTTGCCCAAAGTGTTTGGCTGGATCTCACCGGTTTTCTCATGGTTTTGGGTGCATGGTTAGGATTTTTCTTGCACTGCTGTCTGTTGATCTCTCATAGAGCAGGTGCGGCTACATGTAAACTATGTATTATTGGCTAGATTAATAGAAGGTCCTACTCTTACTTGATAAAAAAAAACATTAGAAATGAAACAAATGATTTTTTCAGGCCAGGCGGTAACTCCTCAAATGAATTATGTTTATTCATTAATATTACTCATGGTTATATACATGAGGGAGTGCCTCTTGGGCTTCACCTCCCAATGACTCTTCATTTTCCATTATTTACTATTTACGTTATTTACAAGTGTTCACCCAATCCTAATGATTAGGTGTCAACATTCCCCCCCGCCCCTTAATCTAAAGGGATGTTGGTGATTCCACGCGTCATTTTGAATATTTAAAATTTTTCTCTTCCAAGTGCTTTAGTGGAGATGTATGCAATCTTCTCATTGGTGGAAGAATGGTGTAAATGTATTGTCTTGGCCTGAACATGATGTCGAATCAGATGGTATTATGTATTGTTGTGCTTCATTTGATCATGGAACTTTGGGTTCTTGGCCAAATTTATTGCAGAGGTGTTGGCAATCATGAGTGGAGTTGAATGTACTTGTTTTATCTACAAGTCTTCCATAATTTTCCTGAACCACACAATTTCTTTTTGTTGGAATTTTGGCACAGGTGTAGCACTATGATACAGGTGTTGTCCTTGATGGCAACTCTCCTTGATGACAGATCTCCGTTCAGACTACAGAATGAAGAGAAATCTCATATACGCAGGTTAATTAAGTCCAAGTTGCGTATACACGCTGGTGATATGCATACTAAGTCGCGTATACGCAGGTGAGCTATATACGAAGGCGCGTATACACGCAGATGCATGAACAGAAAAGGGCGTATATGTCGGGAAGCTTCCCTTTGGTCCGTGGTAGTTAGTCCTCGGTACTTGAGCCTATGTCTTTGGACCAAAGTATCTCGACAGACGTGTTGATCCCTAGTTTTTAAGTTGATGGTATTGGATTTCTATGGTTTTGGCTCTTGGTATTGAGCAAGGCCTAAGGCTATATAAGGAGAAGAAGATCATTAGGCAAATACATCTTTGAAGAGGCTTGAATATCTGAAAAAGGAAGAGATCTGGTATGCAGGTTCTGGGTTGCTTGATCTAAGCTAAGGAGAGATCACATCGGCTGATGGAAAACTAGATCTAAGGATAGATCGGGATCTAATGGTTTGAAATGCACTATTATGATATGGTTGATTATGCGTATTTCTAGATCTGCATACTGACGCAATGTTATGTTCTGGGTCCAACTGATGTCTGGTACAGCTGCAAGTTGAGAATATTTTTTTTGAGATCTGTACGCAGGTTGTCTTCGGTAAAAGCGCGTGTATACGCGGGTTTCTCTCATTGAAGTAGCGTATACCTTTTGAAGTTTGATTTTTGGGGTTGCAGTTGGGTTTGACTGCTATTGCAGAGTTCTGTAGTCTGCTCTGTGTTTCTGTGACTGATGTTGACAGGGTTTCAGTGGTTCAGTGTTTCAAAGATTGATGATGCTAGTATTGGTTGTTTTGTGCTTCAGTGATCTATTATGAAAGTTGAATGAATTGTGGTCTTCAGATTGTAATGTTGTGCTTCAGGAATATCCAGTCTGAAAATGTATGAAAGGTGGTACCTGAAAGAAAGAAGATTGTAGGCCAGCACCTACGTACTAGTATCTTAGCTAGTACAAGAGCAGAGGGGGTTGGAGCTCCCTTCCAAGGAAGTTTGGAGAACGAGAGAAGGTTGTAGCCTTCTGCAGGTTGTAGCCTGCGTACTGGTATAAGGCTGCACCAGTACAAAATATTGTAAACTGAAGTTTCATTTTAAAGAAAGATAGAGACAACTTGCAGCAGGTGGTTTTCACCCACATTGGGTTTCCACCTTATATCTTAGTGTTCATGTGTGTGGTTTTTATGTGATGATCTGTTCTGTTATACTGCACATGTTTTACTATCATGGTTAATAATGTCCTGATGCATTTACTGAAGATAAACTACTGAATCATAGGTTTTCTTGTTATACGCTGGATTCTTTAGACACAGTAGCGTGTACACGCTGTTTTACTTAACTGAAGTAGCGTGTATGTTTCTGAGCATAAAATGAAAAAGTTTTTCTGATAATACTGATTCACCCCCCCTCTCAGTATTATTTCCAACACTTTTGTTGCCTTAGTTATTGCCACATATTCTGCCTCTGTTGTGGAATCTACTGGAACTGATTGTTTGTGTGATCTCAAGGAGACAACTCCTGATCCAAGACTCATAGCATAACCTGAAGTAGATACCCTAGTTCCTTTGTCTCCATTGAAGTTTGAATCAGAGTATCCAATCAAGCTAAAGTCGCCCGCCTATGTATACTTGAGTCCAAAGTCTTGGGTTCTCTTCAAGTACTTCAAAACTCTTCCTGTAGCAGAGCGATTTTCCTCACAAGGCTGTTGCATAAACCCAGAGAGGATTCCAACAACAAACGAAATGTCTGGTCTGGTAGTAGTTAGGTAGTTGAGACTTCATACAAGTTGTCTATACTTTGTTGCATCCTCAATTTATTTTCCTTCAATGGATGTGAGCTTTAAGTTTTTTTCCATTGGAGTAGTCAGAGGATTGCACTCAGCCATGCCAAACATGTTCAACAAATCTCTAATGTACTTCTTTTGAGAGAGGAATATCGACTTCAGATGTTGAGTTACTTCAATACCAAGATAGTAGTGAACATACCCCATGTCAGTCATTTCAAAACCTTTCCTCAATTCCTTCTTTATGGATGCAATGTATCTCTCGTTGTTCCATGTCATCAAAAGATCATCTGCATATAATACAAGATATACAATTGTTTTTCTAACTTTCTTGACAAACTAAGTTGCATCATCAACATCATAATGTTTTAAGTTGAGTTTCAGAAGATGATCGGGTAACTTTTCATACCAGGCTCGCGGTGCTTGCTTGAGGTCATACAAGGATTTCACAAGTTTTCATAGTTTATGTTTATGTCCCTTCATAAAAAACCCTTCTGGCTAGGACATAAAAATATTTTCTTTTGGATCTCTATTCAAGAAAGCAGTTTTTACATCCATTTGATGGACTTTCCAACCATTTTGAGCTTCTAAGGCAAAAGGTGTCTAGATGCTAGCACATTTTTCCGTGGGGGAAAAAGTCTCCTCATAATCAACCCCTTCCTTCTGTGCAAAACCTTTTGCGACAACCTTGCCTTTGTGCTTGTCAAGTGTGCCATCAGTTTTATACTTGTTCTTGTGACCCACTTGCAGCCAATTGGTTTGGTTCCCAATGGAGGATCAACTAGCTTCCAAGATCCATTCTTTATCAAGGAATAATACTCCTTTTGCATTGCTTCTTTCCATTCATCATGAGAAGTGACTTCTTTAAAGGAAGTTGGTTCAAAATCTATAGAAAAATTCAGTTCACAATCATAAGAAACATCCATATCAACAAGTGTTAAATTGGCAACTAGGGCCAAACTCCATGTGGGTCAGCTTATTTATGGAAGCTGATATTTTTATTGGATCCCTCTCGTCGAGAGGTGTAGGATTGATCCAAAGATCATCCGATTCCGATAAGTATTTATGGAGATATGAATTTATTTTGTTTATGTAATTATTATCAAGCCGACCAGCACTTATGTAGGCTCTAGAAGCCCAAACGTCATGTCTATTCAACCTCTAAGTTTTTAGTATAAATAGAAGAGAACTTGAAGACATTTTACACACATCTCTTGTGATCTCTCTCCACGTGTTTGGGTTTTGTGGACAGAGAGATCTAGAGGAGAATACGTTGTTCTAAAGGCTGATCTAGCCTTACCCTAGCTGCAGTCAAAGAAGGCATAATCGCAGTGTGATTGGAGCTCAAGTGCCCTAACTGCAGGTCAATCAGTAGCCCTCATCTATGCAAGTCAAGAAGGCTTCCTAAACGCTTCTACAACATAATCTTGTTCACGCAAAGGAGACAGGGAGCCATCCTAACACACATTATGAAACCTGTTACACTCAGTCATGAAGAAGCTCATATACGCTTAAATATGGAGGCCCAAACGCTACTGTAATCCTAACACAGTCAAACCCTAGCCGCAGTAAGGAATGGAATTCATAACACAGTCATAAGTCCACAAGCAATGGAGATGATACGTGAAGGGCAGCCGCAGTGGATTCAATCACTGTTCAATTATGCTGGTCAATGAATCTATAAGATACGCTGTTCATGATTCAATCACTGTTCAACTACGCTGGTCAATGAATCTATAAGATACGTTGTTCATGATTCAATCACTGTTCAACTACGCTGGTCAATACGTTGTTCATGATTCAATCACTGTTCAATTACACTGGTCTATAAGATACGCTGTTCATGATTCAATCACTGTTCAATTACGTTGGTCTATAAGATACGATGTTCATGATTCAATCACTATTCAATTACGCTGGTCAATGAATCTATAAATCCGCAGTTCTAAATTTCCCTTATACGCTGTCCCAAGAGGCCCTTACACGCTAAGCAGAGGTGCCCTAAATCTGCTGTGATTTTTTGGAACGCTGTCTCATATGCAACAGAAACAAGTTCGGATGACTATTACAGAGACAAGTTCGGATGACAATTACAGAGGAAAGTATTTTCGGTAAAGGAAGTCGGATAGGTGATCTCAACTTTGGTGCTAACACAGTAATCAAACTTCAATGTTATCACAAGCTCATTGTTACCACGGTAACCAAAGTAACCACAACTTTGATGCTACATTTCAGTACTATCACATGTATGGTTCAGTGCTCTTTCAATGAGAATATTTCGGTGCTACTACAACAAGGGTTTTTAGTGCAGACACAGTGATGAAGTCTCACCACAGCGCCACAGTCTCGGTGAAATCTCAGTAAAGGATTTCGGTGCCATCTCAAGGTCAAGGTCTCGGTGCTATCTCAGGGACAAGGTCTTGTTACTATCTCAAGAAAAAGTCTCGGTGCTACCACAAAGGACAGTGACTTCAATTCGGTGTTGTGATTTCAGTTTCGGTGTTATTGCAGAAGGAGAGGTTCAGTGTCATTGTAGAGATAAACTCAGTGACCACAAGATTCGGTACTATTAGAGTGACCTCAGTTTGGTGCCATCACATGACCACTATGATAGGACGTTCTACTTCTACAACCTTAGTGATGCATGAGATCAAGAGCAGCATGATGATGCATGATGCAGCATGATGCATATGCAGTGGTGCAGCTTGAGAACCTGATGTAGGATGATGATAGGTGAAGGAGTCACCTTGGAGGATCAGTTGAAGCAGAATGTCTTCAACTGATCTCATCGTTATAGGAGATGATCTATGCTCAGATCTAGACAAGTCAAAGTGTTGACTTCTGTTGTAAATGTACTCTCTCTCTCTTTCTCTACTGAACTTTAAAGATAAAAGAAGAATTGATCAAGGGTTTCCCCACAGATTGTGGGGTTTGTCACTGGCTTGCGCCATATCTTGTGTCCTCTTGTCTTGGCTTGTCTTCTACGTTTTATATTTATGTTCTATCTGCAGTTTATTGTAATGCTGATATGATTGCTAACTGTGAAAATTTAAATAAATTGCTCTAGCATAGAACATACCAAAACTTAACATGGTATCAGAGCTGAGGTGAAGACAATGCCCAAGCAAGAGTGAAACAGCAATCACCGAAGACAGTTGGGACAAGATAGAAGGATCAATGGGTTCCTCATAATTCACCGAGGGTGAATTCAAAGTAAAGAATGTTATCAGAATGGCGTAGCGGAAGATTTTGATGGTCCATCTTAAGATCACTTCATTGGGAAGTTCGGATCTAAGGGTGGAAGGAAAGGCGGATGCCTTGTTGAAATAAGTTCAGCCGTTATGCGAAGGAGTGTCCGAATGGCAGTGACACATCTCTTGATGAAGATAACAATCATTCCTGGGACATCTTCAATGATCAAAAGAATGACTGGTAATGCAGGTCATCAAGGAAATGGTCGACTCTTCCACGAAAGCAAGGAACCCCAAAATATCTTTTATGTACCTAATTGAACCTGATGTCCATCTTGGAAATGGAATTCAAAGGTTGCAGGGTGGCACTTATCGATGGAAAGGTACGTGTTTGAAAATAGATTTTTTAAAGATGTTTTTGAGTTCAGGGTTGTATCAAGTTGCAAGAAGTCCACTGGGGACCATGTCCATTGACTCAGCTCTAGAGGTCTATGAGTCAAATGGTGTCTAGGATGCCTGAATTCAAGAGGAAGCATGAAGGTACATGTCTGAAATGTACCAAAGAAAAATATTATAAGGGTACCATTCCCCTCATGCAGCAGGTTCACAGGTTTGGAACAACCCGAGGAGTTTGAGAATCATGATCAAGGAATCTCATGTATACAGGTGGAAGAAAGCCCTCTATGGCTTGAAGAAAAACACCTCAGGCATAATATGAGAGGATTGATAGCTGTCTAATGCAGCTGAGATTCACTAGGAATGAAACCGATCCAAACCATACTCGAAGGTTGTGGATGATAAACCTCTTGTACCGGCACCTATGTTTGACAAGTGCAGACCCTCTCATTTATAGGAGACAGAGGGAGTTGGATTCTGAATGTGATAAGATACGCTGCAAGCTTATGACTACCTCGAGGATCTTAACTTTAAGAAGTTATATGGTAATGATGTCGGACCAGATTTGGGAAATGCCTCTGAGTTTCATTCGCGTTGATGTTCTTGGAGAACCTCCGTCCGGACATCTGTGTTGTAGTTAGCATGGTGAGCTCATATTTGGTTGAGCCTCACTAGATTGGTGCCAAGAATATTCTAAGATATCTTCAGGGCACAATCTCTCATGAACTGAGATACACTGCCTGAAATATGAAACCACATGATTATTCGAATGATGAGTGGGCAGGAAGTATGGAGGATCACTAGAGCACTTCTCAATGTTGTTTGGAATCTGCCTTGATATCCTGGATGAGCAGGAAGCAGAAGTCGGTAACTCTGAGCACCACCAAGGCAGAATACATTGCTGATAGTATGGCCTTCTGTGAGGCAGTCTAGTTGCTGAAGCTCTTCAGTGAGCTGTTTGTACACATGATGAATACCACTGTGAATCTCTATGACAACCAGAGATGGGATTCGATTATTGAGGAATCCCGTATTTGACAATTGCTCCAGCAGATAGACATCAATTACTGCCTTATCTGGATATGGTAAGTCAATGATCAAGGAGGCTCCATCACACTGAGATGATGTACAGGACAGAGCCCTAAGGAAAGATCAAATTTGTGATTTTCCCGAACGACTTGGAGTCGTCGAGAGACCTTTGTAAAAGGGTCCTGCATGCTGCATACCTTGAGCTCTAGGAGCTTTGGGGGGCTTGCAGTTCTATTGGAGCAACATATGACTACAGGGTGACTCACCCTCCCCTGGTGGTGCGCACTGAAACAAGATGATTCGCTCTCTTGTGGGACAAGATGATTCGCTCTCTTGTGGGACAAGATGATTCTCTCTCTTGTGTAGCAGGATTGATGTGTTCTCCTGTGAGGCCTAGATTGATGTGTTCTCCATGGCGATTGTAGCAGGATTGATGTGTTCTCTTGTGAGGCTTGGATTGACGTGTTCTCCATGGCAGCCTGGATTGATGTGTTCTCCATGGCGATTGTAGCAGGATTGATGTGTTCTCCTGTGAGGCCTGGATTGATGTGTTCTCCATGGCGATTGTAGCAGGATTGATGTGTTCTCCTGTGAGGCCTGGATTGATGTGTTCTCCATGGCAGCTTGGATTGATGTGTTCTCCATGGCGATTGTAGCAGGATTGATGTGTTCTCCTGTGAGGACAGGATTGATTAAGTTCTCCTGTCGAGGCATCCTACCCATGCAATCTGGGACTCATGGGAAGTAACTCTCATCTGATCAATGAGCAGGGAAATGAAGTTAGGGACCATAGTAGTACCGATGGACGCATCGTTGTATCTACCGTACTCCCTACGCTAGGATGTCCTCCATTGATCTGGGATCAATGATACTGGTCTGGGACTAGTGGTAGGAGTTGTACATGCTATGACGCTGACTTCGGGTCGGCTGAGACTGGTCTGGGACCAGTGGTACATACTCCGAGACTGACTTCATGTCAGTGCAGTACTGGTCTGGGACCAGTGAGAGTGGTACATACTATGACGCTGACTTCGGGTCAGTTGAGACTGGTCTGGGACCAGTGGTACACTCTCTGAGACTGCGATACTAGTCTGGGACCAGTGGTAGGAGTGGTACTTACTATGAAGCTGACTTCGGGTCAGTTGAGACTGGTCTAGGACTAGTGGTACGCACTCTGAGTCTAACTTCGGGTCAGTGGAGAATGTTATGAGACATTCTCAATCAATTCTTCTTCTTCATAGTTCAGCGGAGATGAGCAGAGCAGAGCAGAGCCAGCAGCGCTGAGTAGAGCTGAGCAGAGCAGAGCCAGCATAGCTGAGCAGAGCAGAGCCAGCAGAGTTGAGCAGAGCCACCAGAGCTGAGCAAGAGCAGAGCAGAGCAGAGCTAGCAGGGCTGAGCAGAGTTGGGTAGAACAGTGCAGGGCACTAATGGCAGAGATACTACAGTCGAACATATGGATCAACAGATGGAGTTTCCCCTAGTTGAGAGGGAGTGTTAAATTGGCAACTAGGGCCAAACTGCATGTGGGTCAGCTTATTTATGGCAGCTGATATTTTTATTGGATCCCTCTCATCGAGAGGTGTAGGATTGATCCAAAAATCATCCGATTCCGATAAGTATTTATGGAGATATGAATTTATTTTGTCAATGTAATTATTATCAAGCCGACTAGCACTTATGTAGGCTCTAGAAGCCCAAACGTCATGTCTATTAAACCTCCAAGTTTTTAGTATAGATAGAAGAGAACTTGAAGACATTTTACACATATCTCTTGTGATCTCTCTCCACGTGTTTGGGTTTTGTGGACAGAGAGATCTAGAGGAGAATACGTTGTTCTAAAGGCTGATCTAGCCTTACCCTAGCTGCAGCCAAAGAAGGCATAATCGCAGTGTGATTGGAGCTCAAGTGCCCTAACTGCAGGTCAAACAACAGCCCTCATCTATGCAAGTCAAGAAGGCTTCCTAAACGCTTCTACAACATAATCTTTTTCACGCAAAGGAGACAGGGAGCCATCCTAACACACATTATGAAACCTGTTACACTCAGTCATGAAGAAGCTCATATACGCTTAAATATGGAGGCCCAAACGCTACTGTAATCCTAACACAATCAAACCCTAGCCACAGTAAGTAATGGAATTCATAACACAGTCATAAGTCCACAAGCAATGGAGATGATACGTGAAGGGCAACCGTAGTGGATTCAATCACTGTTCAATTACGCTGATTAATGAATCTATAAGATACTCTGTTCATGATTCAATCACTGTTCAATTACGCTGGTCAATGAATCTATAAGATACGCTGTTCATGATTCCATCACTGTTCAATTACGCTAGTCAATACGCTGTTCATGATTCAATCACTGTTCAATTACGCTGGTCTATAAGATACGTTGTTCATGATTCAATCACTGTTCAATTACGTTGGTCAATGAATCTATAAATCCGCAGTTCTAAATGTCCCTTATACGTTGTCCCAAGAGGCCCTTACACGCTAATCAGAGGTGCCCTAAATCTGCTGTAATTTTTTGGAACGCTGTCTCATATGCTACAAAAACAAGTTCGGATGACTATTACAGAGACAAGTTCGGATGACAATTGCAGAGGAAAATATTTTCAGTAAAGGAAGTTGGATAGGTGATCTCAACTTCGGTGCTATCACAGTAATCAAACTTCAATGTTATCACAAGCTCGTTGTTACCACATGTTATAGACATTTTTGTGCCTTACAGCATTGAGCATGAAATGTCCATAATCTAAGGGATCCAAAGTCCCTAAACATGTTGTTCCTACCCCTAGAGGAACAAGGCTAACAAACCACAGCAATTCACAGAAGTTCTCCACCAGAAACTACTCAAAAACAAGTCAATTCAGGATCATGTCAATGGCTCCACTGGCTGTCTGCGCTGAATGTCAAATCCAACACTGGCTACCTACGCTGAATGTCAAAGCCAACACTGGCTACCTGCACTGAGCGAGAGTGGACATGTGGCAAGCTCATTCCACAAGGTGTCAAAACCTAGGAAGCTTCCAAAATGACACTTGCCTCAGGGAATTCGACTGGTGATGAGTAAGAGGTTCCAAATCTCCAAGTGGAAGCAAGAACCTCCAAGTGGAATCAAGAACTGACAGAGGGAGAGGACACTAGTCAGATCTCAAGTTGACTCATCCTCTCTCCAAACATCTATATATGGATCTCTCCTCCATGAGATCTAAAGGCTGGAATTTTGTTATTGCAAAGAATTGCTGCTGGTTTGAGACTGAGATCATTGTGTGCTTAATGCTTTGAAGGGAGGTGAAGATAGGAATTCCATTTGCTGGGAAGGAGATGCTGGATTGGACCTCTCTGGGTTGTATCTCTTCCTGAACCTTGTTATTCATCAATAAAGCTATCTTGGTTTCTCCTATATACTGATGTATCTTTGATGTATGATTGCATTAGTGTATTTGATTTATTTCTAATCCTGAATCAGTTATGAATGTGAATATATGTCTTTGAGTAGTGTTCTTCTCTTGTCGCAAGTAGTTGTTCTCTTGTGATCTTGCAGGAATCTATTGAAGCTGGACGAGCAAGAAGGCGAGTAGCTGTGAACACCCAAAGAGAAGAGAGACCGGATCGAGGGACAAACGGAAGACACCGGTAAGTCTATTGATCTCTCTTCTTTCACATTTCATAAAGGAAGAATACCAGAATAGCTGGCTTTGTTTGTTGCTAAGGCACTGTCACACCTTAGGTGGATAGGATCGTCCTGCATAGGCATTTTTCCCCACAACAAATTGGCGACTCCGCTGGGGAGATCTGTTTAGTCATTTTATTTGTGTCTCTATCATTGTTTATTTCATAGACTCAACAGCAGCAATCGAACTGCATCTGCTTGGCTCAGATGCAAAGTAGGCAGCTGCTGCTTTGATCCAATCACTGGATTTGTCTATGATCTGAACAATGGACTCACAAATGATTTGATGATCCTTTGTGATAGATCTTAGTCATCCCTCAAAGCATCCCTTTGATTGTACCTTGTTTGTTGCTTTGATTTGGCCTGAAACAGTAGATTAATCAGCAATCTGTGACCGAGAACCGGTGAGAAACTCTCGTTTCTCCTTCAGCGCAGACCCAGTGAAGAGGTTCTGCATTTCAACGCAGGTCCCGTGAAGGCTACCTGCGCTGAATGTCAAAACCCCTGTGTTGAACCTGCGCTGATCCAGTGAGGCCTTGTGCAGCTGGGGTTCTCTGCTCTGTTTTGCCTTGTTTTGATCTCTGATTTTTGCAGCCTGTAACCAGCATAGGTACCAGTCTGATAACTCCTTTTCTCTGCTTAAATTCCACCTCCTTTTGTACAAAAGACTGTGAGTGTTTTTATTTGTTTGTGGCATCATTTACAGTCTCCTTTTGCATGAGTGAAATAGTCATCCTGTAGCCCTTGATTCAGATCTGTTGATTGTGATCTTAGGAGAGAGTTCATTGGCTGTTTACAGTTGATTATACATTTACTTTTGCTTTCGGTTTGAGTTTGTCTCTTTTAAGTGTCGAAACAAGTGTTCATTTCGAAAAGTCGTAAAGTGTTGTATTCTCTTTTACCCTTTCTGATTTCGAAAAAGTAAACTTGTTTGTATTTGTCATTTAAAAGCAAATTCAAAGTTGTACAAAAAGTTTTCTTTGTAGGCATCAATACTAAGAAAGCGGAAAACAAACACCTGCATTGTGCATTTGCATCTTGATAGTTTGCATGTTTGATTTAGGAAAAGTGCATTAGAGTGTGCTGATTGCTCTTTGAGAAAAGATGGTGTCTTTCTTTTCCCTTTGTAGCTAGGATTTTCATAGTTGAAAAGATATAAAGCTTGCTTATCATCTTTAGACTGCATTTAGGAATTGTATCATACATCTCGTGGTGATCCAAAAAGGAAAACTTCTAAAAAGATCAACTTAAAATAAATTGAATGAACTTAACAACGCTTTGCAACATAACGCACAACATAGAGGTCTAGGCTAGAGACGTGTTCCGGCGTCGTAAAGCCTGGTGACTGTCGATCTCGTTGAAGGTGGGTGATTCCTCCTGAGGGACGATAGCGCCAGTACGGATTGTGCTCCCACGTACCGTCGCGTATATATTGGGAGACCCCTATACGAATATAACCTTTATCCTTAGGAAGCCGTGTCGGCCGCCCTACTGATCGCAATGCACTGAACACAACATTCAGGAAGATCGACCGCCCGTACCTTAAAAAGTATTCTGCGGTTTTACGAAAAGTTTGGCACACCCTCTGCCTAGAACTCCAGAGCAGTTCCTTTTGGCCTTTTTCAGACTCTATAACGGAAAAAGTCCATCCGAGCATTTGTCACTTCGGGCTCGTTAAAACATCGAAGGAGACTAGAGTCATCCTTAGCTTTTTCTCGACTCTTTAAAATTGAAAAAGCAAGTTGTGTCTAAGCATCGTTAAAAATTTATTTTAAACGGAATAATCATCACCTTTCCCTCGTTGATCTTCGAAGTTAGTCTACCTTCATCACAAAGTTCTTGTAGAATCGCTAGGAAATATTTTGGATAGACTAAATATGTCTGAACAACCGTCGACATCCAGGACTGTGTCATCCGACACAGTAGCGGCAGAACCTCCTGCCGCTACTCCAACGATGTTCGCTGGTATACCATCTGTCCCGGCAAATTGTCAACAACAAGCTAGAGTCCAATCAGAGACTGTTTCGACGACATGGTTAGTTCCTATTTCTTCATCCGGATTATCATCTGGTATTTCTTATGTTGAAACTCAACAAATTGATCCAATGTGTCTTCAAAGGCCAATCTACCCTTTAAGTACTAGATTGCCACCATATGGAGGGCAGTACACCTTTTCATTGTTCCCCCCCCGGAGAACAACCATATGGGAGTTTACAACAAAGTTCAGGTCAAACCGGAATTACATCCAGCGGATGGGTACCGATACTGCCTCAGCAACCAAGGGTTGCATATTCAATGCAACCAGTCCACCCTGTGTCGAATGTTGCCACTATACCTGGTATGGTGATTGCGTCGCAAGTACAAGCGCTACCTGTTGTATGTCAACCCCAAGTTTCTCAGGTTGCCATACAACAGCCTCTTGTCTCGACAACTCAATCATAACCTCTGGTTAGTGCCTCCTTATCTGGAGCGACTCAGGCTCAAACAAGTACTATGACTCCTCATCTTGGTCAATCATCCAGTATTGGACAACAGCAAATGGTCCAACAACCAGAGCTGGTTCAAACTCATCAACCCCCATTCCAGCAATCATATCGAGGACTTGAGCAACAAGTCTTTGTAAGTAATGGGCAATCGCATTTACAAAGCGGTTACCAACAACCATATTATAATGGTTATGCCCATCAACCTTGTCAAAGTTGCCAGCATCAAATACATTATGCTGGTATACAAGGACCCACTGCTCAGGCGATTCCATCTTATCCTGGGTATGCTTCGCCTAACCTAAATCAACAGTTGCCCTTTGTAGCAACTCTAGAATTACCAGATCTAAACCGGCTGATGAATGATCCAATTTCTTATGCCCCTTGGTGGCCAGCGATTCCGCATAAACTTCCGTCAGATATTCCTAAATTTAATGGAAATCCGGGTGAAGATCCGTCGAATCATGTGATGACCTTTCATCTGTGGTGTTCATCAAACACCCTAAATGATGATTCGATTAGGCTTCGCCTTTTTCAGAGGACGTTAACTGGTCTGGCAGCAAAATGGTATATCGAATTGCCTAGAGCTTCATTCGACAACTTCAGTACCCTAGCCACGACTTTCTTAACCCATTTTCAATTACCCATAAGGTATGAAACGGGAACGGAACTCCTAACCAACTTCAAACAGACAACGGCCACTCACATATCTGATCATATACATGAGTGGCGACGTCGTCGTAGGATGGTAAAAACGTACGTTCCTGATCAGCTATTAGTTGAATGGTTTATCAAGTCATTACTTCCTGCCATCGCGGAAGATGTGGCAAAGGGGGGAGTCGTAACGGAAGAGCAAGTCATCGCTCGTGCGCAATATCTGGACTTGGTTTACACTCAGTCTGGCATGCTCTACGACAAAATACCCGATGCCCCTAGACCGGAATTCTCAATTCCTCCTCCTCCTAAATCAAACAATGACTCTCATGCCGGCGATGGCGTGATTGGTGCAACAGACATGAAATCGACAAAGGCTATATCTAAAAAGGCCCGTAAGATTTCTGGTCAAAATGCAAATGAGGAACTTCTTGCCTCGGAAGTAAGTGTCATGTCGAACGACAAGGGCAAACAACTGAAGCAACCAGGGGGCAAGAATAAAAAGAAAGGGAGAAAAAGGAAACCCCCTGCGGGGTGTCATATATGCGATGAGGATCATTGGACAGCAGATTGTCCATACAAAGCTGAGCTTAAAAGATTCTTTAAGAGTTCGAAAACCTCAAGTGTGTTGACTGATCCGTTTCCAAGCCCGGGAACCGAACTGGTTGCTAATCAAAATGCTTCCCGATCCCAAGTGCTTATGTTGTCTATATCAAAGCAACAAAATGATGCTTTGATGAGGAATAAAGATTACAGGAATCCAAGGCTGTCGAACAACAAGGCTAATGAACAACCTAGTAGTTCGACAACAACTTTGATCGAAATTGTGCCACCCATCGTTCCTGAGCCAATGATAAAGTCACAAAAGGGAGCAGTACACAAATCGACATTTAATCCTTGTGCGAAAATAGCACAGATAGAGGACCTGGCCCAACCGTCGTCCGCTATGTCGACACTTGAGGTACCGCAAAATTGCTTCTCCCAAGAGCAAGCTTTATTATCAGCAATAGGTGGGATTGACCCAATGGATTCCAATCTCGTGGCCTTTGATCATAAAGGATATGACCCTCAGTTACCAGCTCAACTAGCTTTCCTTATTCAAGTGAAAGCCCTCAACAAAACTGTTCATCGAACAATTATTGATGAGGGGGCATCTACATGCATTATGTCAATGAGTTGCTGGAAAACTTTAGGATCTCCAACCTTGTCACGATCTTCGACGACATTAAAAGCATTCGACGGAAGGACATATACCCCATATGGTATCCTAAGTAACTTGAAAATTGAACTAGGAGGGAAAACAGTAGAAATAGATGTTGAAGTCATCGATGGGAATCTTGATTACAACATCCTACTAGGAAGACCGTGGATCTATGCCATGGCCGCAGTTGTGTCGACCTACTTCAGGAAAATTGCATTTCCCTTCCAAAGAGGAATTACAATCGTCGACCAACAAATTTTTCTCCCCAACAATTCACAAGTTATAGGAAGCATTCCAATGATCCATGGAAGCAATCATTCGCTCCAAAATATCGGAGTAGGTCTCCTAAAAGACCCTACCTTAATGGGTACTTTTGCCCTACCGCCTCCGAGTAATCTGGCAGAAGTGGCCATAGTGGAATATGAAACCTTCTATATCTAATGGATTTGGACTCCGAGGACGGTTCTTATCTCGTGTCAACCTCGTTAAAAAATGAAACAAGGAGTCATGAGGATAGTTCTTTTACTGTGTCAACCTCATTAAAAAATGAAACAAATCTCCTTTTCAAATCTCAAAGGTAAACCTTCATTCCAACCACCGAGTTGAATGAAATGAAGCTTGGGGGGCATCCACCTCGATTTGCGTTATTATGTTGGGGGCATGCAAACTTATCATCGAGCAGTTTTAGCACACAGTTCATGCTCGTTAAAAAATAAACGCAAGATCCGAGCAGTTTTAACGCAGACTTCATGCTCGTTAAAAAATAAACATAAGCAATGAGCAAGTGTTTCCACCAGCGTTTAAGCTCATTTTAAAATAAAAAATGAACCTCTACCCGGTAAATAACCACCGTGAATGTAGTGACAATCAGCCATTAAAGCCTTGGTCGTGTTTGCACCGTCACCTCCACTTTTCATTTGGCCGATCGTTCACCTCCATATGATTGTTTACCCATTTTGAGGAACAGCTGCGAAGAGTGATTTCACCTAGCCATCCTTGTGACACTGCCGTGATTGGAAAATTCCAACCTGTACCTGGAATCAGCTGCTAACCCTGTTTATCACTCGTTCCTCAAAAGACGAGTCTTCTTTAAGCTCTTTTCATCTGACTCGTAAAATATGAAAATATTGCTGAGTTTTGGCCTGCCATCTCGTTAAAGCGACCGGAAGTTCTATCCCTCCTCTAGATTTTAATCTTTTTGGACCTGAGGGATTATTACACAAAAAGATCGAGCGCTTGTTTTGTTCGGCTCGTTAAAACTATCGAAAACTCATCCCTTCTGTATTGTTTTATACTTTTTCGGACTTAAGGGATTAGATGACGAAAAAGAACCTTTGGAGTTAACTTTACGTACCTTTTCAGACTCTCTAAAAATGAAAAGGACCGAGTTGTCTTTGTCGCTAGACTCGTTAAATGCATTAAATAGTGACAAACTTGTCTTTAGACGAGAACGAGTTTCCCTATCGCTAGGCTCGTTAAAACATAGCGATGGGCTTGCCCGAAGGGCAGGTTATAGAACAAGCATATGTTATCCTCCTCAAGCTTGACAAAAATAAAGAGGTACTGGTTAGCAATGACTGGGGAAAAATTGGGAGAAACTAAAGAGAACTTTGATGGTAGCAAGTCGCTCTTGAACATGACACTTTTCTTCCGTACCACAATCGGGTTGGGTTGTTTCATTCACCAGTCACATCACCATGGTCTCGCCATACCATCCATATTTGGGGTAATGCTACCGATCCATCGCATCAGTGTCGCCATATGTTCAAGAGAAGTCATTCAGAGAAGTCAACCATGTCCCATCCACTGCCGTACATTATCCTTCATCCTTTCATGACCGCCACCCTGAATTATATGTCACAGATCGTTTTCACCTCCATCAAAATCATTAGCTCCGTTCCGTGTCATTGATGTGGGATTCATTAAGGCCCTCCTTTGACGGATCACTTCTTGTCGACATCAGCTCATTATCCAAGAAGTTGATCTAGGAACAACCCCTTCAGTACTTTGAAGCTTGCATGCCTCAATGGCAAGTTTCTCACTTCCGGCGACAGGTATACATCAATGACCTTCGATCGAAAGATTTTGCGTGGTGTTCGACGCCAGGTCCTTTATTCACACCACGTGAATTGTACTACAGTACCTTGAGGGTCATTATCATTATCGGTGATTCCTCTTGTGCTTGTTAATGGTTTACCTCATTGACCGGTAATCAAGCGATGTCTTTCCATGTTCGACTTCAGAACATTTCTCTCATCGATTGACTTGTACTTAGAGTGAAAATCGAACGAGTTTGAAGACCCCGGATCTAGTTCCATCCATCTGGGCTGCAATATATATTCAGGAAAGATAAAGACATTGACATGTACATCATTGCAGCAGATAATCATCCTACCCAAAGGATGATAATTTCATCAAAATTATCAGTCTACCATCAGACGATTGTCTGTTCTATGTACAGAAAAATGAATTTATAAAGCTGAGCATGGGAATGCCCGCCTCAGCTAAGATCATGAAAGCAGTATGAAAAATAATGTATTGTATTGTATCTTATTACAGGTCCCCTCCCAGCATTGGATGAACTTCGGACCCTCCTGGATAAAGCATTTCACTCGATAAACGGCCTCATACTTTAGGGGGCAACTGTTATAGACATTTTTGTGCCTTACAGCATTGAGCATGAAATGTCCATAATCTAAGGGATCCAAAGTCCCTAAACATGTTGTTCCTACCCCTAGAGGAACAAGGCTAACAAACCACAGCAATTCATAGAATTTCTCCACCAGAAACTGCTCAAAAACAAGTCAATTCAGGATCATGTCAATGGCTCCACTGGCTGTCTGCGCTGAATGTCAAAGCCAACACTGGCTACCTGCGCTGAATGTCAAAGCCAACACTGGCTACCTACGCTGAGCAAGAGTGGACATGTGGCAAGCTCATTCCACAAGGTGTCAAAACCCAGGAAGCTTCCAAAATGACACTTGCCTCAAGGAATTCGACTGGTGATGAGTAAGAGGTTCCAAATCTCCAAGTGGAAGCAAGAACCTCCAAGTGGAATCAAGAACTGACAGAGGGAGAGGACACTAGTCAGATCTCAAGCTGACTCATCCTCTCTCCAAACATCTATATATGGATCTCTCCTCCATGAGATCTAAAGGCTGGAATTTTGTTATTGCAAAGAATTGCTGCTAGTTTGAGACTGACATCATTGGGTGCTTAATGCTTTGAAGGGAGGTGAAGATAGGAATTCCATTTGCTGGGAAGGAGATGCTGGATTGGAACTCTCTGGGTTGTATCTCTTCCTGAACCTTGTTATTCATCAATAAAGCTATCTTGGTTTCTCCTATATACTGATGTATCTTTGATGTATGATTGCATTAGTGTATTTGATTTATTTCTAATCCTGAATCAGTTATGAATGTGAATATCTGTCTTTGAGTAGTGTTCTTCTCTTGTCGCAAGTAGCTATTCTCTTGTGATCTTGCAGGAATCTATTGAAGCTGGACGAGCAAGAAGGCGAGTAGTTGTGAACACCCAAAGAGGAGAGAGACCGGATCGAGGGACAAACGGAAGACACTGGTAAGTCTATTGATCTCTCTTCTTTCACATTTCATAAAGGAAGAATACCAGAATAGCTGGCTTTGTTTGTTGCTAAGGCACTGTCACACCTTAGGTGGATAGGATCGTCCTGCATAGGCATTTTTCCCCACAACACCACAGTAACCAAAGTAACCACAACTTTGATGCTACATTTCAGTACTATCACATGTATGGTTCAGTGCTCTTTCAATGAGAATATTTTGGTGCTACTACAACAAGGGTTTTTAGTGCAGACATAGTGATGAAGTCTCACCACAGCGCCACAGTCTCGGTGAAATCTCAGTAAAGGATTTCGGTGCCATCTCAAGTTCAAGGTCTCGATGCTATCTCAGGGACAAGGTCTTGTCACTATCTCAAAAAAAAAAAGTCTCGGTGCTACCACAAAGGACAGTGACTTCAATTCGGTGTTGTGATTTCAGTTTCGGTGTTATTGCAGAAGGAGAGGTTCAGTGTCATTGTAGTGATAAACTCAGTGACCACAAGATTTGGTACTACTAGAGTGACCTCAGTTTGGTGCCATCACATGACCACTATGATAGGACATTCTACTTCTACAACCTTAGTGATGCATGAGATCAAGAACAGCATGATGATGCATGAAGCAGCATGATGATGCATGATGCAGCATGATGCATATGCAGTGGTGGAGCTTGAGAACCTGATGTAGGATAATGATAGGTGAAGGAGTCACCTTGGAGGATCAGTTGAAGCAGAATGTCTTCAACTGATCTCATCGTTATAGGAGATGATCTATGCTCAGATCTAGACAAGTCAAAGTGTTGACTTCTGTTGTAAATGTACTCTCTCTCTCTTTCTCTGCTGAAATTTGAAGATAAAAGAAGAATTGATCAAGGGTTTCCCCACACATTGTGGGGTTTGTCCCTGGCTTGCGCCATATCTTGTGTCCTCTTGTCTTGGCTTGTCTTCTGCGTTTTATATTTATGTTCTATCTGCAGTTTATTGTAATGCTGATGTGATTGCTAACTGTGAAAATTTAAATAAATTGCTCTAGCATAGAACATACCAAAACTTAACAACAAGTGAATCAGAATCATGTACATCACCTCCATTTTTCCTGGTTGAATTTCTTGTTCCTGTCTTTCTAGCCTCATCAAGAAGACCACTTTCAAGTGTCTTTGTCAGCCACTTTGGGGGACCTTTCTAAGATGGTCCGGGATGCTTAGTTGACTGAGTTGGGACCGAATCAAAATTGAGTCTCCCAATTCCATCAATCACATCACTCAAAGTATAATCAGTGGTTGGAGTTTCATGTGGGGGAGAGAGTGCTTCAGAAGAAGATTCCACAGATTGATCCGGTATAGGAATCCCCCATTCAAGATGTGGAATTTGATTATCAAATTCTTGAAATGATTTTTCATGTCTGAATCTATCTAAGCAATTAAGTTGTCGCTCAACAATATTGTCAGCTTTGGAAGATTCAAGAAAGATTACATCTCTAGATATAACAATTTTTTTATTAATTTCATCATAAAGACAATATGCTTTGGATGTATTTTAATACCCCAAGAAGACACACTTACGATTCCTTGCACCAAGTTTGTTTCTATGTAACTTTGGTATCAAGGCATAACCGGTGGAACCAAAGACCCTGAGATGCTTTATAGAAGGAATGTGGACATACCACATTTCATAAGGAGTCTTGTTTCTGATAGCATTAGATGGACATCTATTCTTTACATATACAACACATAGAACTGAAACAGCCTAAAATTTCAATTTTACATTCTTGAAAATCATCATGGATCGTACCATATTTAAGATTGTCCTATTCATTCTTTCAACTACTCCATTCTATTGGGGATTAAGGCACAGTTGTTTGATGTTTGATTCCATGTTGGTGAAGATAGATTTCAAATTCATTTGAAGTGTATTATTTTCCATTATTAGTGCGAATAGAGCCAATATGAGATTGTGCATAATTTTCAATCCATGTATGAAAGTTCTTGAATGTTTAAAAAGCATCACATTTGTTCTTCAATAAATAAACCTAACACATTCTAGTGTAGTCATCAATAAATGTCATCATATATTTATTTCCATTTATAGAAAGAACATGAATTGGACTGCATAAATTTGAATGAATGAGTTCAAGTTTTCTATGTGCTCTAGAATGTGAATCATGAAAAGATTATTTGCTATGCTTTCCTAGAATACACGCATCACATTGCTTAAGTTTCCTAGGGATTGTAGGAAAACCAGTAACACCATTTTTCTTCAACAAGCGAAGGTTGTCATATTTCAAGTGTCCAAATATAGCATGCCATAAAATACTTGATGGAAATGTACATTAATCATAAAGAGAATTGTATGAGAAATTTTATGCATGAGCAGAGGTCATGAAAAGTGAGTGATCTGATGCTTTTCAGACCTCAACCTTGCCATCAAGCATATGAATGGAGTGTCCTTACTGGTGTATGTGGACCAAGGACAACAAGTTTCTCCTCAACTATGGGAGATATTAAAAATCATGTAGAAGAAAGTCTATAAGACCAAGCAATTTGAGCCTATTTGTGCCAAGCCCTAATGGCTTGAGTTTTGATTTGTCTACAAAGTATACTACTCCATCAACATTTTCAATAAATTCTTCAAAAAAATATCTTCTAAATGTCATGTGACAAGTTGCTCTTGAATCAAGCAACCAATAATTTTCCCAAGAAGAAAGTGAAGCATTAAACAAGTTTTCATTTACTCCAATATTACAATGAGCCACAACATGTTGTTAGATGAGTTACTGACCAAGAAATAAGGCATTTATAGTTATAAATTAACCAAGAAAGGAATGTAATTGATAGGAAAATTGAATACAAACACACAAATAATAACTCAGGATTTATGTGGTAAAACCCTGACAGAGTGTCAAGGAAACATCCACGGGGCAAGGGATTGGAATCTCTATTCAATCAATAAATTATTCTCCATACATTAGTTTGGGCATTCATCCATTTTATATATGACCCTCTGTTACATAACTATTGATTCGGTATGAAACCAACTTGTCAATAACTAATACAATTTACCCTAATTTACATTAATTAGTTGTCAACTACCAACAAACTCCACCTTGACAGCAATTTTCCTAATCCCTTGCCGATTTCCATTCATCATCTTTTTTGCAAGCTAGAGAAGCTAAACACCATCACAACTTCTCTAATGTAACTGGCTTTGTGAATATGTCTGCACAATTATCTCGCTTATGGACCTTTTGAAGAGCTACTTTTCTGCCATCGATCACATGTCTCAGAAAATGATACCTTACATCAATGTGCTTGGTTCTACTGTGATAAGCAAGATTTGTAGCCAAATGAATAACACTTTGACTGCCACAAAGTACATTCAATTTCTCCTGCATCCTTCCAATCTCATCAAGTAGACCCTTTAACCAGATTGCTTCTTTACTAGCATCTGAACCAGCTAAATATTTTGCTTCGGTAGTGGACAATGCAACTATTTCTTGAACCTTTGACATCCAACTAATTGCTTCACTTGCAAGAGTAAAGACATAACCTGTAGTAGATCTTCTTTTGTCCAAATCACTTGCATAATCAACATCTACATATTCGTAGACCGATCCTTCACTACCATTGAAGATGATGCAATGGTCACTTGTGCCTCTTAGATATCGAAGCACCCATTTCATTGCTCGCCAATGTTCTTCACTTGGATTTGCCATGAACCTGCTAACAACTCCAACTGCATGTGAAATATCAGGTCTTGTAGATATCATCGCATAAATTGAGTTGCCTACAACATTTGCATATGGTACATGAGACATATACTGCTTTTCTTCATCAGTTCTAGGACTCAAAATCAAAGAAAGCTTAAAATGGGAAGCTAATGGAACATTAACAGGTTTCAGATTGTTCATACAGAACTTTTCAAGTACTTTCTCCACATACTTCTGCTGTGATAACCAAAGCTTACCATTTTTCCTGTCTCTGTGTATCTCCATTAGGGAAAATTTTAAGAACCCCCCAAATTTATATGTATAATAAATGGGTGAATCTCCATGGTATATAGGAAAAATGGAAGGCGATTTTATCAATAATATAATATTTATATATAATTTTTTGGCGAATCTCTCACCAGGCATGGCGAATATTTTACTCAATTATAAAATCTTATAAGATCTTGGCGAGTCTTTCACTAAATAATAAAACTTTGTAAAGTCCTAGTTAATCTTAGCATTGTGAACTCTTAGAGAATTTTTTGAAAAAGTATAAAACCATATATGACAAGAGCCACATGGTGGCAATATCACTGTTTTTTTTCACATTTCCACGACATGGAACTTGTTTATAAAATTATAAAAAATCCGACCAAGTCCCTTATAATATGCAGGTAAGCTTATAACAGAGTCTGATACCTCTACTATGCCTGTCTTCATTCAAGTGTCATAGCTGCTATACTTAACACTGTGAATCACAACTCTCTCAGAAATCAACTCTATAGTGTAATTAAAACCTTTGGAAATTGAATCTGACAACTTTATAAAAAGGATTAGTGAAATAGAAGCTTTTGTGAATGAGCCCACTAACTATCACTGCTAAACAATCAATCTAGACTATGAAGTCTTCCATCTTGATCAAAATCATGCTCACGATCAAGGGAGTGCGACCACCTAACCTAACATAATGGCCATCATAGCTTCCAATAATCAACAACCACCTTGAAATGACATCCTAGCACATATCTCATGAATTTTATTCATCAATATTAACTTATATAAATCTTGTAAAGATAATATTAGAATCCTCTCCAGATTCACTGTTAATACAAGGGTAAAGGAAATTTTCTAGCTCAAGGAACTAGCCAATACCAACTTCGGTATTTGTGACCCCTTTGTGGGGATGCACCTACCCTGCCCCGTTGGGTTTCTACCTTGTAACATAGTTCAAGGATCACAAGACTTTCCAATCTTCCTACTCCATTAGACACACTTTATATGCTATACATAGTGAATGGAAAAGAAGCATTATAGAAAACACAATTTCACAGAAGGAAGAAAAATCTTAGCCACTCAATATCAAAATCTTAACCACTGATTAATAAAGAATAACAAGTAGTGTAATGAATTGTTCTGAGTTATTTATTTACAGGCTCTAAAGAATGTAGTGGAATGGATAATATTACTCAGGCAACCCTTCAATATTTTCTACTAATATGTCTGTAAAGTACATATGAAATTAAGAGCATTGTTGAATACAAAGTTTCCTTTTCTCTTGCCTCCATTTTGACAAATCAGTGTGAAATCAGTGTCACTTTGAATCTCCTTTTCTGTGTGGATGTTTTGACAAATCAATGTGAAATCAAAGTCATTTTGAATTTCCTTTCCTGCGAGGGATCACATCCACAGTTGATTAGTAAAAGATAATCTACTATATATTATGTTCAAGAAACTGACTGCAATCTACAGTGGAAATGAGACCTCAATTCTTATTCTAAATTTGAATATCTCAGGACAACATAAGAGATAAAAATGAATATGGCCTTAGTAGCTAGAAAACAATCACTCCATCATTACAATACCACCTAGATTTCGGCACTTAATCTAAATAATGGCACTCGTTGCAGTTCTTATTTGCATTAACACCATGGAAAAGCAACAACAATGTTTCAAAGCACACTTACTGGACAAGTTGTAACATTCCGAGAATATTTAATGATAGCATCTGAACCTCGTAGCTATGGTGGGGAAACTAGGGAACCCAAATCTTGGAAGATATCTCATACCAAATCTGAGAAAAAAATAGAGAAGGGAAAATTTAAATCAAAATCTATAAATCAAGCAATGAATTGTTTACAAATCAAATACAATTCCTTTAACTATCAGTTAAATTGTGGTGATATATTTAAATATTTAGTAAGAGGGGAGCTTCAAACCATGGAATATTACCTTTGTCATTACTATCATCCCTCAGTGACTGAGATTACAAATCAATACTTATGGAAAGATTGTAAGAAATTCTATGAAATAGTAAAGCATAACCTCTATTTTCAAGCAACAAAATCAAGACATTGTTACATCAAGAGCCATAATTGATACATAATCAATGAATCAAGTCCTTGTATGGCACAGGCTTGTTTCACAACCTCTATTTTCTCAATAACAAAATCAAGACATTGTATGTGGTTATTGCCAAAAGGAAACTGCGTTCTAATTTAGAAGAGGATCTTATCAAAAGACATGGATTTATTCAAAGCTACAAAGCCTAATGGGTTACTGAAAAATAATTTGGAACATGGGATCATGATACTTAAATTGAAAAAATATGCTTTCCTTTTAGAAACATTACAGTTATACAATGTTTTTTAAAAGCATTAGAATTTGAAATTGGGCCTTTCTATCAAGACAAATTTTCATTAACAGAATGTACTTCCTACCTGAAACGTTGTATATATCCAAGAAAAACTTGAAAAGCATAAGAGAACTTAGAATAATGTACTTTCTTTCCTTCCTTAACATTCTTAAAGAGTTGAGGTTCCCCAAGTCATTAGGTAACTTTCGAAGGAAATGACAGTTAGTAATAGTCCAATTCACAACTGAAGATGTGTCACAAATACGATGGGGCATCTACTCCAAATCACAAAAGTGCTCCAGGTTAAAATCTAGCATTATTGGAAGCTTAATGCTCGACTGGGTGTTATTGAACCCAGACATTTTTCCAATCTTCACTAAAAGCTTAAAGATAGCTTCTCTAAGTTCTACATGATTTTACTATGCTCTTGAAGTGGGGGCACATGCAGCCTCTCCAAGTGAATAGTCTTAAAGTAAGTGAAGATAAGGCTGATAGATCATTCAATGTAGATCTTTTTAACCCATAATTGAATACTATGTCTCTCTTGAACCCATAATTGAATACTATTAGGACTTTCAAATTTTTCATGGAACTCAAAAATGTTGGAAGAAAGTATTTGCTTCCAGAAAAGAGTAAAACTAAAGCCTCTGCTTGAGGACAATTGATGTCGCACCACTAATACTTCTCCATGGAATCTGTATAGGTAAACCACAAATGCAAAATTCCATTAGAATATTGTGTTTATTGAATACACAAATGAAATCATTGCATTTCTTTAAAATATATTTTGAAATCAAAATTACCGAAATTACATATCGATAACCTAGTGGGTGTAGGATAAAATTCACCCGTGTCATTCACAGAAAGCACGAGAAAAAACCTAATACTATATATAAAACCAAGAAAAATTCAAATTCATCACTTCTAGGGATCTCGTAACCACCTTGCCAATACACAAGAATGTTCTTGTTTGCAGTTAGAAAAGTTACCCAAATTACAATCTGTTTACTCCAGCCTATGTTGGAAAGTTATAGAAGGATGACTAGTGCAATCAATCCATTCCTTTTAGCACTGGATTTGTTTCAGTTTAAAACAAAGTATACAAATATACTTGTCTAATGTCTATGCTTTAACCATTCACCTTAAGATGTTTTTACAATATAATTTCCTAAGTCTATTTAATATCTTGATTATCATAAAAACCAACCTATATCCATCTTAACTCCACATCTACCACTCTTAGGGGGATGAAATCTATTTATCCCTCTGAGCACTTGGTACTTAAGATGGATCTAAGATGATAGAATTTCCCCTTTAAATAGTTTATTCTCACATGAATACCATGGTATTACCATGGGTTATCATAAACCTGGAGCTTAAAAATTACTATTAGTAATTTATAAAAATTAATAAAATTAATAGTTGATTTTTATTTTATTTTTTATTTTAACCAAGCTAAAATGTTTAACATACATTAAATTACAACATCCATTTTTACTCTTGATCCACCAAGCCCCGAGAGGGATCAAATATTTTTTCACTCTATGCTAGTTTGCATATCACGATATTTGATACCTCTTGGGGGTTAGTAGATCCAGAGTAAAGATGGATCTATGCTAGTTTAATTCCCCCATTTAAATAGGCTACATTCCAGGTGAATACCATGGGTCAATACCATGTGCCATTTTGGTGAATACCATGGGTCAATACCATGTGCCATTTTGGTGAATACCATGGGTCAATACCATGTGCCATTTTGGTGAATACCATGGGTCAATACCATGTGCCATTTTTAATTTTATTAATACTAATATTAGGGTTAATAATGTTTTTTTGCATGGTATTAATAATAATATAGCCCATGGTATTTGTCCCATAGTATTTTGCCCATAGGTTTCACCTAAATATAAAGCATTTTTTGAGTGTTCGTAAATATAAGGTGACTTATGGAGTAAACATAAAAAAAATGTTTTATTTGTTTACCATACCTCTCGTTTATTTATATTTTTATTAATTTACCATACCTCTTTTACAAATATGGTATTTGGCCCATAGGATTCACTTAAATAAAACCTCTTTTTTGAGCCTTCATAAATAGAACGAGGGTTATGGACTAAATATAAAAAGAGGTTTTATTTATTTACCATACGTCTAGTTTATTTATATTTTTATTTATTTACCATACCTTTTGAGTAAGTATAAAAAGACGTTTTATTTCTTTTCTATACCTCCACTTTACTTATATTTTTATTTGTTTACACCCTTGCATGTATATAAGGTGACTTATGGAGTAAATATAAAAAATGTTTTATTTATTTACCATACCTCTCATTTATTTATATTTTTATTAATTTACCATACCTCTTTTATAAATATGGTATTTGGCCCATAGGATTCACTTAAATAAAACCTGTTCTTGAAAATTAGGGCGAATGGAACATTGTAACTCCTAATTTCAAGGGCTAAATTTACCTTTTTTACCCTCTCCCTTAAAATAAGGTGGGCTATTTGAGGTGATTTGTAAAAATGTACTATGATACAAAATATTCGCCCACTAAAAATTTAAAACCCCTTAATTTTGCCAAAGGGCGAACATTCGCCCCTAAAATTTTCCATTATCTCCATGCCCAAGATATGTTTTGCTGCTCCAAGATCCTTCATATCAAACATCCTAAAGAGCTGAGCCTTTAACATGTCGATCTCTTCCATGCTTTTGCTTGCAATGAGCATATCGTCAACATACAAAGCTAAGATATTGAATATGCCATTGAAACTTTTGAAGTATACACAATGATCATACTCACTTCTAATAAAGTTCTGGCTCACCATGAAGGAGTCA
Source organism: Pinus tabuliformis (assembly GCA_031772625.1). Classification (NCBI taxonomy): domain Eukaryota; kingdom Viridiplantae; phylum Streptophyta; class Pinopsida; order Pinales; family Pinaceae; genus Pinus; species Pinus tabuliformis. Next base: position 1,005,212,051 of record CM062811.1, read on the forward strand.
AACTTCTTGTACCATTGTCTGGGAGACTACCTCAGACTATACAATGATTTCTTGAGCTTGCAAACTAATCTTCTGCTGTGACCTTGTACAAAACCTTCTGGTTGTTCTATATATAACTCTTCATTCAAATCACCATGTAGAAAATCTGTTTTAACATCTAACTATTCTAACTCAAGCTTAAGTAATGCAGTTAGTTCCAACACAGTACGAATAGAAACAAGTTTTACAACTAGTGAAAAAATCTCATGAAAGTCGATACCTTCAACCTGAGAACACCTTTTTGCTACCAGTCTTGCCTTATACCTTTCGATACTTCCATCAACTTTCTATTTCAGTTTGAAGACCCATTTGCATCCAACAACACTTCTCCCTTCAGGAAGTTCTACAAGATCCCAGGTATTTTTCTTGGCTAAGGAATCCATTTCTTCTTCCATAGCTGTTTTCCATTTTTCACTATCTGTATCATCTACTGCTTCCTGATAACAAGAAGGTTCCCCATCTTCAGTAATCAAAGCAAAAGATGAAGCAGAAATTTCATACCTTTTAGGAGTTTTTCTTTCCCTTGTAGACCTTCTTAGAGTGACTGGTTGCTGAACTGGTTCAAAAACTTGAAATGGTTTAGAAACTTCAATAGTTTCCTTTGTATCTGCAACACCTTTTTCTCTAGAAGCTTCTTTTTCCTTTTGACTGTCACCAAAAAATTTAGCCTCCAACTGAACTTGTTGATTTGGCGATACCTGTTCCTGTTCAATTCTTTCAACAATTGATTTTAAAAGAGAATCCATCAAATGTTACATCTCTACTAATGACTATCTTCCGCGATCTAGGATCCCATAACCTATATCCTTTCACTACATAGTCATACCCAACAAAGACATAACATTTCGATTTTGGATCTAATTTTGAACGTTGATTTTAGGAATAAGAGAATAAGCATCACCACCAAATATCCTTAAATGTGAAATATCACAAGACTGACCTGTCCAAACTTCTTCAGGAATTTTACAATTAATTGCTACGGAAGGTGATTTGTTAACTAAATAACTAGCAGTGGATACTGCTTCTGCCCACAACTCCTTTTGCAAGTTAGCATTGTTGATCATGCTTTTGGCTCTTTCCATAAGAGTATAATTCATACGTTCAACAACACCATTTTGCTGAGGAGTATAAACAATAGTTTTGTGTCTAACAAATCCTTCATTCTTACAGTATTGTTCAATTCTATTGAAGTGATTCACCACCACTGTCAGTTCTTAAACATTTAATTGATTTTCCTATTCTTTTCTCTACCATTGCTTTAAATTGTTTAAAGACATTGAATACATCAGCTTTATTTTTTAGCATAAAGACCCAAACTTTACGGGAGAAATCATCAATAAACGTTAAAAAATATAGAGCACCTCCATATGATACAACAGGAGACGGTCCCCACAGATCAGAATGAATATAGTCTAAAATATCTTTACTATTATGATTTCTAGTTTTAAATCTCTATTTACATAGTTTTCCATACACACAATGTTTATAGAAATCCAACTTCAAAGATTTCAGATCGGGAAGAGATTTACGTTTCATCAGTATCTGAAGACCTTTCTCGCTCATGTGACCCAATCATTGATGCCATAGGCGAGTACCTGCTTCTTCTTTTTCTGACACAATCGCTGCTTCACTAATTTGAGTATTTCCTTTGAGTCTATAAATATTCCCGACATTTTTTTCTTTCATAACAACTAGGGCGCCTTTAAAGACTTTCAGCACGCCATTCTGACCTATAAACTTATAACCATCCAAATCCAACACTCCCAAAGAAATCAAAATTTTCTTCAAATCAGGTACATGTCTAACACTAGTTAATGTTCTAACTGTGTTATCATACATTTTAATCCTGATATTTCCCATCCCAACAGTCTGACATGATACATTATTACCCATAAACACAGAACTACCATTTACATTTTCATATGAAGTAAACCAATTTCTGTGTGGACACATGTGATGAGAAGCACCAGAGTCTAACAACCAGCTTTCAACACCCTGAGAGACATTACATGAAGTTTCATCTATCATACATAATTATTCAACAGATAAAACTTTGTATGTCATACCTAAATCAACCTGATTTTCTTCCTTCTTCGAGTTATCAAACTCTTATCGTTTCTAACAATCTTTCTTCAGGTGTCCAATTTTATTGCAGTGCCAACATTTTGCCTTACACTTCTTTCCCTTTGATTTAGATCTGGAAGATCCCCTTGTTTTTTCTCCTCTTTCCTTTGACTGCCCTATAGCTATCATGGCTTCTGATGCAACTGTTTCATTACTGGATTTCCTTTGTACTTATTCAGACAAGAGAGCTCCCACAACTGATTCAAATTTCAAAGAATTAATGGTGCTCAAACTGATTGAAGTTACAATGTGATCCCATGATTCGGGCAGAGAACACAACAAGGTTATAGCTTTGTCTTCTTCTTGAATTTTAACTTCCATATCTGTTAATTGGCATATAAGTGTATTAAAAACATTCAAATGTTCTGCAACTTTTAAACCCTCCTTCATTCGAAGACTGTACAGTTGTATTTTCAGATAAATTCTATTGGTTAATGACTTTTTCATATATAGTTTTTCCAGTTTTTCCCATAAACCTGAAGCTGTACTCTCTTCAACAATGTTGAAGAGAACTTCATCCGCCAGGCATAACCTAATGGTATTGAGAGCTCAGGCATCCAAGTCCTCCCAGTCTAAATTAGTCATGGTTACAGGTTTCTTATTTGCCATGTCCAATGCCTTGTGCAACCCTTGTTGCACCAGCAAATCCTTAACTTTCAGTTTCCAAATAGCAAAGTTGCTCTTGTCGGTGAATTTCTCCACCTTGAACTTTGCATTCGACATCTTGGTCATTTCTTTCTAATTTGCTTCTATTAAGTAGGTTTCTAAAAAAAAAACAAGGGATTAGGGTTTCTTCAATTTCTGGTTTCCTCTTAAGATTTCTTCAATTTTTGGTTTCCTCTTCAGAAATCTGAGCCTTTTTTAATAAAGAAACTCCTTTCTACAATTTTGAACCTTACAAAAAATTGAGCTTGTTTATAATTTTTTTTTTGAATCTAATCCCCTTCAAAAAACTTTGTTCAAATTTTCTGTTACTATTCCAGAATAGAAAAATTTCCCTTTTTTTTCTTAACCAGAGAAACCCTTCAACAATTTTTTCAAAAAAAAAAAAATTACCCAACTTTCTTGAAACTAGCGGTTCTTTTGTTTTGGGCTCTCAGCTTCAGCGGACTCAGACAGGCTTTTTGCTAATCAAACCGACACGTAGCATGGTTCTTTCAACAGTGGCAACGTGGTTCTTTCAAACAGCAGTGGACGCTCCATACGTCATTCCTCTCTTTTACTGATGGCCCCTTTTTTTTCACTCGGCAACTTCTTTGTCAAATAAGCCAATGCAGGGTTTCCAGCAACAACCAGTGGATTTAGGGCGGGTTTCCAACAACGACAGAGGCAGGTTCCTTTCCAGTCAACGCAGGACCAACACGCAGGTCGACCATGGCTCTAGCACGTATAGGTAGAGGTATTCTCCAGAAGGCAGCCCTCCAAGCTAGCAACAGCTCCACGGGGCTCTAGATAGGGGCGCACCTTCCTCCTCACAGTTTACAAGCCAACAATAAGCGCAACAGTGGCTAAACAGGAAGCAACGATGACGACCTCCTCTGTCCACACAGAGAGCACATGCAGAGGGAAGAGGGTTTGGTATTCACGCAGACGGGTGGTAGGCTCTCTGAGCTCTGGTCTATGCACACGCAGAGGCAAAAAAAGACCACTCAGGCTCTTATGCAGCATTTTCTTTCACACAAATTTCACTCAAATCGACTGGGACGTATTTGTCTCCAAAAAACTCAACAACTGGCTCAACTCAACTGCCTCTGATACCATTTGTTGTTAGATGAGTTACTAATCAAGAAAGAAGGCATTTACAGTTATAAATTAACCAAGAAAGGAATGTAACTAACAAGAAAACTGAATATAAACACACAAGTAATAACTCAGGATTTACATGGTAAAACCCTAACAGAGTGTCAAGGAAACATCCACGGGCAAAGGGATTGGAATCTCTATTCAATCAATAAATTATTCTCCATACATTAGTTGGAGCATTCATCAGTTTTATATATGAGCCTCCATTACATAACTGCTGATTCGATATGAAATGAACTTGTCAATAACTAATACAATTTATCTAAATTTACATTAACTAGTTGTCAACTACCAACACAACATAGTGAGAGGATTCAGGTGCTTAACCTTTCTCTTTGTCATTTGTTTTACCTTTGGCTTGATTTCGTTCCTTCTCAATTTTGTCCCAAGGAAAATTGCCTGTGGATGCATCATGCCATCCATCTCTATTGCAACGTATTCAATGAAGATCAGAATTTTCTCCTTGAGAGTGTCTAACCCCCCTTGCCTCTGAAATTTCTTCTTCCTCTTCCTCTTCAACCACCTCTTCCTTTGGAAGAATCTTGAGAATGATTCTTCTCTCTATGTACAAAACACAAAACTTATTCAAAAGACTGAGGAGTTGTCTTCTTCCCAAAAGCTTTCTCTCTCTCAGCAAATTTATTCACAAGGGAGTCAAAGATAATCTCTTTGAGGTTTCCATTTTCTTGCAATGGCTCAAGATAATTTGAATAAGTGGGATAAAGTTCCTTCACAAAATCTATCAGAGGAATGTATAGTTCAACATTAGTGACTTTGATATCATGCATAATAGATTTTACTTCTAATGCTAGAGGAAGAGGATCATCATTTTGTAATTCAAGATTGACCAATTTAATCATCAATTGGACAACTTCAAGCGCAGAGTGTGAGTCATAGAGTTCCTTCAACTTTTGTAAGGCTTCAAAAGCATTTAAAAATGGTGAAATATGGCGAATCACCTCTTCATTTACAGATGCTACAATCAAGGCATAGGCCTTGCTGTTCATGTTTTCCCAAATGGCGAAATCCTTGTATGAGGTAGGATTTGTAGGTTCATTATCTCCTTCTCCTACACAAACTCCTTTCCACACATCATTGAAAATGAGAGTGTGTTTGATCTTTTGAGACCACTCAAGATAGTTCTCCTTCCTAATGATAACCACTCCCACTATAAATATCAATGAATGCATTTTAAAATTTATATTTTATAAAAAGAATTGTACTTTTGATGGAAAAAAATGTAGTTTTGGTGGCTAAAAATGCACTTCTAGTGTAACAAATGCAATTTGATATTTGAGGACAGAGGAATTATATGGGGTAGTTGTTATATGGGAGATGGATTATGTGGGGGAGGAAGTATTTCGAGGAGGTAGTGAGCGTAGATAGCATGAAATGGAGAGAGCGTAGATAACATATAGGGGACAACGTAGATGTCTGCGATGGGTAAGCGTAGATGTATGCAATGGGCCAGCGTATATGCCAATGCAATGTTGTCTTTAGCAATGGAATCCACTTTTTCAAATTAAAATAATGAAATTGTTGAGGCGGCTCAGTGTATAGCTACATATGGCAACTCCAAATCAGAGCCTCCTCCATTGTTTGATGGAATGACCAGATTGTATATCAGATTGACATGCCCATATGCCAAGCGAGTTTGGAGTGCCATAGTATGGGAGAAATGCAACTCTGCTGTCGACGGGGAGGAGGTGGTTTGATGTCGATGTCAGAGTATGGATGAGTGGATATGAACTATGCGGTATCAACTGTGTAGAAAAATTGTGCGGAATTGGAGCTAAGGGACCAAGGTCGAGGGGAGGGGCCAAGGGCCGAGCGATGTGAAGTTAGCACCATTGAATGCAGTCAAAGTTTGGTAGAGAGGAGTGTTGATAGTCAATGAGTGGACTTTGTAACACAGACTGTTTGAGCGTTCAAGGACAGAGGTGAGGATAGTGGACTGTATTAACAACCAACATATGGAGGAGGGGCTGCGTGAGGAAAAAGAGCATACCTTTCACCAAACACATACTATTCATGCATTCAATAAAACTAACACAAATGACAGAGAGTATAACAGACTGCAGAAATGGCAGAAGGGAGTTACAAGGGAAGAAAAACTAAAAATGGAGCTGGCTTTGATACCATGTCAGGCCAGGAGGTAACTCCTCAAATGAATTGTGTTTATTCATTAGGATTACTCATGGTTATATACATGAGTGAGTGACTTTTGGGCTTCACCTCCCGATGACTCTTCATTTTCTATTATTTACAAGTGTTCACCTAATCCCAATGATTAGGTGTCAACAGATTTCAAGACAAATCTTGATGCATTAAATTATTAAAACTACTCTTCAAAATATATTTAGTAATACCTCAATGGATTCTATTAAGAATTATTAATTGTCAAAAATTGTGATACTTAAAATTAAATGAAATATATGTGCAGTATCAATCCTCTTGCAAACAATTGACAAGATTGTCTCCCTTCTTCATTGCCAATTAATTACTAATAGACAATTACATACACATATAGAAATATAACACACCAATTGTAATATTCACAAACATCACCATCCAAATCCAAACACAAACAAACAAAGCATCTTGCAAACTATTGACAAGATTGTTTCCCTTCTTCATCACCAACTAATTACTAACAAACAATTATATACACATATAGAAATATAACACACCAATTCTAACATTCACAAAAATTACCATCCAAATCCAAACACATAAACACACAAACCACTCAAAGCATCCAACCGCAGTTGCAGAAACCATTCAAGATACGCAGCAAAAATACAATTAAAGAAGAGAATGATATAGTCATCTCAAACAAAGAAAACATGATATAAATTTCAAAGTATGAAGTTTATCTCAAACATATACATAATAATGATAATCTAAAAATGTGTCATTGTTTCCTTCAACTCAACCAACCTAAATCCATCTAACTTTGGATCTATCATGCACTGAGAGCAATCAAATCCCTTGAGGTGCAAACCTTTCTCAAATTCCACAAAAAGAAGGTAAACACCTCGAGGGATTTGATCCCTCTCAGCGCATGATAGATCTAGAGTTAGATGGATCTAGGTTGGTATTCATATTTATTTAAAATAATAATTTTATATAATTAAGTTTGTTAATTTATAATTTTTATTTCTATTCTTTTCTGTTAATTTCTTGTTTTATGTTTCTATTTTTATTTTCCTTTTAATGTTTATTTTGAATGTATTATTATTTAATTTTTGTCAATTAAAATTTAGCTATTGCATCTCTGCTGTATTTATGTGTCTTCTTATCTAGATATCTCTTGATGATGAACCACAGTGAATGGTCCTAAACATGTTGAAATAAAAACAATTATATGATTTTATTAACATAAAACAGTTATATAATTTTTTGAATTATTTTTTATATAAAATCATAGATCACAAAAATCTATTTTTTTAAATAACAATTTTTATTTTATTTTATTTTTTAAATACACAAAATAATATATTATTTTAAAATATGTAATTAAAATATCTATTTATATATTAACATTATATAATCAAGATTGAGAAAAATATAAAACCGCAAAATTTAAGGTACTTTATATAAGTGACAAAAATTTATGCGAAATCAAAATATAATTTCCCCACTTTTTCAATTGCCTGTCTTTCCTACACCGGTTTTTCCGTATGAATGAATTTATATCAACTAAACAACACTCAAACGATTGAATTTCCATATACTGGACAAAAGTCCAATAGTAGCCGGATTTCCCGGTTTGCACTCTGCTCATTTTCTTTGTAGGATTCAATTTCAGTGACGTTCTGCCAGATTTTCGGGTTCAATGTTAACTCTCTTTTTCCCGGCTAAGTTGAGAGCCCATTTTTCCTTCTAAAATATGTAGATCTACATAATAGTTGTTGGTGTTGGAATAATGTCGAAATAGTGAGTCTATATAAGAGTTCATGAGTTGTGTTCTTGTAGTTAGTGTTTGAGTCTACCTATCATGAATTTTGTCTTCGTAGTTGGTGTTGTGAGTTGGTGATCCCAATTATTTGGATCTAGTTGGTATTGTGAATTGGTGATCAGAATTATTTGGATCTATATTGTTTCAAAGTTTGTCTATGTGTGCCTTGTTATATAATGGGACACATTGTGATGTATTTGGTGTGAGCAAGTGTAACCAGGCTTAAGTCTAAATTAATAAAAGTATTCCGTTGTGTTAAACTTTGTGTTTTCTAATTGGTGACTCTATTATGTGGTCAATTAAATTGTCATATAAATACTAAATGGTATTTATGGTATATTATCTTCTCACATATAAAAATTTTAGTATGATCATTACCTATAATTACATTTTCAAGTTAACCTTCAATTTACTTATATCTCTTATTCATTTTTAATCACATCCAATTAATTTCCAATCAAATAACATAAATATTACATTATATAAAATTATATAATTTGGAAAAAAGTAATATATATATTTACAACTTAATTATCTATTTTTATTAATATATAAAATTATTATATTAAAGATATTTCTGAATTTAAAGTCATAAAAAAATATATTTGTTTCATGTGAATTTTTTTAGTAGTGAATTTGATAATTGAGATTGTTTCTTATAATATGAGATTGACTTTGTGCACTACTATTATAATTATTAATTATTATCCCAATATTAATTTTAAAAAATAATTAAATGATAAAAAAATATAATATTCTATACCATACATTTTGTATTTATTTACTTAAAAATATAAAATAACATATCAACCAATCATTTAAGGGAAAAATATTATAGGGACAATAAGCCACATAACAATGATGATTCACCAACATATTTGTTTATCCAATTTTTGCATTCCTTTTATCTTTCAGCGAGTCATAATTTACATGACATGTGAAAGGGTAAAGAGGAAGGTGATAATTGTTGCTAGCAAAGTTGGTATGGAATTTATAGTATTTATTATTTATATAAAGAGTTTAATTAAATTTTAAAGGTTTTGTAGGTAAATTATAATATATATATATATATATATATATATATATATATATATATATATATATAGTGGGTCTAATGGTTAAGGGCATGTGTTTCCTCTTAAAAGGTCACAGGTTCAAAATCGAAGGAGAGTAGAGTATGTATTCTTTTGTAGTTTTCACAGTGAAACTCTTGTGAGGAGGTATCTCTCTTGTCCCACAAACAAGGGAGTCTCATACACCAATTTGGTGTTTGGCTTGATCATGACCTTAAAATTGGATGATAGTAATGATGATGATATATATATATATATATATATATATATATATATATATATATATATATATATATATATATATATATATATATATCTATATCTATATCTATATCTATATCTATATCTATATCTATATCTATATCTATATCTATATATATATATATATATAAACAATTTTTTAATTTTTTATATATATAGATATATATTAATTGCAAAATTTAGGAGGAGAGTAGAGTTATATATTGGGACTTACATTATGATTTTCTTCCATCTTCAATATTATCTACAAACTCGTGAACTAAAATTATTCTTTGAAGAGGAATACAACTGATAGTAAGCATATATGGGGCTTTCGAGGTGAATACCTTCCAACAGAACCTCAAAATTATACAAAACTTTACATTAATTGCAAACATTTAAAGGGAGATTGTAGCTATATATTGGGAGATACATTATGATTTTCTTGCATCTTCAGTATCATCTACAAACTCATGAACTAAAATAATTCTTTGAAGAGGAATACAATCGATACTAAGCATATAAGGGTCTTTGGAGGAAAATAATTTCCGAAAGAACACCAAAGTTCAACAAAAAATTACATTAATTGCAAAAATTAAGGGGAGATTATAGCTATATATTGGGAGTTACATTGTGATTTTCTTCTATCTTCAGTATCATCTAAAAACTCATGAGATAAAATTATTCTCTAAAGAGTAACACAAATGATACTAGCATATATGGGTCTTTGGAGGTGAATAATTTCCAACAGAGCCCCAAAATTAGACAAAACTTGCAGTATATATAGCCTACTTTAAAATATAATCCTTTATTATAATATATTTCTCCAGATCCACTAGATTAATACTTGAACATAGAATTCACATCTTATCTATAGAACACCAAAATCATAGGTTATGTTGGGAGATTTCATGAAAATAATGTTTTTTTTTAAATACATTTTACATTTCTGGCTTTATTATTGCATGATTAATTATCTTTTCTATAAATAAAAATTCTAATGATTACTTTTGTGTATTGATCAAGCATGTTTATAATTTTTTGATGACTGGATAGGTGGAAATATAACCCTATATTAACCCAGCATTGAGATCCATTACATGTTTGAGCAATCTAAGTCAATGATCAATAACAAAAGTAACGTGACTCTCACTACTTACCACATTGAATGACCGGATAGGTAGAGATATGAAACTTGATATTAGTGGTTTTGTGTAAGTGTTTTTATCCAAGATCTTTCACTTACAGATGTGTTAAAGAATTAGATGCATAAATTGTAGCTTAACATAGAAATTTAATGTGCACATGAGAGAAGAGGAGAAACACATAAAGCATGAAAGAAGACAACAAGATTTGATAACAGAGTTCGTTCGACTTGGACTGCGTCTCCGAGCCCTGCTCGATCAATGGGGAGGCCTTCATTCATTAAGTGGTATGAGAAAGAAGAGTACAAGCATCAGTTACAAAAAAGGAGTTTTATACCTCCATACTGAAAAATGGCCGAAAAATGCAGAACTTTGATGGAGAAATAGACAGTGCCATTGCGTTTGTGGCGTCGAGAAATGTTGAAACCATATAAAATTTGTCAAAATTTGACAAAGTGGAAATTTGGTCCTCCTGCAAAATTCTACCTCGAACTGAGTGCACTGCCTCCTTTGCTTGGGCGCACTGATAATGTACATTTAAATAATAAAAATGTGGTGGATTTCTCAATAAAACCATTGGCTGAGTTGGTTTAGGATTCATTTATTACGGAGGAGGTCGGGCAGTCAAACCCCGCCTCCTCCTTTTTTACATAACAAAATTTCTTTAATAAAAAAGAGGTTGGGCTGGGCTTGCCTTGGGTGGTCCGCCCACCTTACCTATGTCCTCTCCGATGGTTCCATATCCTTTTTTTTTGTGGCAGTGTTCTTTTAACATGGTGTGGTTGGGCCCATGCCCCAAGGGCCAGCCCACCACTTGCGCTGACAGCTCTGTGGTTTTGTAGGAGTTCCGTGGTGTGGGGAAGGGGTTGGGGGTCATGGCCCGCCACCCTTTTTTTAATATTTTTTTTTGTTTATTAAAAAAATTGTAGATTTTCAAAAAAATTGGATTTTGACTGAAGGAGTCATTTTATCTAGGTGACAATTTTGCCCAAAATCTGGCCAGAGTTGGCCGGATTCTGTCCACTGGAAAAAGTCTAAATTGTGCCTTCATTAATCCTTCCCAGTCATAAAAAATTCAACCCAACTTTGACTGCCACTATCTCCTTCATCCGGACTCGGATTGGAGTGTCATTCACACTGTTGGAATCAGGGCGGTGAGCACTTCGATCTGATATCAAGTTCATAACCTTTTTGCCACTTTTATTTTTGAGCCTTTTCCAAGCCACTGGTGTTTGGATATCCACTTGGATCAATCCTCCCTACTAAGGAGCTTTTGGACCCCAAAAGCATTTACACTTAGCACACTATTTGTGTCCTTTCAACCCACACTTTCGATCACCTACACACAAAACTAGTACATTTTTTTTTTGCAATCATGCACACCACACATGACTTAACAACCCTTCCTTGCCAAGAGTTTATAGCACACACTCCTTGGCCAAGGATTACATAAAAAGTAATCAATACCTCAACTACTAAACACACCATCACTTTTACATTTACTTGCAATGTATGATTTACAATGGTGGCCATAACAAGCTACTACCTTAGAAAAACCAACTTAATAAAGTAGACCACCGTGAATGGGGTGGATTCATTTGTTGAACATGTTCACCTTTCGGCTCCTCTAGTGATGTTTCCAGAGCATGGAGCATCGAACACATGGTTTGTTGGTGTCCCTCTTTGTTGCAATGGCTACAACGATTCTTTTTCCTTCAAACTTTCGGGGTTGCCTTGGGGTGCTATCCCTTGGTGTTCCTCCGATAAGTGTTTACGGGGCCTTCACTATTGCTGGATTGTGAGGAGGGAATTTCATCATCTATCATTGGCTGGTTACTAGCTATATTGGATATTTCTCCCATTTCCTTTTTGGTGTATCCGAGTCCTGCACGATGCAGAAATTCCTTGACTTCGATGGGGTTTATGATGCCTTGGCCTTTGATGCCGAGGCCCTTTCCCTGATACCCCATTTTCTTCAATAGTTTGGATCCAATCCTAGTAGTATGTTTTTCAAAAGCAATAATGTCGTCATCATGAAAGTCATATGAAATCGAGGAATCACTTTTTACCTCCGGATAGTGATGCTGCAACTTTTCCAAGGCCTCATCCTTGGCTTGCAACTGGCGTAGTAATTTTTTTTTTCTTCCCTTGCCTCCTGTAGAAGCCTCCATAGCTCAACATTCTCTGCTTGGATGCAGTGGTTGATCTCCTCAAGTTCTTGGAGTCTTGCTATGGGGAGTTCCCTTTTCATTATGTCTTTTGAAATCCTTGATTCATGACGGGAATCAGACCCCAAATCTATGGGTCCTCCTGCCACGATCCCAAGGACTGCAAACTTTGTTTCATCGACCGAATTGGACCCCAATTCAATGGGCCTACCTCATGCAAATCCTGCAGCTATGACCTTATCATATCCCTCTAACTCAGAATATTGGTTTTGTTGCATGGTGGTGACGACCTTCTCCTTCCCATTTCTGTCATTCCTTTCAGGTCTCAACTCAGGGTGCAACTTCCAACAATTTTCTTCATCATGCCCCTCTTTCTCACAATGTGTATAAGAGGGCTTTGCTCCCCTTCTCTTGGCTATTGCGGCTTTGTTTTGGTAGTCATCCCATTCAGGTGTTCCCCTGTTTTCTAGATGAATGGCCTTTACACTAGTTGATTCAATGGTAGTAGGTTCAAATAATAATAATGAATGTCTAATGTAACTATGTAATGATCCAATATACTTAGTTACTATTTCAAGTGAGTCAAGTGCAATGCCCAAATTAAGTGCTTGTTTTCTAAACTCCTTGGTAAGGCTTTGAACATCCTTACCTCTGCCTTGTCTTAAGTATTGCCAATCCATTAAGGATTTTTTCTTATAACCCAAGGGATAAAATTGTTCCTTTAATGCAGAAATGAAACTAGGCCATGAGGAAAGAAGATTACCCACGCTCTTATTGCTTCGCAATTTTCTCTCCCACCAGACAAGAGCGGTGCCACTCAGTTGAAGAGAACCCAACTGAATATTTTCCTCATCCTCTTTGATCTGATGAATCCTGCAGTAGATCTCAATCTGCCTAATCCAGTTATTAAGATTTTCTACATTACTTTCACTTTAGACATGGGAAGTTCAAAGTTGACATCTAATTTAAAGAAAGGTTTCTTAGATGCACCCCTTGAATTTCTACGATGACAATGATGAAAGGAAGAAGAGCTTTCACTTGTGGAAGGAGAAGGAGGGGGTTCTTCTTCACCATTTCCATGCACTGAACCTTGTTGTTCTGCCTTTTTCCCTTCTTCTTTCTCCAACCTTGAAAGCAACTGACCAACATTTTCTACCATTGTATAGAAGGTTTTATGGAAATTGAGCTCCTCTTCATAACGAGTCTCTTCATCTGCCATGTTTCTCCTTCAATGTGCACACCCTGCTTCAGGATCAAAAGACTTTAGTTTCCCTTTGCCTCTTCGGAGCCTGTTTCTTGTTAGCAAACAACCACACAATTTACATCTAAAAAGACCTGCTTTGACACCACTTGATCCAAGATATTTTGCTTATAGATGTGTTAAAGAATTACATGCATAAATTGTAGCTTAACATAGAAATTTAATGTGCACATGAGAGAAGAGGAGAAACACATAAAGCATGAAAGAAGAAAACAAGACTTGATAACGGAGTTTGTCCGACTTGGACTATGTCTCTGGGCCCTGCTCGATCAATGGGGAGGCCTTCATTCATTAAGTGGCATGAGAAAGAAGAGTACAAGCATCAGTTACAAAAAAGGAGTTTTATACCTCCATACTGAAAAATGGCTGAAAATGCAGAACTCTGATGGAGAAACGGACAGCGCCATTACGTTCGTGGCGTCGAGAAATGTTGAAACCATATAAAATTTGTCAAAATCTGACAAAGTGGAAATTCGACCCTCCTACAAAATTCTACCTCGAACTGCATGCACTGCCTCCTCTGCCCGGGTGCACTGATAATCCTACGTTTAAATAATAAAAATGTGGCATATTTCTCAATAAAATCGTTGGATGAGTTGGTTTAGTATTCATTTATTACGGAGGAGGTCAGGCGGTCAAACCTCGCCTCCTCCCCTTTTACATAACAAATTTTCTTTAATTAAAAAGAGGTTGCGTTGGGCCTGCCTTGGGCGGTCCACCCACCTTACCTACCTCCTCTCCGACGGTTCCATATCCCTTTTTGTTCGTTGCAGTGTTCTTTTGACATGGTGTGGTTCAGCTCGTGCCCCAAGGGCTGGCCCACCACTTGTGCTGACAACCTTGTGGTTTCGTGGGAGTTTCGTGGTGTGGGGGAGGGGCCGAGGGTCGTGACCCACCCCTCCATTAACAACTATTAAATGATTGGGGTGGAAGCATTGGTGGCCCGCCACCCTTTTTTTAATATTTTTTTTTTGTTTACTAAAACAATTATAGATTTTTGAAAATTTGGATTTTGACCGAAGGAGTCGTTTTATCTAGGTGAAATTTTGCTCGGAATCTGGTAGGAGTTGGCCGGATTCCATCCACCAGAAAAAGTCTAAATTGTGCCTTCATTAATCCTGCCCAGTCATCAAAAAGTCAACCCAACTTTGACTGCCTTTATCTCATTCATCCGGACTTAGATTGTAGTGCCGTTTGCACTGTTGGAATGAGGGCGACAAGCACTTCAATCTGATGTGAAGTTCATTGCCTTTTTTCCACTTTTATTTTTGAGCTTTTTCCATGCCACTTGTGTCTGGAGATCCACCTGGATCAGTTTTGGAGGGGAATTACAACATGTTCATTATTTCATATGTGTGGAAATTGACTGCATGGTTGTTTTATCACCATATAATTTTGGAATTAGGTGGTGCCCTTGACTATTCAACTACTCTAATATTAAATTTAAGAGGTAACATTAAAAATGGATATTAATATGATTAAATGATAATGAAACAAAAACTATTCCCTTGAGCTCGTATCCCTACATCGAGTGATAAAATATATTTAATTATTCATTTAAATAACTATGAGGTATAAGCCCCAATGGTTAGCTCAGTTGGTCGAGTTCCCGTTTCCAAGTACCTCAATAGTTGGGAGGTCACAGGGTCAAATATCCTTGACACCCTTGGGGTTAAATCCTGCTTGTTTGGTCAGCGGGTAGAACCCTTCAGGTTAATCTGCCTGGATTTTTCTCATGTATGAGGCGCTCCTTCTGTTAATGTAGCCAAACATTGTCGCCCACCTGGAACTTGTGTGGCACCTGATGCTGATCATGGTGATGCTTGTACTTAGAATTGGCTTTGTCAAATATGTCATGGACCTATTGGCGGATGTGTTGAATACGCTCAATGAAGCTGTTAAACCTTTCGGCTTTGGACTAGACATGAGCCGAATCTTCCTGAGTAACTAGAAATGGTATGGCCACATCAATGGGACATAATGGCTGAAATCCCAACCCTACCTAAAGGGGTTGTGGCCCGTTGAGCTATGGAGAGCTATGTTGTAGATGTGCTAGACATAAGGGAGGCTTCCATCCCATGTGTGTGGATGCTTCGAGTTGTACATGCACATAATGTGTATGATCATGCCGTTGAAGACTTATGTTTGGCCATCAATTTGGGTATGGAATGTTGTGGACTTAGCGAGTTTGGTATCCAGCATCGACCAGAAACTTGACCAAAATGCACCTAGGAATTTGTTGTCCTAATCAGAGACAATGGACTGTGGGATCCCAGTGTACCCAAACTCGCTCAAAGAAGAGCTTAGCAGTGGCCTTTACTGTGATACTCTTCTTGTGGACCGTCATAATGGCCATCATAGAGAATCTGTCAATGACCATGAAAATGCAATTGTTGCTATGATTAGTAGAAGGAAGTCTTGACATGTAATCCATGGAGATGGATTCCAAAGGTCGACTAGGAGTAGCCAGAGGAGTATATAGGCCTTGCTTCTTTACGGTTGGTTTGGAAATTGCACAGGCAGTGCAGGATTTAATGTACCTCCCAACAAATTAATGAAAGTTTGGCTAATAAAAGTATTTTTGCAACACTACCACTGTTTTCTCTACTCCGAAATGTCTAGCGACCCAACTATAGAATTCCTCCCAAATCATCTTGGTACACTCGCTTGAAGGAACATAGATGTGTCCTAGGTGGCATAACAATGCATCCTGGAGGTGAAAATTTGGAACTTTCTTACCTTCTAGGAGTGTCTAGTATGTGTTGCATAATTCTGGATCACACTCGTAAAGATGCGGCCACCCCGCATTCTCGTGCCCACAAGAGTCAAGCACAGTGATTAGCGCCATGACTGGTGGTCAGCTGAGGGAGTCTGCAACATTATTAGTGTTTTCCTTCTTTTTCTTAATATTCAAATGGAATTGTTGCAGATGTGTGGACCATTTCTGATGGCAATCATTCAACAACTTCCCTTGTGTCTGTATGAATTGCAGGGGTCGGTGGTCTGTGTGGATGACTATTTCCTTCCACATAATGTATTGCTTCCATTGATGACATGTATGCACAATGGAGTACATTTCTTTATTGTAAGTAGGATACTTTCAGACTGTTTTTGAAAGTGTCTCACTATGGTAAGCCATTAGATGCCCCTGCTGAGTAAGAACTACACCAATATCATAGTCGGAGGCCTCTATCTCAATCTCAAATGGTTGCTTCAGGTATGGTAATGTGAGAACTGGTACAGAGCAAAGGTAATGCTTCAACTCGGAAAACACCTTATGTTGGGTTTTGGACCAAAAATAAATTTATTTCACTCCACCCTTGGTGACTTGACTTAAAGGACAGGTGAAATGAGAGAACCCCAACACCAACCTGTGGTAGAAATTGGCAAGACCCAGAAAGATGCGGAGCTCTGTTAGAGTGGTTGAGGCTGGCCAATCCTGAATGACTTGTAGCTTGGATGGGTCCACATGCACACCCTTCTCATCGAAGATGTACCCCAGATATTTAACCTAGGTCATGCCAAAAGTGCATTTCTCCAAATTGGCACACAGCTTGTGTTGTCGTAGGGTTTGAAGGACCTGACAAATATGGTGGAGGTGATCTTCCCTACTCCGACTAAAGATCAAGATGTCATCTAAATACACCACCATGACTGCATTGGTGAAGGGTCGCAAGATGTCATCCATTAATCTCATGAAGGTTGGGGGGGCATTCATCAGCTCGAAAGACATCACCAACCATTTGAAAAGGCCCTCCTTCGGTTTGAAGGTAGTCTTCCACACATCAAATGGTTCAATAGGCACCTGGTGATAACCAGACTTCAAGTCAATATTGTTTAAATATTTGGATCCCTTGAGCTGGACCAAAAATTCATCAATCCGTGGGATTGGGTACCTATTCCGAACAATGATCTTGTTCAGCGCCGAATAGTCAATATAGAGTCTCCAGGTTCCGTCCTTCTTCTGTACCAATACAATCGGTCTGCCATAGGTTGATGACCTTCACCTGATGTGTCCTTTCTGAAACAACTCCTAAATCTACCTCTTGATCTCTTCATTCTCCACAATAGAGCACCGATAGATCGGTCTGGGGTTAGATCGATGGATTGCTTGACCTGATTGTGCATAGGTACCCTCGCCACTCCTCCATTACCTTGTCCATATGTTGCGGCTGTGTGGAGAAGCCATGTCCAGAAGCTGTTGCCCCAACCTTCTTCTTGCCCTGAGGGTGAATCATAAGGAAGAGAATCTCGTAGTCTAGGAAATGATCTTACTGCATTTATTTGCAGGGATCAAAGAGATGGCGGTAAGCGAGGCTACCTTTGGTATCCTGTACAACTTATTGCCCAAAGTAATAATCATAGAGTGAGGTTTAGACTCATATAAAACACGTCGCTTCCACAAGTATGGTTTTCCTAATATAAATTACAAACATCAAGAGGAGCAACATCACATAGTATCTCATTCATGAAGGGCTTGATGTTGTAGGGAAGGAGGAACTTATGGCTGACACAGAGATCCCATCCTTGGTGAAGCCATCGGATGGTGTATGACTGTGGATGTTTTGTTGTTGGTAGCACCAACTGCTTCATGACCTCTGTTGAAATCATGTTTTTTGGCTCTCGCTATCGATAATGAACTGTACCAGAGAACCTTTCACCTACCTCTGTGAGTGGAAGAGGTGTTCCCCTCCTTTGGATCTTCAGGCTCATTCTTCTGGATTTTGGTGGTGGCCATGGTGGCATTGGGCTCTGCATAAATGATCTACTTCCCTTTATCATCCCCCTTGTCAAGTTCTAGCTTAGAGTCAGAACATGTGTCTGATTCATAAGCCTTCAACTCGGCCACCAGTGACTACTTGCGCCGACACTCACTTGTGTTGTGAATGGAGCTCTTATGTAACTCACCATTTTCCTGTGTCCTTCTTTGACTTCATGGTGTCATTCTTTGCTTGCGACTTCGGAAATTTTTTTGGGGCCACCCTGCCTTGGCTTTTGCGTTTGGTTTGTGGTTTGGGGGCACATTTTCCTTTATTTGGATTCATAGATCCAAAGTATCACTTCTTCTATTTAAACTTCTCCTCAAACTTTACAGTGTATCGGTATGCCATGCTGAGTGAGGATATGTCTAGGAACTCCATCTCATCTTGGATGTACTTGTCTACACAGCCGCGGTACTTGAGTACAAAATGCCGCTCAGAATCCTTGATACCCAACTTAGTGCGGAGGGTATGGAAAGTATTTGTGAACTCTGGCACATCTTTGTCCCTTCCCTACTGTAGCATGGTCCACTTTATGTATTTACCTTCATAGTTCCCAAAAGGGTAATATTTTTCCTTGATGGCATCTAGAAAAGAATCCCAAGTGGGTGCGGGTGAAAATAGTGAGGATTCTCTCTCATCCTTTTGCTCACAGTAGGTTTCCCATTAGTTCTTGATGTGTGGGATGGATTTGAGAAGTGAAAAAGTAATATTTTCCCGATTGGAAAAGTCATGAATTGAAAAATATCCTTCCATTATATTCAACCATTTATCTATGGCATCTGCATCTATTTGGCCCTCAAATATGGGAATATCGAAGTTAAAGTGTACCTTAAAAGGAGAGGCGCCTCCAGAGCGGCTCCTAGATGAAGACACGTCACCTGTGGGTAGTCATCGAAGGATCTAGGAAAATCTATCCATCGTTGTGTTCCTCTGTCGCTCAAGGGTTTCCTCAAGCAATATTTTGAAAGTATCTCATGCTCCCTCGTCTTTCTTTTCTTCTGCCATGGGAGGGTATCGGGGTTTGTGAGGCTGGTATTGCAAAGGTTCAACCAGATCGAGCCCTAACATCTTATACCTTGACCATGTTGGGGACATGCAAATAAAAAGAAAGAAAGAGCAGACCGCTCTGATACCACTGATACAAACTTAAACAAGAATTCAAGAAATTACATATATAACCATAAATACAGAAATGAAACATAAATAACACTTCATTTCATTAATATCAGAATACTGAAATATCTTTATGAATAGAATGGAAATAAACTAACTTGGACGATGGTATCTTATCTATGAGAAGAGATGTGGCAACTACATGCCTCTGAAATGTGTTACAAAACAGAATGGAAATAAACTAACTTGGACAATGGTAGCTTATCTCCGAGACGAGATGTGGTGACTACATGCCTCTGAACTGTGTTACAATGAGGCTCCAAGGCCTATTTATTATTGAGGAACAATGGAAAAACCTAAACATCCAGAAACCTAACCCTAGGAGATGAAGCGCCAAAACCATGGGCCCTGTTTGGGTACATCAATTTCCCGAGGTCATAACTTTGGGATACGATATTCATTTGGCTATCATAATACCTCGTTTCAAAGAACTCAAAGAGTAGGATGAAAAGGAACAAGTATATGTATTTGGGTCTCTCATGAGTCTTTATGTTTTCCCTAAAAACGTCGTTTAGGGCCTCAAAATAGCTCTATAAGTTCAAGGCCTGAAAATTTGACAAAAATAGTAAATTGTGCTACAATTAAGGAAACTGAAAAACTAAAAGAGATGGTGTTGGAGGGGAATAGTAGGGTGGCTACCAATATCCACTTGAATCAGGATAAGACCCTAATTCAACATGCAATTTCTTGTGAATCATGGATTATACATTAGGTGATTTCATGTGAATCTTATTTTTTGAAATGTATTTTATATTTCTAGCTTTATTATTGTATGATTAATTATCTTTGTTTAAATAAAAATTGTCATTATTACCTGAAAGTTTTAGCAAGGTAGTTTTATAATTTTTTTATGACTGTATAGGTAGAGACATGACCCTATATTCAACCTAGAATTGAGATCCATAACATGTCTAGCCAATCTAAGTCCATGATGAATAACAACATTAATGTGACTGTCACTGCCTACCACGATGAATGAAATTGACCTGTTTGATGACTGGAAAGGTAGAGATAATAGGAATATGAATTCTTTATCAATACTTACAATATCTAGTGAAATTACGGGTTTTTAAAATTAGTAAGGTGTATTGGGTTCATATTGGTAGGGGGTTAAATAATGAGATTTTAGAGGTATTTTTCAATATTTAGTCAAATTAGGGGTATTATTTAGTATGCCATGAACGCATGTGATATGTCAAAGGTTCATTGAGTGAAACACCCGTGAATTTAATTTTATTCAATTTTATTTGACACTTTTAATTATTTGTGGGATATAGACATTTCAATGTTCCCCTTTTCCTTAGTGGGCTAGTCACATGGATTGTGTTAAAGCTTGAAACTTTTAATTATTTGTAGGATATAGACATTTCAATGTTCCCCATTTCCTTAGTGGGTTAGTCACATGGATTGTTTTAAATCTTGAAACTTACAATTATTTACGGGGTATAGACATTTCAATGTTCCCCTTTTCATTAGTGGGCTAGTCACATGGATTGTGTTAAAGCTTTTTTATGGTCATGGTCTTTTCGTTCGAAGTTTTTTTTCCTAGTCCTTGATTATCTTGAAGTGTAAACTTCTCCATTCTTTGATACAACATGAGAGCTTACTATCAATATAGTTATTCTATGATATTCAAATCAATTTTTTTCTCTAAAATCAATTTTCACCCAGCTCTTCAAGATGTCTCTTGAGTTTGCATTGTTGCTGGGTTTGGTGAAGGGTGTATCCATCGTGATCATCGGTTGTGGCAAGGGATACATCTCTTGAAATTCCTTTTCCCAGAAGGTAGAAAATTTTGTTCCACTAACATTTCTCAACACCATCATCTCCACATCAGTATGAGTGACAATCTAGTGGATCATGTCCGCACATGGAAACGTGGGATACTTGCATGAAATCCAGTACATACTAGACTTGTGTATGTTGACATAGACCCCTGCGACCTTTCAGATTCTCCTCAAGTGCACCTGAAATTGTGTCATTGATGTCATGCCATTTCATCTAAATCTCCTTGTCTATGAAGAACTTAGTGTCTTCGTAGATGGGCAATCTCATAAACACTTGCTCAACTGCATCCCCATTTGCACTCTCAACCATGTCCTTTGACCCTGCTCTCTTAGAAGCCATTGTACTGGTACTGTTGAGAGATAGAAGAACACCAATGATACCTGGAGACAGAGAAACACTCATGGAAAGCACAATGCGATTTAAAAACCAAGAAAACTTGAGGACTAATATGCAACACACCCGGGTGACTGACTGGAAGGATTGCGTTATTTTCGTTGGGAGGTTGGGAGACTGATTTCTAGAACTATGTAGAGCATAGTCTAGACTATTATTAGGCTAACTAACTGCTAAAACTGTTCAGAGCACATTCCATCCTGGCCTGCTGAGGACTGAAACTACGCAATGCATAGTTTTAATCAGCAATGACTGCAAACCAAGAATTGCATCTACGCAATTATTGGGGCCAACAGGACACTGCCTCTCAGAATTGTGCAGAGAAAGCCTAGAGGCCAGTGTTGGGCAGGCTTTGTGCAATTTCTGGAAGGAAGGTAGAGCCTTCACTCTCAGAAATGCGTAGTGCAAGCCTGGCAAGGCAAGGTCCGGGCTAAGGCAACCCAAACCCGTCGAGGGGTGACTAAAAACATGCAAAGTTTGAATGCATGGAGGATCTAAGTGCAGACAAGAGTGAATGATCATGCATGCAAACAGTGAGTGCAAGGTTCAGAAAATGGGAAAACAAGTAAGTGTGTGGAGCGAGTCGTCGCAATGACGACCGTTAGTGCAGAAACAATGTCATGCATATGACAGTAGTGAGATGCATTGGAAAACTCGAAATAATGATTCTACAAGCTAACATGCATTAAAACGACAGCAAGCGTTCAACAAAACCAAGAAAACAACACTCACACAAATCGAAATACAAAAAATGACAAGAAAGCAACAAAACACATGTAAAGTGGACTTACCCGAAAAGCACTGAAATGAGTGTGCCGAATGCTCCTATATGCAATGAGGAATGCCAAAGCTCTAATATCGAAGTGAGGAATGAGCTTTGAAGCATCGAATAAATAATTTTGATAAGATCGAGACTTATGATGCGAATGCCACAAATCTAGGAAAAAGTGACACTTGGCGAGAGGTTTCTAAAACGGATTTTGCATGTAGCCTCCAGCTACTAGAAATGGATCATTAAAATCTAGGGATTCTTTTTTTTCTTTTTATATTTTTTTGGGAAAAGCAGCTCGTGCATGCAAATTAAGATTTCTCAGTCTAGAGGGAACCGGTCAACTTGGGAGCACATGCATTAGACTGCAAGTTATGGATGGCTTCTATGAAATTTCTGGGCTGAGCTGATCTAGTTGTCCCTCAGGTTCTGCGTAATCTCTAGGCTGAAGCCCCATTCCAAAAGTTCAAGACCTGAAAAACTGCAAAAAATAGTAAATTATGCTATAATTAAGGAAACTAAAAAACTAAAAGAGACGGTGTTTGGGGTCCAAGTGGAATAGGAGGATGAACACCAATATCCACCTAGATTAGGATAAGACCCTAATTCAACATGCAATTTCTTGTGAATAATGGATTATACATTGGGCGATTTCATGTGAATCTTATTTTTTGAAATGTATTTTATATTTCTATCTTTATTATTGTATGATTAATTATCTTTGTTTAAATAAAAAATTTCATGATTACCTGAAAGTATTAGCAAGGCAATTTTATAATTTTTTAGTGACTGGATAGGTAGAGTTATGACCCTATATTCAACCCAACATTGAGATCCATAACATGTCTGGCCAATCTAAGTCCATGATGAATAACAACATTAATGTCGCTATCACTGCCTACCATGATGAATGAAATCAACTTGTTTGATGAATGGAAGGGGAGAGATAATAGAAATATGAATTCTTTATCAATACCTACAATATCTAGTGAAATCAAGGGTTTTTTAGATTGGGAAGGTGTATTGGGTTCGTATTCGTAGGGGGTTAAATAATGTGATTTTTAGAGGTATTTTCCAATATGTAGTCAAATTAGGGGTATTGTTTAGTATAATATGAACGCACATGATATGTCAAAGGTTTGTAGAGTGAATCTCTCGTGAATTTAATTTTATTCAATTTTATTTGACACTTTAATTATTTGTGGGATATAGACATTCCAATGTTCCCCTTTTCCTTAGTGGGCTAGTCACATGGATTGTGTTAAAGCTTGAAACTTTCAATTATTTGTGGGATATATACATTTCAATGTTCCCCTTTTCCTTAGTGGGTTAGTCACATGGATTTTGTTAAAGCTTTAAACTTTCAATTATTTCTGGGGTATAGACATTTCAATGTCCCCCTTTTAGTTAGTGGGCTAGTCACATGGATTGTGTTAAAGATTTTTTAAGGTCATAATCTTTTCTTTCAAAGTTTTTGTTCCTATTCCTTGATTTTATTTAAGTGGAAACTTCTCCATTCTTTAATACATGAGAGTTTCCTATCAGTATAGTTATTATGTGATATTCAAATCAATTTTTTTTCTCTAAAAAGCAATGAATAGGGATATTCATTTTGTTAAATTCATCCAATATTTGAACTTATCTCTGATGGCAATCATAAGGATAGGTATGCAACAAGAATTAACTTCAATAGAGAGACTTGAACCCTTATAGGGTGATAACATCACCCTTATTTAACCAACTTGACAAGACAATACTAACAACTTTCAAAATATTTGGATATTTAAAGGTTGCATTATCCATTTTCAATGTCCTCCTTCACCAATGTGTAACTTGATCTAGCATGATAAGGTTTCACACTGGTTGAAAGAAATCTTCCCCTAAATGCCTTGATCAATTTCCTTGGTGTTTGTCAACCACACATACTCTACCTAGAGCTCATTCATATTTCTCACAATAGTCAATAATAGACTTAGAAATATACCTATGTAATTTATTCCTATATCCAAGGTGCTATTAACCATGTCTAAAATCAACATTTCAATACTTAGTAATGTCAACACACATCCAAAAAACAGTCTCATTCACTTCTCTTATGTCAACTCACAAAATGCATGACCAAATCATAGGGACATGATTTTTCCTTTAATAGGATTGAATTTTATAACATATGAAGATCATGCATGTCACATAATCATTGTAATTTCATAATGAAAAAGAATATCTAGAAAATAAAGAATATGATATATACAAATAATTTTTCCTTCTTGTACACTTGTTGTGTTAAATGTAACATGGTTTAGTAAATTACCTAGAAAGGCAGTTCACTACTATTCCCACCAACACTAATGGATTCAACAAATATGTTTCCCAAGGGGCTTAATGAAAATAGTTGTAGGGTGTTCTCTTAAGGCACTCTATGGTGTAAAGGTCACCGGTTGGAAATTCCATAGGAAAAAATTCATCCATGCCAAGAGTTAGTGTGGCTTAGGTCGAGTGTGAACCTCAGGTGATTTTGACGACTTAGATGCCCATAGGGCTGTGAGTACTCAAGCCATGGGTTATTTATGCCAGTTATCTCAAGACTCACTAAAACTAGAAAACCAAAAAAAATGGATTCAATAGATAGGTTGACTTCTTCTCCCTTTGAGTGGGACATTATTTTTGTAGAGTGTAAGCATGTCAATCTCTCTTTTTCTTTTCTCACGTGGCTATTTTTACTCTTATCAATCAACCTCACTTAAAAATTCACTTAACCACTACCATGTTAGTCCCACCTCCTTTTACACTAGTGCCATCCATAATCTTATTTTGTATGTATGATTAAAACTCAAGAATGAGACTTCACTCACAACTACTAGTCCACTAACCTGATGATGAGATTCTTCTTCAAAAACAATTCTACATTATAGATAACACAAATTCAATCATGTCTCCTCCCATTTTTTCATCCATAATTCACTTTAGCATTCCCTTTCACCTATGTTAAGGATATGCTAATTTATTAATAAATAGTTTATAAAAAAATGAAAAATGAAAAGTAATAATAATAATAATAATAATAAATGATATTTTGAAGAAAAAATTAATATTCAAAACTAAATGAAAATAATTTAATGAATTCAAATGAGTTTAATAATAATAAAAAAAAATTAAGTTTTTTTAAAAGTGTATAATGAAGATATTGCTTTATATACCAGCCTAGATCCATCTTAACCTCAGATCGATCAAGAACCAAGAGGGATAAAATATCTTGATATACAAACCTCTTTTAAAGTGAAAAGAGATTTGATTCCTCTCGACGCTACATAGATATGGGATTCATATAGATCTAGGCTATTTTTTATATACACATACCATATCTAGGCTAGATCCATCTCTCCCTCGCTCTCTTCTCACTCTCTCACTCTCTCTCTCTTGCCTCCCACTCTACTCTCTTACTCCCTCTCTCCTTCTCTCTCTCAAGTCCCCTCTCTCTTCCTTCCTCTCTCTCCCTTTCTCTCCAACCTCCCTCTATCTCCCCCACCCCCCTTTATCTCTACCCTCTAACTATGTCACTATCTCCCTCCCTCTATCCTTCTCTCTCTCCTCATCTACCCCCTCTATCTCTATGTCCCCATCTCTCCCTTCCATTTCTCTCCTCTATTTCTCTCTATCTCCCCTCATCTCCTCTATCCCTCTCTCTCCATCTCTACCTCCTTACTCCCTCTTTCTCTACCTCTAACTCTCCATGTCTTTGTTATTCCCTCCCTCTCTCTCCACCTCCAAATCCATCTCTCTCTCCCCCCGCTCCCTCTGCCCTCACACACTCTCTGCTTGCCCATATCGCTCTCTCTCCCCACCCCCTCTCTCCCTACCCCATCTATATATGTTTCTCTCTCTCTCTCTCCATCCATATGATGGAAAATTTTCACTCTATGTAATCAATTATATATGTAATGTCTAAGATATTTTAAGTTTTAATTTTCTATTGTGGAATGAGTTATGTTTTTTCAGCATGTGGTATTGACAAGACATAGTATTGTAACAAAACCTATTTACAAGTTAATAATATCTATGGTAAAGTGGGGGTGGATATCCAAGGTTAAGAAACTTGTTATATTGTAATTTTGTTGTAAGTATTAAGTTTTTATGTGTTTATTAATTATATTTAAATATGGTTATGGAATCATTATTAGTCCTTGCCAAGGTAGTAGTCTAGCAATGGATTTGTTTTTTGATTTGGACCATAACCTGAAGGCCTTGTTGCAACCTTTGCACAATATAATACAATGTGGATAACTATCTTACATATTTTATTCCATAATTTATGGATATGGTTGCAATATTCATGCATGATTTTAGATATTTGTGTAGTGATTTTTTATTCTTAATATTTGCAAGAAAACCATACAAAAATAAAATACTTGAAAATAACTTATACTCAAGTAAATAACATATCTACCATCAATTACTTCCAACCATAATTTAGGAAATCCATTGTATAAAAAATGGAGAGGAATAAGATGTAAAAAATATACTTAAAGGAGTTACTTCCCACCATTATTTATGTTTTTTCCAACATACTCAAGTAAAATTATAAATGTTTATAGTTACTAATGATTACTACCCACCAAAATTTATACAAGTTTTTTGCTTGAGAAAACAATTTACTTATCCATTTTAGATCTCCATTTATTAGTTACTACCAAAGCAATATTATAGGATGATTTGTCTATCAACCATTATTAATTTAGCATTGACCAATGTAACTTAGAGAATAAGTTCTAACTTGAGTTGGAGGGGCTAAGCTACCCTACAAAACAAAATTGAATTTTATTATTAATTGAGCCAATATTTAAGTGTTTACATTACATCTCCACCATACTTGAATCTATAGTACTTTTAAATTTTATTATTTTTTAATTGATCCGACATATAAATGTTAAACGTTAAATATTTAGGCCTACACATCTATCTCTATAATGGGTTGTAGAGGGCCTCTTGGAACATTAGCATTATATAAAAATATAATAATTTGTTTTAGTATATAGTCAAGATATTTAACTCAATATAAGGGAGATGTGTAGGTGTTAGATGTTAGAATGTAAACATTTTGTAAGTTTACATTTTTTTATATTGTAATTTTGTTTTTACCGGCGTAGATCCATCTTAAATCTAAATCTACCAAGCACTTAGAGGGATCAAATATCTTTTCACTCTAAAAAATATTTGTATTTGAAGAGATTTGATCCTTGTGGGAGCTTGGTACTAGATCCAGAGTTAAGATGGGTCTATGTTGGTTTAATTTCTAGGCTGTATTTCACATGAATACCATGAGTTCTCAAACCTAAAAAAAAACTAGTAACTTGATCAAGTCAAGTTTACATGACATTACATAACATTACAACATCCCACATTACATAACATTACAACATCCCACATTACATTACATTACAACATCTCTACATACTCGGCGAGAGAGTGCAATTAATAAAATTACCATATTTTAGATAAAGTCAAATTATAATATACATATCAGATTAAAATATATAACATATAAATAGTAGTTGTAAATTAAAATTCATTTTACCATATAATTTAAAATAATGATTCATGAACCATATTTGAATTTAAATAGTAAAAACATACAAAATTTAACACTTACAATATAACAAGATTTTTAACCATGAATATTCACCTTGATTTTACCATAGATATTATTAGCTTGTAAATAGATTTTGTTCCAACACCATGAGCCAATACCACATGCCCAAAAATCATAACTCATTTTGAAATCAAAATATTTTATAAATGTTTTATTTTAATAGTATTTCATAACATTTTAAAACCAATCTTAATATTTACATTATAACAAGATTCTTATCCATAGATATTCACCCTCATTTTACCATGGATATTATTATCTTGTAAATAGGATTTGTTACAATACCATAGGCCAATACCATGGCTTATCAATACCATTTTCCCAAAAACCATAACTCATTTCAAAATCAAAATATTTTATAAATAATTTATTTTAATTTTATTTTATAGCATTTTTTAGGGGTTGTCTATTTTTTAGGGATTTTAAGGGTGCTAAATCCATATAAGTAGTCAAAAAACCAGTTTAAATAACACAAATCAAGATTTTAGCACAAACTTTTTTGTGGGATTCTGGTTGGAATTTTGTCAGAAACTCTAAAAAGTCTCACATATAGACAACTCTCATTTTTTAAATTAACTCTAAAACCAAAAAATATGGGAAAATGTTGTAGTGGTGTAAACATTTACATTTGAGCTCAATTAAAATATAACCAACGTAGACCTATTTTAACTTCGGATCTACCAAGTGTTGAGAGGGATCAAATATCTTTTAGAGTAAATATGGAGTTAAGATGGATATAAAAAGACATATTAACATTATATAGTCAAGATTGAAAAAAAGTACAAAAACACAAAATTTATGATATTTCATGTTTTCACTAGTTTTTCAGTATGAATGAATTTATATCAACTAAACAAAACTCAAATAATTGAATCTTTATCTACTGAACAAAATTCCAATAATAGCCAGATTTTCCAGTCTCCACTCATAATTTTTTTTGTTTTCCTACCCTATCCGTAGGATTGAATTTCATTGAAGTTCCACAACATTTTTTAGTTCAACGTTAACTCTCTTTTTCCCTGTCAAGTAGAGAGGCACATTCCCCCTTTTTCCCAAATATGTAGAATTGGATTTTATATGAATTAAAAAAATTTCCAATTAACTTTTTGGAAAGAGTTTCCATGACTTTTCTCACTATGTTTCCCCACTGAATCAAATTAATACAACATCGATTTCCCTTTCTTTGGATTTTCTCTTTTCCATACAATTTTGCAACTCAAATGATTTCATTTCCTTCACTTTTGTTCATATGCACGACTTTATATGACAACTACTGTTGTAGCCACTATCCTTTTTATCCGTTCGGTGCATTTCTCTTTCGCCATTTTGTTTTTTCCAAATTTAAAGGATCGAAGGTCCATAATGTGTGCTTCCTTACTCTCTTTTTCCAGGTCAAGTCAATAAATTCATTTTTCTTATTCTGTTCTATTTTTTATTTCCATATACATGACATTAAATTTCTATCAATTGCACAAAATTTCCGTTTATATGTGGAATATTTGCCGGTTCAAAGTCAAATGCCCCATTTTTCTTCTCTTTTTTCCAAATTTTATTTCCAGTTTCCCACATTCTTCTTTGAAAATCAAATCAATCAATACATCCATTTCTTTCTCTGCTTTTACTTCGTTGTCTACACGATTAAATTTCTATCAATATCTAAAAGATTTTTTAGCCTCCATTCTCCTTTTTCTTAGTCAAGATCAATAGGCTCCATTTTCTCTTCTTTTTTTTTTTCTCCAAGTATGCAAGTAACAAAATTTCAAGGAAGTTTGAATGATTTAACTTTTTTTCCTTTCTCAAATTAAAAAACCCATTTCTCCCTTGCTTGTTTTTCTAAGCATGTAGAATTACATTTATGTGAATGACACAAAATTTCAATTAATTTTTGAAGATTTTCCAGCACTTTCTTCACCAAGTTGACTTCAATGAACAAGTGAATACACTGCCATTTTCTCTTTTGTCTGAATTTTCTCACTGCATTACAATTTCTACACATTGGCCTTTATATGACAAATGTTGTTGTGATTATAAATATATGTATATACATGGTGACAATTGTTGCTGTGATTGTAAATATATGTATATACATGGTGAATAACAATAAACTCACATCTTTTGGTTATGAAAGAAGTTGGAGTAGGAGAGAGAGAAATGGATCATAAACTGTATTATTGGGCATTCAATAATCTAGCACTCCTTGCGTGTTTCATAACATGTTCTTAACCTCCTCTCAAGGATCTGTTAATTCTAGCGATGTGTTGGAAAAAATAAGAGGGTGGGGGGGAATCAACATTTATTAGATATTAACACTTTTAATTTTTTTCAGAGCATTAATTGATCTTCAATTATTATTATTTTTCTTCTTCAGATGATCATAAATAATAATCAATAGTAGAAAACACCATACAACAATGCAGAAAGATAAAACAGAGAACATAATAAGTTTTAGGTGGAAAACCCCCTCTCGGTCAAAAACCACTGAACATTTCTCTATTAATTACCTTCTTCCCTTTTAAAAAGAAATATTATATACGTCAAGATTTCAGATACAATTGAGGTATTCTTAAACCCCCTAATTAACATGCCACAACCTATAAGACACTACTAAACCCTAATATTCTGTTGCAACCAAAAGGACGCCTCAACGCCCTATAGATCAAGCCACAACCTAATGAGTGCCCCAACACTCTGTTTACCAGACGTTGTTAGAAAGGATACTTTGTTGCCCTGTTAGTTTATCATCCAAAATTGAATGAACACCACAATGCCATATGCAAGCCAAAACTTGCTTTAGCACCACCCTACCAACCTTATGTGTTCTCGGGCCACAACATGAAGGTGAATCCAATCACCTAGAAGAGTCGGTAGATCACGTTTCATAATTTTCACATTAGGTCCCCTATATGTTGAGTCAATGTAGAATAGTTGTAAGAAAGATGTATAATAAATCTCGAATCCTGGTAGCCACTGATCACTGTCCCCAAAAACTGATCACTACACAAAGCTACACATTAAGCTATCATTGTTTAATTGCACATCATTGTCACTGCACACTGAAAATCACTACTCATGAATGAATAGTCATCAATGCACAACCATTGTCATCATTGTATCAAACTACACATGATGCTGCAACAATTTTTCTGTTGAAAAAAGTGTGACTAGGTTGAGTCTTTAGAGGTATGAAATGTACTTTTGATTCTTGTCAATTGTAAAATGAAAAAAAAAATATTATTATTGTTTTTGGAGCGTGGGTTTCATGCTCAAGGTATTTTATTTTATAGGTCAACTCTTAGGTCAAGAAATAAAAAGAGTCAT
Source organism: Pinus tabuliformis (assembly GCA_031772625.1). Taxonomy (NCBI): domain Eukaryota; kingdom Viridiplantae; phylum Streptophyta; class Pinopsida; order Pinales; family Pinaceae; genus Pinus; species Pinus tabuliformis. The sequence goes on from CM062811.1 coordinate 1,005,243,716, forward strand.
TGTCATAAGTTGAAGACCCCTTCGGGAACATTGTAGCTTGTAAAGAAAATTGTTTTTCTCTTTAAAAGTGTCAAAATACCCTCCAAGATCAAGTCGGTCTAGAAATTGGGAAGTCAACCTATTTTGTGGAGCCACATCCACCTTTGAGAAGTCTATATAAAGGAGAAAACTCAACCTCCTTGAAGCACATTCATCTCTCACTCATCCAAGAGAAGGAAGAAGAGGAATAAGGTAGAGAAGAATGAAGATGATGAAGAATACTTCGTTTTTGTCTATCTCTCTCTCACACATGCGAAGGAAGGCTAGGGTTTATGTACCAGATCTAGGGTTTTCCTCTACAAGTTTGATCTTGAAGTAGACAAGGCAAGAAGGTCAAGTGAAGGTCACAAGAAACCATCCTCAAGCTCCAAAAATTAGAGAAACCCAAGTGAAGGTCTTAGGAAGCCATGGGAGACTAAAATAAGCCCACAAGTGTGGCAACAATAACTGTAGGAGGGCCAAAAATTTCAGATCTACAGTAGAGACCAAAATTTTGCAGCTAGGGGTCTATGTTGTGCTATTGGAAGATATTTGACTAGGTTTAACTTGGACAAGGAAAGCACATCATCCGAAGAGGCTAGAATTGGCCTTGGAGGGTATTGGTCTTGGTATAAATATCTTGGAATTCATAAATTGAATAATCTATAAGGAAGAAGAGATTTGTGGGTTTTCCTGTTAGCCTCACTCTCTTAAAAATCAATAATAAATCCAATTATTAAATTAAATAGATAAAATCATGAGAATTCCTCAAACCAAGGATTCTAGTTTGGATGAGAGATTCTCTCCAACTAGCTCTCCTAAATTAGTGTGTAAGTTGAGAAATTGTCTCAACCAAGTGAGTATAAGATAGACACACTATCTTAAGACCACTAGCTCATGTATTTAAATGTATTATTAAATTATTTTAATAAAAGAAGAATTACATGAGCATGAGAGACCACATGATGGCTCTCTGGCTTTTCCGCCATGTCTGGTTTTTCTATATTTCTGCTATTTATTTTATGAGTGTTGGATTATTAGTGTGTTAAATTTCTTCATTTCCTCTCAAGTGGAGAGGTGTTGGCCCTAGCTTGCAGCCTATATTTTTTGTTCTTGTTCTTCTTGTTTTGGTAGTTGTTTGACAATACACAAACATAATAATAATAAGAGAAGATGATAATTAAAATAAGTAAAAATACATCACACGAAGTTATGAAATATAAGGAAATCACTCTAACCATTGCCCTATAGATTTCTCAACATGGTATTAGAGCTAAGGTTAAATGAGGGAATTATGAATATCTCTACTACATTGAAGAAGTTTCTTAAGAAGTGTTTAAAGGTGGAAATTCATCTCAAGAAGGGTATCAAAGAAGTATAGAATCTCCTATTTTCTCCAAAGAAGGAAGCAAGCAAGACAAAGGATGGAGGACCCTTCTCCGTACTCACAGGCACTGTTCAAGATGAAAGAATTTAGATGATCGACAATCATGGCCTATGACTGGTCATCACAAGCAACTAAAGAAACTATAAAAAGGAAAGTCTTCTTACTCTATAGAACTTGGATATAATAAGAGCTATCCTATGTGGGGAATTGGATGAACCTCAATAGAGCTAGAAAATGGAGGAAATATTCCACTCAACAACATCCTATTTGTTCCAGGTTTGCACAAAAACTTACTCCCAATTTCAAGTTTAGAAGATAAATGCGATATAGTTGATTTAATTGATGGAAAATTAGTAGTATGGGGTAAAAATGCAAGCATAGAAAATGCTATAGTAATTGGTATTTTTGAAGGAATACTTTGCAGGTTGCTATTTGCTCTTGCTCAAGCTTTAGTTCACATTTAAATAAAACCATGTTAACTTTGGCATAGAATATTTGGTCATCTCCATTTCAAAATCCTTCCAACCCTAAATAAAATAGTAGATAGAATCCCCAAACAGAAGGAATATCATGAAGGAGTATGGAAGGGATGTGCACTGGATAAGAACACCAAGAGACCATTTGGAAGTAGTGCTTCGTAGTCAAAACAAATCTTGGACCTTATTCATTCTAATGTTTGTGGTCCTATAATTCCTAAATCACTTGGAGGTAATCTATATTATGTCACATTTATAGATGATCATTCAAGGAAAACATGGGTTTACTTAATGAAATCCAAGGATGAAGTATTTATCTAATTTCAAGAATTCAAAGCTGAAGTAGAGAACCTTATAGAAAGAAGAATCAAGATATTAAGATCTGATAATGGAGGACAATATACATCTAAGTAAATCATCACTTTCTGTAAGGAGTTTTGGATTAAGAGGGAGTTGATAGTCCCTTATAATCCTGAACAAAATGGAGTTGTAGAACGAAATAATTGATCCATTTAATAGAATGTTAAACAATGATACATGAACAAGATTTACTGAAATTTATGTGTGATGAATCTACAAATATGGTTGTATACATACAAAATCAAATTCCCCACAGGTCTCTAAATAATAAAACTCCTGAAGCAATTTTCACTGGGAAGAAAGCTACCGTGGATCATCTCTAAATTTTTGGATGTCCTGTCTACATTCATATGCCTAAGGACAAGAGAAAGAAGTTAGATTCATCAGGCATGAAGGGAACATCTGTGGGCTACAACATTTCTTCTTAGGCCTATATAATCTACATAAAAGAAGGACATCGGATATAATTCAGTATAGATGTGATATTTGACAAAAGAATTTCATTCAAGAAATCAAAGGATCTCCTTATGGACTCTTATGATGAAGAACTTCCTATATTCAAAGAAGAAGTTACTAGGGAGGACAAGGAATCAAATCATGAAGATGATGGTTCCAGTGAACCTATACAACCTGTGGCTATCCCTAAATCTAGAAAAATACCTAACTAGTTGAATTCTACACTTCTAGATGAAAAATGTAATGGAACAACTAAAGCTACATTAAGGGAAGGCAGGAAGCCGAAATGATATTATGACTATGTAGCCTACATGAAAAAACTAATAGAAGAAAAGCCATCCACTTTTGAAGAAGTTTTCACTCACCAAGAATGGAAGGATTTCATGAATGAAGAATATCAATCTATAATGAAGAATGGAGTTTGGGAGATCGTACCTATGCCTGAAGACAAATATGTGGTAACTTCTGAATGGATCTACAAAATCAAACATGTGGCAAATGGAATCATTGATAAATATAAGGCAAGATTTGTGGCTAGGGGATTCTCTCAACAAGAAGGCATTGAATATGAAGATACATTTGCTCCAACAACATGGTATACTACTATTCATTCATCGGTCTCTTTGGTAGCATCGATGGGATGGAACATCCACCAAATGGATGTCAAGAATGCATTCTTGAATGGAACAATTGTTGAGGAATTCTATAAAGAATGACCCTTGTGATTCAAAGTTAAAGACAAAAAGGCATATGTTTGTAGATTAAAGAAGGCACTATATGGCCTCAAGAAATCCCCAAGGGCAGGGTATGCGAGGATGGATGCATACCGATAGATATTAGGCTTCACAAAGAGTTATGCTTATCTAAACTTCTATATTAAGGTTGTGAAGGGAGAGTCAATAATAATTCTTATATATGTGGATGATATTCTCTTGACAGGTGTGGAAATTAGAATTGAAGAATGTAAGAGGCAACAAGCAACAGAATTTGACATGAAGGATCTTGGGCCGATGCACTACTATTTGGGATTGGAAGTATGAAAGGACCTAATGAGGTCTATCTATGTCAAGGGAAGTATGTGATCAAGATGTTAAATAATTTTGACATGATGGATTCTAAACAATGACAACACCGATGATAAAAAAAACATGAAAGGACTAAGGAGTTCTAAATCAAACCCTATGGATCTTTATAAGTATAGACAATTAATTGGCTCACTAATGTACTTGGTGAATAGAAGACCATACATATGTTTTACAGTAAATGTTTTCATTTAGTTCCAAGTGGAGCCAAATCATGATCATTGGATAGCAACAAACCATATACTAAGATACCTGCAAGGAACTATCAACTACTGCTTGAAATATGATAGGAGGAATGATGTCCACTTAATTGGATATACATATTCCAACTAGGGGGGGAAGTGAGCAGGATGGAAGAAGCACTACGAGAGGATGTTTTAGTTTGTGATCCTCCTTGATCTCATAGATGAGCAGAAAGAATGACACAGTTGCTTTGAATAGTGCTGAGGCTAAGTATATTACAGCATGTGAAGTAAGCAGAGAAGCGGTCTGGTTGAGAAAGCTTCTATCTGACCTGTTCAAAGGGCCGATGGACCCTACAGTGACACATTGTGATAACACCAGATGCATATGATTGTTTGAAGACCTATTATTTCATGGAAAGACAAATCACATCAACAATAAGTATCACTATATTCTAAAGCTAGTACAAGACGGTGTGTTGCAACTATAATATATCTCCACCGATGATCGGGTAGTTGACATATTGACAAAATATATTCCTAATAATGAGCTTGTATATTTGAGAGACATGCTTGGTATGGTTGACGTATCCTCCATGGTTGAGAGGGAGAGGTAGGAACATCTTTCTTATATTCACATGGGAAGACAAAATGGAGGATTGGGTAAGCTTATATCATTCGATACTCTTTGAGGATGAGGTAGGGCATCCAATATATGAGTAGTGATGGAACAATATTATTTGAGGACTAGCTATCTAAGATAAGAATAGTCCAAGGAATCTCTGGTCAGGATTTAAATAGGAATGCAACAAATTATAGATATAACCATACATATAGAGATGCAATAGAAATAATACTTCATTTAATTACTGTAAAATACTGAAATATGCTTACAAATAGAAATGGAAATAAACTAGCTAGCGCGATGGTAACTTATCTATGAGAAGAGATGTGGTGGCTACATGCCTCTGAACTATGTTACAATGAGGCTCGAAGGCCTATTTATTGTTGAGAAATAATGGAAAACCCTAAACATCCAAAAACCTAACCCTAGAAGATGAAATGCCAAACTGTGGGCCTCGTTTGGGTAAATTGGTACATCAACTTCCCGGGGTCGTAACTTTGGCATACGATCTCCGTTTGACACGCACAATATCTCGTTAGAAAGATCTATCCGAGAACTACAACTTTGGGAAGAGAAACATTGGTCCATGGACCAATGTTGCTCCCAGTTTTCCCAAAAAACTTTGTTTAGGGCCTCAAAATGGCTCCGGAAGTTCACGACCCGAAAAACTGCTAAAAATAGTAAATTGTGCTACAATTAAGGAAAATGAAAAGCTGAAAGGAACAATGATGGGGGTCCAAGTGGACTTGGTAGGTGGCCACCAATATCCACCTGGATCATTCATGCCCCCTTAGGAAGCAATGGTCCCCATTGCATTGAGTTCCTCCATGAGATGAGGAAACTTCTACTGAACTTGGTCCCTGGTGAGCACTTTCCTTGGTGAAGGAGTTGGCATGCTTTGAAAACTTGATACAGTTGGATATTCTGCTGGCAAGTGTGCTTGACCTTTGTGTCCATGATTCGATTAGTTGCAGCTTGTTCCATGCAATCTGGATTTAACTCTATGGTTGTGAGTTGTTCTGCAATGTCGGATGTGTCTAGTAATGGTGGAAATTATGGCCGAAGGCAGTCCACATTGAACACTAGGTGCAGGCCAAGGAATGGGGGAATGCTGAGCTCAAATGCATTGTATCCCACAGCCTTGGTAATGGTGTAAGGACCATATCGGAGTGGTCTGAGTTTCAGATAGGCTCTGGTAAGGCGTTCCTTTCTCAATTGAAACCATACTTTGTCGCCCACCTGAAACTTGTGTGGCACTTGATGTTGATCATGTTGTTGCTTGTACTTGGAATTTGATTTCTCTAGAATGTTGTCGACCTGCTAGTGAATATGTTGGATGTGCTCAGTGAAGCTGTTTGCCTTATCTTTTTCAGACTAGACATGAGCTGAATCTGCGCAAGTAGCTACAAATGACATGGCCACATCAATGGGGAGGCTCTCATCCCATGTGCGTGGATTATTTGAGTTGTACATGCACATAATGTGTATGATCATCATGTTGACAACCTCTGTCTGGCCATCAGTTTGAGGATGGAAGGTTGTGGACTTAGTGCGTTTGGTGTCCAGCATCAATCAGAGACTGGACCAAAATGTACTGAGGAACCTACTGTCCCGATCTAGGATGATAGATTGTGGGATACCAAAATGTACCTACACCTACTCAAATAAAAGTTTAATAGTGGCTTTTGCTGTGATATTCTTCTTGCAGGCCGCCATAATGGCCATATTCGAGAACCTGTCGATGACCCCAAAAACACAGTCGTTTCCATGCTTAGTAGAAGGAAGGCTCGACATGCAATCCATGGAGATGGATTCCCAAGGTCGACTAGGGGTAGGCAGCGGGGGATAAAGGCCTTGCTTCTTGATGGTCGGTTTGGCAATGGCATAGGCATTGCATGATCTGATGTACTTCTTGACATCTTGTCGAATATTGGTCCAATATAAATACTTCTAAAGTATTGCCACTATTTTCTCAACCCCGAAATGCCCAACAACCCGACTGTAGTGTGCTTCCCAAATCATCTTGGCACTCTCGCTTGAAGGAACACAAAGGTGACCCAGGTGGCATAACAGGGCATCCTGGAGGTGCAAATCTGGTACATGCTGACCCTCCAAGAGTGTCTGGTATGTGTGGCTAAATTCTGGGTCACTTTTATAAAGAAGTGGCCAATCAGAAGTCTCATGCCCACAAGAGTTAAGCACGGTGGTTAACACCATGATTGGTGGTCAACTGAGGAAATTTGAAACATTATTGGTACTGCCCTTCTTATACTTGATATTCAAATGGAACTGTTGCAGGTATGTGGACCACTTCTGATGGTGATCATTTTGCAATTTCCCTTGGGTTTGTGTGAATTGTAGAGGCCGGTGGTCTCTGTGGATGATTGTTTCCTTCCCCAAAATGCAATGCTTCCATTGTCGGCAGGCTTGCACAATGGAATAGATCTCTTTGTCATAAGTGGGATACTTCTAGACTGTGTCTGAAAGTGTCTCATTGTGATATGCCACTGGATGCCCGTGTTGAGTAAGGACTGCCCCAATAGCATAGTCAAAGGCCTCTGTCTCGACCTCAAATGGTTGTTGCAAGTCTAGTAATGCGAGCACTGGTGCTGAGTAGAGGCGATCTTTCAACTCTGTGAATGTCTTCTGTTGAGATTTAGACAAAAAGAATTTTGCTTTCGCTCCTCCCTTGGTGACTTGACTCAAGGGCCAAGTGATGTGTGAAAATCCCAACACAAACCTGCGGTAGAAGTTGGCAAGACCTAGAAAGTTGCGGAGCTCTGTCAGCATGGTTAGAGATGGCCAATCCCGAATGAATTGGATCTTGGATCGATCCACATGCACCCCCTGTTCATCAATAATGTATCCCAGATACTAAACCAAGGTCATGCCAAAAGTGCATTTCTCCAAATTGGCACATAACTTGTGTTGCCGCAGTGTTTGGAGAACCTGCCGGATGTGGTGGAGGTGCTCTTCCCAACTCTGGCTGAAGATCAGGATGTCTTCCAAGTATACCACTACAAATGAGTTGGTGAATGGCCAAAAGATGTCATCCATTAGCCTCATGAAGGTTGTAGGAGCATTCATCAATCTGAAAGGCATAACCAACCATTCGAAAAGGCCCTCCTTGGCTTTGAAGGTAGTCTTCCACACATCGGAGGGTTTGATTGGTACCTGGTGATATCCTAACTTCAAATTGATTTTGCTAAAATATTTTGCCCCCATCAGTTGGTCGAGGAGGTCATTAATCCATGGGATCGGGTACCTATTATGGACAATGATCTTGTTCAGCGCCCGATAGTCAATACAGAGTCTCCAAGTCCCATCGTTCTTCTGTACGAACATGATTGGGCTCCCACAGGGTGATGAACTCGGACATATGTGACCTTTCTACAGCAGCTCCTGAATATGCTTCTTGATTTCATCATTCTCCAAAACAGAGTGCCAATAGATTGGTCCATTGGGCAGCGATGGACCTAGGGTCAGATCAATGGAGTGCTTAACCTGACAGTGCAAAGGAACCCCTGCAGGGCAGGTGAAGATGTCCTTGTACTCCTCCACAACCTTGTCCATCTGTAGTTGTCGTGCAGAGGGGCCCTGTCTGGAGGTCGTGGCCACCGTCTTCTTCTTTCCTTGAGGGCGTATCATTAGGAAAACAAATTTCCCAGTTTTGGAAATGAGCTTACTGCATTTTTTTGCATTAACCAAAGAGATGGTAGTAGGCGATGCTACCTCCGACATCTTGTACAACTTATTTCCCAAAGTAAAAATAATAGCACAGGGCCTTGATTCATACACAACATGTCACTTCCACAAGTATGGTTGTCCTAATAATACATCACAAACATCAAGGGGAGAAATGTCACACAATACCTCATCTATGAAGGGCTTGATGTTATATGGAAGGTGACATTGCTGACTCACGCTAAGATCCTGTCCTTGGTGAAGCCACCTGATGGTGTACGGTTGTGGATGTGTTGTGGTCAGTAAGCCCAATCGCTTCCCATCCTCTGCTGAAATGAGGTTCTTTTTGCTCTCACTGTTGACAATAAACTATAGCGAGAAGCCCTTTACCCACTTCTGGGAGTGGAAGGGACGCTCCTCCTCCTCTGGATCTTTAGGTTCCTCCTTCTGGATATTCATCGTGGCAACAGTCGCGTTGGGCTCCACATCGATAATCTGCTTCCCTTTGTCATTCCCCTTGTCGGGTTTTGACTCAAAGTCCAAACATGCATCTGATTCTAAAACCCTTAGCTCGGCCACCAATGACTGCTTGGCCCGACACTCACTTGTGTTGTGAGTGGAGCTCTTATGGAACTCACACCACTTTCCCTTGTCCTTTTTCAGCTTCATAGTGTTTTTCTTTGCTTGTAGCTTTGGTGGTTTGTCTTGGGCCCCCCCACCTTGGCTTTGTTCTTTGTTCTGTAGTTTGGGGGCACCTTTCCCTTGCTTCGGATTCACAGATCCAAAGTGTCACTTCTTCTGTTTAAAATTTTTCTCGATCTTGATCGCATATCGATATGTCGTGCCGAGTGAGGAGATGTTTAGGAATTCTATTTCTTCCTGGATGTACTTGTGTAGGCAGCCACAGTGTTTGAGTACCAAATGCTACTCTGAATTCTTGATACCCAACTTTGTACGAAGGGTATGGAAAATATTGGTAAATTCCGGCCCGTCTTGGTCCCTTCCCTACCGCTGCGTGGTCCACTTTATGTATTGATCCTCATAGCTTCCAACAAGGTAGTACTGCTCCTTGATGGCAGTCCAAAATGAATTTCAAGTGGGTGCAGCTGAAAACAGCGAGGTCATACTTTCATCCCTTTGCTTGCAATAGGTTTCCCACCAGTCCTTGACGTGGGCGGCGGCTTTGAGAAGAGTGAAAGTAATATTTTCCTGGCTGGAAAAATGATGAACAGAAAAATACCCTTTTAGCAGATTTAACCATTTATCTACAGCGTCTGCATCTATCTGACCCTCAAGTATGGGAATGTCAAAGTTAACTTGTACCTTAAAGGGTGTGGCACTTCCATAGTAGCTGCTAGAAGTAGATGTGTCGCCCCTGGGTAGCTGCTAAAGGATTTAGGCAAAGTTCTCCATCATCACGTTCCTTTGTCGCTCGAGGGCCTCTTCCAGCAATATTTTGATAGGATCTCCTGCTCCCTCATATTTCTTTTCATCTTCCATGGGAGGCCGTCGGGATTTGCGAGGCTAGCCTTGCAAAGGCTCGCAGTTCAAGCCCTAACTCTTTATATCCCAACCTCGTTGGGGACATGCATACAAAGACACAGAGAGAGAAGACCGCTCTGATACCACTGATCCAGTTTTAAATAGGAACACAACAAATTACAAGTATAACCATACATATAGAGATGCAACAGAAATAATACTTCATTTCATTACTGTAAAATACTGAAATATTCTTACAAACAGAAATGGAAATAAACTAGCTAGGGCAATGGTAGCTTATCTCTGAGAAGAGATGTGGCAGCTAGATGCCTCTGAACTATGTTACAATGAGGCTCAAAGGCTTATTTATTGTTGAGAAACAATGGAAAACCCTAAACATCCAAAAACCTAACCCTAGAAGATGAAACACCAAACTATGGGCCTCGTTTGCGTAAGTTGGTACATCAACTTCCCAGGGTTGTAACCTTGGCATATGATCTTTGTTTGACGCGCACAATATCTTGTTAGAAAGATCTATTCGAGAACTACAAATTTGGGAAGAGAAACATCGGTCCATGGACCCATGTTTCTCCCAATTTTCCCACAAAACGTCGTTTAGGGCCTCAAAACGGCTCCGGAAGTTCAGGACCCGAAAAACTGCTAAAAATAGTAAACTGTGCTACAATTAAGGAAACTAAAAAGCTGAAAGAAACAATGATGGGCATCCACGTGGAATTGGTGGGTGACCACCAATATCCACCTGGATCAATGCCATACTTTATGAACACCCAGGTGGGGTATGCACATTGAGAGATAATGATGATGGTGTTTATAAATCATTTGTCTCGCCAACATTGTGCTCTGATTTTGTGGAGAGATAGAGTTGTTAGTGAAAGCCTTTCTATATTAAAATGTTGGTGGATATGATGTTATACAAATGGGCTACAAATCTGACTCTTCTTATGAGGTCTCTTAAGAATGAGAATTTCCATGTAGCATTTATGAATACCTCCCTAGTTAAGAGGAAGTGTTGAAAAATATGTAACTAGGTTCGGTCTTCATAAATATGAAATGTACTTTTGATTCTTGTACATTGTAAAATGAAAGAAAATTTAATTATTATTTTTGGAGCATGGGTTTCATTCTCAAGGTATTTTATTTTATAGGTCAAGTCCTAGGTCAAGAAGTCAAAAGAGTCATTGTCATAAGTTGAAGACCACTTCAAGAACATTGTAACTTGTAAATAAAATTATTTGTCTTTAAAAGTGTTAAAATACCCTCCAAGATCAAGTTGGCCTAACAGTTGGCAAGTCAACTTATTTTTAGGAGCCACGTCCACATTTGAGAAGCCTATATAAAGGAGGAAACTCGACCCCCTTGAAGCACATTTATCTCTCACTCATCCAAGTGAAGGAAGAAGAGGAAGAAGGAAACAGAGAAGGAAGAGGATGAAGACGACCTAGTTTTGGGCTATTTCTCTCACACATGTGCATAATAAGTCTAGGGTTTCTACACCAGATCTAGGCCTTTCCTATACAAGTTTGATCTTGAAGGAGAGAAGGCAAGAAGGTCAAGTGAAGGTCCCAAGAACCCCTCCTCAAGCTCCAGAATTCATAGAAAATCAAGTGAAGGTATGAGGAAGCCTTGGGAGGTTAAAATAAGCATGCACGTGTGACATCAACAACTACAGGAGGGCTGAAAATTTCAGACCTGTAGTAGAGGCCAAAATTCTACCACTGGGGGTCGAATTTGTGCTACTGGAAGAGATTTGACTGGTTTTAACTTGGACAAGGAAAGAATATCATCCAAAGAGTTTGGAATTGGTCTTGGAGGGTATTGGTCTTGGTTTAAAGGTATTGAAATTTGTTAACTGAAGAATCTGTAAGGAAGAGAAGAGATTTACGGGTTTTGATCCTCTCAAGTGGTGAGGTTTTGGCCTTGTCTTGCAACCTATAATTTGTGCTTTTGTTCTTATTTTTTTGGTAGTTGTTTGATGATACAAAAAATAATAATAATAAGATAAGATAATAAGTAAAAATAGATCACACGCAATTATCAAATAGATATAAATCACTCTAACAATTTCCATACAGATTTCTCAACACCTGCACTCCTATCAAATGATTACACAAATAAAGGTGCCTCAGGTCATCCCTTTGACTTTCTACCAATGCTCTCAAACTCTGCCCTTGGAGAGCTACTAACATAAGTGTAAACATTATTGCTCAAATTGTCAATTCGTGCTATCCATCTTTACGTCAATATGATTGAATAACTGGAGGATAATTCCTTCAAGACTTGATGCCCTACAAAGATACAATTGTGTCACTCGTGCACTCTCTCCACGTCATCACTACAAGAAAAAACATTAGGTCATCATTGTCATAGGTGTAAGTACCTCAATATATAGATCAAGTAAAATTCAAGGTTTTAACTCACTTTTAATGTCTAGATATGGTTATCATGTCACAATAAGTTCAAAGTCAAACTTTATATAATTCTCACAAAGTCAATCATTGTTTTGCATCATATTACTAGCTATTTCATTTGAGTCACTAATCACTCTAGTTGTCACATCAATGCTTACTAACACAAGGCCATGTCAAAGTCCAAAACATTGTTATGGTCAATATATTTATGTCAAATACTTGTGATGGGTATTCATTAGAGGTCTATCAAGTCTACACATACGTAAGACCTACTTTCACATGTGAAAATCTACACTTCAAAGAATTACATTACTCCACTATTACACTGTCTTACTAAGTCATAATGTCAAGTCAATTTTTGTCTCAACTAACAATTGTTAACTTACTGTCAAATCACAGTCATAACAACTTTATCAATAAAGTTAGTTATATGTCATGGACAATCACTTCAAACCACTACTTGAGAGTCCTTATGATGCTTCAATACTCGAACTATTATAATGATGAAATAGTTAGAACCTATAGTACCGCAACCTAACAAGACCTAATAGAGACTTGGTAATGGTTCCTAAGTATACAACAAAATGACACAGGTTCGAAACTTCAGATATCACTGATTTTTATTATTTCAAGGTCACATAAGGTAAGTGTTATGGCATGATTATCATTTGTCATTGTAGAGAGGTTTGTCAACAAGATGCACATGATATTGTTGGACAAATAAATCAAAGTCAAGTTGTCATCAAAACAACTTAGAAATCAGTCATTGGTTTAGTGCATTTGATCCTACCAAGTATTTGAAGTCAATGATTGGCTTAGTGCATTTGGTTCTTGAAATTGTTCATTGATAAATAAGATTACTGCCATGTCTTACAGTGAGAATCAACATCATATATTGACATCTCCAAGTGAAAAAAAAAAAAAAATCTTTCACTGCCCTAACTAGACTTAAAATGGTCCTCGAAGAGTCTTAAGAAGTAACAAAATGGTCCTTAAATACTAGACCTATTGAGAATACTAAACAAACCTTAACAAATCTGACACAGACATTACACCAAGTCTCAAAGTCATTGAAATTTTTTTTATCTATATATTAGTTCACTGTGTCAATTCATATACTACGTTATGTTAAGCCCAAAGATGAAATTCTTTTAAACAGATCCCAATCTCAATTCAAAAAAAAATACTAATGCCCCTCTATTTGGATTTGTAGTTCACTTTAGGAGCCTATATTATAATGCATTATTATACCAACAAATATACAAAGGAACCCAATCAAATCCTGCTAAGGCAGCTAAACGAATTACTTGAGAAAAAAATATGCATAAGACTTACCTTAGATGCTCAATGTTTTCCTCAGGGCCGAGTAAAAATTATGAACAATCTCATCCAAAGACACGTCAAAAGAAATATTCTAACTCTGTCAAGTTGCTACATCAAAATAAATCTTCTAACTCTATCAAGTTCCTTCGTTGGTTTCCTTAGGAGGCTAAAAATTTTCAGAGAGGTATTCATACAAGATCATATATTAAAAATGTTATGTCTTGAGGGTAGATTAAGTTTCATTTATAGGTGATTTATTAGGATAGAGGGTGCTTCAAAGAGTATTCATTGGAGGGATTCTAGAAGTCTAAATACTCTTGAATTTTTTACTAATGTTTGTCATGGCTTATTGCTTCAAATTTAAATTTTTGGAACTTTTTACTAATAGTTTGTTGGCCTATTTGTCATCAAGTATATTATTTTAATATTAGATGAGGAACCTTTTATTATGATCATTATGTATATGTTTTTAATGATGGGTTTGGGAAGGGCTCCTTAAAGGTAACCGTTGGAGGATTTTTAAGCTCTTTTAACTCTTTATTATTTAGATAATCATAACCTATTAATTATATTAAACCTTAGTTTCCCTTTGGTGTAAGTTTTTAGGCTTTTTAATATGATGTGGGAGTTTTAATTAGGCTAGATAGGGGATTTACTAAGTGAACGTTGGAGGTGGTCTTAGAAGCCTTTAAAATTATTAATTATTGTAACTTATCATTTATATGTCAACTAATTAGGAATTAATTTAGTCAAAGGTTGACTCTACAAATTATTACAAAGTATCCTTAGTTTTATATGAAACATAATGAAAACCCTTCTTGCCTCATTTTTGGTACCTTAACCATAAAAATTATGCCATGTCACATGCCTATGGGGTTTTATCCCATCAACGGGGTTCCTAAGTTCAAATGGGAATATCTCTCAAAATAGGAAAAAAATGTGGCGTAACACATACCACTGGAAATATCTCAGCGAGGAGAATCTAATAAAGTGATTTCCTTGTCTAACTCAATGATTTGACACTTGAAAAACCATGGACAAGGTCAAGGTATGTCCTTAGTCCAGGGAACCCAAACCCTAGGACTTGGGTTTTCAATCATCCAACAGTATAGCTACTATCTTTATGTAATCCAAAAATTAATAAGAAACATTCATAAACCATTTGACATCAATCACTGGTGTTTTTGGTCAAATTAAAATGCAGTCAACTCCATGGATTGACATCAATGAGAACACCATCCAACAATCTCCCCCTTTTTCATTGACAGAAATACACATACTCCTTCTATGAGTACAACTCCCCTGACATCATGCTTTATCTCCTCAGGTTTTTCTCTCCCCCTTTAACATCAAGGCAAAGGATGACTCCTCATGAAAATTTTCCTTTGTGTAATCATATTTAAAAGACAATCCTTGTGGACATGTAACCTACATGTGCTCCCCTTGAAGAGAAGTTGTCCTTTGACGCTAGCAATCCCTGTGGACCTGTAATAGTATAACTATTTTACTCCCCTTGAACTTGTTATGAAACTTCCATCTTGTTTAAACTATCTATTTGTCAATCATAGACTTGTGATATATACTGGTGCATAGACTCTTCCTCTATAAACTTCAAGGATTCAACGAGCCATATTGTTCAAAATAGTGATTTGACTAACGAGTCATCTTAACTCGATTCCTCATAACTTGTTACGAATCCTGAAGGTATAATTGTTGTGACTTTCTTGTCTTTATGAATTTTTTGTTGATCATATACCCATTCTTCCTATATTTGTTCACCCTGTACTTGTTTCCTCTTCCGAACCTACTTACCTACTTATTCTCTTCATCAATATTCATGATTGATCTCATTTTGTTCATTTAGTGACAAGCTGTGTGTCCATAATTGTGACACTTGTAACATTCCATATTTGGATGGTACCTGCATTCTTGCGATATATGTCCATGATTATGACACTTAAAGCATTTAATGTCATCCATAGAAGATTTAATCTAGTATTTTTCTCGATAACATGCAAACTCGCTTCTATGTTTTTGCAAATAAAAGTTCTACCTATCAAAAACTTCACAATCCCTAGCCATATGTTCATAGTTAGTGTATAAAAAATAATAACCATTAAATAAATGTTTGTACCTGAATGGTTCATTCAGATGTGATGGTCCTTGATAGCTATACTTGTCAACAACCTTACAATCCCTAGCCATATGTCCATAATTACCACACGAAAAACAATAATCATTAAATAAATGAACATAATTG
Source organism: Pinus tabuliformis (assembly GCA_031772625.1). NCBI lineage: Eukaryota > Viridiplantae > Streptophyta > Pinopsida > Pinales > Pinaceae > Pinus > Pinus tabuliformis. The sequence goes on from CM062811.1 coordinate 1,005,259,480, forward strand.
GAATATTTTTCATTCCTCTTTGGAGGCAGTGTTGTATTATGTTGTTGTCCTTTGTTCTTGACTACTTTGGTCTTATTCTTTGGAGTTGCAACATTCTTCTTTGGATTTTCACTTTGATTAGCTTCCTTCTTAGAATCTTTCTATGAAGATGTGGAGCTTGTGCCTTCATCAACTAGAGCTTTACCAACTTTAATTGCCTTCATTTTTTCTTCTTCATGTGCCTTATCACGTAAGTGTTCTTTTTGTGATCCCTTGATTTTGTTGATCTCATCACTAGGTGCATCAAGTTCTCCTTGCTTTTGAGAAAGGTCTCCCTGAAATTTTCCCTTCAACAATTTCCTTCTTTCTTCTTCTTCTTCAACCTATCACCTGATAAGGGAGGCATTTTCAACTTCTCTGTTGAGTACCTACATTTCTTCCTTTTGATTCTCAAACTCAATCCCAAGCCTGCTTAGTTCAAATGAAGAGGTTTTCAATTCTTTTTTTTTTTGTTCAATTGTGGATATGCATATTTTGATCAGATTCCTTCCTTTCAATTTCTGCTTCCTACATCTATTGTTTGAGCCTGCTAATCTCTGAAAAGGTTGTGTCGAGTTCTTATTTATTCTATTGCAATTCTCTCTTGAGGTCCTATGCCTATGTATTCTTTACTTTTTCCAATTGAGTTCTAATACTGGAAATCATCTTCTCATGTTAAGAAATTTACGGGAGAGAGATAAATTATTACTGATATTTACCGAGATTTACAGAGAGAAATAATAAAATAACCAACAACAATACACATAATATTTATCCAGGAAAACCCCAAATCCAGGGAAAAACCCAACCCAATGAGATCTCATTAGCATTGGCCAAAACCCTGTCCAATCTAGCCAAGTGAGCATTCACCACTCACCTCCAGGCCTACATTACAATGAAGTATTCCCAGCATTTCATAGGCTCCATTACATGCCATACCATGGACCATAATACCATGGTTACATTATACCATGTGCCCAAAACCACTACTATTTGACCAGGTCAACCTTGACTCAAACCCCGAGTCAATTTTACCTAATAATCCCCCCCTTAAACTTTACTTGGGGTTGCTTGACTAAATCCATCCAAAACCTGCTAAGTGAGACAATCCCGCTCACTCTAGCCCTTACCCACTTCAAATTTTTTACCCATGATTTGTAAACCCGACATCCCCCTATTACCTAAGTCTAACCCAGACTTTACCGGTAATTACCCAGGGGTATGCATGCCTTACTAGCTCTTACAACAGTAAGCCCATTTACATTAAAATTAAAAATTTCACTCCATTATAATAAATTTTTTTTGTTTACCCTTATTGTTGTCTTTGTACATATGACATCAATGTCCATATAAAAAGAACCCATCTACTAGATTACATCGGTCACCAGCTGATGTAACCGTTAGTTATCTAAGTGTTCTTTTTAGGTACATGGTTCATTAATTAAGTAATCCACGTGCACATATCCTCCTCATCCACTGAATCCCTCATGACCCAATAGTGTGCATCTTTTATTCACAATCTCTGGCTTTTGATCTAGATCTGCAAGAAAAACTCAATTATCTCTCTATATATCAGGCCAATACAAACCCTTAGCAACAAAAAATGTCCTTCTGAAGCCAACTTAGCTCTGATACCAATTGTTAAGAAATTTATGATGAGAGATAAATTATTACTGAGATTTACTAAGATTTCCAGAGAGGAATAATAAATTAACCAGCAACAGTACATATACATATTATACACATAATATTTATCCAGGAAAACCCCAAATATAGGGAAAATCCCAACCCAATGAGATCTCATTAGCATTGGCGAAAACCTCGGCCAATCCGGCAAAGTGAGCCTTCACTGCTCACCTCCAAGCCTACATTATAATGAAGTATTCCCATCCTTTTATAGGCTCCATTACATGCAATACCACAGACCATAATACCATGGGTACACTATACCATGTGCCCAAAACCACTACTATTTAACTAGGTCAACCTTGACTCAAACTCCGAGTCAATTTTACCTAACAATTCCCCCCTTAAACCTGACTTGGAGTACCTTGACTAAATCCAGCCAAAACCTACTATGTGAGACGATCTCGCTCACTCTAGCCCTTACTCCTTCAATTTTTTTACCCACGATTTGTTAACCCAACATCCCCCTATTACCTAGGTCTAACCCAGACTTTACCGATAATTACCCAGGGGTATGCATGCCTTACCAAGTCTTACAACAATATGCCCATTTACATGCAAATTAAAAATTTCACTCCATTATAATACTTTTTTTTTTGTTTACCCTTGTTGTTGTCTTTGTACATATGAAATCAATGTCCATATAAAAAGAACCCATCTACCAGATTACATGGGTGACCAACCGGTATAATTTCCAGTTATCTAGGCATTCTTTTCAGGTACATGGTTCATCAATTAATTAATCCACATGCACATATCCTCCTCATCCACTGAATCTCTCATGACCCAATAGTGTGCAACTTTGCTTCACAATCTATGACTTTTGATCTAGATCTACAAGAAAAACTCAATTATCTCTCTATCTACTAGGCCAATACAAACCCTTGGAAACAAAAAACATGCTTCTGAAGCCAACTTATCTTGGATACCAATTGTTAATAAATTTACGGTAGAGAGATAAATTATTAATGAGACTTACCGAGATTTAGAGAGAGGAATAATAAATAACCAGCAACCATACACATAAATATTATACACATAATACTTATCCAGGAAAACCCCAAATCTGGGGAAAAACTCAACCCAATGAGATCTCATTAGCATTGGCCAAAACCCTGGCCAATTTGGCCAAGTGAGCCTTCACCGCTCACCTCTAGGCCTACATTACAATGAAGTATTCCCTGCCTTTTATAGGCTCCATTACATGCAATACCGCAGACCATAATACCATGGGTACACTATACCATGTGCCGAATACCATTACTATTTAACAGGGTCAATGTTGACTCAAACCCCAAGTCAATTTTACCTAACATCTCAGGCTCTTCATTTTCCTTGATGAGTTCTTTTATTGTCTTTAATTCTTCTCCCAAAAGTCTTGTCTTTTCCTTTTGACTTTTGAGTTCCTTTATCACAATGATCACTTGATTTTGAAACTCTGTCTTACTCATTTCTCCAATTTCTCCATCATAATCAGAAGGATCTAAATTTTAAATAACATCTTGACTTGATTTCTTTGTCGAATACAGATTATGAATCTTTTTCCAAAGAGCTTCAGGTTTTGAACATTGAACGACTTTTGTTTTCACAGAATTTGGAGAAACATTCAAAATTACATTCATGGCCTTTGAATTATACCTTTTATCTTCTTTGGTATATGTGTCTCCAAAAATAATTAATTCCCATACTCCATGTCCCTACAAATGTACTTCCATCCTTGATTCCCATATCCAGTAATTATCTGCATCAAAATTAGGGGTTAGTACACAATACTCACTTTCTTCAGATTTTGTTGTACCTATACCTTCCTTTGAAATCCTTGCAACCTGCTTCTTTTAATTTCTCCTCTCTATAATTTGAAAGCTTCCTTCCAATGGTTAAGATGCTACTAAATGAATCAACCTCTAATACCAATTGTTGGAAATATTGAGAGAGGGGGTGAATCCGTATTTCTTAGAAATTAACACTTTTTAATATTTTTCATAGCATTCGTTAATATTTAGTTATCATTATTGTTCTTCTTGAAATGATCATAAACAATAATCAGTAGTATACAACACCATACAACAATGTAGAAATATAAAACATAGGACATAAAGACTTTTAGGTAGAAGACCCACCCTTGGTCAAAAACTAATGAATGCTTATCTAGTAATTGTCTTCTTCTCTCTTTAAAAAAAATATTAATTACATCAATATTTCAGATAAAAATAAGGGATGCGTCAACTCCCTAATTCATAAGCCACAACTTGTAGGACACTACTAAACCCTAATATCCTGTTGCAACTAGAAGGATGCTCCAACACCTTGTAGATTAGGCCACAACTTAATGAGTGCCCCAACACTCTGTTTACCAGCTGTTGTTAGAAAGGATTCTTTGTTGCCCTATTAGTTTGTTAGCCACAACTAAATGGATGCCACAATATCTTGTGCAAGCCACAACTTTTCCTAGCATCACCCTGCTGCTCTGAAGTGTTCTCAGACCACAACCTAAAGGTGACTCCAGTCACCCAAAAGAGTCAGTAGATCACATTTCACAATTTTCACAATGAATCCCTTGTATTCTGAATCAATGTAGTGTTGAGAAAAAATTCTTTGTAGAATTAGGGTTTGATTCCTCTTTCTTGATAATTACTTGTGAATTATGTTGGCTTCTTTTTATTTTTATTATATAATCTTTTCACCAAGAGATTAACAAATTATATGTGTGTGAAGATAAAAGGAACAAGAGAAGCAAGATATAGGAACTCAACCAGGGAAAAACCCCTATCTAGGGGAAAACCTAGTGAAACCTATTCCTTCAATATTTTTCACGAGATAATCAAAGACTCTTCGACCTAGACATAAACTTCCTCCAATCACCAAGTCAACTCTTCCTTCCAATGGCTTCGATATAGACCCTTGAACTTGTAGTATAAAAACTTTGATCTATGCTGTAGCAACACTTCGACCCTAACAAATTTGGCTTCTACAACTTTGGCCCCTCCAACTTCAACACCATAAACTGAAGAACATTGATACTTACAATTTCCCAATAATTTCATAGAAAAGAGAGAGAGAGAGAGAGAGATAGCCCAAAACTTCGATCCTGCAATTATCTTTCTTCTCCTTGAGCTTCAAAATTTTTCTGCATTGCTTCTCATTTATATCAAACTTGTTGAGTGGATGAGAAAATATATCGAACTGCACTTCTATATATAGATTTCTTGTGGGTTGAATTGCTCTCATGTAGGCTGACTTCATGAAGCAAGTGTCAACTTGTTGTGGAGGTGACAAATTAAATATTTGACTAAAAAATAATTCTTTTTACATGATTAAAAAGCCCAAAGAGGGCCTCATAAAATGTGCAATGACGCTAATGTCTCAATATAAAAACTAGAAGTCCTAAATGGGGACTTTGACATATAAATGATGACCCAAGCATGAAACCCATGCTTTAATAAGTCATTGTAATAATAATAAAATTTCCTTTTTCATTCTTTTGATAAATACACGTCATAATGAATCAAATACAATTATGAAGAGCAAACCTAGTTACATTCTTTAACACTCCCTTTTAACTAGGGAGGTATTCATAATGACATATATAAGTACAAGGAAGATCTCAAAACACATGAACCATGAATATTTTAGGCACCACGGTGCCATGAACTAGATTCCTCACTAGGGAAGTCTATCCAAGTCCTTGAATAGTTTAGGCACTCGTAGTGCCATCGACTATATTCCTAACCATGGAAATTTATCTGGGTGGGACTAAGATGGACTAAAGCTTTCAGCCACTTTAGGTATCATTAGTCTTACTTGTTAACCATCAACCCAAGGATCTAAATTCCTAATACAAGGTCAGAGCTCTATGACCAACGCCACCCTCCCTACTCCAGGAACTAGACATCAACACATAGTGCCAATTAGATGTCCTCCTAGGAAATGTGTATTGCACACAAAGCCTTGACAAATATGTTCGAAGCATTTATCATCATCAACAAAATCATCAATATCAACTAAACCAAGCATGCTTCTAATATATTCAAACTTATTATTAGGAAGAGAATTTTTTAATATATCATCTACTTGATCGTTGGTCAGGACATATTGTAGCTTCATGATCCCATCCTGCAGCAAGATTCTAATGTAGTCAAAATTATTGTATATATGCTTCATCCTAGTATGGATCACAAGATCTTAAAATATCTTGATGCATCTTTGATAGTCACAATTTATCACAATAGTAATTAGAGGTTTTCCAAACAAATATGACAGAAGTTTCCTCAACCATACAACATCATTTCCTACTTCACATGCACCCACATACTCTGCTTCAACACTAATCAAAACAATAGGATCTTATTTTCTACTCATCCATGAGATCATAGCAAATCCCAAACTAAAACATCCACCAGTAGTGCTTCTTCCATCGATCTCACTACCACCCCAATTAGAGTTTTTGAAACATGTTAGCTTGACTTCCTTGCTATTATACTTCAAGCAGTGATGTATAGTTCCACATAGATATATTAATATATGCTTGGAAGCTATCCAATGATCATGACGAAGCTCTAACTAAAATTTATTAAGAATGCTCACATCAAAACATATATCTTGTCTAGTATTTACTAGATACATCAAAGAACCCACCAACTTATGATAGGATGTAGGATCTACGAGACTTGAGTTAGACCTTCTCAAATTCTTAAGATTAGTGATCATGTAAGTAGTCATGGGCTTGGAATCCATCATACGAAATTCTTGTAACAACTTGATTATATACTTTCCTTGCCCCGGATATACCTCCCCAGGTTTTTTCCATACATTTAGACCTAGGTAATAATGCATCAGTTGTAAATCCCTCATCTCAAATTCAATAACCAACGTCTTCTTGAATTATTATATCCTTTGATCCACACCTATAATGAATAGATCATCCACAAATAGTAGAATAATGAATAGCTCATTATCCACAAATTTGTTGTCAATGTTTGGATCGACAATACTTTTAATGACCCCAATTCTTATAAGGTATGCATCCATTCTTGCATACCATGCCCTAGGAGCTTGCTTCAAAGCATATAGGGCCTTCTTGAGCTTGCAGACACGAGTTTATTTGCTATTTATTTCAAATCCTTCAGGTTGTTCAATAAATACTTCTTCATCGATGGTTCCATTCATAAATGTTGTTTTTACATCCATTTGATGGATATTCCATCCCATTGTAGTAGCCAATGAAACCAAGGATCATATAGTAGTATATCTTATAGTAGGTGCAAATGTTTCTTCATAACTATGCCTTCCTTTTGATAGAAACCCCTTGCAATGAATCTATCTTTGTACTTATCTATGCTTCCATTAACAACGTGATTGATCTTGTAGATCGATTTAGAAGTGACAACCAATTTGTCACTTTGTTTAGGAACTATTTCTCAAACCCCATTCTTCATGATGGATTGGTATTCTTCCTACATTTCCTTCTTCCATAATTCTTGATGAGAAGCTTCTGAAAATGTAGTTGGTTCAATGTATATTAGTTTTGTCATGTATGCAACATATCCAGAATATATTTTCCGTCTTTTACTTTCTCTAAAAGTTCCTTTCACAGCTCCATGTCCTTCAACATCTTCAAGAGTATATTTTAACAAATTTGGCCTCTTCCTTGTGTTGGGTATGATCACAAGTTGAATATGCTCACTTGGTCATTCTTCTTCCTCTTTAATTGTAGTAGGATTGTCATGGTGTTGTTCTTCCTCGAATAGTGGTATGTCTTCGTCATCGAAATCAATAGGAATATCTTTGGATATTTTGTGGGCATGCTTTTCATAAATTATAACATCCCTTCTTACTTAAATATGTCTTCCTTCCCTGACGTAGATTCTATATGCCTTTGAAGAAATACTATAGCCAACGAAGATCCCTTTAATGCTTGTAGAAACTAGCTTCTTTTGTTTGTCCTTTGGAATGTGGATATAAGCGGGACACCCAAAGAATTGAAGATGGTCCACACTTAGCTTCCTTTTTGTGAATGCTCTGTTAGGTGTCACGTTCTCAAGAATTCTATGAGGAATTCTAGTTTTTATATATATTGTTTTCATTGATGCTTCTCCCCAAAGAAATTTTGGAATGTCTTGATCCAAAATCATTGTTCATATACATTCTTCAATTGTCCTATTTTTCCTTTCAGCTACTCCATTTTGTTTGAGGTAGTAGGGAGCAATGAGATCCCTCTTAATTCTAGCTTCTTTGCGATATGCATCTATTTCTTTGGAAGTGAATTCCCCTCCATTTTCAGATCTCAAAGTTTTTATTCTTCGTTTAGTTAGGGTCTCTACTTCAGATCTAAACTCCTTGAATTTATCAAATACTTCATCCTTTTTCTTGAGAAGGTAGAACCATGCATTTTTAGAGTTATCATTAATGAAGGTCACATAATAAATATTACCTCCAAGTGATTTATCAGACATAGACCCACACACATCTAAATGAATGAAGTCTGATATTTCTTTAGACCTTGTTTCACTATTTGTAAAGGGTTTCCTTGTATTGTTTCTCAAAGCACATCACTTGCAAATTCCTTCATGATCTTTGATATTGTGGATGCCATTTACTAATTCATTGAGAGAGGGAATTACCTTGTAATGTAAATGTCCATATATTCTATGCCATAGCTCAATGGGATTGATTTCCATGTGAACTAGGGCTTGAGGATATGGTGTTATGACTCTATATAGACTTCCTTCATGTACTGCAATTCTCATATCTTTATCGATGATTGAATCTTTTCCCCAAACCTGAAATTTTCCATCTACAAAAGGAACTCTATATCCTTTATCTTCTAAGCAAGAATTAAAAGTAATTTCTTTTTTCGAACCCGGAACATAGAGTATATTGTTGAGATGCAACTTTGCTCCATTTTCTAGCTTCAAAGAAGTTGATCATGGGCCTCTAACAACCTAAATTTTGTTGTCTCCCAACTCCACTGCATGAGAAGATGGTTCCTTGGATAGAGTGTGAAGTTGTTTACTTTATCCTATCATGTTCCTTGATGCTCCAATATCAATAATCAAATGCATTTTCATCATTGAGTGAATTTTTAAGTGCAACCAAGAATCCTTTGTGTTTGGCCTTATTGAATAAGTTGTAGATGATTCTTTTTTCTAGATTCCTGCAATATTTGATCCCTTTTTCAAGTATCTTATCATAGAGGGAGTAACCATTTATTTCGAGCCAACAAAGTGGTATCTAATCTTCCTTAACCTTAGCTCTAAAACCATGTTGAGAAATCAATGCTTAGTAGAATTACGGTTTGATTCCTCTTTATTGATAATTACTTGTGAATTATGTTGGATTCTTTTACTTCTTTATTATATTATCTTTTCATTAAGAAATTACCAAATTATGTGTGTATGAATATCATAAGAACAAGAGACACAAGATATAGGCACTCAGCCAAGGAAAAACCCCTATCTAGGGGAAAACCTAGTCAAAACTATTCCTGCAATAGTTTTGACGAGATAATCCAAGACTCTTTGACCTAGAAACAAACTTCCTCTAATCACTAAGTCACCACTTCTTTCTAGTAGCTTCGATCTAGAACTTTGACCTTGCAACATCAAAAATTCGATCTATGCAGCAATAACAATTTGGCCCTAGCAACTGCAAAAATTTCAACCCGACAATTACCTAGTAACTTCATAGAAAAGAGAGAGTGAGATAGCCCAAAACCTCAATCCTACAATTATCATTTTTCTCCTTGAACTTTTCACTTTTTCTGCACTACTTCTTGTGTATATTTAACTTGTTGAGTGGATGAGAAAATAGATCAAACTTCACTTCTATATATAGCCTTCTTGTGGGTCAAATTTCTCTCATGTAGGTCAACTTCATCAAGCAAGGGTCGACTTGGTGTGGAGGTTAACAATTACATATTTGACTTAAAAATAATTATTTTTATATGATTTAAAAGCCCAAGAAGGGTCTCATAAAATGTACAATGACTTTAATATCTCAATATAAAACCTAGGAGTCCTAAAGAGGGACTTTTACCTATTAAATGATGACACAAGCATGAAACCCATGCTTTAATAAGTCATTGTAATAATAATAAAAATTATTTTTTCATTCTTTTGACAAATAAATTTCATTATTAATTAAATGCAATTATGAAAACCAAACATAGTTACATTCTTCAACATGTAGAATATTTGTAAGAAATATGTAGAATAAATGTCAAATCCCAGTAACCACTAATCACTATCCCAAAAAAATGATCACTGCACAAAGATACGCATTAATCTATAGCTGTTAAATTTCACATCACTGTCACTACACACTACAAATCATTGCTCATGAATAAATAGTCTTCAATGCACATTCACTGTCATCATTGTAACAGGTTACACATGATGTTGCAACCATCTAGCACTGCTATCAAATGAAGGCACAAACAAAGGTGCCTCAGGTCATCCCTATGAAATTATACTAATGCTCTCAAACTTTTCCCTCGAAGAAATACTAGCGTACATGTAAACATTGTTGCTCAACTGGTCAATCCTTGCTATCTATCTTTATGTCAATATGCTTGTATAACTAGATGATAATACTTCAAGACCTGTTGCCGTACAAAGTTACAATTGTGTGACTTGTTCACTCTATCTAGGTCATCACTATTATAGGTGTAAGTACCTCAATATAGAGATCAAGTCAAAAGCAAGATGTCAACTCATTGTTAATGTTTAAATATTATTATTATGTCACAATAAGGTTAAAGTCAAAAAACATATAATGAACACTATGTCAATGACCATTTTTCATCATATTCCTAGCTATTTCATCTGAGTCACTGATAACTCTAGTTGTCACATCAATGATTACTAACACAAGGCCATGTTAAAGTCCAAAATATTATTATGGTCAATATATTTATGTCAAATACTTGTGAGGGGTATTCATCAGAGGTCTATCAAGTATGCACATACATAAGAGTTTCTTTCACATGTGCACATATACACTTCAAAGAATTACTTTACTCCATTGTTACATTGTCTTACAAAGTCACAATGTCAAATCAATTTTTGTCTCAATTAACAATTGTTAATTTATTTTCAAATCAAAGTCATAACAGTTCTACCAATAAAGTTAGTTATATGTCAAAATAGTCACTTCAAAGCTCTACTTGAAAGTCCTTATGATGATTCCTATAGGATAGTATTCAAAACTCTAACTGTTGTGATGATTAAGTGGTTATAACCTAAAGTATTGCAATCTAACAATCTCTAATAGAGACATGGTAATGGTTCCTAAGTCTACAAAAAAAATACACAGGTTCGAAACTTGAGATATCATTAATTTCTATTATTGTAAGGTCACAAAAGGTAAGTTTTATGGCATGATGATCATTTGTCATTATAGAGAGGTTTGTCAACAAGATGCACATGATGTTGTTGGCTCAATAAATCAAATTTAAACTATCATCACAACAACTTCGAAATCAATAATTGGTTTAGTGAATTTGATCCTAACAAGGTAACTGTGAAGTCAATGATTGGCTTAGTGCATTTATTTCTTGAAATTTTTCATTGATACAATAATATTACTTCCACTGTCCTACGGTGAGAATCAACGTCATATATTGACATGTGCAGTTGAAAACAAAAAATTTTCATTGCACCAATTGGAATTAAAATGGTCCTAGAACAATTCTAAGAAGTAAAAAATCTAAGGTCGGCCTTAAAGACCAGACCTAATGCCAATCCTAAATGAATCTTAACAAATCCGAGACAAACAGTACACCAAGACTTTAAGTCACTGAGAAATTTGTCTATCTATATTCTAGTTCACTCTGTCAATTCATATGTTATGTTATTTTAAGCCCAAAGATGAATTTCTTTTAAACAGGTTCCAAAATCCCAATTCAAAAAAAAAAAATCTAATATCCCTCTCTTAGGATTTGTAGTCCACCTTGGGAGCCAAGATTATAACGTAGACTTATACCAACAAATATACAAATGAACCCAAGAAGATCTTACCAAAGAAGCTAAGTGAATTACTTAAGAAACAAATATGCATAAGACTTATCTTAGATTCTCAACGTTTTACTCAAGGTTGAGTAGAAATTATGAACAATCTCATCCAAAATACATGCCAAAATAAATCTTCTAACTCTATCAACTTGCTTCGTTGATTTCCATAGGAGGCCGAAAATTTTCATAGAGGTATTCACATAATATCATATATTAAAAATGTTATGCCTTGAAGGTAAATTAAGTTTCTTTTATAGGTGATTTCTTAAGATATAATCTTCTTCAAAGAATAGTTGTTGGAGCACTTTTAGAAGTCTAAATACTCTTGAATTTTTTAGTAATGATAATCATGGATTATTGCTTCAAATTTGAATTTTGAAACCTTTCACTAATAGTTTGTTTTCCTATTTGTCATAAAGTATATTATTTCAATATTAGATGAGAAAACTTATTTTATGATATTTATTTATATATTTTGAATGATGGGTTTGGGAAGGGATCCTTGAAGGTAACTATTGGAGGATTTTTAAACTCTTTTAATTCTTTATTATTGAAATAATCATAGCATATTAATTATATTGAATCTCAGTTTCCCTTTGGTGTAAGTTTTTAATCTTTTTAGTATGATGTGGGAGTTTTAATTAGGCTAGATAAGGGATTTACTAAGTGAACATTGGAGGTGGTCTTAGAAGCCTTTAAAATTATTAATTTTTGTAACTTATCATTTATATGTAAACTTGGACCCCAAGCAAATCCCATGTGCCCTTTATAATTAGGAATTAAGTTAGTAAAGGGTTGACTCTACAAAGTATGATTGAGTATCCTTAGTTTTATATAATATATAATGAAAAACCTTCTTGTCTGAGTTTTGATACTTTCAACCACTAAAATTATGCCATGTCATATCCCTATGGGGTTTTAGCACATCAACGGGGTTCCTAAATTCAAATGGGAATATCTCGAAAACCAGGAAAAGTAATGTGGTGTACCACATACCACCAGAAAGATATCGATGACAAAAATCTAATGATATGGATTTCGAATTCAAATCCAATGGTTTGACACTTCAAAAACCATTGACAAGGTTGAGGAATGTCCTTAGTCCAGGGAACCCAAACCCAAGGACTTGGGTTTTAAACCATCCAATAATATATTTGTTATCCTAATGTAATCCAATAATAAATATGAAGTGTTCATTAACCATTTGAAATCAATGGTTGATGCTTTTGGTCAAAGTCAAACCCAATCAACTCCATGGGTTGACATTAATGAAAACACCATACAACAATCTCCCCTTTTTTCATTGATGGGACCACACATACTCCTTCTGTGCGTACAGCTCACCTTGACATCATGCTTTATATCCTCAAGTTTTTCTTTCCCACTTTGACATCAATGGTAAAGGGCAACTCCCCCTAACAATCTACCTTCTTGTAATAATATGTCAATGACAATCCTTGTGGACCTATGACCTATATGTGCTCCCCTTGAAGGGAAGCTTTACTTTGACACTAAAAATCCTTGTGGACCTGTAATCATTTAACTGTTCTACTCATGTTGAACCTATTATGAAAATTCCATCTTATTCAAACTATCTGTCTGTCAATCGTAGACTTATGCCACATACTGTTGCATAGACAACCCCTCTACAAACTTCAAGGAGTCAATGAGCCAAATCGTTCAAAATAGTGATTCACCTAAAAAGTCATCTTGACTTGATTCTCACAAACTGTTACAGGTCTTGAAGGCATATACGTTGGAACTTTCTTGTCTCTCTACACTTCTTGTTGATCATGTACCTGCTTATCCTATATTTGTTCATCCTGTAATTATTTCCTCTTCCAAACCTTCTTATTCTCGTCATCAATATTCTCAATCTCAATCTTGAACCTACTTAGTTCAGCTAAAGAGGTTTCCAATTCTTTTTTCTTTTGGACAATTATGGATATGTATCATTGATCAGATTCCTTCCTTTCAATTTCAACTTCCTGCATATATTGTTTGAGCTTGCTAATCTCTGTAAAGGTTGTGTCGAGTTCTTGTTGCTTCTGTTGGGCTTCTCTCTTAAAGTCTTGAGTCTCTGTATTCTTGAATTCTTCCAATTGATTTATAATACTTCTAATTATCTTCTTAGACTCTTCATTTTCCTTGATGAGTTATTTTGTTGTCTTCAATTTTGCTTCCAAAAGTCTTGCCATTTCTTTTAGAATTTTGAGTTCCTTTATCACCTTGATCACTTGATTTTTAAAATTTGCCTTAATCATTTCTCCAATTTCTTCATCATAATTAGAAGGATCCACTTTTCAATAACATCTTGACTTAATTGCTTTATTGAATAAATATTATGAAGCTTTTCCCAAAGAGCTTAGTTGTTGAACATTGACCAACTTTTTTTTTCACATAATTTGACAAAACATTCAAAATTACATTCATGGCCTTTGAAATGTACCTTTTAGCTTCTTTGGTAGATGCGTCTCCCACAACAATTGGTTCCCATACTCCATGTGCTTTCAAATGTACTTCCATCCTAGATTCCCATACCCAATAATTATCTACATCAACATCATAGCTTGGTACACAATACTCACTTTCTTCAAATTTTGTTGTACTTGTACCTTCCTTTGAAATCCTTGTAACCTGCTTCCTTGAATCTCCCATCTCTATGCTCTAAAAATTGTCTTCCAACAGTTAAGCTACTACTGAAGTAACCAAGCTCTATTTTAAATTGTTGGAAATACTAAGAGGGGGGTTGAATCAATATTTCTTAGCAATTAGAACTTTTTAATCTTCTTTTAGAGCATCAGTTATTCTTCAGATGATTATAAACAATAATCAACAATAGAAAACACCATACATGAATGAAAATATATAAAATAAATGACATAAAGATTTTTAGGTGGAAAACCCCCTCTAGGTCAAAAACCACATAACGCTTCTCTAGTAAGCGTCTTCTTCTCTCTTTAAAAGAAGTATCAATTACATCATGATTCCAACTACAATTGAGGGATGTGTCAACCCATTAATTCACATGCCACAACCTATAGGGTGCTACTAAACCCTAATATCATGTTTCAACCAGAAGGATGCCCCAACGCCCTATAGATCAGGCCACAACCTCATGAGATCCACAACACTCTGTTTACCAGTTGCTATTAGAAAGTATGTTTTGTTGCCCTGTTAGTTATCAGCCACAACTAAATGGATTCCATAATTCCCTGTGCAAGCCACAACTTTCCCTGGCACCACCTTGTTTCCCTAAAGTGTTCTCACGCCACAACCTGGAGGTGTCTCAAATCACCCAGAAGAGTCGGTAGATCATGTTTCACAATTTTCACACTAGATCCCCTATACTCTTAATCAACACAGAATAGTTTTAAGAAAGATGTAGAACAAATGCCAAATCCTGGTAGCCATTGATCATTGTCCCCACACACTAATCACTGCACAAAGCTACACATTAAGCTATCATTGTTCAACTACACATCACTCTCACTGCACATTGTAAATCATTGTTCATGAATGAATAATCATCAATTCACAACCATTATCATCATTGTATCAGGTTGCACATGATGTTGAAACCATTTTGCACTGCTATCAAATGATGACACACACAAAGGCACCTCATGTCATCGTTATGACCTACTACTAATGCTCTCAAACTATGCCCCCAAAGAGCTACTAGCATTCGTGTAAACATTGCTTCTCAATTGGTCAAACATTGGTATCCATATTTACGTCAATATGCTTGTGTAACTAAATGATAATGCCTTCAAGACCTGTTTCCCTACAAAGTTACAGTTGTGTCACTTGTACACTCTCTCTAGGTCATTACTAAAAGACAAATCCTTAGGTCATCACTGTCATAGATGTAAGTACCTCAATATATAGATCAAGTCAAAGTCAAGGTGTCAACTCACTTTTAATATCTAGATACTATTATCATGTCACAATAAGGTCAAAGTCAAACATATTATAATGCTCACAAAGTCAATCACTGTTTCACATCACATTCCTAGCTATTTCATCTGAGTCACTGATCACTCTAGCTGTCACATGAATTCTTACAAACAAAAGGCCATGTCTCTATCCAAAGCATTGTTATGGTCAATATATTTATGTCAAATACTTGTGAGGGGTATTTATTAGAGGAATATCAAGTCTGCACATACACAAGAGTTTATTTCACATGTTCATATATACACTTCAAAGAATTACTTTACTCCACAGTCACATTGTCTTACAAAGTAACAATGTCAAGTCAATTTTTGTCTCAACTAAAAATTGTTAACTTACTATCAAATCACAGTCATAATAGTTTTATCGGTAAAGCCAATTATATGTCATGGACAATAACTTCAAACCACTACTTTAGAGTCCTTATGATGTTGCTTGTAAGATAGTATTCAAAATTAAAACTACTGTAATGATGAGATAGTGAGAACCTTAAGAATTGCAACCTAAAAAGCTCTAATAAATACTTGGTAATGGTTCCTAAGTCTACAAAAAAACGACACAGCTTGGAAACTTGAGATATCACTAATTTTTATTATTATAAGGTCACATTAGGTAAGTGTTACGACATGATGATTATTTGTCATTGTAGAGAGGTTTGTTAATAGGATGCACACGATATTGTTGGATCAATAAATCAAATTGAAGTTGTCATCACAAAAACTTAGAAATCAATCATTGGTTTAGTGCATATGATCCTACCAAGGTTGTGAAGTCAATGATTAGCTTAGTACATTTTGTTCTTAAATTTTTTTATTGATACAATGAGATTACTGCCACTATCTTATGGTTAGAATCAACATTATATATTGACATATGTAGGTGAAAAAAAAAACCTTTCACTTCCCTAACCAGGGTTAAAATGGTACTAGAACAGTCCCAAGAAGTAACAAACCTAAGGCAGTCCTTAAAGACTAGACATAATGAAAATCTTAAACAAACCTTAACAAATTTTAGAAAAACGTTACACCAAGTCTTAAAGTCATTGAAAAATATGTTTATCTATATATCAATTCACTAGGTCAAGTCATATGTTACATTATGTTAGGCCCAAAGATTAAATTCTTTTAATCAGATCCCAATCCCAATTCAAAAAAAAATTATAATGTCCCTCTCCTCGAATTTGTAGTCCACTTTAGGAGTTGAGATTATAACACAGGCATATACCTACAAATATATAAAGGAACCCATGCGGATCCTTCCAAGGAAGATAAGCGAATTACTTGAGAAATAAATATGAATAAGACTTAACTTAGATTCTTAATGTTTTCCTCAGGGTCGAGTAGAAATTATGGAAAATCTCATCCAAAAGACATGTCAAAAGAAATCCTGTAACTTTGTCAAGTTGCTATGTAAGAACAAATCTTCTAACTCTATCAAGTTTCTTTGTTGGATTCCTTAGGAGTTTGAAAAATTTCAGAGAGGTATTCACATAAGATCATAGATTAAAAATGTTACGTCTTGAGGGTAGATTTAGTTTCTTTTCTAGGGCATTTATTAGGATAGCAGGGGCTTCAAAGAATAGTTCTTGGAGGGCTTTTAGAAGTCTAAATACTCTTGAATTTCTTACTAGTGACCGTCATGGCTTATTGCTTCAAATTTTAAATTTTGAAACTTTTCACTAATAGTCCGTTTGCCCTATTTGTCATAAAGTATATTATTTTAATATTAGATGTGGAATCTTAGAATAATATCCTTATGTATATGTTTTGAATGATGGGTTGGGTAAGATTTCCTAGAAGGTTATCATTGGAGAATTTGTAAACTCTTTTAATTATTTATTATTCAAATAATCATAGCCTATTAATTATATTGAACCTTACTTTTCCTTTGGTGTAAGTTCTTAGGCTTTTTAATATGATGTGGGAGTTTTAATTAGGGTAGATAGGGACTTTACTAATTGGACATTGGAGGTTGTCTTAGAAGCCTTTAAAATTATTAATTATTGTAACTTTTCATTTATATGTCAACTTGGACCCTAAGCAAGCCCATTTGCCTTTATAATTAGTAATTAAGTTAGTCAAGGGTTGACTCTACAAAGTATGATGGAGTATCCTTAGTTTTCTATAAGAAATAATGAGAAACCTTCTTGTCTGAGTTTTGATACCTTCAAACACTAAAATTATGCCATGTCACATTTGTATGGGGTTTTATCCCATCAATGGGGTTCCTAACTTCAAATGGGAATATCTCTTAGACCAGGAAAAACCATGTAGCATACCACATACCACTGGAAATATCTCGACGAGGAGAATCTAATGACGTGGATTTCCAAGTCAAACTCAATGATTTGTCTCTTTAAATGCTATCAAAAATCTTGAGGTATGTGCTTAGCTTAACGAAACCAAACCCTAGAACTTGGGTTTTCAACCTTCTAACAGTATAATTTCCATCTTGATGTGATCCAACAATTACTAAGAAGCGTTCATTAACTATTTGAGATCAATGACTAGTGTTTTTGGTCAAAGTAAAATTTAGTCAACTCCATGGGTTGGCATAAATGACAACACCATCCAAAAATATCCCCCTTTGTCATTTATGGAAACACACGTACTCCTACTACAAGTACAACTCCCCCTGACATCATGATTTATCTCCTTAGGTTTTTCTCTCCCCCTTTGACATCAATGGAAAAGGGTGACCGTTAGGTCCCTATAATATTAGTGATTCCCCCATTACTATTGTCATTGTAGCCCTTGTTTTTATTGTTGTGCCCCTATTGTCTCCACATTGTTATTATTGTGCCCACAAAAGCCCATTATTTTTATTTTTGTGCCCTTATATTATTATTGTTAGGTCGACCTTGATTATATTGTGACCCATTAGACTCCTATATATATAAAGGAGGTTTGGTCATTTGTATCGATCCAAGAATTGTTCATTTGTGTAATGTACAGGATGTTCCCCATCTAAGAGGCTGATTTCTAAGTCGTTGATCTATCTTTTCTATCTTTTTGTGAGATGGTTTCATAACATTTGGTATCAGAGCTTTGGATTCTAGGGTTTCGATGCTCCAAACAGGTCATCGTGGAATGTTCGCTATAACATTTGTTCTGCAGTTTTTCAAAAGAAAAACAAAAACCCCATTTGAGCCGAAATCTCTCTGAACCTCGAGTCTCAATTTTAGATCTTTTCTTGTTATATTTTTGGAGATATGATCCAAGGAAGTAGGGTTTTTTCAGTACACCGAATTATATCTCAAACAAGTGACCTAGGGAAAATCATCATAACTTTGTTTCTGAGCATCGAATTCAAATTTCGTAAGGAGTTATAGAAGGCGGATAGCATGTAGTTTTATGTGTATCAGTTTCAGGTGCTTAGGTCGAAACAGTGACACGTGGCACTTCATACAAGTGCACTCTAATAAACTAGGCTATAATCCTGTCATCGTGGGAGATTTGGCATAACTCTTCCTTGGAGAATCCAATATTGATCAAACTTGCGGGGTTGTAAAGAGGACTCAAAGGGCTACTATAAGAAGCAATTTCAAAACTTGGAGATCCGAAATTACAGATATACATCAGATTCAATATCGAGCTCCTACAAAGTGAAAAAAGGTGTGTAGTTTTTAAAATTTTTGCATAAGTTTGGTTTGAAAAATTAGTTTGAATGAATTCAAAGGGCATAGTGAAGCATTATTATCATTAATTGATGCCCCGAAGAAAGAAAATTGAAACACCTAGGAAGCAACTTGAAAGCTCTAGCATGACTCATGAAGAAGAGGAAGAAATGCAACATGATATATCAAAATTACAAGACCAAGTACAACCAAATTCACTCTCACAAAAAGTAACAGAAGCTAAAATGGATGGTTTAAAGAAAGACATAGAAGCTAAGATGTCTGGCATGCAAGCTAATATGGGCGGTTTAAAAAAGGGCATGGAAGCTAAGATGGATGGTTTAAATAAAGGCGTAGAAGTTAAGATGAATGATGTGGAAGATAAGATGGAAGGCGTGGAAGCTAAGATGGAAATTTGAAGACAAATTTGACAAAGTTTCTACAAGAAATGGTTACTAATGGCGAAAGGGTAGTAAAGGAAACTCATGATGAGAACAAAATAAATGTTAATCATGATTTCATAGACTCTAACGTTGGATAAAAGACCCACCATGTTCCAAATATCGATATGAGGAAGTTTGATGGCAAGGATCCCGTAACATGGATACTACAGATGGAGCAGTATTTCGATATCCATAATGTGCAAAACACACAAAAGGTACGCATTGCAACTTTATATTTGGAACCAAATCAGTTTATATGGTATCGATGGCTTTGCTCTCATAAAGAAATTGTCACTTGGGAAATTTTTACCGATGAAATGATAACACATTATGAGGATACAAAAAGAAACACTTTTTTTAGCCAATTCATAAATCTCAAACAAAAGGGTTCAATGATGGAGCACATTGAGGACTTCCAAAAATTGAATGTAAGGGTAAGAGATATTCTAGAGGAGCATAGGATTGATGTGTTCATAGGGACTTTAAAGGATAACATCCAACATGAGGTTCGCCTTTGGGAACCTGATTCATTGGAGAAGGCATTTAGGTTGGGAAGAAAAATGGAAAGCAAAATTATGGCGAGAAGGAAGCCAACCACTCACAATTATAAAGATGGTGTTAGAAAATTATATATTACAGAGCAATGGAACACATAAAATATTGCAGAAATATAAACACAGAGAACACATAAAACAAGAGAGACACAAATATACGTGGTTCACCCAGTTTGGGCTACATCCACGGAGAAATAGCTAGTCTTTATTTTATTATCTTATCGAGCAAACTGAAGAGATACAACCTACAGCAGATCCGCTGTAACACCCTCTTCACTCTCAATCTCCCTCTCTTCCTCACCCAGAATTCAGATATACATAGACGCAATACAATTCCCTCATATATAGTGAGGGGTTTCCTTCTAGGGAAAAAAACCCTAAATTAAACATAACTTCTACCGTCAGATCTCAACCTAATGAACGGCCCTAGACCCCCCTACAGCGAATATTTTACGGGCGGCGTTGCTGCCCCATTTCAAAATGGGGTCCAATGTGGCGATACCTTTGAATACAGAAGATAATCAGGCTCCACACCCAACAGATGGAAGTGTTGTTGCCCCTAGCCTTCCACAACCTACAAGGTTGACACCACAACAATTGGAAGAAAAAAGAGAAAAAGGGATTTGTTACAGTTGTGATAACAAATACACTAAAGGTCATAAGTGTGCTGAGAAGAAATTATTTTACATAGATTGTGAAGAGGAGGAAGAAAAGTAACAAGAAAAGTCAAAAGAAGAGGATATACACTAGGAACAAAACCTAAAGAAAGAAGAAATGAATCCATTATCCGACCATATCTTGTAATGCATTGGCTGGAATTTCCACTCCTCAAACTATTAAGATAGAAGGGCATATCAAGAAGAAAAAGGTAATAATATTGATTGATTCGGGAAACACCCATAGTTTTATTCATTGTAAGATAGCCAAGGAATTGAATTGCTTCCTATATCCAACACCAGAGTGTCAAGTGATGGCTGCAAGTGGAGGAACCATAAATTTCTCTGGAAAGTGCCATAATATCAAGCTATCCATGGGAGAATATGTATTGAATAGCCCAATGCTTTCCATTCCAATGGGTGGTGTTGATGTTGTACTAGGAGTCTAATGGCTACAATCCTTGGGTACAATAGCTTTTAATTTTCAAGAACTTTTCATGAAATTTTCTTCAGAAGGAAAGGAAGTTGAATTAAGGGGTATTACAGGGAAACCAAGAAATATAATCAACTCTAACAGAATGAAAAAGATTCTAAAGAAAGAACAACAAGGCATAATTGCACAATTATGTTCACTAGAGGTTCCCACATCGAAATCATCTATTTCTCCATATCTCCAAAAAGTCTTGGACAATCATTCCAAGGTATTTGAGAATCCCAAAGGCCTCCCACCTATTCATGATCATGATCATTCTATTCATTTGATTCCAGGAAGTGCTCCTCCAAACATCAGGCCTTACAGATATCCCTATGCCCAAAAGAGTGAAATTGAACGTATGGTTGTAGAAATGCTAGAGGCGGGTATAATTCAACCTAGTCAATGTTCTTTCTCTGCTCCAATAGTATTCGTGCACAAGAAGGATGGATCATGGCGCATGTGTCTAGATTATAGGAAGCTCAACAAGCTCACTATTAAAGATAAATTTCCCCTTCCTGTCTTTGATGAATTATTGGATGAATTGCATGGATCAATTTACTTCACCAAGTTGGATCTTTATTCAGAATATCATCAAATCAGAATGAAGACTAAAGACATTCTGAAAACAACATTTAGAACTCATGAGGGTCATTACGAATTTTTGGTCATGCTTTTTTCCCTTACCAATGCACCTTCTACCTTTCAAGGTTTGATGAATTCCATTTTCAAACCCTTCCTTAGAAAATTTGTGTTAGTATTTTTTGACAATATACTAATCTACAACAAGTCTTGGAAGGATCATGTTCAACATGTTAATAGGGTGCTCAAACTATTATAGGAGAAAAAATTATATGCAAAAAGCTCCAAATGTTTCTTTGGAGTACAAGAAGTTGAATATCTGGGTCATATTGTATCTCATGAAGTTGTTAAGGTAGACCCTAGAAAAATTAAAACCATCAAGGAATGGAAAATCCCCACATCCATAAACCATCTGCGAGGATTTCTCGGGTTGACGGGGTATTATTACAAGTTTGCTAAGAATTATGGGAGAATAACAACACCTCTAACAACTTTATTGAAGAAAGATGCATTTTCATGTACTCCAGAAGCAACGAAGGCCTTTGAACATCTCAAAGAGGCAATGTGCCAAGCACCGGTCTTAGCTACACCGGACTTCATAAAAACATTTATTGTGGAATGTGATGCCTCAGGAAATGGAATTGGTGTTGTTTTAATGCAAGAAGAAAGACCCATTGCTTTGGAAAGTCATCCAATCAAAGGAAAGTATTTACATAAAGCTATTTATGAGAAGGGAATGTTGGCAATACTACATGCACTTAAGAAATGGTGACCCTACCTAATGGGAAGACACTTCAAGGTAAAAATGGATCATGATAGTCTTAAATACTTTTTAGAAAAAATATTATCTTTAGAAGAGCAGCAAAAATGGGTCACAAAGATGTTGGGTTATGACCTTGAAATCATCTACAAAAAAGGGAAGAAAAATTTTGTGGCAGATGTACTCTCAAGAACGGATGAGAATATGGAAGCTTTTCTTTGCGCCATTTCTATTATCCAACTAGATTGGATAAATGAAGCAAGGGATGAATGGAAGAATGACGAAGAAGTGTGGGCACTCATTCAAATGATACAACAAGATCCTATTACATCTGATACTTTTAGCTGGAAAAATGATTCGTTATGGTACAAAGATCAGTTATACCTGTGTAAGAATTCCCAACTCAAACAAAATATTCTTAGGGAATTGCACACCTCTCCCTTAGGAGGGCACTTAGGATTTCTAAAAATTTACCACAAGGTTAAGAAGGAATTTTTTGCGATGATCTTAAATCGGATATTCAAACGTTTGTGGTGGAATGTTTGGTTTGCCAACAAAATAAAGTTGAAACAATTAAGACCCTAGGTCTATTACAACCTTTATCCATTCCAAGCCAACGATGGGAGGGTGTTTCAATGGATTTTATCACAGGTTTACCCAAGTTTGAAGGAAAGAGTGTCATCATGGTGGTAGTTGAAAAACTTACCAAGTATGCACACTTTTGTGTATTATCTCATCCATTTAAAGTGAGTACAGTTTCTACTGCATTTATGGAAACAATTGAAAAGCTACATGGAAACCCAAATATTATTGTAAGCGACAGAGGACCCATTTTCACTAGAAATTTTTGGACATAATTATTTTCTTGTCTTGGTACTCAGTTAGCTCATATCTCATCTTATCATCCTCAATTTGATGGGCGAACTGAGATAGTAAACAAATGCTTGGAAGGATATCTTTGTTGCTTTGTATCTGGTAAATGGACACAATGGGTCAAATGGTTTCCTCTAGCTAAATGGTGGTATAACACTTCCTTCTATACTGCAACAAAAATGACCCCATTTATGGAACTTTATGGATATCATCCACCATCCATCACATCATATTTAAGAGAAAATTCTAAGGTTCAAGCAATGGAAGATCACATCGAGCATCAAAAACAAGTTCTCTAACTCTTAAAGGATAAAGTCACTTTGGCAGAGAATAGAAGGAAACAACAGGGAGATCAACATCGCAGTGAAATAAGTTTTGATGTAGGTGATTGTGTATTCCTATGGCTACAACCATATAAACAAATGTCCCTCAAGAAAGCTAAGAAGGATAATAAATTATCAGCAAAGTATTATGGTTCGTAGAAGGTGTTGTAAAATATAGGTACTATGGAATACAAATTGGAGCTTCCTGCATCTTCCTGAGTGTAGCTAGTTTTCTATGTTTCATGCTTAAAGAAGGTTATAGGTGACAAGCTCCAAGTTCAAACAATATTTCTAGAACTTGATGAGGAAGGAAAAGTCATATTGGAACCTGAAGCAATCACAGAAACAAGAACTCGATAGCTACGAAATTGATCAATTTTAGAGTATCTCATCAAGTGGAAGAACTTACCTGCTAAAGATTCCACATGGGAGGATGAGAATTTGATACAGAAGCATCCACAACTACTCAAGCACTGAGGACAACACTTTTTTGAAGGAGAGGGGCATGTTAGGTCCCTATAATACTAGTGATTCCCCCATTACTATTGTCATTGCATCCCTTATTGTTATTGTTGTGCCCTTATTGTCCCCATATTGTTATTATTGTGCCCCATAGAAGCCCACTATTGTTATTTTTGTGCCCTTATATTATTATTGTTAGGTCAGCTTTGGTTATATTGTGACCCTTTAGACTCCTATATATATATATATATATATATATATATCTATATATATATATATATATATATATATATATATAGGAGGTTTTTTCATTTGTATCATCCAAGAATTGGTCATTTGTGTAATGTAAAGGAGGTTTCCCCCTCGAAGAGGCTGATTTCTAAGTCTTTGATCTATCTGTTCTATATTTTTGTGACCTGGTTTCATAATAGTGACTCCACCCCATAATTTTCCTGCTTGTAATAATTTTTCAATGAAGATCCTTATGGACATGTAATCTACATACGCTCCCCTTGAAGAGAAGCTTTTCTTTGACACTAGCAATCCTTGTGGACCTGTAATCCTTTAACTATTCTACTCCCCTTGAACCTGTTATGAAACGTCCATCTTGTTCAAATTATATGTCTATAAATTGTAGACTTGTGTCATATAATACTACATAGACACCCCCTCTACAAAATTCAAGGAGTTAATGAGCCAAATTGTTCAAAATATTGATTCGCATAACAAGTCTTGTTGACTCGATTCCTCACAACCTATTATGAATCTTGAAGCCATAACTGTTGGGAATTTATTGTCTTTCTACACTTATTGCTGATCCTATACCTATTCTTCCTATATTTTTTCACCATGTACCTATTTCCTCTTATAAACCTTCTTATTATCATCATTAATATTCATGATTGATTCCATTTTGTTCATGTAGTGACGAGCTATGTGTCCATAATTGTGACAATATTAACATTCCATATCTAGATGGTACCTGCATTCTTGAGCTATGTGTTGATGATTATGACACTTAAAACATTCAATGTCATCCATAGAAGATGCCATTTGGTATTTGTCTCGAGAACTTACAAACATGCTTCTAGGGTTTTGAAAATAATAGTTGTACCTGCCAAAAACTTCATAATCCCTAGCCATGTGTCCATAGTTAGCACATAAAAAGAAATAACCATTAAATAAATATGTGTATCTGAATGGTTCATTTAAATGCAATGGTTCTTGATAGTTGTACCTGTCAACAACTTTACAATCCCTGGCCATATGTCCATAGTTAGTACACAAAAAACAATAACCATTAAATAAACAAACATACCTAGAAGAATTTTCATTCTTCTTTAGAGATAGTATTGTAGTCTATTGTTGTTCTTTGTTCTTAACTATTTTGGTCTTGTTCTTTGGAGTTGCAAAATTCATCTTTGGCTTTTCATTTTGATCAGCCTCCTTCTTAGAATCATCCTTCGAAGATGTGGAGCTTGTACCTTCATCAACTAGAGATTTACTGGTTTTAATTTCCTTGATTTTTGCTTCTTCATTTATATTATCTTCTAAGTTTTCTTTTTGTGATCCCTTGAGTTTTTTGATCTCATCACTAGTTGCATAAATTTCTCCTTGTTTTTGAGCAAGGCATCCCTGAAATCTGTCCTTCTACAATTTCCTTCTTTCTTTTGCTTCTTAAACTTGTAGCTTTATAAGAGAGGCCTTTTGAACTTCTCTGTTGAGTACCTATATATGTTCATTTTTCTTCTCAATATCAATCCCGAGCCTTCTTAGTTCAATTGAAGAGGTTTCCAATTATTTTTGTTTCTTGTTGATTGTGGATATGTATCTTTGATCACATTCCTTCCTTTCAATTTCTACTTCTTGCATCTGTTGTTTGAGCCCACTAATCTATGAAAATGTTATGGTGAGTTCTCATTGCTTTTTTTGTGTGTCTCTATATTCTTGACTTCTTCCAATTGAGTTCTAAGACTGCTAATCATCTCTTCAGACTCTTCATTTTCTTTGATCAGTTCTTTTGTTGTCTTCAATTCTACTTCCAAAAGTCTTTTCTTTTCCTTTTGACTTTTGTGTTCCTTTATCACCTTTATCACTTGAATTTGAAACTCTATCTTACTCATTTCTCTAATTTCTTATTCATAATCATAAGGATCCAGTTTTTCAATAACATCTTGACCTGATTTATTTGTTGAATAGAGATTATGATTCTTTTTCCAAATATCTTTAATTTTTCAACATTGACCAACTTTTGTTTTCACAAAATTTGGAAAAAGATTCAAAATTACATTCATGGCCTTGGAACTGTACCTTTTAGTTTCTTTGGTAGATGTGTCTCTAGAAACAATTGATTCTCATACAACATGTTCCTACAAATGTACTTCCATATTGGATTCCCATATCCAGTAATTATCTGCATTAAAATCAGGGGTAGGTACACAATACTCACATTATTCAGATTTTGTTGTACATGTACCTTCGTTTGAAATTATTGCAGCCTTCTTCTTTCACTTTCCCATCTCTATGCTCTTAAAAAATCCATCCAATGGTTAAGTGATCAGAAATGATCATATGTTAAAAATGAAGTAGAATTGATTATGCCAATAGTGAAATGAATGTTAACTTAAAGTGTTGAAACCGTGAGAACTGCTTGAGAAGAAAGACTTTACAACAGATGATAAACATAAGAAATATTCAAACAGAAGTGAAAACAAAAAATACACAGCGATAGCAGACAACATGATTGATTATGGAGTTCGTCCCTGATGGACTACATCTCTAGGTCTGCTTTCAAGATGGGTGATCACTTTATTAGGATTGATTCTGAGAAGGTCGATTACACAGAAAATTGACCAAATTGGATGTGCACATAAACACTTCCAGTCACTATCATCAGAAAGCTTTCTGAACCAGCTTTCCAATGCCTTTCATGGTTCCCAATTCTGACTCTGGATGCCCCTGTTACATTGAAAACAAAACAGCCTATATCCTCAAGAACCTACATACAAAACTCAAAACCACTCTAATGTCCTCTTCATGAAAAAAACTGCCTTTATACCCCTCCAGATGCATTCAAACTCCCTCTTGCAGAGTTTAGGGATGAATTAGCTGAAATTAGGGTCTTTGGGTCTCGATATTATCATGGTAAAACACCTAAGGGTTAGGTTCCATGGTCATCGAATTAGTTTAACCCAAGAATACCTTCCAAAAACCCAAAAATAACTTTGGTTACACATAAACTGCAGGCGGTCAACAAATGGTGCAGAAACATCTTAAATGTTTCATGTGAATAGGACTACCATGCCACCTAGCCATTATCTCCGGCGGTTTCAGCGCGGACACCTGGCGGACAACTATCTACGGTTTTCCTTGTTTACATGTCAACTGAAACCCTATGGTTCTGACCATTAATCTAACCGTAACTCCTGACGGTTAACATTACATCTGGTCACATGTGTTTTAACCCTGAACGGTTATCAATCTCTACTGCAGGAAACTGTTTTATATAACCTTCGTAGCTTACCCTTTGATCACATAGCACGTGGTTATGTGATTTCTCCACGTGGTTAGCTCGGACATTTCTGCTACGGTCTCCATAGCCATGTTCACATGTGCATGACTGTTGTCGTGGTAACGATGTGGTCTTCTGCACGATTTAGGAACTGATATTTTATTTGTAATGTTTTGTAGTGTATTACAAAGGGTCTGAGGGTTATTAGAATTAGGGTTATGCATTTTAATGCATGACTTAGGAATAAGGTTATGGTTTAGATGTATTTTAATGCATGGATTTGGGTTTTAGATGTAGATTAGGGTTTTAGGTCTTAGGTTAGGGTTTGTCATTAACATCGTTTTGTTATAAAATAATCATTTACAACAAATTGTCACAAAGTGACATTTACAACTAACATCATATGATGAAAAAACCCGTCGACAACCAAATATTGGTGGAACTGACGACAACCAACATGTCGAAACCCAAATCCTGCGAGGCAGATGACAAACCCATGTCGACAACCAAATCCTGGCAGAACTGACGACAATCACATGTTGACAACTAGGTATCAAACTATATCACTATGAAAACCATATACATTACTAGACAACCTAAACCATAAACATCACTGTCGAAGCTGATGACACTGGACATTGAATGTTGACAACAAAACTGAACCTCTGCAACTGATCTGACAAGATCCTCCTGGATCAATCCTCTCCACTTGAAATCTTTTGGACCACAAACGTTTTGACTAGACAGATAGTAAATGAGGGTAGAGTTCCCTCACTCTCCACCTTGTCCTGATGATGTACCAATACATTCGATCAACCACCTAAAAGTGATGACCCTGATGATGTTGATCATGGCACATTTTGAATCAGTGATCTGTTCCATCCATATGCAGTATACACAACTTGCAAAGATGGTCAAACAACCTGTTATGCACATAGAAATTGATTACTTTGCATGAAGTACCATGAATTAATGATTCATACATATATTTGAAAATAGTCTCTACAGAATATTGTTCAATACTTTTGACATGTATTAACAATCTATATTGCAGAATGATAGAGACAATCAAATATATTCTTGACATCAAACTAGCTATTTAACTTGATATACTTTCCTACTGCCTGATTACTAAGTGAACTTGCTGCAATAAACCCATCAAACTGTAAGGTGACATCTACTGCAACTTAGTTTGTGTTTGAAAGTATTGAAATGGTTGTTGATTTGTTTGAATCACTGTTTCTTCATTTATTAAATGATGTTTCCATTGATTATCACTTTCCCCTAATGCATAAGTTTCCGTTAGATGTATTGGATACTTTGACACTGCTTTAGAAAAGGTTTTGATATGTAAACAAATACATTTCCTCTCCACTTGAAAAGAGGCTTCCAAACTGTTTGAAACATGAAATCCTAACACAATACAAGAGAAATTTAACACTAATTTCCCCAATACTGACCTGCATCCCTGTAACTTATAACTTCCAAACTTGGACTGAATTGATTCATTCTGACATTAGTAAGAGGAGCTTTAGGCATCAATTGTAATTCATGTTGTATTCCCTACTTATGAGTAAGATGTTTGGTTTTAAATAGAACTGGAAAAGTTTCTACCTCTTTGATCAAACTATCTTTAAGCTGAGACTCATAACTTGAACAAACATCATGTTGATTCTTATGTTGTTCCTTTACACACATGATTACAAATCTCTTATTTGAACTTATTAATTGCTTCATTTGATTAGAAACAACTAAACTCAAGTGATTTTTATTTTGATGTGCCCTGAAAATAAATTCAACCCCATCTTTCTTAAGGTTACATTTATGCTCTCTCCTGTAAAATACTGCATCACGATCATAAAGATAAGGACTTCGTAAGACAACTCCACATATGTCTACTGGAACCACATCTAATTCCACTTCATCAATGAAATTAGTTGTAATACCAAATCTTAATCGACACTGTGTTGTGACTTTTATTTGAGTTAATTTATTTAGTCATCCTAATGGGTAAGGTCTTGGATGATTCCATGTCTCCAAACCCAAGTTCTTAACTAAATATTCAGATATTAAATTGGCATATGAACCACTATCAAACATTGTATCTATTTTTGTGTGCTTAGAAGTCATCCTTATGTTAAATAAGTCAACTCTTTTATCCTCATCCGAAGGATTTATGTTTGATGACGATGCAATAGTATTCTAACTTCAACCAGTGTGAGAAGTTTTACTTGTCGAAACTATGGCATTTATCCTCCTTTCATCACTTGAATCAGAACCTATATCTTGTTGTACTGCCACAATTGCTTTCTTTTCATCCTTCTCTTTAAGGAACTTTTTGGGCTTAAGTTCTGGATGAAGTTTCCAACACTTAGATTCATCATGACCGATTCTCTGGCAATGGGAATAAGTAGGTCTTTCCTTCTGAGCTATTGTTGATTTCTTTCTCTTTGAATTGTTCTTCCCTTTACTGTCATTGGAATCCTTGATTTCCAACTCTTTGGATGATTGTGGTGAAAACTTGAATGGTCTGCCACCTGATTCAATATGTATGGCTTGAACACACACTTCATCAAAATCATCAGGATTAAACATCAATAATGTATGCTGCAAATATGAATGTAAACTGCTGATGTATTTTAATAAAGTTTCACGTGTATCTAATGAAATACCAAGCACCAATGCTTTCTTTCTAAACTCCTGAGTAAAATCTTGAACACTCTACCCTTTACCTTGCCTCAAATGCTGCCAATCAATAACAACTTGCTGCATGTATCCTAAAGGATAGAATTGTTTCCTAAGAGCTTTTAAAAACTTAGACCATGAAGAGATGACTTTACCTTTCCGCTTTACATCTATCTAAGTTTTACTTTCCCACCAGATTAAAGTTGTTCCCCCCATTCTAAGTGTAGCTAACTGAATTTTCGTTTTATCATCAAAAATTTTCTGAATATGACAATACACTTCTAACTACTTAATCCAGTTATCTAGCTTTTCAGGATTCATTTCACCATCATAAATAGGTAACTCAAATTTTACATCAAGTTTCAAAAGAGATTTTTTCTTAGGTTTCTTTTCTATTTCAGATTCTGCACTGGAAGAAGAAGAAGAAGAATATGATGATGGAGATGATGGAGGTGAAGGTGGTTTATCAACCTTGCCTTTACCTTTTTCCTTCTTTGATGTCTTTGAAGAAGAAGTTGCATCTCTCTCCTTCTTATCTTCGTAGAGTTCTGCCAACATCTACTGCATAGTCAAGAATGCTTGCTGAAATTGTTCATTGCTTATCTTAGTTTCTCACATTTCACCTGCATCAGATCCTGTCATGGTCGACTTATGAATGACTCTTCTCTTTCCAATATCTGGATCAATATCCTCGAGGATTCCTTCTCCACGCTGCGACTTTGACCTTGTTAACATTCACTAACAAATTCTACAAATGCAACTTTCTAAGCTACCAAATTATATGATCTGAAATGATCATATGTTAAAACTGAAGTAGAATTGATTATTCCAATAGTGAAATGAATGTTAACTTAAAGCACTAAAACCGTGAGAACTGCTTGAGAAGAAAGAATTTACGACATATGATAA
The DNA here is from genome assembly GCA_031772625.1 of Pinus tabuliformis. Classification (NCBI taxonomy): domain Eukaryota; kingdom Viridiplantae; phylum Streptophyta; class Pinopsida; order Pinales; family Pinaceae; genus Pinus; species Pinus tabuliformis. The sequence continues at coordinate 1,005,290,997 of CM062811.1, forward strand.
ACATAAGCAAGATGCAAACAGAAGTGAAAATAACAAATACACAGTGATACCAGACAACAAGATTGATTACGGAGTTTGTTCCTGATGGACTATGTCTCCAGGTCCGCTTTCAAGATGGGTGACTGCTTTGTTAGGATTGAATCCGAGAAGGTCGATTACACAGAAAATTGAACGAACTGAATGTGCATGTAGGCCCTTCTAGTCGCCTTCATCAGAAAGCTCTCTGAACCATATTTCCAATGCCTATCACGGTTCCCAATTCTAACTTTGAATGCTCCTATTACACTGAAAACAAAACAACCTATATCCTCCAGAACCTGCATACAAAACTCAAAACCACTCTAATGTCCTCTTCATGAACAAAACTGCCTTTATACCCCTCCAGATGCATATGAACTCCCTCTTGCAGATTTTAGGGATGAAATAGCTGAAATTAGGGTTTTTGGGTCTCAGTCTTATCAGGGTTGAACACCTAAGGGTTAAGTTCCATGGTCATCGAATTAGTTTAACCCAAGAATACCTTCCAAAACCCCAAAAGTAACTTTGGTTACACTTAAATTATAGGCGGTCAGCAAATGGCATAGAAACAACTTAACTATTCCATGTGAACAGGACTACCGTGCCACCTAGCCTTTATCTCCGGTGGTTCCAACGCTAACACTTGGCGGATAACTGTTTGCGGTTTTCCCTGTTCACATGTCAACTAAAACCCTATGACTCCGACAGTTAATCTAATCATAACTCCCGATGGTTAACATTGCATCTGGTCACATGTGTTATAACCCCCGATGGTTATCAATCTCTGTTGTGGGAAACTGTTTTATATAACCTTCGTGGCTTCCCCTTTGATTACATAGCACACGTTATGTGATTTCTTCACACGGTTAGCTCGACATTTCTACTGCGGCCTCCATAACCCTATTCACATGTCCATGACCGTTGTCACAGTTCTGATGCAGTCTTCTCCGTGGTTTAGGAACTGATATTTAAATTGTAATGTTTTGTATTGTATTACAAAGGGTCCGAGGGTTATTAGAATTATGGTTATGCATTTTAATGCATGGCTTAGGAATAAGGTTAGGGTCTAGATGTATTTTAAGGCATGAATTTGGATTTTTAGATGTAGATTAGGGTTTTAGGTCTTAGCTTAGGGTTTGTCATTAACATCATTTTGTTATAAAATAACCGTTTACAACATATTGTCACAAAGTGACATTTGTGACTAACATCAAATGAGAAAAAAACCCATTGACAACCAAATCTTCGTGGAATTGACGACAACCAACATGTCGACACCCAAATCCTGTGAGGCAAATGAAAAATCCATGTCGATGACCATATCCTGGCGGAATTGATGACAAACACATGTCGACAACTAGGTATCAAATCATATCACCATGAAAACTATATACATTACCGGCCAACCTGAACCATAAACATCACTGTCGAAGATGACGACACTAGACACTAAATGCTGACGACGAAACTGAACCTGTGCAACTCATCTGACAAGATCCTCTTGGATCATTAAGATTCAACTAAAGGAACCAAGATATGATACCAATTGTTGAAAATACTAAGGGGGGAGGATGAATCAATATTCCTTAGCAATTAACACATTTTAATTTTTTTTTTTTTCAGAGCATTATTTTATCTTTAGTTATTATTATTGTTCTTCTTCAGATGATCATAAACAATAATCAACATGAGACAACACCATAAAACAATGAAAGAATATAAAACAGAAGACACAATGATTTTTGGTGGAAAAACCCCTTTGGGTCAAAACCCACCAAACGCTTCTCTAGTAATTGTCTTCTTCTCTCTTTAAAATAAATATTAATTACATCAAGATTTCAGCTACAACTGAGGGATTCATCAACCCCCTAATTCACAGGCCATATCTTGCAGGATGCTATTAAACCCTAATATCTTGCTTGTTATGCTCTTGAAGTGCGATAAATTCCAGAAAACCAGAAATGCGACGGAATATAACCCAGAACATAGAATAAAATGAGAAAAACACAAGTGTTTTATTATTTAGAAATAGATTCAATGTTCACTTGCCTCTTCTAGGGGGCATCCTCCAACAAAGCAGAGCTCGATTACAAATAAGACTCGATGATCTTTCCCTTTCTAACTATGACTATTTATAGCTAAATGACCTCCAACAACCTAACTACTAGTAGTCCTTTGCATAACATGGGTTAACCACTTTATTTATTAACTATGGCCCGTTTGCAACTAACTATGGTCCCTTTCTTAAATGTGGATCAATCACTTACAATTATTAATACGGGCTTTATTGACTCTCTAACTAACTATGACTATGAGTTGGCCCACTGGGCTTATTACATAAATAAAGGGGTTAGGGTTGGACCCTAATATGCCCTTCCCTATCAAAAGCATCTTTGTCCTCAAGACTGAAGCTATGGGAACTGCTGAAGAATAGTGGTTGGTTCCTAGGTCTCATCTTCCAGAAAGATGTCTTTCCACTTGATAAGGACTTCCTTGATCATGCGACCACAAATATGTATTTCATGGGTATCGAGGGCCTGTTCTGGTTGGAGCCAGAGTTAGCCTTCCTCATCCAATTCGAGTAGACTATTTTTAATTCTACAATTGTTCCCCACCACTTTCTTGAGGCATGATACATGGAAGACTAGATGGATTTTTGAAGTTGGTGGCAAGGCTAGTTTGTAGGTGACTAATCCAATATGTTGAAGTATCTGATAAGGTTCGTAGAATTTTTGTGCTCATTTTTGGTAGCCCTTTTCTTTGAGAGATGTTTTCTTATATGGCTGTAGTCATAAGAATACCTAATCCCCTTCTTGAAATGTGTGGTCGGAATGATCTTGGTCTGCCTATTGCTTCATTCGATTTTGAGCTTGATATAGATTATCTTTTAGATGAGCTATCATGGCGGCATAGTTCTATAGCAGTTGATCAACTGCCTGCACCTTAGAACATCCAAGGATATAATAAAGAGGTGAAGGTGGGAGTTGGCCATACACTACCTCATATGGAGTCATCTTGGTGGCTTCATGATAGTTAGTATTATACCACCATTTAGCTAAAGGTAGACACTGTACCCATTGATGATGCTTTTGTAAAGTGAAGCACCTTTGTTATATGGAATTTGCATCTATGGATAAACACATTTTCCCTAGGTGGGTAGCTACACCTAGAACAATAGAAAGAAAGTAGTTTAACATTTTCTTATAGTAGATGGATGACATGAAGGAATTTACTTGTAGTCTTTCACTTCCTTAATCCCCTTTGAATCTCTCCTATTGCTCCCACTTGAACTAAACCCGCTCAATTGGTACCTGTATCAAGAGAAACAAAAACAACAAATGATCAAAGCATACATGATCTATCTACTATAATCCAATGGAATCGAAGACATTGAAACACATAATCATCATAGATATGAACAATAATATGAGAAAAGGAATAAACTCTTTATTAATGTAGAAGGAAGAGTATCACCCAATACAGTTCGATCCTGTGCCACTCCTCCAGCTTCAGTCCAACCCTTGCCACATCAAAAGCACACCAATCCAGCAGCATAACATTGCTTGACATGAACTCAATTCTCAAACCAATAGAATTTCCTTACAAACTTCAGATTCTAGCCCCCTAATCACTATGATGAGTGTTCAATTTATAGGAAATGGAGGTGGTTTTGTCATAAATGAGGGTATTGAATGGCCTTCCAAACTTGGAGTTAGTTTCCATGGAGCAAGGGATGAGACGATAGGAGGTTAATTGATCCTTAGAATCCAAATTTGAGCTCATAGGAGGAGATAAGAGATGGGATCCTTCTAGAATGATATAGAATCAAGGAATATTCCCAGAACCCTATGCACATTTCACTCAATCTCACCCATCTCAGGTCAAAGCGGGCCTAAGTACACTATACTGCAGGCCTGAATGGGCCTGCCTACTCTGCAGCACAGTTACCCCTGAACAAGGCTACGCTGGTGTCCCATTGACTGAAATATTCAATGAGATGACTTGTCTAGGGCATGTAACAACTGAATTAGGGTTTGATGAGCCCTAATTGTACTGATTTTAAAGTCGGGAGTGATGTGCCCAAATAGACCTGTAATAGTTTCCCCCTAAAGCATGAAGTCAAAAATGATAATGTCGAGTGATATGCTTTACGATGTGACAAAGGGGATCTGAAGCAGACGGTGACTTGCATCGATTACAATACATAACATCATGATATTTTGAATTTTTTCATGAATTGCTGAGGGAAGGCATACCCATACTCAACATATAAATTTTTCATTACATGTACATAGATAGTCATCTACAGATATAGACCCATGATAGGATGACCATCTTTGTAAAGCCATTGTATATATGATTTAGTACTCTCCTGAAATTGCAGCCCAGATGGATGAAACTAGATCCAGGGTCTTCTACCTCATCCAATCATTCGCTCAAGTACGATTCTAACCATGTGAATATGTGATCATAAGTTGAACATGGGAAGACACCGTTTGATTAGCAGCTAATGATCTAAGCCGTTAACAGATGTGAGAGAGATCAATGATAATGATAATGATTCTCAAGGTACTGCAGTACATTCTGCATGGTGTGAATAAATGTTTTGATGTCGAACAACACACAAAGTATTTCGGTGGAAGGCCAATCATGTCAACCTGTTTCCTGAAGCGAGAAACTTTCCATTGATGTCTGCAAGCCTCAAGGTATTTGAAGGGTGTTTCTAAGTCAACTCCTTGGATAATGTGCTGATGTCGGCAAGAAGCGACTCGTCGCAGGAGGGCCTTGATGTATCCCACATTAACGACACGAAACAAGTCTAATGATTTTGGAGACGGAATGTGGCTGATGACACAAGGTTCAGGAATGGCAGTCATGAAAATGAAGGTTTATGAGTCTTGAAAAGGATGAGTTTTACTGAGTGACTTCTCTTAAACATGTCGGCGACACTGAATGAATTGGCAGCATTGACCCAAAACCATAGTGATGGATGGTGTGATGGACCATAGGTATGATAACCATCAAGCAGATAACCCAACCCAAATAGTCGCAAAGATGAAGTGAAAGTGTCATGTTCAAGAGCGACTTGCTACCATAAATTGATTTACCCATTTTCTCATTTTCCCTAGTCATTGCTGACCAGCACCTCTTTATTTTTTAACAATCTTGAGGAGGATAACATATGCTTGTAGTATAATTCCACCCTTCGGGTGAATCCATCGCTATGTGATGTTTTAACGAGCCTAGAAAAGGTGAAACTCGATCTTGTCATGATGGACAAGTTTGTCATTATTTGATGTTTTAACGAGTTTAACGATAATGAGAACTCAGTCCTTTTCATGTTTGGAGAGTTTGAAAAGAGACAAAAAGAAAACTCCACAAGTTCTTTTTCATAAATTTGTCTCTCAAGTCCGAAAAAGTGTAAAATAATACAAGAGAGAACCTATTGACCATGTTCAATCAACATATTCCTTTTTCGTGAATAATCTTTCTCAATCTGGAAAAGGGTTAAACTTATACTGAGTAGATGTCATTTCCAATCCGTTTATGAGCTGAAAAGGACAAGCGCTTGACAATCTTTTCATGTTTAAAGAGTCTGAAAATATCTTAAAGATGACTCCACTTAGAGGAACGAGTGGTGTCTAGGATAGCAATTGGTTTCGGTGATGTTGGAACTTCTTAAAACATGTTGATTTATGCGAAGAGGATGGCTAATAAGACCACTCATCGCAACTGTTCCTCAAAAAGGGTAAAACAACCAAGTGAAAGCATATGATCGGCCAAGCAAATAGTGATGATGGAAGGAAAAAAACCAAGGATCATTTGATGGAAGAGGCTGATAGAGTGGCGATCGCGAGGGTTAAAATGGAGATGGGTTCATTTTTACACAAGCTTGAACCATAGGGAACTATGCTTGGATTTAGTTTCATGTTTACACAAGATTGAAACGAAAGACTATGCTTGTATTCAGTTTCATGTTTACACAAGCTTCAAATGAAAAACAGTGCTTGGATTCAGTTTCATGTTTACACAAGCTTGAAACGATAAACTATGCTTGTGATTGGTTTGCATGCCACCAGCATGATGACTCGATTCTAGGTGCATGCCCCCCAAGCTTCATTACATTCACCTAAGTAGACTACTCGTGGCTATCAGGTGGATGGAATGAAGGTTCATTTACGAGATCAAGTGATTACGAGATCTAATCAAAGACTCGAATTAGAACTTTTCTCCAGGGGACCTTGTTTTTTTTTTTTTAATGAGCTTGAAACAAGACAAGGAACTCTACTCAGATTCCTTGTTTCATTTTTTAATGAGCTTGACACAAGACAAGGAACTATGCTCATATTACTTATTTCATTTTTTAATGAGCTTGATACAAGACAAGGAACTCTTTTCATACCCTTTTTTTCATTTTTTAACAAGGTTGACACAAGATCGGGAACTATAATCATGACCCTTGTTTCATTTTTTAACGAGCTTAACTCAAGACAAGGAACTATGCTATGGGACACAGTAAAAGAACTATCCTCATATTCCTTGTTTCATTTTGTAACGAGCTAGACACAAGACAAGGAGCTCTGTTCATACCCTTTGTTTCATTTTTTAACGAGGTTGACACAAGACTGGGAACTATCCTCATGACCCTTGTTTCATTTTTTAATGAGCTTGACATGAGACATGGAACTATGCTCATATTCCTTGTTTCATTTTTTAATGAGCTTGACACAAGACAAGGAACTCTGCTCATGATTCCTTGATCACGACCCATAAGAGGTCATGAATTCCAAGAGGTTCTCATCAGATGGGAGAACAATGCTCTGGAAGGGATACATAGCAAGGATTCCATTAGAGAGATATGGTTCCAATGCCCCCAGTACATAATGCACAACATCACATAATTGATCGTCAATTGATGTAGGCATGGATTAGGTTGCCACATAATTGACCCGTGGCAGAGAAGATACCATTGGGACAAAAGGACCATTTAGGGAAGATGGTTGACTGGAAGTCATATTTGGACCAGGAAATGTAAGTTGGTCAACAGTGACAAATCTACCTTCATGCGGGAAACACATCACTCGAAAGAGTGTTGAAACAATAGCTCCCATGTCATCAACATAGTCACGCCCAAGAAGTAAATTGTAATATAAAGGGCCTGGGACTACCATCAGATTGAGATAAAAAAATTTCCTCCCAAAGTAATAGGCAACTGAGGAAGGGTCCCTAATAGTTTACTAGTTCCTCTGTTAAAATACAATAGATTCTGGGTAACAGGCACAAGTGAAGGTGAACCGAGTGCCTGCCAAGCAGTGGAGGAAAGGATACTCACAGATGCGCCTTCATCTATAATAGTGCCAGATACAATCATATTATAAACCTGTACTATGATCTGGAAAGGCACATAAGAAGGAAGATGACGTCCTACCAGTTGATTCCAATCAAAGGAAGTGACTAGACTACTTGGAGGGGTGCTGTAAGAATAAGAGAATTTTCCTCCTCTCTTGATGGAACAGGAGGGTTGCCTCCAAGGTCATTGTTATCTAAAGAAATGAAAAGAACATGAGTGGTATCATACTCACTCTCTGTGTGAAAGGTATGATTAACTGAAGGTGAAATCAGGCCAATTGTTTCCTCCAACTATGATTGAACAAGTATGGACTCATGTGATTCACATTCAGAGAGAGTGGGTTTGACCGACGGTTGATTTGGGTCAGTCACTTCATCAAATAGTGAAGGATTAAGGGATAGTCTGTTGTAACCAGATGGAAGTCGCTACGAAGAAGCAAGATGATTATCCAACACTTTTTGGGCTTCATCCAGATAGGGAAAAAGGTGAATGGGGTGATTCCCTTCACATAACCTACAGGGAAACTTAACTTTACCCTTCTTTCCATGAACTTTACTACAACTAGTTGATGGTGTGTCACCAGCATGATCTCTAGAAGTTGATGACACAGAATGATGTGAACGAATAGACCATTCTTCTAAGATATGAGGAATACCAGAGCAATTTGGAATAAAATGGTCTCCCGTACAAAGTTTGCAAGGATATCGAAGTTTGTGAGGCTTATCGAACAATTTCTCATCAGAAGTTGCATTCGAAGCAATGGTTTCTTGGTTGCCCCCCTGCTGAATTTTCTTCTTCTTCTTCTTCTTCATCTTCTTCCCTTTCTTCTTCTTCTTATCCACCTAGTTAGTAGTATCAATACTTTCACCAGGCGAAGAGGAAGAATGAGAGGAAGAAACAACCAAGGAAGAGGGTAAAGGGTCAACTTTAGGATCAAATAGAGGTTGACTTTGTCTAGTTGTAGGAATATTCAGTTGCGGGGCCAAGGAGGTTGAGAACAACCATACTGGTAGGTCGATGGTAAGTCTTGGAAGGGACAATGTAGCCATATAAGAAGCACCAATATTTCCTAAAGGAGGAAAAGGACTAGGATTCCCATCAAAAGGAATTCCTTGATCGGTGGACTTTGAAGTTGTTGCCATATGTCTCAACCTAAGATCAAATAAGGAGTGACATGGAGGATGTTATTCGTGGTTAATTAAGTTATTTTAATGAAAATAACATAACAAAACAAAAGATGTATAAATGAGGAAAAATGATTACCAAGTAACTGTGAACTGCAATATACTGCCTCAGTAAACCAAGGACTTGACATATGTGCAGGCAATCTCCACGAATGTTATTTTTGGTGTATCACAGTATACAAGGTGGTCGACTTGGTTACTTATGGATGGATAGTAACTTAATGTATTCCTCCCAAATATACCCAAAATTACGTGGAGGCCCAATCTTTGTTAGCGTTGTCTAATGCGAAACTGCACAGTGAGAGCATTCCTTTATACTTTTCATACTATAACACCGCCCTATATACCCGAAGGTATGTGGGCGAGCTATGATATACTTACGTATGTGGAATGAGGTATCACACTTGGAATTTATCGCAGGCAATTAATGACAGTTGCTACATTTTGTGATGTCGGAACACGTCTCTACCCTAGAACCACTAAATGTTATTCGTTAGGTGACAATAGTCCATTAGGTTAATTGAGATAACTTTTAAGTTGGTCTTGTTTAAGAATTTGTCTTTCAGGTTCACCGCATGATGTCTTTGAAATTCCTAGAATGCAACTATGATGAGAAACATTCTTTCCATTTTTATTTTGAACAATGAAAACCTTAACTGCAGGGGGTAGAGCAATCAGAATGTTTGATCAAAGAGCAAAGAGAACATCTAATGCAACTTTCCCTATACTATTCCTACAAGCGCACACAAACCTCTAAATGCATAATGCAAGTTTTTATTTTCATTTCCCTTAATATTTAGATGAACAAAAGGAAATTAAATGCACATACAATCAGTCAATACTTTTCGCAAGAAACGAAGACTTTACGATAGTTCCTTTTTAAAAGAAATGAAAACTTTATGACACTTCCTTTAAAAAAATATTAATCGACTATAAGCTAACTTTGACAATGGATTGATAATGATAAAGAAATCATTTAAGAAACACTAAAAAATCAAGGCCAAAGTAGGGCTAGGAGGAGAAATACAACTTGATTTCAAAACCACAAGAATCATTGATCTTTCATTAAGCAGAAACGGAAGCAACTTTGGAAAAATCAAGCCAAAGGTGGCTTTTTTAGCCTAAGAGGAATCAGCGTAGGCTAGAGTAGGAGAAAGTGCACTATCTCTAAGCTAGGGGCTGCTCTGCAGTGCACTATGTCAAGACCAACACTGTGCTGGTGCCAAAGAGTCAAGTCAAGAGACATTCAATCACAAATTTTGACCAAAAACACTTCAAAAAGATTGAAATAAGATCAATAAAGTCAATCAAAGTCTACTAGGGTGTAATATGATAACGGTAAGACACTAGGAACAATAGACGATCCCCAGTATGGTCACAAATTTGTTATATGGAATTTGTATCTACGGATAAACACATTTTCCCTAGGTGGGTAGCTACACCTAGAACAACAGAAAGAAAGTAGTTTAACCTTTTCTTATAGTAGATGGATGAGATGAAGGAACTTACTTGTAGTATTTCTCTTCCTCAATCCCTTTTGAATCTCTCCTGTTGCTCCCACTTGAACTAAACCCGCTCAATTGGTACCTGTATCAAGCAAAACAGAAACAACAAATGATCAAAGCATACATGATATATCTACTATAATCCAATGGAATCGAAGACATTGAAACACATAATCATCATAGATATGAACAATAATATCAGAAAAGGAATAAACTCTTTATTAATGTAGAAGGAAGAGTATCACCCAATATAATTCAATCCTGTGCCACTCCTGTAGCTTTAGTCCAACCCTCACCACATCAAAATCACACCAATCCAACAACATAACATTGCTTGACATGAAATCAATTCTCAAACCAATAGAATTTCCTTACAAACTTCATATTCTAGCCCCCTGATCATTATGATGAGTGTTTAATTTATTGGAAATGGAGGTGGTTTTTTCATAAATGAGGGTATTGAATGGCCTTCCAAACTTGGAGTTAGTTTCCATAGAGCAAGGGATGAGAGGATATGAGGTTAATTGATCCTTAGCCTATCTAAATTTGAGCTCATAGGAGGATATAAGAGATGGGATCCTTCTAGAATGATCTAGAATCAAGGAATATTCCTAGAACCCTATGAAAATTTCACTCAATCTCGCCCAACGGAGGTCAAAGAGGGCCTAAATGCACTGCAGTGTAGGCCTGAATGGGCCTGCCTGCTCTGCAGCATAGTTACCCCTAGCCAAGGCTGCGCTGGTGATCCAAATGGAAAATGACATCAAGCCATGGTATTCATCCACCCATGTTATTCATCCACCCATGGAATTTACCCATGGTATCGTAAGTGGCATCACTCTTGGTATTTATCCACCCATGGTATTCATTCACCCATGGTATTTGCCCATGGTATTGTGACATCCACCCATGGTATTCATTCACCCATGGAATTGACCCATGGTATTGTGACATCCACCCATGATATTCATTCACCAATGGAATTAACCCATGTTATTGTGACATCCACCCATGGTATTCATTCACCCATGGAATTGACCCGTGGTATTGTAACTGAAAATACTATAAGTAACAAGTCACATTTTGTAAAAGGGCAGATTGTACGCCACAATGTAGTTTAATAAAAAATTTCTTTGTGGTTTTGTTTATTGGGAATTCTCCTCTTTTTCTTCTGGCAATTCAAGTTTTCAGATCTTGGTGGTCTCTCCCCCCAAGATCCATTTCAATTTTTTTATATCTTGTGGGCCTCCCCCCAAGATCTGGATCAGTGGTATCAGAGCATATTATGATTCCATGGGAATGAGAGTTTCATGCATATTTCAGTTTCAAAATTCGCAGCAATATTCAACAAACTTTAGGCACGCGCTGTGACCTCCACATAGCACTTTCTTGGGCCAAGCAGGAAGAATTTTTCTTTTTCATCTTTTTGCAGGAATTTTTTTTTGGGTGGCGAGTTTTCAGGTCATATTTGAAACATTCAGTACAATATTTATAAAAACAAATAATATATCTAGATTCCTTGTGAAAAAAATACCAAAATTCAAAAAAAAAAAATTACCAAATCGGAGTCTGGATGAGGGAGATATCGCTGATTTAAAATCAGCTATGTTGTAGAAATTTTTTTTTCCTGACAACAACTAGTGGACAATGACTCTCCTATCATTTTTTGAATTTTTTGTGCAGAATTTTAGAAAAAGGATTGTAGATCTGAGCTCCTCTTGGAAAGTCAACCAATTTAAAAAAAATGGGTCTAATCAGAGTTTGTATGTGGGAGATATCGCTCATTTAAAATCAACTATTGTTTCAAAACTTTTGTGACGACGGAAAAAATTGCAGTGTGAGTCGAAGATTCTAGGGTGTCTAGATAAGGATTTCCAACACATGGGAAGATGCAAAATGGTGCTTCTGCTTCCGAAAATAGGTTATAATAAATATTCTGAGTTATATTGACCGAGTTATGTCCATTTTAATTCTGAAGCAACATTCGGAGCAGAATCTTGTTGGAGACGTGCCCTCCCACTACACTTTAGTAGGCACTTGCTTCACATTCATCAGTTTCAACATAGCAGCATTCAACTTGGGTTATTTGGGGACGTGCCCTCCCACCCCAGGCTATGTAAGCACCTACTACTTCATCAATAACCAATATCATGGTTATGGGTCAACTACACAAAGTCCTTGTCATCGAAGTCCATTTGCTAGGCTGCACACTGTTAGTATCACAATTGTTCACAAGCATTACAGGGTATCTCTATCCTCAGATCTTTGTTTGTCATGGTTATGGGTCATCCACAAACCCAAACTTCATCAAAGTCCATTTCCTAGGCCGCACACTGTCAGTATCACAATTGGTCATAAGCATTACAGGGTATCTCTATCCTCGGATCTTCGTTCATCATGGTTATGGGTCATCCACAAACCCACACTTCATTGAAGTCCATTTGCTAGGCTGCACACTGTCAGCATCACAGTTGATCACAAGCATTACATGGTATCTCTATCCTCAGATCTTCATTCATCATGGTTACGAGTTAACTACATAAAACCCTTCTCTTCAGTGACTCTTCATATTCAACAAACGCTTCGCAGGAGGGAACTTCAAGCAATGGGGACCATTGCTTCTTAAGGAGGGACAAATGATCCAAATGGAAAATGGCATCAAACCATGGTATTCATCAACCCATGTTATTCATCCAGGCATGGAATTGACCCATGGTATTGTATGTGGCATCCACTCATGGTATTTATCCACCCATGGTATTCATTCACCCATGGTATTTTCCCATGGTATTGTGACATCCACCCATGGCATTCATTCACCCATGGAATTGACCCATGGTATTGTGACATCCACCCATGGTATTCATTCATCCATGTAATTAACCCATGGTATTCATTCACCCATGGAATTGACCCATGGTATTGTGACATCCGCCCCTGGTATTCATTCACCCATGGAATTGACCCATGGTATTGTAACTGAAAAATACTATAAGTAACAAGTCGCATTTTGTAAAAGGACAGATTGTATGCCACAATGTAGTTTAATAAAAAGTTTCTTTGTGGTTTTGTTTATTGGGCATTCTCCTCTTTTTCTTTTGGAAATTCAAATTTTCATATCTTGGGGGTCTCTCCCCCAAGATCCATTTAAATTTTTTTAGATCTTGGGGGCCTCCCCCCAAGATCTAGATCAGCTGGTGTCCCAAGGAGGCATTTTAGTAAGGCTCCAGGCTAGAAAACTTTCATGGATGAAAAAATTCAATGAGATGACTTGTCTAAGGCATGTAACAACTAAATTAGGGTTTGATGAGCCCTAATTATACTGATCTGAATGTTGGGAGTGATGTGCCCAAATAGACCTGTAACAACCTTGGATATGTCTCCAAACATTTGTTGACTACTTCTGTTTGACCATTGGTTTAGGGATGATAGGAAGTACTTAGTTGGAGTTGCATGCCTTGTAACTTGAAAATTTCTTGCCAATTTTTTTTGGTGAAAGTGGGGTCATGATCAGACATAACGGAAGTTGGCTTGCCATGCTGTTTGAAGATATGGTCCATGAAAGCTTGAGCCACCAAAGTGGGGGTAAATGGGTGGGGAAGATTGCAAAATGAGCATATTTAGAAACTCTGTCCACAACCCCAGGATGACGGATTTGTTGCTTGACTTTGGGAGACCAGTGATGAAATCCACGGGAACATTCATCTAGACTGAGGCAGGGAGTGGCAATGGTTGTAACGTTCCTGGTAACTTGATTGTTTCTCCTTTGTTGCGTTGACACACATCATATTTAACTACAAAAGTAAGAATGTCATTTTTCATTCCTGTCCAAAAGAAAGAACGATGAGCGTGAGCATAAGTCTTCTGAAAGCATGAATGCCCTACAGCTGGAGATGAGTGCAATTCTTCCAAAATGTGGGTTTTGAGGGTAGATTATGACGATATAAGTACTCAATCCTTGTAGCGAATAATATCATCCTTCCAAGGGTAGTTGGTTGATGAATTAGGATCTTCTCTCAAGTTATTAATAAGTTGGGAGAGATAGGGGTGTGAGAACCATTCCTTGCGAGCTTCTTCAATCCAATCTGGTATGGGAAGAGAGATTGATAGCAGGGTACTTTCCTCCTCAAATTGGTGCGATAAAGCATCATCTACCACATTGTCACGCCCTTTCTTGTAAATTATCTCATAATCATATCCCAACATTTTGGATAGCCATTTAGTTTTCTATAGTGATGATAGACGTTGCTCAAAAAATAATTTTAGGCTTTGATGGTCCATGCGGATTTGGAAACATCAACCCAATAAGTATGGTCGCCAGGTGTCTACTGCATGAAAGATGGACATCATTTATTTCTCATAGGTAGATTGGCCCAGATGTTATCTGTTATCACTCAGGTTGTTCCCAAAAGTTGTAGGAAAGGAAATATGGCTGAGGTAACCACAGACCAATCTTTTAGATATAGGTTCTAGCCAATTTGCATCCAGAGAGGGCTCTCTCTTTATAATTTAGCTTTGTTTTGAGGTATATTAGGCTAGTTATGAAGTACAAGGGTTTTGTTTTGAGTTTGGTTGGAAGGAGGGGGACTCATTAGCATAGTGAGGTAAAACTGAAACATTTCAGTCCATTGGGCATGATGGAGTCAAAGAGGGATGGCTTCCTGGGTTAGGTTTCTTACCAGAGGATTTATCATAGAGCAAGATACTCGAATATGGAACAATTTATAGGCTGGAATCAGATGGGATGGAGTCAATGGGTGAAGGGAAATTAAGAATCCTTCATCATGTTGATAGAGGGAAAATGGATGATTACTGCTAAGGAGCAATTAAGAATTCCTTAGCTAATATCCAATATGAAAGAACCAGGGGAAACAGGAGCAATTAAGAATTCACTATTTATGCTAATTCTGAAGAAAACATTAATAATAACAGAGACTAAACACAGAGTGCAAACAAGCAAATTCTGAGTTATTCTTTTTCTCTATTATTTAGATCATGAAACATACATGATATAGTAAACACAAAAACTATAAGACACAAGTTAGAAGGGACTTATTGATCCATAAAAATGATTCAAGAATTCTGTAACATGGTCCTTAGCATCAATTATTCATCCAGTGAACTCGACAAAAAGGGTTCCAACAACTTTTTTATTTCCAAAATTGTTCAGTATTACCATCAAACTACGAACATCCACCAGCAACCAACCCCAAATACTTCGTCTGGGGTGGTATTTATACAAAAATATCAACTATCTTACAAAATATATGAAGGAATAATATCTGCTGACAATTAATGCTTCTTTTACATAGACAGAGATAGATAGTCTCGAAAACAAGGAGACAATAAATAGATGCTATAAATTCATGCTGCGCTGGTTGATCCGTCTTTATGAGATGTACTGGAGGTAGGTGCTGTAAGTCGGTTCCCAACTGTCTTCTACTGATCCTCTGTGCTGGTTATTCTGCCTTGGCTAGATTTTCTTTTTGACTCTGATATGAAGCACTTTGACCCGCATGAGCGTGATTTATTTCTGTTCTCCATATTATAGCAGATGGTCCAAAATTTTGAATTGACCAAATATAATTTACAGGATCTCTAACATGCTTTGCCACCACTCTGGTCCTGGTAATTTATGTCTTTGCAGCTTCCTTAAAGTCCTGTCAGTCTCTGTGTACCTGAAGAAATTAGGTGGGATGGTGAACAGATGTTTTACCTCATGCTCTATGTAGAATAGATTTTCCAGGCTGTCATAAAGGGATTGGCCAGATGGGAGTGCCTTCTCTCCTGAAGTGATTGAAGATGCATTAGCTTGATTAGCAACATATGTATTCAATTTACGTACATAGTCCTTGTGCTTCATCAGATGATCATTACTTCCCAAAGGACTTGGAAAACCTTTTTGATGCAGGACTGTATATTTTTCTGTGAAAGAATCAATCTCTACCTGCATGTCCTGGCATCTTCTGTCCAAATTTTGCATTAGAGTTCTCATGGTTAGAACTCTCTTGATGTCCAGAATGGTGCCTATTCTATCTCTAATATCCAGTGCTTCCAGTTCTTCGTTGGTCTTGGTGTTCAAAAATTGTATCAGCCTGTTAGCTTGCTCAGGCATCTGTCCCAATAAGGCTCTTGTTTTCTGAATTTCCACTTGGGCCACTCTTATCAAATCAATCTGTTCATAAATGGTTTGGATAGACCTCCACACATCACTAAGGGATTGAGTGATGTTGGTCCACAAAATTTCTCTGATTTCTGCCAGAGGCTTACTCAGAGAGAGATCATTCTCTAAGGCTCTTACCTTGTTCTCCAATGCTTTGATCTCCCTTGTTTTCTCTGCCACATTCATCTTGGATTTATCATAGCTCTGTTCAACCTTTGCCAATTTTTCTTTGACTTGCTTCAGCTCTGATACTTGGAGTTTCAACTCCTCCATGGCTTTTATTAATTGCTCTGTAGTCATAGCTGTACTGCTGCCTGGTGCTGTTGCTGTTGTTGAGGTACCTGTGGTGATTTCTGCTGTTGATGTCAGGACAGTGGGAGGCACTGCTGTTATAACTGTAGGAGGGGAAGTTGTGACTGTTGGAGCTACTTCAGGTGGCTGGGAGGTCAACTCTCCCTGCTTCTCTTGTAGTGCTTTCTCCAATGCCTGCTCTGTCTCACTTAATCTTTCATTCATTCTCATAAGCAGGTCCATCATGTCCTCCTCTGACTTTTGTTGTACAACTTCTGTGGTTTGTGGATGCATAGTAGGAGGCAGTTTTAATTGTTTCCTGAGGGCAACAATGTCCTCTTCCTTCTTCTTCATCAATGCCTTTATGCCTTTGGCATCTTTGGGATCATGTCCCAGTTCAATAATAATATCTTCCAAGGATTTGATCCTGTTGTCCTTGGCTAGAGAGGAAGCCTTCTCCAAATCCAGTTGAGCAGAGGTGTTGTTTAATGAGTTCTGCAATTTGTGAGCCAGCATCGCTTTATCTACCAATGTGGAGTAGACCATCTCTCCAGTTTGTTTATGCAGCTCAATCTGGTCCATAGGATGAATGTCTTTGGCAAGGACCTCCAGATTTGTTCTGATGTAGTCAGCTGCTGATTGTGGCTGTTGCACTTTAGGCTTAAAGTGGCTCAAGATCATTTTACCTTCTTTAATGTCATATGCAGACATTAACCTTTGCTGGTTGGTGGGGGCCATCTTGAGAAACTGATTATAAAGTTGCAGCCTTAGTGGGTCATTCTAGGCCTTTATCTCCGTGAATGTTCTTTTGATATCAGAACCTTGCTTGCTTTGCGGCCTAGTGGATGAAACTTCCACACTATGCTGCCTTTCTAGGTCCTGCCTGTGAGAGCTGGTGGATGTTTCTATCACTGGGGATGTCTCCTGGCTGACCATCTTTTCCCCTCTTAGACTTCCTGCGGTTTCCTCAATAAATTCATCTTCTGATAGGGGGTTTATTCTTTGCCTTTTTGCCCCTGGTTGCTCTGCTGGTCCACTCATAGGTGTGCCTTCTTCTCTGTCTCTTTTCTTGCCCTTTTCCTCATTTAGAGGAGTCTGTAATGCTGGTATCTCTGGTGCTTTGGTCTGGACCGAAGAAATTTGCCCCTGCTGATCAGTCATTGTTTGCTGCTCTGTGCCTGCTACTTCCTTTCCCTTAGAAGACCTTGTACCTGGTGCACTGGTTTCCTATACAGGTTGCTGTGAAGTTCCAGCAGAGGATGTACCCACTCCAGTTTGCTGAGGCAGCTTGAAAGATACCTGTCCAAAAGAGTCCAGGTCAAGGGTCTTTTCAAGATCTTTCATAGCTTGTTCCATCACTTCTTGCTGAGTAAGTTCTTCTATTAATGTACCCTCTACCCACTCATCCTGATTAGAAAATTTCTCTATTTCAGGGATCCTAGAATGTTTATAGGCCGATAGCCTGTTTTTTACTTTTCTGTCACTTATAAAGCTATTTGGGTCATATGGTACCCACCAGAAACTTTTCTTCAATTTAAGTTCTTCCCCCAATATCTTATCAGCATCTTCCCATGCTTCCCTCTTGTTAATGATAAAAGGGCCTAACTGGTTTCTTATTCTCAGCTGAGCCTTTTTCTTTACATTGCAAAAGTGAGTTAAATATGCATTGATAAGTTGCCTGAAATACTCCAGTGCAAACAGTCTCATAGGCACATATTTGGGCAGCTTATAAGGGCACAACTCACAGCCATATATTCTGATTTTGGTGTGATTCTGGTAGAGGTACCAGTCACCTATCCTGTAGTTTTTGGAGAGTTGTAAAATATTCTGCATATCACCGAAGAGTCTAGGAGGAGGAGCTCTCATCAGTAGAGAGGAGACCGGATGTATAAACAAGTGAATGAATTCACAGTAGGTATAAGGGGAGTCATGGAAATTGTGGAAGACTGAGGTCCAAAAGATCACAGACCTCCGCTCTCCTTTAGAATCCAATTTTTTGATGGGAAACTGAAAACTGTCTGGTTGATAATACAGAAACAGATGATATATATAAGATGTGTACTTGAAGACTCCTTCTCTGTCTAGACTCATGAATTGGTCATGGATCTTGTTGGCAATGAAAGTAGCATAGTCATATTTGACAGCAGGGGGCTGTCCTGGAGTAAATATGGACAACAAAACTAAGGTGGTCTCATCAACATATTCACTTGTCTTAAATCCCAGGATGTAGGATATCATATCAATAATGAATCTTCCAGCTTCATTGAACCAGACATGCACATAGGGAGGTGGGTCTTTGGGCTGGCAATCTGGTCTCATAAACGTTTGAGCAATACGGGTTATCTCTGAATTGGGCAGTTTAGAGCCTTGCTCAAGCAAGAATCCCATAGAAAGAGGAGCCAGAGGCTGAGTGGGTTTGAAGTGTAACATCTCATTGATGGACTCAGGAGTTATATAAAAGAGGACAGTTCTAGATGGAGTCATAACTGCTCTCTGGGCAGGTTCATAATTGGCACAGCATTGGTGGATAATATCTGGGAAAACATTGACTGAGGGGAGGTAATACATGGGCAGGTTGGATTCCCATATTCCATAGAGATCAGAGTTACTTTGGTGACTGTTCCTAATTTCGCAAAATGCCTGGAGGTGGTTTTTGTCACCAGATAACTCTTTAATTTGAAAATCTCTGTCAGCCAAGGGCAACCAGTCCTGGTCTTTGTGAGGTGCATTGAGGGGAGAAATATTGAAGGCCACAGGGGCTTCCATGTTTGTTTACTGTGTTTTTAACTAGAGGTCAAGTTTCTATGGGAAAAACGGGGAAAAGAGCAGTTCTGGATGTCTTGGTATGGAAATTATGGACTGCTTCAGCTTGAATTTGGCTCTTATAGGTATAATTTACAGAGGAAAACTGAAAATACAGGTTCGGGAGGTGGGACGGGGTAAATACCTGTATTTTGGAGGCGAACCAGTGTAATTTGCAGGTTGATCGATGAGTTGTGAAGCAGGATGCTGGACTTTGTTTGGTTGGGTGGCAGACTAGATGCTTCTGCAGTTGCTTGGACGTAGTTTGCATGCAACAGTTTCGCGGAAAAAGCGAATGAAAATGGGCGAAAATGACATTTTCACGAGTTTTTAACAAAAATTGGCTTCGTGGGGCTTTTTGGCGCTTTTCGGTCAGATGACGTCACCGAGATGTGACGTTTTGTCATGACGCAGGGGTACGGGATGCTGATGTGGAGGTGACGTGGTGATGACGTCAGCAGGCGGGGTTAACGGGAGGGCGGTAAGCGGTATCGGCCTGCACCGCTTATGAGCTGAAATGGTTTTGGGCGGAGGGGCTGCGAGCATGGCGGGAAGGCGCCGCGTGTCCTTGGTACGGCGGCAATACCGCCAACTCCCCGGGCGGTAAACATCATTGGCGAAGGGCCTCGCGATATGGTCGTGGTCCGTTGGATGTGCGGGCCCAGATCCAACGGTTGGCGCTCAATGGAGATGGAGGAGGGTTACGGCGCGAGGGCCCACATATAAAATCAATGTTTTAATGTTGTTTGGGCTTGATATGATTGGTGGCGGGGTGATTTGTTAATCAATTAACATGGGGTTAATTGATTTCAAAACAATGCACGGGGGATGGTTATTATATGGTTCCTGATGAACCTATAATCCCTGTTTAAACAGAAATATGGCCGTAATCGACCAGGGGCGGGATTATTACATATTGGGGGTTTTATTGTATAGATATATTAATACGGGGGAAGGGGAATTTATAAGGGATTTAATACTTATCATGTTAATAGTTAATATGAGTTTATGAAAAATAGGCGCTAAGTTATAAAGTTCAACAACTTAGGCTAAGGGAGCGAAAGGATTTTTACACAAGAAATGTGGCTTCTTTGCCTAAAGCAAGAATGTTATTTTACTCAGGCTTTTTCATGAAATGAGGTGGAGTGATTTGGGAGTATTGAGCAGATCTCAATATCCTTGGGGGGAGGTTAGTAAGTGATTTTGGGAGAAGTGTGAAGGGAAGTTAGACATGCCTCACTTGATTTGTAACCAAACAGTTGCCATGGTACTTATGATATCCATAAGATGAACATTTTTAAGGGACAAAATTAATCATAAGCATGCTTCTGCAACACCAAACTGCCTACCCAACCTATTATACCTAACCTTTTTTCTTCCTTTTTCTTTGGGTGTATTTGAACTGGAAAACCCTCAACAATCTTCTTTTGTTTTCTTTATATGCCAAGCCTATTTGAATCTATCCTTATAACATCCAAGGGCTCAAACTTTAACTATTGAGCCCTTTGCTTCTCTACCTAACTATTTATCTGCCAAGATGGAACATTTTGGACAGATTTTATTCTCTATCACTAGAACAAGAAGTTGAAACATGAACTAGCTAAGATTGAACTATTTGGCCATTCAACAATTGCAGCATAAAGTTTAGCAAACTGCACATGATACTTTGTTTACAAGAAGTGAAGTGGTTGTGGCATTTAGACTTGCACACTTTCCTGGTCCATTTGATTTAGGGTTCATTTCTTTCACTTTTTGACCATTTCATTCTTTTTGCCCTTTGATTTTTCTTTTAGGGCATACCCTCTTTTCATTTTTTAATTTTTTTGATCTTTTTGAAATATGGAAAACCTTTGCAACAAGGAAAGGATGAACATATTAAGGTTTTTACCAGTGAATCATGAAATATGACACCTGTTGGTATAGGAGCATAACATTATCCACATAGTTGTTGGATGGTGAAGGCTAATGGTCGACCTTTATACATTAATGCAACACCAATATCAGTACTGGAAGCATCACATTAAATCAAAAAATATTTTGTGAAGTCTGGTAGGGCCAATACGGGAGTGGAGCACAAGCCCTATTTAAGAGCCACAAACACTTGCTTAGCTACATCAGTCCAGAGATATGAATTTTTCTTGAGAATATTAGTAAGGGGTCTAGCAATGCAGCAATAATTTCGGACAAATTTCTAATAGTAACTGGTGAGACCCAAGAATCCCCTCAAAATCTTCAAGGTTTTTGGTTGGGGTCAATCTTGTATTGCCTGTATCTTTTCTGGATCAACCCTCACTCCTTCACGACCCACAATGTGTCCCAAATACCCAAATTCTTCCACACGAAAAGAGCACTTGGACAATTTCACAAATAATTTGTGATTCTGGAGCAGTTGCAAGATCGGGTCTACATGCTAAAGATGTTTGTCCTAGGTGTTATCACTAAGAACTTTTCCCTTGAAGTTATTAGAAGAAAGAAAGGACCGAGGTAACCACAAACCAATCTTTTAAGCATAGGCTCTAGCCAACCTATGGCTCAGAGAGGGCTCTCTCTATATGATTTGGCTTTGTTTGTTGGGATTTTAGGCTAGTTCTCAATGTTCAGGGGGTTTTTGATTTGTGTTGAAGGCTGGGTGGTGGGATCCTTGAAATAGATGGATCAAATGATGTATTTAGGCCATTGGGCTATGGAGTCAACAGAAGGGTAGTAGAACTGGATCAACTCATTAAAGGGAATGTCAAAATGGCAAGCTAGCAAAGTAAAGTGCATATTTTTGGATCAGAGGGGTGAAAGGGTTTGAATCAGGGTGAGAGAGCAATCAAGAATTCTCAAACCGGGACTTAAACGAGGAACAGAGGGTAATCAGAAACAAAGGGCAATTAAGAATCCTTTGCTATAGATTATAGAGAGACAACCTAAACTAAGGAGCAATTAAGAATTCCTTAACTTGGATCTGAGTAGAAAACATTAAGTATGCATAACAGTTAAAACAGAGTGCAATTAAGAAAATTTTGAGATATCATTCCATGTTGTAGCATTCAGATTTTAGAGATACATTAAAGAGTGTGGAAAAACTTTTAAGAAAGAAAACAATCAACGTGAGAAAATACTTATTTTCACTTCGCTTTACACATGAATCCTATGAAATATCTTGTCTTTATTCATCAATCCAACTTGTTGGTCTAGTCAGTGATACAATAAATTTACAGTATTAAGATCAAGAATGTCTATAGAAATGTCTTAGAATCCACCCTACATACTTCGAATTGTGAAGTATTTATACAAAAAATTATTACAAAATATCTCAAACTCACTTGAGATTTAATCTAGTAAATAAAAATATCTTCCTGCAGGAAGATAGAGACAACTATTGAACTGCTTTGATGATGTCCTTTTTATTGTGGTACTTCTGGCCTTTATGGTTGGCTTTAGCCTTTTAGGCTGCCTTGTTTTTTGATCTTTCACATATGAAACCTTTATTAACTTTTGAATTTCCTATGATACTCTTTGACACTGATAAAATTTGGCATGCTGATCTATCTTCATCTGTTTACCTGGTTGTTCTACTTTCATTGCATGGTAACCTTTTTACTATAAATTTCTCACAGTAGATCAGTCATTTTTTCCCACCATTCTCTATCAGGTAACTTGACATTCATCATCCTTCGGTATATCTCATCAGCTTCAGTATACTTGGAAAAATTGGGCTTGGTGATGAATAAGTGTTTTACCTCATGCTGGAGGAAAAACAGGTTCTCAAATGTGTTATACAAAACTTTGCCTGTTGGCAGTGCTTTTATTGTTGAAGTGCTAACTTGTTCTTTAGCCAACTGCCTGAGTTTCCTATCATAGTATTGTTGTGTCATAAGTTTGTCATTAATGACCAATGGGCTTGGCAATCCTTTCTCCCTAAAAATTTGGAATTTCGCCATGAATCTATCAATGGCCACCTGCATGTTCTGGAACTTTTCTTCCAAGTTCAGCATTAGGTTTCTCTTGGAAAGGACCTTCCTTATTTCCAAAATGGTTCCAGTCATGTCTTCTATATCTAGATCATGAAGTTCATACCTGTTTTTGTTGTTGAGGAAGTGGATGAGTCTATTGGCATCCTCAGGCATGTCTCCCAACTCCTCCTTGAATTTTTGGATAGCTTTTGTAGCTCTCTTTATCAATTTTGTTTGTCCAAAAATAACTTGAATTGATGGCCAAATATCATTGACAGAGTCAATGATATTGGCCCATAATAGTTCCTTAGCTTTGCCAAGGGGTTTCTCTAATGTCAAATCCTTTTCCATAGCTTTAACCTTTTCACTCATTCTATTGACCTTTTGTGCTTCCTCCCTTTACATAATCTGGACAAGTTTGTAGTGAGTTTCTGAACTTGCCACCTTTTAGTTTAGTGTGTTCATTTCTATAGCCTGGATTGACATTTCATTTATGGCTCTGATTAATTTGTCAGCCTATTCTCTTGAAGTACCTGCTGTTGTAGACTTCTGTGACTGGCAATGATGTGGCAGGTGCAGTTGTAGGTGCTAATGAAGCTGCCAGTGTGGAAGGGATTGCTGTAGACACTGTACGAATGACATTTTCAGAAGTTGTGGCAATGTCAGCTTGTTTTAATTGGATCAAGTTATCCAATTATTTCTCTCTCTCCCTTAGTTGATCATTGAGTTGAAGGACCAAGTCCATCAACTCCTCATGCTTGTGCTGGGTCTCCAAAACTTTGAGTGTTTGAGGATGTTGCAGCTGGGGTATTTTTAATTGCTTCATAAGTGCAGAAATATCATCATTTTTCTTCTTTATGAGCTGCTATGTAGCTTTAATATTCTTGTGATCATTTCCCAACTCAATAACTATGTATTCCAAAGACTTAATCGTGCTATCCTTGGCCTGTGAGGAGGCCTTTTCCAACTGAAACTATGCTGAGATATTATTCAATGAGCTTTGTAGGTTATGGGCAGTTATGGCTTTACTTGTAAGGGTGGAGTATATCATCTCTCCAGCCTGCTTATGTAGTTCTATTTGGTCTATGGGATGAATATCCCTTGCCAATACTTCAAAGTCAACCCTCTTGAATTCTGATGATGTCTTGGGTTGTTGTGTTGTAGGCTTGATAAAGGACATCTGGAGCTTTCCCTCCTTGATGTCAAAGGCCAACATCAACCTTGTTTTATTTTTGGGAATGAGTTTTAGGTATTGATCATATTTTTGATCTTTGAGCCTCTCATTCCTCATTTTGATGTCTTTATACTTGTCCTTTAAGTCTTTGTCCTTATTAGCAGGCCTATTAAATGAGGACACTTCTAAATTCATCTGCCTTTCCAACAACTTAGTCTGTGATGTGGAAGGCTCTTGCATGTTTGTAGAAGGAGTTGTGGCCCTGCTTCTGTCTATTTCTGTGGTGGTCACCTATATTGATTCTTATGTATCTTCCTGTTCAATAATAGGATTGAGCCTTTGCCTCTTGCTGTGACCGGTTTCACATTATACCTCAGATGTATCCATAGGTGAGGTGGAGGCTTCTTCTATGCTTCTTTTGGGATTTTTCATCTCATTCTGAGGAGTCTGCATGACTGGAGCGATGCTCATGGCTCATTCTTGTTGTTCTGGTACCTGCAGAATAGAGCTTCATCAAGCTGCTTTTCCAAATCAATCAATGCATTTTCTACATCTATCCTTGTGTTGTCTCTGTCTAGTAAGGTATTTTCCACCTAGTCTAATTGATTGGTATATGCCTCTATCTATGGTATGGGGTGGTGGATAAAAGCTCCCAGCTTGACCTTTTGCATTTTCTTGGTGATGAATTCTAGAGGTCATATCTCCATACGAAACTCCTTTGGAATTTCATGCCTTGCAGAATCAGATCTGCCTCTTTCCCCGCATCTCTGGAATTGCATATGAAGGGACCTAACTGGTCTTTGATTTTGAAATGGGCCTTCTTCTTGGCAGTGACAAAGTTGACTTCATCTGCATTGATGATCTTTCTGTAATATTCTAAGGAAAAAAACCTCATAGGGAGGTATCTTGGAAACTTATATGGTGCAAGCTGACAACCATATATTCTTATTTATGTGTGGTTTTGGTAAAGGTACCAATCTCCCACTTTGGTTTGCTTGGATAGTTGGAGGACTCTTTTTATCTTTGGACTTATCCTAGGTGGAGGATTTCCTGTCAGCATAGTCATGATTGGATGCACAAAAGAATCTATGAAATATGAGTAGGTATATGGTGATCCAAATTTATGGAATAGTGGGGTCCAAAAAATGACAGACCTGGGCTGGCCTTTGGTATCAAGTTCTGGAAAGTGAAAGGAAACTTGTCTGATTGATAATACAAAAATAGGTGGTACAATACATATGAGTATTTGAATACTCTCTCATTTCTCATTCTTGTGAATAGCTCATGCATTCTATCAGCTATGAACTGGGCATAATCATATGTGGTTGCAGGAGGTTGTCCTAGGGTATAAATGGACATGAAGGCAAGTATGAGCTCATCAATGTATTCACTTGTAATGTAACCCAAAACACATGATACTATGGTCACAATGTGCCGGCCCCATTTAGAAAAAATAGTAGCAACATATGGAGGGGGATCCTTAGGAATGTGTTTTTCCTTACAATGAAGGTTTGGAACAACTGGGCCAACCTTGATGGACATAACTTGGGATACTGGTCCAACAGGTCTTCAATTGAGAGTGGGGTTAAGTTTGGTCATGGTTGGAAATGTAGCATTTCATTAATGGACTCAGCTATGATTTTAAATAGAACCTTTTGGTCATAAGATATTATGGCTCTATGGTTAGGGACGTAGCATGCATGGCACATATGGACAACTTCTGGGAAAATATGTACTTGGGGGAACTAGTATCTAGGTAAATTGGACTGCCAAAGGCCAATATTATCTGTATGGTTCAGGTGTTTGTCTTTGCTTAAGCAATGAATTTTGAGCAGGAGCATTGATGCACTTGTATCTTTGATTTGGAAATCCTTGTCAGCCAGGGGAAGGTGGTCCAGGTCTAAATGTGGAGTTGTAACAGGTCTAATGTCCATGGCAACAAGGGTAGCCATAATTCAGTTCTTGTGGATTTGAATTAGGCTCAAGGGGGTTTTATTCAAAGTTTTGTATATGGAAACTAGAGACTTTCAGAGGGTTTAGGCAATAAGTTTTCAAATTGGCAATATTTTTAACTTAATTAAAACACTATATAGGATGAAGGTTTCCAAATTTGAATGGGTAAGTGGTAATCCATGGTGAAATAACTGGAATTGGGCGAATTAGCTTTAAAATTATGGTTCACAGCAGCTACAGTGGTTTGCACAGTTCTGGTGTGGACTGGAAGGTGAGTTGGGGTTGTCTGTATCATCTTCTGGAGTGAACTTGGAAGTCTGTTGGTAAATTTGGTGTTTGCAGGAGCTGCCACGGTTTACAGAGTTTACAAAGAGAATGTGTGGGAAAAGGGCAAAAGAGGGCTTTGTGGCCTTTTATGGAGAAAATGATTAGTTTTGGCGGGTTCATTTACGGATGAACAGTTGGCGTTTTTTTTAGTTAAGTGGGGAAGCGGTATTGGAGGGCCATCGCACCACACTTGTGGCGCGGGCGGTATTTGGGAGGGGTCACCCGATGTACCTCAAAGTGTGACATGTAACATTCGGGGGGTCAGGGAAAACCACTTTATCGGGCAGGTAACATTCAGCCATCGGGCGCGGCCGATATGGCTGTGGAGCATTGGACGAAGCGAATGTTGATCGGACGGCAATCGGGTAAGGAAAATGCACGGGTTATAAAATCTTGGGTTTAGGAGAGGCCCAATGCTTTAAACCTAAGTAGTGTGGGTTTGTTTAGGATTTTAATCACTGCATTAGCAGATCGGGAGTGGCTTAATGATAGGATTAGGCAGTCAGGCGGGGTTAAATGCAAGGATTAATACTTTGGGTAAAGGTCGGGCGTCGTGAGAGCCCGAGATGGCTGCAGACCGTAGGATTATGGTGCGAGTGATCGGATGGTGGATGAGTGAGGGAATAGCACGAATAAATATATGGAGGGTTTTTAGGGGGCCCGATGCCTTAATCACAAGTTATTTGTGATTATTTTAGGATTAATGAGGGGATTTATATGTTTTGTTGAGATAAGGGGTAAATGTATAGTTTTTAGTAAAACTAAGGGTTGGGGGTATTTACATAGGGATTTAGTTAATATACGGGAAATAGGGATATGGGGGATTTATATAATAAAATTAGAAATTAATATGAAATATAATGGGCGGAGTAGGTTTTTCCTAAGTAAAAAGGTAAAACATAACATTTCTGCGCACGTTGCTTTATACTTAGGATAAAGTTATATTGTGAGTTTATGAATGAAATATGTTTTAACAAGGGGGGGGGTTTTACTTCTCCTAGGTAAATGATGTTTAACCTTAGGAAAAGGGGTTTTGTTAGGTTCTTTGAAGGGAAATGAAGGAAGATTAATTTTATGAAGGGGATTCTAATACTTGTATCCATAAGTCATTAAGCCAAGGGTCTGGTCCCTCCAAAAGTCAGAGAAATGCTCTGAGCCTCTTTGACTTAAAGGATTTAAGTACTAGAACATATTTATGGGGAAATTAATAAGTAAAAGGGGTGAAATGATTGAGGGGATGTTAATTAAAACAATTTGTAAACCATTGTTCCTGCTTTGTTTACTGCTTATGCACATTGAAAGATGTATTTAAACATGACATAAGTGCTTTTGTGCAATGAACTTGATATTTCTGCAACCTTTCTTCTACTTACCCTACCATTTTTTCTTCACTTTATTTGGGTGCATTTAGGCTAGCAAACCCTTATCAATCTTTTTCTTTTCTTCTACAAAGTAAACTATCTAATTCTAACCTTATATCATCCAAGGGCTCAGATTAAACTGATGAGCTCCTTTTATTTTCTCTACCTATCTAATGATCTGCCAAGATTAAACTGTTTGGTCAGATTTTATTCTCTAGCTATAAACATAAAATTCAAAACATGAAATAGCCAAGTTTAAACAATTTGACTACCATGAGATTGTGGCATAAGTAACAAGCTGCACACAATCATTATTATGCATAAAAGTAAAGAGTAGTGGCATTTTGACTTGCACACTTTCATGGTCTCTTTTTGTTTTTGGGGTTCATATATTTTCATTTTTTGGACCTTTTTTATTCTTTTTGTCCTTTGATTTTTCTTTTAGGACATACCCTCTTTACTTTTAAAAAAAAAATTAATATGGAAAACATTTGCAGAAAGCAAAGGTATGTACAATATTACAAGGCTTAACATTAGCCATTCAAAATTATGACTCCTATTAGTATAGGAACCTAACATCGGGTTAGGATGTATATGAGAATGTCATCAAAGAAGACGAGGACAAATTTTTAGAGATATAGTTTCAGTAGGTAGTTCATGAGGATTTTAAAAGTAGATGGAGCATTGCAGAGACCAAATGGCATGACCATGAATTCATAATGGCCTTCGTGATTTTGGAAGGTAGTCTTTGGAATGTCTACTTCCTTCATGTATATTTGGTGATATCTAGAGCGAAGATCTAGCTTGGTAAAGAATTGAGCACTATGTAGTTCATCAAGAACATCATCAATAACCGGAATAGGAAATTTGTCTTTGACAATGAGCTTGTTGAGGGCTCGAAATTCCAGACACATGCACCATTCTCCATCTTTCTTTAGCACCATAACCATTGGTGATTAATAAGGACTGTTTCTAGAACGAATAACACTAGCTTTGATGATTTCCTTGATTAGTTTTTCAATTTCATTCTTTTGGGCGAAAGAATATCGGTATGGGTGCATACTAGGTAGTTGGGCCTCCGAGACCAAAGGTATGCTATGATCATGTTGACCCCTAGAGGGTGGAAGCTCTTTAGGTTTGTCAAATACCTTCTGGTGGTGGTCTAAGACCTATTGCATCTCAGGATGAATATGAGGAGTAGTGGATTCAATGGCCTAGATGGCATTAAATTGGGCGCTGAATCCATGATGGACCTTTTTCAAAAGATTTTCAATTCAATGCAAGCTGATGATAGTAGGAGCACCTACCCAGAGTCCATGTAATGTATGAATGTGGTCATTCTACTTAAAGCTCATATATAATTCCTATAAATCCATTGTGATCAGGCCCAATGTGCGAAGCCATTCAACACCGAAGACAATGTCACAACCACCCATTTCAATAGAAAACATGACAGTCTTTAGGTGGTAGTCTCCCATATGAAGTTTAATATTTTCGTAGTGGCCTTCACATTTCATGGTTCCCCCATCAGCGATAACGACTTGGAAATTAGAAACTTCTCATACAAAACAATGAACAACTTTGGTGACTTGCTTATGGATAAAGTTATGAGTTTTGCCACTGTCAATCAATACCACTACTGGTTGATGTTTAAGAAAGCCTATGATTTTGAGAGTTTGAGGTGAAGAAATGCATGCCAAAGCATGTAGTGAGATAACTGGTTCATCTTGCGTAGTTGTGAGATCATTGTCAGGTTGGGTTTCCTCAACTTCATCCGTGGCCCCCCCAAGGGTTGGGGCTTCCTCAGAAGAGCTATTATCAATAGCATCAATTTGAAATAATTTTGGTTCCTTGCATTTATGCCCCAAGGAGTATTTTTCGTCACAGTAGTAACACAATCCTCATTTTCTTCTTTCAACCATTTCTACTGGAGACACATTTTGAACCTTAAGTGTTTGGGTAGGGCCATGAGACTAGGTGGGACGCCCCTTGGCTACGAAATTTGGACAAGTGGACTTGGCAGATAAAGCGAGTTCCACCTCGACAACCTTTTTGACATGGATGGTGCATCCGAACATGGGCTTGGATAGCTTCTTTGAGACCATTGATGAAACACTCCAAGTAGAAGTCATCTCCTAGACAGTCAGTTATGATGGTCAATGTCTCAAAGGATGCAATGTAGTCTTTTACTGTGCATGTTTGTTGGATTTTAGTGAGACGACCTAAAAAAATAGATTCCCTATCAAAGCGGTCACATAGGGATTTTGAGAACATGTGCCAAGTTATGTTCCCGGGATAATATTTTTGATGCCACTGCCACCATTTCCATCTGTCTTGGTCCAAGTAAAGGGATCCCAGACATATCTTGGTTTGATATTTTCATATATCATTAAGGGAGAAATATTGTTCCATTTGTGCTACCCATGCTGTAGGATTAGAGCCATCAAATTTGTAAATGTCTAGCTTGGGTGGTCGAGGGTGGGAATGTTGTTGATTTCCATGGAAGCGAATGTGATGCCTAGATTCTCCTTCGAGGTGTTCATCAACACTATACTCCTCCTGATGAGACCTCTACATCATATTGGTGAGGCGTGAAAGTGTGGTGGTAATTTGGTTCATATTGCCCTGGAACTCATCCAACCTTTTTTCAAGTCTCTCGATCTTCTCATAGGACATGACTTGAGATCTGGTACCTACCATACACAAACCTCGGTTAATTACTTAAGAGAGTCTTCTTGGAAAGAGGGTGAGCTCAAGAATCTATTGATGGGGGTCACTTGAAGTCACTTCGGAAAAATTTGGGACTACCAAGAAATTGAGGTTGACAAGCGAATGGTATCACTACGACCAGTTCATTGTCCTAAAGCTTATGGGCTAAGTCTCTTGCAAGCGCCCCCGAATGATCTCATTTTTTTTTTTTTACTCCAAAAGGAGTTTTACTCCCTGTTGATCAATAATGTAGTGGAAAATTTCCAAAAAACTTAATCCTACCCATTGTCGTATGAAAATAGTGCCTGGACTATAGTAGCAGCAAGCCTCACTACACAAAGAGTCTGATCGGCACTATGATGAAACCCCAACTGCTGAATATGAGTTTCACAGCGGCGGCAGAACCCCAACTGTTGGATCTGATTTGTACGATAGCAACATAACCCCAGCTATTGGGTCTGATTTGGACTGCAGCGGTAGAACCCCATCTACTGGATCTAATATGGAAGATAAGATAGTGGAAGATCTTCAAAGAGTAGAAGGAATTGTGGTCACAAAGAAGTGTCAGGTGCTACATATCACACTATACAAATGGGTCCAACAATAGTACTCAGTCCAATATTTCAAGGCGGTAACTAAGGAGGATTGATCGTACCCTTAGACATACTACCCGACTACCCTATTGTACCCATGAGAAATCTCCCCGAGTGTTGTTCTCAATGTACTGTAGCAACAAGATGGCCAACAAAATATGTAAGTCAAGGTTTTAGGTGAGCCTAGGGGGCTTTCGATATACCCAAGGGTATGTGGAAGTGTAGTTTGTGCGTTGTTCTGTGTAATGTGATACAACTCGAAGGGGTACCCATAGGGGTTACAAGGGAGTCCAGCAAGCGTGAACACCTCTTGTAGTTCCTGCGTGCATGACTCCCCAAATTCGATGGTTTATGAGCTTAACGACAGATCCCGTGGTTCAAAGATGTCAAAACATATCTGTAGCCTAAAACAATTTTGCAACAATTAGAGGTACAATCGGCCCTAAAAAGTGCTCTGATACCACCTGTTATGCTCTTGACCTGCGAGAAATTATATAATACTAGAAATGCGAAGAAATATAACCTAGAACACAAAATAAAATGAGAAAAATAGAAAGTATTTTATTATTCAAAAATAGATCTAATGTTCACTTGCCTCTTCTAGGGGACAACCTCCAACAGAGCAAAGCTTGATTACAAATAAGACTCGATGATCTTTCCCTTACTAACTATGACTATTTATAGCTAAATGACCTCTAACAACCTAACAACTAGTGGTCCTTTGCATAACATGGGTTAACCACTTTATTTATTGACTATGGCCCATTTGCAACTAATTATGGTCCCTTTCTTAAATGTGGGTCAACCACTTACAATTATTAATATGGGATTTATTGACTCTCTAACTAACTATGACTATGACTCAACCCATTGGGATTATTACATAAATAAAGGGGTTAGGGTTGGACCCTAACACTGCTGCAACCAGAAGGACACCCTAATTCCTTGTAGATCAGGCCACAACCTAATGTATGCCCAAACACTCTATTTCCCAGTTGTTGTCGAAAATGATGCTTCGCTGCCTTGTTATTTTATCAGCCACAATTGAATGGATGCCACAAATCCTTGTGCAAGACGCAACTTGCCCTAGTACCACCCTGTCGCCCTGAAGTGTTCTCAGGCCACAACTTGAAGGTGACTCCAATTACCCAGAAGAGTCGGTAGATCGCATTTTACAATTTTCACACTAGATACCATGTACTTTGAATCAATGTATAACAATTTTAAGAAAGATGTAAAATAAATGTCGAATCTTGTTAGCCACTGATCATTGTCCCCACAAATTGATCACTTCACAAAGCTACACATTAATCTATCACTATTCAGCTTCACGTCACTCTCACTACACATTGCAAATCACTTCTCATGAATGAACAGTCATCAATGCACAACCATTGTCATCATTGTATCATTTTGCACATGATGCTGCAACCATCTAGAACTGCTATCAAATAGTGGCACAAACAAAGGTGCCCGAGGTCATCCTTATGTCCTACTACCAATGCTCTCAAACTCTTCCTTATAAGAGCTACTAGTATATGTGTAAACATTGCTCCTCAATGCATCAAGCCTTGCCATCCATCTTTATGTCAATATGCTTGTCTAACTAGATGAAAATGCCTTCAAGACCTGCTTCCCTACAAAGTTGTAGTTGCATCACTTTTACAATCTGTCTAGATCATCACTACAACACAAATTCTCAAGTCATCATTGCCATAGGCGTAAGTACCTCAATATATAGATCAAGTCAAAGTCAAGGTGTAAGTTAACTTACTATTAATGTCTAGATATTATTATCATGTCACAATAAGGTCAAAGTCTAACATCATATAATGCTCACTAAGTCAATCATTGTTTCACATCATATTCGTAGCTATTTCATCTATGTCATTGATTACTCTAGTTGTCACATCAATTCTTACTAACACAAGGCCATGTCAAAGTCCAAAGCATTTTTATGGTCAATATATTTATGTCAAATACTTGTTAGGTGTATTCATCAGAGGTATATCAAGTCTTCACATACACAATAACTTCTTTCACATGTGCTCATCTACACTTAAAAGAATTACTTTACTCCACTGTTACAATATCTTACAAAGTCACAACGCAAGACAATTTTTGTCTCAACTAACAACTGCTAACTTACTCTCAAATCACAATCAAAATAGTTCTATCAATAAAGTCAATCATATGTAATGGACAGTCACTTCAAACAACTACGTAAGAGTCCTTATGACGTTTCTTGTAGGATAGTAGTCAAAACTCTCGCTGTTGTAATAATGAAATAGTCAAAACCTTAAGCACCAAAACCTAACAAGCTCTAATAAATACTTGGTACTGGTACCTAACTCTACAACAAAAAGACATAGGTTCAAAACTTGAGATATCGCTAATTTTTATTATTGCAAGGTCACATAAGGTAAGTGTTATGGCATGATGAACATTTGTCATTGTAGAGAGGTTCGTTAACAATATGCACATGATATTGTTGGATCAATAAATCAAAGTCAACTTTCCATCACAACAACTTAGAAATTAGCCATTGGTTTAGTGCATTTAATCATACCAAGGTTATGGCATTAATGATTGGCTTAGTACATTTGGTTCTTGAAATTTTTCATTGATAAAATGAAATTATTGCCACTATCTTACAGTCACAATCAACATCATATGTTGACATCTCCAAGTGAAAAAAAAAAAAAGAAAAAAAGGAAAAAAAAATATTTCACCACCCTAACTGGACTTAAAATGTTCCTAGAACAGTCCTAAGATGTAACAAACCTAAGGTGGTCCTTAAAGACAATACCTAATGACATTCCTAAACAAAACTTCACAAATCCGAGACACAAATTACACCAAGTCTTAAATGTTGAAAATGGCGACAAGAAATGATAAAAATAGCATTGCTATAAATAGCAGTTTGGGTACCAGTGTTGGACATAGCAACAAGGAATGAAAAATGGAAGTGTTAAAAATAGCATTGCTATAAATAGCATTTCGGGATGGATTCCATTTTTAGTTAGCCCCTGAACTAAAATTGAGAAGTAAAATTCGAATTTGATCTTTGTTGTTTGTAAAATAATTAATTAATTCATCTTGAGTTAATTAGTTGGAGAAAATCAAACATGAAGTCTATGTGAAGACATGCAACTGTTTCTCCATTGATTGAGGAATTTATCCCTTAGTTAAGGAGATGAGGATGAGTTGTACTTTGAGTTGTAATTAGTTAACTCAGTTAACTAAGTTAAGTCCAGATAGATTAGTTCAAATAGTTTGTTGAACTAATTGTGAGTTCAGTTAGTTAATGCTTGCATACATGTAACTGTTGCTCTCCAGATAACTGAATATTCTCTCATAAATAACTCATGCATGTCAGTTCAGTCAGAGACCCAGTTGAGATCAAAGGAAGAGTCAATGTACTATCAGTTGGAGGATTTTTCCTGTATAGGAAACTCATCCATGCAGAAGGAATCATCTCCTTCAGGATTGCGTAGTTACTACTGAGCCAAGTGAGCAGTGCGAGGTGGGAATTCACACAAGTGGAAGCACTCGACCCCACGAAAAACTGCGCAAGGAAATAGGAGGCTTGGAGGGCAGAGGAGAAGGTTTGTGAGAAGCCTTTGACTGTCTATGAGCAGCAGAGGGATTGTACTGAGAGCTGGATAGCTTGTGAGCTAAAGCTTTGTGTAATCCTAAGATATTTCCACTTGTATGATAATAGAGATAGTGGGGTTTTTAGCTGAGGCTTTCCCCAGAGTATTCTTCTGTGTTTCAGGTGTGATTGAATCTTCTTCTCTGTTATATGTGTTCTATTTGATCTTGCTCAAAATCGATTAAGCTTCCACAAGTTCGATTGTAGAAGTAGATTAAGTTTTTTGCTTTAGTGCATTGCATAATCAGTTT
This sequence comes from Pinus tabuliformis, assembly GCA_031772625.1. Lineage (NCBI taxonomy): Eukaryota > Viridiplantae > Streptophyta > Pinopsida > Pinales > Pinaceae > Pinus > Pinus tabuliformis. Next base: position 1,005,326,275 of record CM062811.1, read on the forward strand.
AATCTATGGTGAAATTTCTACATGGTATCAGAGAAACGTTTTTTGGAGCAGTGAACATTATACGAAGAAGAGAATTCAAAGTAAAAAAAAAAAAATTGGGCCGCGAGTTTACAGAGCAGATCTGAAAATTTTTAGAAACAAATAGTATATCTAGATTCCTTGAGGAAAAAGACCCAAAAAAAAAAAAAATCGGCTGAATCGGAGTTCAGATCAAGGAGATATCGTTGATTTAAAATCAGCTCTTTTTCCTGAAAATTTCGTGATGGCGGGAAAGATGAAATAGATTGGTGTGTTAGCCAAGAACCTGTATGCACTTGAGGTACAAGATGCATGAAAATCCTTGAGGAGCAAGGCAAAGGTTAGATATTGGGTGGTTGAAAGGGAGAGTAAATTACCTCTCAACATGCAGTGCCAGAAGAAGTCTCAGATAATGGTGGAGGAGCCGCAATTGGTGAAGCAACTTCAGGAGGTTGTGGAGCAGCCACAACTGGAGAAGCTGAGAGGAGACTGAGTGGAGGCATCCACTCATGCAGAGACGTCCAATAGGGGGAAATTTCGAGCCAAGTGGGAAGAGGGATCACATGCATCCATACCTCCAGGTAGGAGGTGGGGCGATGTGGAGTGACAGTCCCAAGAAGGCTAGAATAGGGGTAGGATCATTGAGGTACCCAACTGCTTTGATTAGACCTTGCTATGGGAGCCCCGACAAGGAGTAGCAGGACTGGCTAAGTGGTTAATGACGGATGCAGATGGAGCGGCAAAGAGAGCTACATTGGAGGAATCTCGAGACAGTGCAGAGCTAGCATGCTGCAACAATGCGAGAGGCACAGGAGTGTTGCACCAGTGCAAGATGACATAGAGAGGTGTGAAATGGTGCAAAATGCATGGAATGTTGCAGTAGCTCAGAGGTTAAAGAGGGAGAACTTGTCAGTGGCATATGGAGCTTCAACATCAGAGGATGTTTCTAGCCCAACAAAGAGGTCAGTTGGGAGATTTTTTTGTTTCTAGAGTTGCTAGAGTAACAACACTTGGGAGAAGTGTTGCATGCAGAACATTCCTAAGGTTTAGGATCGGATTCGAGTTGATTGCCTTTCTTTTTGAGAGGGAGTGTTGAAAATGGAAACAAGAAATGCGAAAAATAGCATTGATATAAATAACAGTCTGAGTACCAGTGTTGGACATAGCAACAAGGAATGAAAAATGGAAGTGCTAAAAATAGCATTTCTACAAATATCATTTCGGGATGGATTCCAATTTTAGTTAGTCCCTGAACTAAATTGAGAAGTAAAATTCGAATTTGATCTTAGAAATTGTTTGTAAAATAATTAATTAATTCATATTGAGTTAGTTAGTTGGAAAAAATCTCACATGAAGTCTATGTGAAGACATTGATTGAGGAATTTATCCCTTAGTTAAGGAGATGAGGATGAGTTGTACTTTGAGTTGTAATTTGTTAGCTCAGTTAACTGAGTTAAGTCCAGTTAGATTAGTTCAAATAGTTTGTTGAACTAATTATGAGTTCAGTTAGTTAATGATTGCATGCTTGTAATTGTTGCTCTCTAGATAACTGAATATTCTCTCATAAATAACTCATGCATGTCAGTTCAATCAGAGACCCAGTTGAGATCAAAGGAAGGGACAATGTACTATCAATGAAGGATTTTTCCTATATAGGAAACTCATCCATGCAGAAGGAATCATCTCCTTCAGGATTGCACAGCTACTACTGAGCCAAGTGAGCAGTGTGAGGTGGGAATTCACACAAGTGGAAGCACTCGACCCCAGGAAAAACTGCACAAGGAAATAGGAGGCTTGGAGGGCAGAGGAGAAGGTTGGTGAGAAGCCTTTGACTGTCTATGAGCAGCAAAGGGATTGCACTAAGAGCTGGATAGCTTGTGAGCTAAAGCTTTGTGTAATCCTGAGATATTTCCACTTGTATGATAATACAAATAGCAGGGTTTTTAGCTGAGGCTTTCCCCAGAGTATTCTTTTGTGTTTCATGTGTGATTGAATCTTCTTCTCTGTTATATGTGTTCTACTTGATCTTGCTCAAAATTGATTAAGCTTCCGCAAGTTTGATTGCAGAAGTAGATTAAGTATTTTGCTTTAGTACATTTCATAAACAGTTTAATCTATGGTGAAATTTCTACATTAAAGTGACTGAAAAATATGTCTATCTATATATCAATTCATTGTGTCAATTCATATGTTTCGTTATGTTAAGCTCAAAGTTGAAATTCTTTTAAACGAATCCAATCCAAATTCAAAAATAAATTCTAATGTCCCTCTTAGCAGATTTGTAGTCCACGTTAGGAGACAAGATTATAACGCAGGCTAAGACCAAAGAATATACAAAAAAACCCAAGTAGATCCAGCCAAGGAAGATAAGCAAATTTCTTGAGAAACAAATATGCATAAGCCTTACCTCAGAAGCTCAACATTTTCCTCAGGGCCAAGTAGAAATTATGAACAATATCATCCAAAAGACACGTCAAAAGAAATATGCTAATTCTGTCAAGTTTCTATGTCAAAAGAGATCTTCTAACTCTATCAAGTTACTTCGTTGGTTTCCTTAGGAGGTTGAAAAAATTCAGAGAGGTATTCACACAAGATAATATATTAAAAATGTTATGTCTTCAGGGTAGATTAAGTTTATTTTATAGGTGATTTCTTAGGATAGAGTGGGCTTCAAAGAATAATCATTGGAGGGCTTTTAGAAATCTAAATACTCTTGATTGTTTGACTAATGACCATCATGACTTATTGCTTCAAATTTTAATTTTTGAAACTTTGTCTATTTTGACCTATTTGTCATAAAGTATATTATTTTAATATTATACGAGGAACCTTACATTGTGATCTTTATGTATATGTTTTGAATGATGGGTTTGGGAAGGGCTCCTTGAAGGTAACCGTTGGAGGATTTTTAAACTCTTTTAATTCTTTATTATTCAAATAATCATAACATATTAATTATATTAAACTTTAGTTTTCCTTTGGTGTAAGTTTTTAGGATTTTTAATATGATCTAGGAGCTTTAATTAGGTTAGATAGGGGCTTTACTAAGTGAACGTTGGAGGTGGTCTTAGAAGCCTTTAAATTTTTAATTGTTGTAACTTATCATTTATATGTCAACCTAGACCCCAAGCAAAGCACATGTGCCCTTTATAATTAGGAATTAAGTTAGTCAAGGATTGACTCTACAAAGTATGATGGAGTATCCTTATTTTTCTATAAGACATGATGAGAAACCTTCTTGCCTGAGTTTTGATACTTTCAAGCACTAAAATTATGCCATGTCACACCCCTATGGGGTTTTAGCCCATTAAAGTGGCTCGTAACTTCAAATGGGAATATCTATCAAACCAGGAAAAACCATGTGGTGTACGACATACCACTGGAAATATATCTATGAGGAGAATCCAATGGCGTGGATTTCCAGTCAAACTCAATGATTTGACACTTCAAAAACCATCGACAAGGTCGAGGTATGTCCTTAGTCTAGGGAACCCAAACCTTAGGACTTGGGTTTTCAACCATCCAACAATATAGTTGTTATATTGATGTAATTCGATAATTAATAAGAAGAATTCATTAACCATTTGACATCAATGACTGGTGTTTTTGGTCAATGTCAAATCCAGTCAATTCCATGAGTTGACATCAATGACAACACCATCCAACATGATGCATTTTTCCTAATACCTGCGGGTTTTTTGTAATGATAATTGTGATTCCAAAAAGCGATATCAGAGCCAAAGACCTTGAGTTTGAAACACATCAGGGTCATGTTGGGAGGAGATTGTTGGGCATTAGATAATCCAACACTCCCCGTGTGTTTCACAACATGTGTTTAACCACCTCTCAAGGATTCGTTAAATCTGGATATGCGTATGTTTACTAACACCTATGTAGTTTGGTGTAAGATAAATTATGTTTTGAACATGTATTGTTCTACTCATCATGTTTGTGTTCTTTGTTCATTACTATTACCATGATCACAGAGTGATCTAATATTGATCATAAACTAAACTGAAGTAGAATTGATTATTTCCAACAGTGAATTTATCATTAACTTTAAGTGTTGAATGTGAAATACTGAAGGGAAACAATTGATTTAAGACTTAATAAAGAAATTAAGAAACATAATTAAACATGAAGTTGTAGCAAAAACAGATATAGAAGATAAAAAACATTGATTACGGAGTTCATCCCTGATGGACTATGTCTCAGGGTCCGCTTTCAAGATAGGTGTCTGCTTTATTAGGATTGATTGAAAGAGGTCTTTTACACATCAAAAACACCAGACTGAATCTGCACACAAGCACTTCTAGTCTCTGTCAACATAAATCTTTCTCTCCTAGCTTTCCAATGCTTGTCTCGGTTCCTAATTCTGCCTCTGGACGACCAAGATACACTGGAAACAACAATTGCCTCTCTAGCTCAGCATCTACATACAAGTCTGAAAATCACTCTCTCCCTTAATCATGAACAAAAGGTTGAATTTATAGCGAATTAGGTTCATTCGAGGCCCCTCAGGCTCAGATAGGCATGTATGTGGTTGCTTTGAATGTTTATAGTTACGGTCTTGTCACATTGTGACACTTAATGATCTAGTCACATGGTGGTTGAATTAAATTAGCACAAACTGCAACAAAAAAACCCAAAAATGACTTTGGATATACATTTGACCCCTAGCGGTTTGCTACCTACGCGGAAAATCTTAATCGTTGGCATGTGACCGGGCAGCCTAATCCCCGGCGGCCACCTAGTGGATAAGTCTGGCAGTTCTGACTAACTGCGCAGTGCCTGAACTGTTTCATGTGACAACTATTCCGCAGTGGTGGTCTTCTGGTAGTCTAAGTCTGCAGTCTCCTTTAGTGGTTACAGTGAATAACCTTGTTCACATGCTGACTGCAAACCTCCTCTGTGGTCAGGAATTGGGGGTTGTGGTCTCCCACTTCATGGCTTATCCCGACTGCTCACATGTGCTAGTTACCACCTGACAGTTTGCTACAGTCTTCGAACTGCAGTTTGGAATGTTCTCATGCTGCAGCCCGGCTATCACCCATTCATATGTGCAACATGGTTGCACTGCAGTATTCTCCACACGGTTAGGGACTGTGTTGTTTGTATTGTTTTTATAATAAAGTCTGATAGGTGGGTTTTGTAGGTTTTGCATTAGGTTTTGACATAGGTTTATGTGCTAGGTCCACACTTAGGTTTAGTGGTAGGATTTAGGACTTTGGCTTATGTAGTATAGGTTTATAAGCTTAGGTTTTTAGTCCTTAGCTTAGGATTTTAACCTTGTTACTTCATCTTAATAAAAAAACCCATTACAATGATATTGTCACATTACGACAATAATCAACAAAAACCATGACAACAACCTGGACCATATCCACCATGAAGAAGCAACCAACACCCTGAAGAACAATGGTGATGTTGAGGATGCTGAAGATGACATGAAATCTCCAGATACACTGGACTGACAAGATCCTCCTCAATCACAGAAAAGCTCATCAACATCTCTATGTGAAGATGGGTAGATTAAATTCTCTTCAATGTCTTCCTTTGAATGGGTGGAATATAATGGAGGATCCCTCTTTCTTCCCATCATCCATGGCCTTGTATCACCAAAAAATGGATGTGGAGGTGCTTTTGAGCTTCAAAAAGGGCATCATTTATGATTGACATGGATCTCTCTCCAAATGGATGACCCATAACTCGGATAACATGTGCTGGTGAATGGAATTTCGTGCAAACCAAACATGAAGCGAGTAGTTGTAATTTTACTCCCTTGTTGTGGATTGAATGGTACACTATCCACATATATTTTCAACCTCTCTCTATTGCGACATTTATATCTTTCCGATAATGCTTTAAGTGGAAGAATTCCACTTGAGGTTGGGCCCTTGAAAGCGCTAAGAGTACTTGACCTCTCTTATAATGCACTTGAGTGCTCTATTCCAAAGGAATTGTGTAATTGTACATGTCTTAGAACATTGTATATTAAGAATCTCCATGGTAATGTAAGGTGAAGATCCATGGTTAAGAACCTTATTACATGTCTAATTTATATATTAATTCTATTTATAATTCATAATAATAATAATAATTTAAAATAATGTAATTTAGTTAATTTTTACAAATAGAAGTGTTTAATTTTTATAGACATGTCTATTTTGAAATAGGGCTTTTAAAATTTTAATTTAATTAGCATTAGATAGATGGTAGATATTTAACATGCATGGAATATTATAGAATATTCATAATAGATCAAAGCTTGGAAATTCATCTACAAAGCAGTGATGCCTTTTTACCTTTTTTTATTGAATTGATTAATTAAAAAAATTGTTATATGAAAAAGTATCATATGAAATGAGTTATGTTTTTTGGGCATGTAACAAAGCTTATAATAATAATAATAATAATAATAAGTTAAAATAAAATTGTTACATAATATTTATATGAAGATTTTAGATATTTTCATCATATTGGAGAAATGTTTTTGGAGTAATACTATGTGTTTTTCTTGAAACATCTAATGCTTCAGGTGAACACTTCAACCATCATCAGAGATTTGTGTTGAAAGATTGGTAACTAGAGAGACAAATATTAAATAACCCTAGATAAAAATGAATGTTTAGGGATAGAGAGATTGTAGGAGTGAAATAAAGAAAAAAAATATTAAAAATTATTATGAATAGTCAAATAAAATAAAAATTTAGGCAATAAATAAAAGTAAGATACATAATGATTAAATTATGTTAAAAAATAATTAAATATAATGTTATTAATAATGATAAGGAATAAATTGTGAATAGAAATATGGGATAAGAAAAAAGATAAGTAAGAATATATTTAATAATATAATAATATCTAATATAAGAAAGAGAAAGCTGCATAATAAATAAGGTAGAGAAAGTTACAAGAAGCTATAAGAGTGACCAAGGATTCGATTTAAGGGAAGCAAATTTAAAGGGAGGGGAGAAAGGTGATATGATAAGATGTAATGTAATGTCAATGAATATCCAAATAAGGGAAAAGGGATAGGTATACATTGAATCAATAAGGTAAGTAATATATAGAATGATAATATAAGTAATATATAGGGTGATGATGTTAAATTAAATAAAATTATAAAGAAAATTTTATTGCAAAAGATATTTAAATTTTAAATTTTTAGTAAAAGTTTTTGTTTTTTGTTTTGTTTTTTTTGGGGGCAAATATCTGTCTTTTAGTCAAATGAAAATCAACATTTATTACACGATATGCATAAAAAAAAAAAAGGCCAGATAGGCATGCATCAATGCCTGTCTGATGGTGGGATGATGCCTTTGATAGATACATATATTGAGATATTTAATCAAATTGTCTTAGTACAGTCACTTAGTCATCTGAATTTTTAAAGTCGCTACATTAGAGTATAATTTCTATTTTTATATATTGTCAAATTAAAATGAATTTTAATTTGAGTTATCCTATAATGAAAATAGGAGTGGCATTGGGACAGGTACTCTATCGATTTTCCCTAGTTCATATTGTTAGTTTAGTTTGTTAAATTAGGTAAGTTTTAGTGATTTGATAATATAAATATAGTTTTGGTTATTTTGGGAAATTTTTATTATTTAATAATATAAATAATAAATATATGATGAAATGTAAAGAAAAAATAAGTTTAAGAAGGGGAAATGAAAAATATGTGATGATATATTAATTTTAAGTAATTTATATATGTAAAAAGATAAAATTTAGGAAAATATAAAATTTCTGTTTATCTAAGTTATGTATAATTATGTGAAATTTGAGTTTTGATAGGATTTATATACTATTTTTTATCCGAAATATAGTGTATATGTTTTTATTAATGTTAATTTGTATTTAAATTATAGAATATTAATATAAAAATTTGTAAAATTGTAGAGAGCACATGGTTGGCTAGTTTTTCAAAATTTATTATCTTAATTATATACCTTTTTAAAATTGTGAAAGTCATTATATCTCTGAAATTACCAGAACTTTTTTGAATGCTACATAAAAAGGTTCCAAACATAATTTTTTTTAGTTGGAGGTTTTAGTGTCAACTACTGACCATATAATTTTTTTAATAATGGTTAAGGAAAATATCAGAGCGTTTTAATCATTTTTAAAAAATACATATATATTTGGAATATTCAAGGCTATAGCATATGTAGTTTCATGGACAATGATTTGTTTAGTATATATAAAGTCAAAAATCGATATAGCTCTAAAAGATCGATGTTTTGATGTTTTTGTAGCCTAAACCACTAGTTTTTCCAACTTGAACCTATAGCCAAGACAAGAAACTCAACAAACAAGTATGCTAGAGTTGTCACTCCCACCTAAAAAAATGAATTTAAAAGAGTACACATGCATTATTAAAAGTGTGTATGCATTTTTTAAAGCATGTGCATGCTCCTAAAAGCATGCATACATTATTTTAAAAATTCTTATGTGATCTTAAAAATTTCACACACTTTTGTCACTATCTCTTCGCCACTTCTCACGCCATTTCTCTCCAATTTCCTCCCTATCCTTTGAAATATTTCTCTATTCTTCCTTCTCTCCCTTAGTCCCTCCTTCATAGCACCCCCCAACTCTATATGTATCTCTTTCCCTACCTCTCTTTCTCTCTCCTACCCCCCCGCTCTCTCTGGCACACTCACTCCTTCCTCTCTCTATCCTCTCCCTATCGTCTTTCTCTCTCCCCTCTCTTCCCTACTATTTCCCCTCAACCCTCTCTCCCTACCTCTATGTCTCTCTACCGTCATCAACATCTCTTTCTCTCTCTGCCACATACACTCCACATTTATCCTACTCTCTCTCCCCCATTTCCTCACTCCCTCTCCTCCCTCTCTCTCTATATTCTTCCTCCTCTCTCTCCCCCCCTCTCTATTTCTATCTACCTCTATTTATTTCTCTTTCTCTCTGCCCTCTCACTCTCAACCTCCCTCTTGTTCTCTCCCATCCCCCCCTCTCTCTACCCTTCTATCCACCTTTCTCCCTCTCCCTCCCTCTCTCTCTCTTCCACCCTCTTTCCATATCTCTCCCTCTTTATCCATCTTCCCCTCTCTCTCCACCTTCTACTCTATCCTCTCATCACCCACCCTTATCCCTCTCTATCCCATTTATCCCTCAGCCTCTCTCTCACCTCACCATCTCAGTTTCTATCTGGCTTCCCTTTCTCCCTCCCTCCACCTCTCTCTCTCTCTCTCTCTCTCTCTCTCTCTCTCTCTCTCTCTCTCTCTCTCTCTCTCTCTCTCTTTTTCTCTCACCCTCCATTTATCTCTCTCTCTCTCTCTCTCTCTCTCTCTCTTTCTCTCTCACCCTCCATTTATCTCTTTCTCTATCATGCCCTCCCTCCCTTAGTCCACCCTCTACAACAAACACCCTAGCTCCATATCTCTCTCCCCCTTTGTTCTTTCCCATTCTCTCTCCATGAATCCATCATTCTCTCATTAATATTTTTCTCCCACATCTCTCTATGCTAAACTCTCTCTTTACTTCTCTCTCACTACCTCCCTCCCATTCCATTTTAACTCCCATTTCTCTCTCTCTCTCTCTCTCTCTCTCTCTCTTGATAGGGAATATTTTAAGGATGGGAATTTCTCTTAAAGTTTTGAAACCTTGGTGAATCTTACTTGTCCCTAATATGAAAGTTGTGAAATGTTTGGCAATATTTACATAAAGAGTATTGAAATGTAAAATGATTTTATATTTTATCTATAAAAAATTGCAATCTTTAAGGAAATGCAATTTTATACAATAAAGTTTGGGTGAATCATTTTTAGAAACATTGGAAATTGGCAAAAAAAAAAAATGAAAAAGCATGGGAAATTATCCCACCTATGAATACTAACCCCTAAATTTTTCCCTTTCTCTTTCTCTCATGCATGTTCTCTCACGTTCACCTGCTCTCTTGCCCCTGAATCTACATGTCTCCCTTGTAAATCCAAATTTTGTGCATTGTAACTAAGCTCCATGCTTGATCACTTTCTCATGGGTTTATGTAGGGGAAACCTACACAAGTTATTTCTCTATGTGCACATCCTCTTCACATTAAACACTTAGCCAAGATTCTAGTGTGTGTAAGGTTTTCATCCATATGTTCCCCCACACATTTTACTTTTCGCACAGACCAAAAATTTCACACACCTTGTTTACGCACGTTATATGTCTGCACATATTCTCTCTGCACATCCTTCACTCCTGCGCATTGTAACCTTCATCACTCCCATTCATCTGCATATATTGATTCTTATGCATGACAATTATCTATACATGACATGTCATAAAGAAGCCACTTCACCCACTTTATTTGAGTTCCTTTAAGTAAAATTGCCATTTTCTCATATCCAGGTTAATAAGAGCCCATTTAAGGAAGTCCAATCCTTGAGGTAATGGAAGCACTTGATGTGGCAAAATGTCATAAACTATTTAAATTCTTGATATTTTACTATGGCAATTACCCCCCATCATTTCACGAAGGGAGTGGCCATAAGAATTTACTTCCCAATATTATAACACATGGCCCAAAGGGAGTGGCCATAAGAATTAAATTCTGAATATTATAGCACAAGGCCCAAAGGGAGTGGTATGAAAGACAATAAAATACTATTACTTGTACCAAAGAATGGGGATTTAAAAATTAAGTTCCATTGAAGCTTTATTGATTCCTTATACAGTTCTAAGTACATTGAATAGATGGCAACTAAAAGAGATAAGGAGATATTTTGTGGAGATGCAATTAATCAATAACCTGCCTCAGCAAGATCTTTCACTAGTGCATAGCTTATAATTGGTATTTGAATTCCTCCCCTGAAGGCTGGAAGAAAAATAAAATTTGGACCACAGGGCTAGTGAATGTTGCATGTGTTCTTGAATTATTTAACTGAATAGAGAGGTAGTTTATCTATGTGCCAAAAATTTCTACCCAAACACCAGGAACATTAAGCTCGACATTAAAAAGATTCTAAATCCTTTGACCTGCAAGGTCTTCAAGAAGATACGTTAGTTTCCAGAGCCCACTAGGAAGCTCAAATTATCTAAAGTCAATGTTTTTTTGGACTCTCAAGTTGGTGAGATGAATATCATCTAGGATTTCTTGCCACACTTAAAACCAATCTTTCCCATTACCTATTTTATTTTATATTTCCATATTGACAAAGCCATATAGAGATTTCTCTTGGATACCTTCATAGAAAATGGAATGAGAAACAACAAGGACAATCCCTAGGTGGAGGTCATATCAAATGAGCTTTCCTTTTAGTTAGTGAATGTGTTCAAGGCTCAAAGTTTTGTTATGATTTTCTATCTAGTAATGGTTCTCGTTTCATGCCATAGTTTTAATATACTACCACATAAAAGCATTTTGAATCTAGATGTTGAGCCATTGCAATTCTAGTATCATGTGCTATGGAAGAATAAGTATCCATTCCATTTTTGTTGGATTCAAGATGTATTTATTAGAGAGGTCAATTAAATGTTGATTGTGTGAGAGCCCTAGATAATTTCTACCAAAGAAAAAAAATTCCTATGGGGAAAAAGAGTGCATGAATAGAGGGAAGACCATACCTTGGTCAGAATGTATAGAGTTCAATAAAAACATTTTTTTTCTACCCAGGTTTGTGTTCGAGATTTTTTTGATGAAATTGGCAGATAATAACACCCATGTTTTCTTATATTTGAAAGAAAGAAGAAAACTCAATTCATTTATTTACCAGTTACCATTGGGGAAATTAGTGTGAGGAATTTTGGTCACCTAGCAGAATTTTTTGAGTCTCTCATTTCTTTAAATTTGTCTGAAGCAGAACTTATCCAAAGATTTGACCATGACGGATTATTTTGAAAGCATATGGGTATAATCAATTTGTTCACAAGAATTTCTAAAGAAAGTAGAGAAAGTTGCAAAAAATCACTCAAAGAGAAGGAAGTACTTATCCCTACGACAAAAAAAAAAAAACCATTGAAACCAAGACTAGTATGGGAGGCAAAACTAAATAGATAGGCCAAAATTCTCTTATTTCTCAACCATGTTCAACACAATAGTATTTCCCAAGTTCCTCTTCTAGTCACAAGAAAATAAATCTTATCTAGATTTGAGGAGAGAGTAATGATAGGTGCTTTGGTGGAGGAGATGGAGAGGAGACACCTACCTAAGTGACTTCAGAACAATCACACATTACCATTTCATTCAATAGTAAAAGTTCCACCAAGAGGGGGTCCAAAATTGCAAAGGAATCGATGATATGGATGTTGATAGTACAACCATGCTTAGTCAAATTGTGGCTTTTATGGTTGAAACCCAAAAAATGATTGAAGAAATTACTACTGAATAAGTGGTCACCTTTGAGGACTAGTCTCTTACTATACAAAACACCCAATATGATAAGGAAACTAAGAAGTTGGAATTTGAGAGAGTTAAAATTCAAAATAAGAGGGTATGAGCCAATCAAATTCTAAATTTGATATTCTTAGAATTGGACCCATGGATCTTTTAAAGTTACATAAAATTATAGGGGAGGCATTGACACACTCTATTATTGAAAAAGAGATAGAAAATATAAATCTTAAGTTTTGGATAAATGAACTTGAAAATCCCACTCCATTATTTATAACTTCATTGGTTATTTAAGGAGAAGAGATTTTAGTCACTACTCCTATCACATCCCAAAGAGTTATGAAGGTAGAATATCTACTAAATGGTGTTAGATTATATTATGAAACTAATATAAGAAAATGACTATCATGGAAGGCAAGGAAATTGCTTTGCATTTAAGAAACTTATCCCAAGGGGTTCTTTCATTCATTGAATATTTGAAGAATGGTCTCTAGAATGATAAACACTTTGTTTATAATCCATTATCCACCTTTGTGAATAAGGCCACCTCTTTAAATGAAATCCAAATAACACAAAAAAAAAAAAACAAAAAAAAAACAAAAACTTCACGATCTAAAGAGAATAAAGCAACCCATAGTTGGATGGATTGCTACATTTAAAATGTTGAAGATGTTAATTCTAAGTTTTTAAATATTGATAATCGTAGAAGTATTTATTTTGTTAAATAACTTAAAAAAATTTAGGACCTTTAGTGCCCATGGTTAATTAGGTATTCCTTGATGATTCCCCTAGATGTGTTAAGAGAATAATTACAAATTCTTGGAACATCATTGGGTGCAAAATTTAATAGATTAACAGACTTTCTGGAGGCCCAAATTAAAAATTTGTTGGTTACCACTCTTAATGACAATGAGGACCAATCGTCAATAGTCAGAAAACTATGATCAAATGCACAAGATATTGAGAGGGAGATATTTAAGCTATGTGTAAATAATTATATCACGGTTCCCCCCATGAGAGAATATATTCAAGAATGTTTGCAACAATTGTTAATAGAAATCGTTAATCCCCAATAAATACCCAATAAATTTGGATAATGATCATGATTGTAGCCATATATACCAGATACTTCTTTGATAGTAGAGAGAGATTTTTACACATATGATCCTTCTACAATTTTTCATGTTATTTTCTTTCTGATGCATTCCCTTATATCTTCATAGTCTTGGATTAATTTGATTTATTAAACTTATTCATGTTTTCTAAAGCCACCACCTTACTGCATTTTCTCTTTTTCTTCTAGGTACCGTTTATTATTACTATTGGTCAAAGGGAGCCCAATCACAGTCCCATTAGAGGATGAATGAATTTATTTTTACTATTAAGTAGTAGGATTTTGTGAATCGTGCTTTAGGCACTAAACTCTATTATAATACTTCAATTTCATAATATTATATTTTTTTACTCTTGCAAAGAGATTGTTTGCTAAATAATTTCATTTGTGGTTCTAAAACATTAATTTGCAATTAAGAAGTCAGAATCTCATGAATGTTTTCCTATGCTCTTGTGATTCCAAATGCATGATATCATTTTATAGTTCTATGTATATGTGTATAAATGCTTTCTATTTCCTTTTATTGAAATTGTTTCATTTATATTTTGTCACATATGATCAAGAATGTCAATTTGGAATGATATTTTCAAAATTTAGTTTATCCTTTATTTTATTTTTAAAGAATACCTAGGCAACTCATAGGTGCATGAGTTGAAAGTTTAATAGTTGATACTCAATGTATATGAGTGTTTTCAAATGTAGCAGAATAAATTATTTAGAAAAGAAGAGGGATTCCATAAATAAATCCTATGAGGTTGATCCAAATGGATCCAAGAACACTCTCTAAGTCCTGAAAACTCAAAAAATCATGCCAAAGACCAAATAAAAAAGCATGAGAAAACCTTTCAGAATGGGGAAAAATATTATCGGGAGGCAAGAACACGTGAAATCAACGAAAAAAACAAAGTATTGCAGGTAGAACAAATGAATGCACAGTAGCCGTCAGATCTTGCTAATCAACGGTCCAGATCTGATCGGAAATTGCAATCGGCATAAGCAGACAGCGGATATCAGCGCAGACTACATAACACCTATGACGATGATTGGCGGAGTCAACTAGGACCATCGATCAAGTGCGCAGATCGACGGTCCATGTTGTATCGCAGGATCACTATCAGAGATCACAAGAGCGTTTACAATGGCCTGTGGTTATCATGATGTGTGATTGTGATCAATCGCATCACGGTATCGCAATCGGGACTACACAGAGGAGTTGGCATATACACAGATACATCTATGATCCGATGAACCGGACCCGACGTTATATAAATATTATTCCATAAAATTTGAGATCTACAACAAAGCCATTTTTAATGTAGTTTCCCAGTTTTCGTTTATTAAACAAAATGCGAAGGATGAAGGACGATGTGATAAGCCGGACCCAGAAGGGTTCGTGAAGTGAAATGTATATTGTTTCAAGTCCGGAGAAAAGCCATTTTTAATGCATTTTCGCAGTTCTCATTTATTAAATGAAATGCAAAGGATGAAGGCTGATGAAATAAGCCAGACCCAAAAGGGTTCCTTAAGGCTAATATATATATTTTTAGATCTGCCATAAGCCATTTCTTAAGTTATATTCATGGTTTTAACGTACTTCAAAAATACAAAGGAAACTTTGGACCAGGACCATTGCGACATGCCATGGCGACTTAGAGGTGGACCCGATAGGAGAATAGGGTGGATTTAAGGACTTTTGAAGTCCGAAATGAACTATGCTTTGGTGGAATTTCACAGTCATGAATGCATTTTCCTGTGTTAAGCAGGAAACGACCGCGTTTGGGAATCCGAAGGATTTCAAGGGACCCAGGCACTCTTACGTTGCCGAATAGGTGGCCACCTCCCCTTCGGGCGTATGCAATGATTGTGTAACGCTTGAAGATGGATTCGAGCGGATAGAGGCCCAGGAGACAGAAAGCCGAGAAGGAAAAACATAGCCCAGATTGGCTTTAAAGCCACAGACAGAGAGCAAGTAGGGCAAGAAGTATTGAAGGCAATGCCGAGACAGAGCTAAGACAGAGACAAAGAGTGTTTCAAAGAGTCTGTGAATCAGAGAAAGCTTGAGAGGTTCAAGCAAACTCTTACTATAATATCTGTTGTGTATTGAGTCTCTATGTGAGCTCATACTATTGTAAAAACTCTGCTTGAAGACATAACAGAGAGGCCACCACTAAGGGTTGGACTAGGAGACGTAGCCCAGGAGTATTGGGTGAACTCCTCATTAAATTTGTTGTGTTATGTGTTGTCTATTATGTTTTTGTTTACTGCTTCATTGTTTGTGTATTTTGCAATCTGATCAATCCATTTCATAAAATAACATAGGCAAATCCATGCACATGAGTCTGTAATACCTTATTATTTATCTTAGATCTCATTATCAGATCAAGTGGTATTAGAGCATTAGGTTGCTAAGGTTAGACAAGCTTGTGGTGGATTGGTGAATGATAATTAGGTCAAAGCTCAAATTAGGAGAAGGGGAATTGGTTGAAGCTAACCCAGAAATTGGTAGAGTCTATCCTAGGAGGGAAATGGTAGAAGAAAATCCCTTGGAATTAGACTCTCAGTTCATGGATAGCTTCATGACCATGGGAGCCACGGTAGAAGAAATGTATTGAGAATTCAAGGAAGGCCAAAGTGAATATTCTTCAACCTCCAAACAAGACAAAGGAACAGAAGAATCCCTTATAGATGGCCATTCTGAAGGCAAAGGGAAAGGAAAAGAGGCTCCTCTACCCACACCTCCTGATAGCCCTGAAAATAAAAAGAAGAAATCATCTTTGATTAAATTAGATGTTAAATTTGATTTGCCAATATACAATGGAGAATGAAATGTAGAGAAGCTAGACAACTGGATCAGACAGATTGATGTGTATTGCAGGGTGAAGAATATTGATTCAGATAGGAGTAAAATTCATCTGGCTAGCCTACGCCTTGGAGGAACTGCCTTGGTATGGTGGGAAGGCAGGACACAAGATGACTTGAAGAAGCATGGTAAAATTCTTTCTGTCTGGAGTGAATTTGTTTCTGCAATTAAAAAAAAATTCTATCCACTAGCTTATATGTAGCAAGCTATGATGAGTTGGCAAACTCTTCGCCAATTAAAAGGTCAAAGTGTACAAAGCTACACCCAAGAATTTAGAAAAAGAGCTTCGATCCTAGGCATTTCTTTAGACTCACCTAAAACTTTGTTGAAGTATATAGGTGGTCTACACAGCTATTTGAGGCACACCATTCTCATGTTTAACCGTATTAGCATAGATGAGGTATCTGACCAGGCTACCCATATAGAGGCTAGAGGCAAGAATGTGAACCCAGAGATTAGGGGATCATCAAAACCCACTGCAATCAAGAACAAGGAAAAGAGGAAGTAGAAATGGAAAGAGAGGAAGGAAAATTCTGTACAGAAGGCCAAACCTTCATGCACTCACTGCAAGAAGGATGGAAATGATGATGAACATTGTTGGTCTTTGCATCTGACACTAAAACCCAAGAAGTTCGATGGCAAGAAGAAGAATACTGTTGCTGCAATACAAAAATATTTGGGGTCAGACTCAGGTGATGAAACAACAATCGCAGCCATAGGTATAAAAGGTAAAAAATTTGAAGCATCTACTAGTAATTCTACACAAACTATTGATAGTGAAGAAAATGAGAGGAAAAGACATGAGCTTTTTCATATTAGAGTTATTTCCAAGCATCAAAAGATTGATACTTTGTTTGATAGTGGCTCACAAGTAAACTTAATTACTGAAGCAATTGTAAAGAAGCTAGGACTTCTAACCACACCTCATAAGAAGCCATATCCATTAGGTTGGGTATGTGATAAAGGAAAGCTACAAGTGACTAGACAATGTAAACTTAGGTTTTCTTTTGGGTTAGCATTTATAGATGAGGTTGAGTTAGATATCATTCCCTTGGATATATGTGGAATTGTTTTAGGAAGTCCTTACAGTGTATGATAGAAAAGCCATTTTCTATAGGGCTGAAAATAAGTATCAACTCGTTAAACATGGAATTGAATATATTGTAAGAGCTCATAAACTCAAGAATAATTATACTCTCATAAACTTAGGGCAGATGAAAAGAATTCTAAATTCATGCAAGCAATTTTTACTGATGGTTATAAAGGAAAAGAAACCTGATAAAACCAATATATTTGAAGGCTGTGATGCTAAACAACAAGCTGATTTAGAAAAAGTTGTTTCAGAACATGATATTATATTTGAAGAACCTAAAGATCTGCCACCCAAAAGGGAAATTGTACATGATATTAATTTGCAGCAAGATGCTCCATTGCCTAACATTGGAATGTACAGGTTATCCGCTTTAGAGAATGAAGAAATCAAGAAGTAGGTACAGGAGCTACTCAAGAAAGGGTTCATAAGACCAAGAACATCACCATGTGAATCTCCAATCGTGTTGGTGAGAAAGAAATATGGTTCGTGGAGGATGTGTAATGATTACCGAGCACTGAATAAAATAACAATCAAGAATCATTACCCCTTTCCTCGCATTGATGATCTATTGGATCAGTTGAAGGAAGCTGTTTACTTTTCAAAGTTGGACCTACATAGTGGTTACCATCAAGTCAGAGTAGCAGAGCAAGATGCATGGAAGACTGTTTTCAAAACAAAGCAAGGGTTGTATGAATGGCTAGTTATTCCTTTTGGCTTAACTAATGCTCCTGCCACTTTCATGAGAGTTATGAATGATGTACTCAGGCCTTTTATTTATGATTTTGTAATTGTATATCTAGATAACATTCTTGTATTCAGTAAAACATGGGAAGAACATTTAAAGCATGTAAAGCAGATTCTAGATGTTTTGAAGTAAGAAAATCTCTATGTTAAATTATCAAAATGTGAATTTGGTAAAACATCTTTGAATTATTTGGGTCATATTGTAGGGGGTGGTGAATTGAAGATAGATCCCTCTAAGGTTGCATTCATTGTAAACTGGCCTAAACCCATGTCTACTATAGAAGTTAGAAGCTTCTTAGGAGCAGCACAGCATTGGACAAATTTTATTGCTAACTTTTCCTTAATTGCAGCTCCCCTACATGCTTTGACAGGATTGAACAAGGCGTTTTAGTGGGGAGGAAAACAACAGAAAGCCTTCGACACCTTGAAAGAAAAAAATTAGTACAACACCAGTACTAGCATTGCCAAATCTTCAACAACCATTTTAGATCGAAACTGATGCCAGTGACTATGCCATGGGAGTAGTGTTGATGCAACATGGTAAGCCCATATGCTACCATTCTGAGACTTTTAATTCTGCAGTAGTTAACTATCCTACATATGATAAAGAATTGTATGCATTAGTACAGAGTGTGAAGAAGTGGAAACATTACTTAATGGGCAAAGAAACAATTATACATACTGATCATCAACCACTTCAGTATTTGCACTCACAAACTAAATTGCAACAATCAAGACACTATAGGTGGATGGGTTTCCTACAACAGTTTCATTTAGTCATCAGATATAAAAAGGGCATAAACAATAAAGTTGCAGATATGTTGTCCAGACCAATCATAAATGCATCTACTATACTTAAGCATAACTCAGTAATGCATGAAAGATACATTGAACAATATGCTCAAGATATAGACTTTAAAGATGTATATGCAGCTTTAAGTAATGGAAAAAAGGTAGAATAATTGGACTACTATGTTAAGGACCAACTCTTGTATCATTTGGGAAAGTTATGCATTCCACAAAGAGAAAGAGTTAATATAATTAGGGAAGCACACACTTCTTTGATATCAGGTCATTTTGGTGTAAGTAAACAGTTGCACAACTACAAATATACTGCTATTAGCCAAGAATGCATGAAAAGGATTCTAGATATGTAAGAGGGTGTACCATGTGTGCTAAAAGTAAGCCTAGCAATAGAAAACTAGGCTTGTACACTCCACTACCAGTCCCTTCCCATCCTTGTGAAAGTGTTTCCATGGACATTGTTGGGGGACTGCCAAAATCTAGAAAGGGACATGACTATTTATATGTTATTGTGGACAAGTTCAGCAAAATGTGTATTTTAATACCTTGTAATGAGTAGATTGCAGCTGAACAAACAACGAAGTTGTGCTTTCAGCATGTTTAGGTGCATTTTTGGTTACCCAGTTCCATAGTATCTGATCGAGACTCCCGATTTGTTAGGAAGTTTTGGTCAAGTCTGTGGGAATTTATGGACACCAGATTGAATAAAAGCACAACCTTTCATCCACAAACAGATGGCCAAATAGAGGTAGTCAACAAGACAGTGATCTAGTTGCTTAAGGGTTATTACAGCAAGCATCCCAAGCCTTGGGATGAACACTTATGTTATGTGAAACATGCTTACAGCCGTGCTAAACATTCTTCTACATAGAGATCTCCTTTTGAGACCTGTTTTGGTTTTATACCAAGGTATCCCTTGGATTTTTCCTTTGAAAAATACATAGTAGTTGATGGACACAGTGATGTGGACAAAGCAACCAGATTCATTGAACATATCCAAGAAATTCACCAGGTAGTGCAGGAACAGCTGGAAAAGATCCAAGCCAAATACAAGGCAATGCATGATAAACATCAGGTGGAGCACAACTTCCAAGTTGGTGATCAAGTCTGGCTGTATATCAGTAAGGACAAAATGCAAGGTGAAGGAAAGAATTTGAAGCCAATAAGGTATGGGCCTTTTAAAGTACTTGAGAAAATTGGTGAGAAAGCTTTCTGCCTTGATCTACCAGCATGCATGCACATCTATTCAGTGGTAAATGCATAAAACTTAAGACTATTTGAACCTTCATTAATTGAAGATCCCAAAGAGCAAAGTCAATTGCCTTCCATTGATGATCTGTTGCCTGAACACCTCAATGAGCTGCAGGAAGATACAGTTCTGGACAGGAAGGTGAGGACTATGCGTAGAGGGGATGTGGAGTACCTTAGGATTGGGCTCAAAGGTTCGAAACCCAGCAGTGCAAAATGGATGGAGATTGGGCAAGTGAGGCAACTGTATCCTCACTTAAGCGATGATTGAAAACCAACTTTTGGTGTTCCAAAATCCTTTTTCAGTGGGAAGGCATGATCCAAATGGATCTAAGAACACTCTCTAAGTCTTGAAAACTCGAAACATCATGCCAATGACCAAAGAAAAATGCATGAGAAAACCTTTCAGAATGGGGAAAAAAACTATCGAGGGGCAAGAACACGTGAAATTAGTGAAAAAAAACAGAGTATCGAAGGTGGAACAAATGAATGCACAGTAGCCATCAGATCTGGCTAATCAACAATCCAGATCTGATCGGCAATTGCAATCGACATAGGCAGACAGCAGATATCGGTGCAGACTACATAACACCTGTGACAGCGATTGGCGAAGTCAACTAGGACCATCGATCAAGCGTGCAGATCGACGGCCCATGTTGCATCGCAGGATCACTATTGAAGATCATAAGAGCGCTTAAAACGGCCTGGGGCTATCGCGATGTGCGATTGCGATCGATCGCATCGTGGTATCGCAATCGGGACTACACAGAGGAGCGAGCATATACACAGATACATCTGCGATTCGATGAACCGGACCTAACGGTTATATAAATATTATTCCATAAAATTTGAGATCCATAGCAAAGCCATTTTTAATGTATTTTCCGAGTTTTCGTTTATTAAACGAAATTCGAAGGATGAAGGATGATGCGATAAGCCAGACCTAGAAGGGTTCGTGAAGTGAAATGTATATTGTTTCAAGTCAGGAGAAAAGCCATTTTTAATGCATTTTCGCAGTTTTCATTTATTAAATTAAAAGCGAAGAATGAAGGCCGATGCGATAAGCCGAACCCGAAAGGGTTCCTTAAGGCTAATATATATATTTTCAGATCCGCCATAAGCCATTTCTTACATTATTTTCATGGTTTTAACATATTTCAAAAATACAAAGGGAACTTTGGAGCAGGACCATTGCGACATGCGATGGCGACTTACAGGCGAACCCGATAGGAGAATAGGGTGGATTTAAGGACTTTTGAAGTCTGAAATGAACTGTGCTTTGGTGGAATTTCATAGTCGTGAATGCATTTTCCTGTGTTAAGCAGGAAATGGCTATGTTTGGGAATCCAAAGGATTTCAAGGGATTGAGGCACTCTTTCATTGTCAAATAGGTGGCCACCTCCCCTTTAGGCATTATGCAATGATTATGTAATGCTAGAAGAGGGATTCGAGTGGATAGAGGCTCGGGAGACAGAAAGCCGAGAAGGAGAAATGCAGGCTAGATTGGCTTTAAAGCCACAGACAGAGAGCAAGCAGGGCAGGCAGTATTGAAGGTAGTGCCGAGACAGAGCTAAGACAGAGATAGAGAGTGTTTTAGAGAATTTGTGAACTCAAATAAAGCTTGAGAGGTTCAAGAAAACTATTACTGTAATATCTGTTGTGTATTGAGTCCCTATGTGAGCTCATATTATTATAAAAACTCTGCTTGAAGACATAATAGAGAGGCCACTACTGAAGGCTGGACGAAGAGACATAGCCCAGGAGTATTGGATGAACTCCTCATTAAATTTGTTGTGTTATGTGTTGTCTATTATGTTTTTGTTTACTGCTTCATTGTTTGTGTATTTCGCAATCTGATCGATCCATTGCATAAAATAACATAGGCAAATCCATGCACATGAGTATGTAATAACTTATTATTTATCTTAGATCTCATTATTAGATCAGAGGTTGACCTCTTTCTTCGTCAAGAAGAAACATCAACATTCTTGGTGACCATACTGGGGATCGCAAAGTCAATATTCTTTTCCTAATAGATGACTCATACTCAACTAGTAACAACTAGGAAAACCAAGGGATCATATTGCACCAATTAGATAACTTGGTCTTGTAGACTGCACAAATGCAGCAAGAGCTTAAACAATCATGGGAAGTTGTGTGTTTGATTGATGGATGACCCCTTATATAACTAATAGACTAGATGACATAGAAATAGGAAGTCAAACTGCACTTCATGTTCAAGCTATAATTTTACATAAAATGAAAAAGAAAGTATGGCCTAGCTTTCCTATTAAAGTTGGTCAAATGGTGATTAAAGATAGGGGACATGCTATAGTCAAAGTTGAGCAATTAAAAAAAAATTGGATGCATTCTTTGCCATATTTTAGATATGTCCCCAATTTTTTTATCATTATCCATTACAAATCGATATACTTATCGAAATACTTTCAACATCAACAACCCATGTATGATTTGTTAGAAAATTATATATTACAGAGCAATGGAACACATAAAATATTGTAGAAATATAAACATAGAAAACGCATCAAACAAGAGAGACACAGATATATGTGGTTCACCCAATTTGGGCTACATCCACAGAGAAACAACTAGTCCTTCCTTTTATATTATCCAGCAAACTAAAGAGAGATACAACCTACAGCAGATCCGCTGTAACACCCTCTTCACTCTCAATCTCCTCTCTCTTTCTCACTCAGAATACAGATATACATAGATGCAATACAATTCCCTCATATATAGTGAGGGGTTGATTTCTAGGGAAAAAAACCCTAAATTAAACATAAATTCTACGGTCAGATCATCCGCCTAATGAACGGCCTAGTTTGACTAGAAATTACTAGACTTTTACAAGGCAATTTTACATCTATTTTTAGCTTCGGGGGCGCTACCCCCAAACCCCCGCTGGGGGACAGCTGGCCCCCAAACCCCCCAGCCAGGGGGATTAGGAAAAGTCCCCCCCACACCCCCCCACGTGGAGGGCTGTATAGTCTTCTTGGGGTATGCATCCAACTGAAACCTTTGAATACAGAAGATAATCAGGCTCCACAACCAACAATCTCCCACTTGGAGACTGATTATAGCAACTCCACCACTGCTTCATTTGCTAGACAATGACTCCACTTTGGACCTAGTTGTTTCTCATCTTCTTCATCATACTTGAAGACCAATTGAAACTAAGCAGATTCTCAGTTTCTCCCTAGTTACAACTTTTGTTAACATATCTGCAGGATTCTGGCTAGTGTGTATCTTTTCCAGCTTCAACTGTCCATCTTCCAATGCTGACCGTATGAAATGGTACTTGAGCTGTATATGTTTAGTCTTGGAATGAAATGCAGAGTTCTTTGCAAGATGTATGGCACTCTGGTTGTCACTGTATAACCTGCCCAACTCCTGCTTCTTACCCAATTCATCCAGAAACCTTTGTAACCAAATCATTTCTTTACTAGCCTCTGTAGCAGCAACATACTCTGCTTCTGTTGTTGAAAGTGCAACAACACTTTGGATTTTTGAAACCCAACTAACAGTTGTTCCACCTAC
Source organism: Pinus tabuliformis (assembly GCA_031772625.1). Lineage (NCBI taxonomy): Eukaryota > Viridiplantae > Streptophyta > Pinopsida > Pinales > Pinaceae > Pinus > Pinus tabuliformis. The sequence goes on from CM062811.1 coordinate 1,005,350,060, forward strand.
AGTAAATACATATCCTGTAGTTCTCCTCCTATTATCTCTGTCACCTGCCATATCTGCATCAACATATCCCTGTAGAGCAATGTTTGAACCACCAAAGCATAATGCTTGATTTGTGGTACCTCTCAAATACTTGAGAATCCACTTCACCGCCATCCAATGTTTTTTTCCTGGATTGTTCATGTACCTGCTTACAACTCCCACTGCATGTACAATATCAAGCCATGTGTAGACCATTGCATACATTAAGCTTCCAACTGCTGATGCATATGGAACTTTAGACATATGAGCCATTTATTCCTGAGTCTTGGGACTCGCCTCCTCACTTAATTTGAAATGGCTAGCCAAAGGTATACTAACTGGTTTTGCATTCTGCATATTAAACTTTTTCAACACCTTTTCTATGTACTCACTTTGAGACAATGTTAATTTGTGATTCTTCCTGTCTCTAGTTATTCTCATACCAAGGATTTGTTTTGCAGCACCCAAATCCTTCATTGCAAATGAGTTTGCCAATTTCCTTTTGAGCACATTTATTTCCTGCATGTTAGAACCTGCAACAAGCATGTCATCTACATACAATAACAATATAATATAGCTTCCATCATTTTTCCTTTTGAGATAAACACAATGGTCAGAGTGACATCTAGTATAACCTTGTTCAGACATAAACCTGTCAAATTTTAGATACCACTGCCTTGGAGCCTGTTTTAAGCCATACAAGCTCTTCTTCAACCTGCACACTAGTTTCTCCTTCCCTTTTACCTCATATCCTTGTGGTTGTTGCATATATATCTCTTCCTCCAAATCCCCATGGAGAAAGGCTGTCTTTACATCTAACTGCTCAAGATGTAAATCTTCAGTAGCTACTAGACTTAGAATAGTTCTGATTGAAGTCATTTTCACAACAGGAGAAAATATCTCATCAAAGTCTATACCCTTTTTCTATGCAAACCCTTTCACCACAAGTCTAGCTTTATACCTTTTTCTACCTCCATCTTCTTCCTTCAACTTGTAAACCCATTTATTCTGCAATGTTGTTTTACCTGCAGGCAACCTGACTAAGTCCCAAGTCTGGTTATGTGCTAAGGAGTCCATTTCTTCTTTCATGGCTTGCTCTCACTTCTTCCTGGTTTCTACCTGCACTGCTTCTTCATAACATTCTGGTTCACCAGAATCAGTAAAAAAGACATACTATAATGAAGGGGAGTATCATTCAGGGGGTCTACTTATCTTGGTAGATCTTCTAACACCACTTTCACGTGTTTGAGGTGCTTGTTGCTGTTGTGGTTGTTGTTCTAGCTATTGATCATTATGATTTTCAGGCACCATCACTTTTCCTGTGATATTGGCAAGCACTGCATATTCTCTGTTTTCTTTTTCCTGTTTATTTTCCTGCAATTGAGTCTTATACAAGTCCTTTTCATTGAATATTACATCTCTGCTCCTAATGATTTTTTGATTTTCGTAATCATATAAGCAATAACCAAAATCGTTAACACCATATCCAATAAAGGTACATTTCTTTGATTTTGCCTCAAGCTTTGTTCTATTTTCTTTGTTAATGTGGACAAAGGCTTCACAACCAAAACTCTTTAAAAAAGAGTAATTTACCATTTTACCTGTCCATGCCTCCTTTGGAATACCACCATCCAAGGAACTTGAAGGCCCTCTGTTTATTAGATAAACAACAGTGTCTATAGCATCTGCCCAAAATTGTAAAGGCAATCCTGTATGCAATCTCATGCACTTTGCACGCTCCATGATTGTCCTGTTCATCCTTTCTGACACACCATTTTCTTATGGTGTTCCTGGAACTGTCTTCTTTCTACGAATTCCATTCTCTGAACAGTACCTATCAAACTCTTTGTTGCAATATTCACCTCCATTGTCTGATCTGAGACACTTCAACCTTTTTCCTGTCTCATTTTCAACCAAAGCTTTCCATTTCTTGAAAGTATCAAATACATCAGATTTATTTCAAATACAATAAATCTAGGTTTTTCTGGTTGCATCATCAATAAAAGTAACATAATAACGAGAGCCATCAAGAGATGATACCTGAGCATGTCCCCATACATCTGTATGCACAAGCTCTAATTTTTCACTCTTCTTTTCTTTCCCAACTCTAAGGAATCTGACTCTCTTCTGTTTTCCATAAACACAATTCTCATAGAATTTTAAATCAACATGCTTCAAACCTGGTAACAAATTTATTGAGTGAAGAATCTACATCCCCTTCTCACTCATGTGCCCGAGCCTATGATGCCACAATGCCGTATCTTCTTCTGTAGAGGTTAAAGCATTAACATAATTAGAAATACCATTGCATAAGTACAATGTACCAACCTTTTCTCCTTTTGCTATTACCAGGGATCCTTTAGTGACCTTCCAGGTTTTATCTGTGAAAGTAGTTACGCAACCTTGACCTCCAAATTGCCCTGTTGAAATCAGATTATTCTTCAGATCTGGGACATGCCTTACCCCCTTCAATAGCCATTGATTTCTATTCTGTTGTTTTATGAAAACTGTACCCATTCCAACGATTTTACAGGTTTTATCATCACCCAGTCGAACCTGTCCAAAATTTCCTTGAACATAATCATGAAAACGTTTCTTATTAGGTGTGGCATGGAATGAGGCCCCTAAATCTACCACCCAAATATCAATAATATTTTCTAATGAAAGAATCAAAGCATCTTGCAACACATCACTTGTTACATTCTCTTCATGATTAGTTTCTTGCTGCGCGTCTCCTTCTTTTCCCTTCCGATACTTGCAGTATTTCTTTAGGTGTCCTTTATTCTCGCATTTCCAGCACACTATCCCCAATCTGGACTTGGATCTGCCTTTCCTTGACTTATTGCGATATCCAGAGCTCTTTCCTCTTTCCATTTTTCTTCCCCTAGTCTCTGCAGTCAAAGCATTACCTGATGTCTCACCGGAGCTTTTCCGTCGCGTTTCCTCACTAAGGATTGCACCGACAACATCATCAAACTTTTAAAGTACTAGATCTAGAGACAGAGTTACTAATGGCCATAACTAATCCATTCCAACTTTCTGGCAATGAGCACAGAAATAACAAAACCATAACTTCATCATCAAAATTTACCCCTACAGAACTTAACTGACTTGTAGCTGTATTAAAATCATTTAAATGATCAGCAACAAATCCACCTTCTGACATCTTCATATCAAATAAACTCTTCATAAGAAATACCTTATTTGAGGTCGAGGGTTTTTCATATAGTTTGGCCAATGCTAACATTAAACCCTCTGTTTTCGTTTCCTTTGAAATATTAAACACTACCGACGCCGCTAGGCACAACCGTATTGTTCCAAGTGCCTTTCTGTCAAGAATATCCCATTTTGTGTCTGTCATACTTGTCGGCTTCTTTGTCTTTCCACTCAATGGTAGGTACAGATCTCTCTGATATAGATAATCTTCCATCTGCATCTTCCACAGCTGGTAGTTTTGGCCGTTAAATTTTTCGACCCTAAACCTACCATCTTCCATCATTGCTCCCACTTGAACCAAGAACCCTTCTCTCCTACGAGTTTATCAGCCAAATAGACCTTCGGCTCTGATACCAGTTGTTAGAAAATTATATATTACAGAGCAATGGAACACATAAAATATTGCAGAAATATAAACACAGAAAACGCATAAAACAAGAGAGACACAGATATACGTGGTTCACCCAATTTGGGCTACGTCCATGGAGAAACAAGCAGTCCTTCCTTTTATATTATCCAGCAAACTAAAGAGAGATACAACCTACAGCAGATCTGTTGTAACACCCTCTTCGCTCTCAATCTCCTCTCTCTTTCTCACTCAGAATACAGATATACATAGACGCAATACAATTCCCTCATATATAGTGAGGGGTTTCCTTCTAGGGAAAAAAACCCTAAATTAAACATAACTTCTACCGTTAGATCATCTGCCTAATGAACGGCCCAGATTGACTAGAAATTACTAGACTTTTACAAGGAAATTTTACATCTATTTTTAGCTTCGGGGACGATGCCCCCAAACCCCTGCCGGAGGACCACTGGCCCCCAGACCCCCCAGCGGGGGGGATTAGCCCCCCCCCCCCCCCCCCCGCACCACCCTGCATGGAGGGGTGTACAATCTTCCTGGGGTATACATCCGGCTGAAACCTTTGAATACAAAAGATAATCATGCTCCACACCCAACATGATTATGTTTTTATTCAAGCTGATAAATTTGTCCAAGTAGCTTAAAGAGCTAATTTCATGGATGTTGAGGATAAGGAGAAAGATCAAAAGTTAAGAGATGATACTTATGAATTTTATCTGTTATCTTCAACAAAATATAACTGCGAAAAGAGGTATATTTAAAATTTGTTATCCACATGTCAATTCAATATTAAGAATTTTGCACCAATTTCTCTTCAATATATTTCTGAAACATAATTGGAATGGTATGCATACATCAAACAAATTCTCCTAAAAAGATGTGAGTCGACTCAACTTCAACCTCTCAAGCCTAGGAAGAAGATTAAAATGACCTACCCAATTTTAGGAGAACATGTGATGATTGGATAGGATTCATATTTTTAATATTATCTTTTATTGAAGAAAACCTTTAAATATTTTCTATCTTTAACTGAAAGCATATCTTATCCTGTTTACTTTTCTTATTTATACAACCCTTTACATTGGTGCAAGGGTTGGAAATTGTTGAAACTTAAGACTCTGATTCTACAATCAATATTTCTTTATTCTCAAGCTTTTGAAGACCATTTTCGGAAGTTGATGTGTTTATGGAGTCATGGGTTTGATATCTTGTGATATATTTAATTACTTAAAAGACACTACTAGTTTTTGTTTTCTTTTCTCATTCACATATCATCTTTGTAGAATATTAGAATGTCCTTGTTACTATTTCTTTTGAATCAATTCAATACATTTTGTTGTCGAATTTATTTATTCTTTCATATTTATTATCTGTTTTTCACTCACTGACATTACTATGTGATATTCAAAATTTAGTTGTTTGGTGTGCTCTCACTCATGATATAGATTTACTTTCCTTTTTTAAATTTTAGTAAATCGCATGCAAATTAAACAGAAACATATAAAAAATTAAAACTACTTTTCACATGCTCTTTAAATTAGAGCCCAAAATTCATTTTAAGTGGTTGACTAAACCCACATTTCAATAAAGGTCAAACACCTATAATATTTATCCAAGTATTCTATTTTGGTGATTTCGCCATCCCCTCTCCCTTCTTGTTATTAGATTTCTCAACCCACTTTCACACATATGATAGTTTTTATAATTTTTTATAGTTAATTTTAAATTAATAGTTTCAGTCATATATTTTCCTTAGTTTAATTTTATTTTTAGAATTTCCTCAATTTAGATTAATACAAGTAACATGACCTTTGTTTTGGAGAGTATATAGGCAAACCAAACAAATAGGGGTCTAATTGGGACCCTGATTGAGCCAATACTCACTCATTGCATGAGGAATTCTTCCACCAGTCAATGATTTTGGTGCTAGAAGGAGGGCCATAGATAATGTATGGTACATTATCTATATGACAACATGCATATACAGAATATGACTTTTGTATATGCACATATATGTAGAAGTTATCTTTTGTACATGCGTAACGTATATATATATATATATATATATATATATATATATATATATATATATGGTAGTCATCTTCCATATATGCATGCTTACATATCTATGTGCATGTATAGAAGTTGTGCATATACAAAAATTGTCAATATACAAAAGCTATCTTTCGTATATGCATGCTTCAAATGTATTCATATAAAGAAGTTATGCATATACATAATTCACCACTTTCATATATATGTGCATATACAAAAGATGCACATATACAAAAGCCATATACTGCAGCTACACATACATGAAATTTATCTCCCCTATATGAATGTTTATATATATATATACAAAATCTTCACATATACAAAAGATGGCTTATGTATATGCATGGACATAGATATGGAAGTCATCATTCATATATGCACACTTCCATATCTATGTGCATATACATTAACTTTTTAAAATTTGGAGTACAAAATGAAGATCAAGTTTGTAAACTTTTCCCTTCTACATTTGAGGGAAAAACATCCTCTTGGTATTTATCATTAGCAAATGGTTCTATTGCTAATTGGGATATATTTTAGACTTGATTTAAGCTTTAAAAAATTGGTGATGATAAATATAAGGGATCCTTAATATTAGAAGTCTCAAGTACTAAAATGAATCCCAATGAATTAATTAAGGATTTCAATCAAAGATTTCTTTATCTTTTGGATAAGATTCCAACTGATTCAAGACCAGGTGATGTTGTTTTGATTGAATTTTATATTACATCTCTTCCCCCATCAATTTCATTAATTATAATAATAGAAAATAAGCTTACATTACCTCAAGCTTACGTGTAGCTTCAAAACATACAACAAGTCAAGAAAAAACTAAAACGATTTCTATTTTAAATAAACCAACAACTGATAAATCTGTTGATGAGAAAAAGGATAAATAAATTTTTGACTTTGATTCCATTAAGAAGGTAATAAAAAAATGTCTAAGGAAATAACTGATTTTAAGGCCATTATTTCATAAACTCCTTCAACAAAGAAACCATGGAGACCATTTATGAGAAATCAACCTGTAAAGATAATTTTCTTTATCACTTCTTGAAGAAGTTAGTGGATTTTTTCATTAGTATAAAATATCCTATGGATTCAATAATTTAATATTGATTTCATACTCTTCATTTTATGCAATTAGAGTAGTTTTAATTTCTGCAATATGTTAGAGTTTCCATTTCAAGAAATTTCATTCCTTGCAATTAGATTAGAATTTCATTTCATTCAACATTTACATTTCTTACAAGTAGATTTAAATTTCCTTTTGTGCAACATCTTTTCCTTCTGTAAAATCAAGATTTGTGATCTTTGTATGCCTTTGTTTGGTCCACTGCCTTTGTGCAGCTTGATTAGAACCTAGCTTACTCTGCATACAAAATTGTCACCTCTTAAGTTTGTATGAATTGCAGATTAATAAATGAAAGTTGGCAACCTTGGGATTTTCAAAATTATTATTGTAATACTAGAGCTCATTAGGAAAATGGCCTCTATATATTCACAAATTCTATATATGCATATGGATATGGAATCCATATTCCATATATGCACTCTTTCATATCTATATTGTATAATATGTACATATACAAAAGTCATACACTAAATTTGCACATATAGAGAAACTATCTTTCGCATATGCACACTTCCACATATATGTGCATATACAAAATTTGCACATATACACAAGATGGATTTTGTATATGCATGGATTATATATATACACATATATGAAAATATGCACGTAGGGAATATAGTCTCTGTAGATAGACATCTTTTATATATGCACATAAATATGGAAGCCATTATTCGTACATGCATGCTTCCAAATATGTGTGCATATTTTGTATATGAACACACACAAAAAAACACACATATTGAAGCATGCATATACAAAAGATGAATTTTGTATATGTGCAACTTCTGTATATGCACATATATGTAGAAGTTACCTTTTGTATATCCATTAACTCTGAACTGGACTTTCATCTAGTCACTTTTGATTTAACTTATAGCGATTTTGGTTATGAGCACTTTTTGGATCACTATCCTTGAAATGATTTGAAAGAAAGTTTGAAGGAGAGATGAAGCTGAACAGTAAAAGTGCATCAATATCCTTATAAATTTCTATATACAAACTGTATGCTCTTTTCTATTACACTGCAATAAATTAGAGGTTTCCATTAACATTTTTTAATAATAATAAGTTCTGGCTACTTAATGCGGATCATTCACAAGGCTGTGTAAGCATTCTTGAATTATGAGACTAGTAACAGAAAAAGGAAAAATGGTTACTTCAAGTTAAACTGATATATGGATAACCACAATTACATACACAATATTAGCAAGTGGATGTGCAACACCAGCTTGTAGACACATGAAGCTACTCCCCCAGGGACTTGTATAAATGATTATTTTTGGCCTCGACTGCTATATGATTTTTTTGGCCTGGACTGTTAGGAGTGAACATTCACCCTTGATTGTTTGTCCGAATCTACTAGAACTTAACATTTAGGCCCACAAGTCACCAAACTAGTGCTCTGAGCATTGATCCCTGAGATTGTTTACTCTTATTTCATAAGATCACACTATTTACAATTGCTCAGATCCCTGAGATTGTTTACTCTAATTTCATAAGATCTACAGTACACTTTTTCCTTTTGGATAATGCTTGTATTTTGATTATTTATTTTTGGTTATAAATTTTGAGCTGACAAAGAGTATATATATATAATTGGCTCGTTTTGTTATATAAGGCCATGGCGGGTATGCGATTGCATAACAACGTGTTTTTTTCTTTTTTGTTACAGCTGAAGCTCCTCCTGGTGCTTTGTTATTGCATGAGGAGATCAAGGATCAACAGACCTTGGCTCAATCTACAGTTGCAACATTTGCTCAATCTACAGGACTAGTATCTCTGTCTCAATCTACTGGGTTACCTGTTCCTCTATCTATGAGTTCACAGTCAGCCAACAATATAAATTTTCAAACGCCTTTGCAAGGAGTCAAACAGAGTGAGTTGAAATCAGCTTCATCAATTTCTAAATCCAGTGAGGTCAATCTGGCAGGTGCAAAATTTACCTCAGATGTATCCCAGTCAAAATTGCTTGAGATTGTCTCCAGAAGTAACCGACTTATGCAATGGGCATCTGCCAAACCAGCTGAACATGTGCAACCTGTTTCAAGTGTCCAGACGACAACTTCTGGCAGCACTGGTTTTGATAGAAGGTTGGATGGTAATTCCAATTGTGTGGCCAGGGAACCATATGGTGATACAAAACTATCAGGCATTTCTAGTAGTGTTCCTCAATTTATTCAACAGCAGGCACCCATGGACATGCCTCTGTATATGCGTTCACAGCTGAGCTAGATGCATCCTCAGAATCTGTCATCTCATCCCACTTCTCAGGGAGGTGTAAACTCGATGTTAGAATTGCCAAATTCAACCACACATAGTCCTTTTAATTGCAGGCAGATACCAATGGGAGCTGATACATCCCAATCTCAAAAACAACTATGGAAGTCTTTACCTTCAAAACAGCCTTCTCAACAGACATCTGAATTTTCAAATTCGATTCCACCAGATTTGAATGTAGAAAAACAGTCTCCAAGGTCTCCAGTTAGGCAGTCTTCTGGAATGCTGGTTGATTCACAGCCTGATTTGGCCCTCCAGCTTTGATTTATTGAGCATTTAAAAGGTTGACAGGGAACATAATTATGTGTGAATCTCTTGGGACAGTTTTGAATAACTTGAACTTCTTAGTGGTTGGTGAAATTTGTTGGCTAGTTAGGGCATTGAAAGTGGTTTCCTTCTATTTGTATGTTTAACTATGCTTGTGGTTCCTTCGCAGGCAAACCAACTTGGTCTTTGTAATATCAAAAGCTCTGCATTTTTGTGACCATTGAAACAGTTCTGTTAATATTATTGGTTTTCAAAATTTACTTTGAAAAGTGGCATTGATTATTGTTCTTTTGTTGAGCCTGAGATTTAAAAACAGAGGTCATGGTTTTTGATTACTCAGTTGTTAGGACTGCAATCTTAAGTTGGGAAGTTGTGTTATCTTAACAGATTTGCATTTACTAAATAGAGTAGCATTGATCATCTTCTAGAAACTGAATTAAGACCATCTCATTTTGATTAAATGGTTACTGGCTTGCTTGTGCTCATTTCTCATTGCTGTGTATGCTCGGATTAGTTTTCAAAATTTACTTTGGAAAGTGGCATTGATTATTGTTCTTTTGTTGAGCCTGAGATTAAATAACCAAGGGCATGGTTTTTGATTTTTTACTGCTAAGAATTGTTATATGTAACCCTTCATTTTCATATTATGGATTACTTTATCTTGTTTTATGTAGATTTATTTTTTTGATATCAGTCTACTTTGCAATTAAAATACAGCTATTAGCCTATTGCTGGGCAAATGACTTTACATGTTAGCCAGTTCAGACTTTCATTTCATGGGTGTATCTCTGTTTCTGATTTTGCTTAGTGTTTGCATTCTAATCTGGCATATACAACTTTGTACAAATCAAGTTTGCATTCTTAATCATCATGTTATTATGAGTACTGGATACAGAGAGTTCAAGAAATATCTCCCTCTGCAATATTAATGTCTCTGTTATTTATTTGTTCATGCTTATTATAGCAATTTGCTTTTGTATTCATGGTGATAGGAATGCGTATACTTCAACTAAATTACCGATTGTGATATGTGTAGAAGATCGTTTATATAGAGATAATTACATATATTAGCTAAAGTTGTTCAGTGCACATAACATATGCCTTTATTGTCGTTATTGGATTTACACATGTTCTACTACAACAGGCCGTGTACATTTGTATGTTTTTAAACAAAAGTTTGCTTTAGCTTGAAATACAGAAGAAAAATAGTTTTGTTCGTATCACTTACCTATCAAAGCATGTAACTAAACAAGATTAATACCAACAGAATTAAGGAGAAAACTTCTAGCTACTTGGGCAATGCCATCCAGCACATCAATAATATTATTGCAAGAGCTTCTAATTGATGATGCAAAGAAGTGAGGAAGCTAAAAATTAAAGCCCAGCTAAAGCAGCTCAGCCTCAAAAAGAACCCAAACCCCATTATGTCATTCTTTGTCATTCTCAGCCTTTGGTGGCATGAATGGCTAATATTATTACTTTCAGTGTTGTGGCCTATTAGTTAGAACCATTACTAACAATTGTACACATTACAATTATGCATTTCTACAATGTCTGCAAATCAACCAATCCCTTCACAGAGTTCCTGTCCTTTGTTCAGCTAGTTAGTTATTTAATAATGATTAAACTATAAAGATTGTAATAATTTCTCCTGCTCATAGGATTGCACTCATCATGAACAATCCTGATTAAATGTCATTTACTACTGTTTGATTTATCATTTATACTTGAAATTAACATCGACTATCACATGCTGGAACCAACAGCTTCAACCAGGGCAGCCACAACAAGAATTAGGAGTCATGGATTTTCTACTAAGTTTGCAAAATCATATTGACTAGTCTTTAAATGATACAAATTGAATTATAACATAATCATCAAAATGGTTGAATAGTGTATTACGTTACACTAGTTTTTTTATGTTGCACGATAAAAGGTTCATTACTCTCAATCAGAGAACATATCTATGAATATGTCAATTGAGGCCTAGCATGGAAATCTACTTAGGAGCTTGGATTATATGGGGACGATGCCCTGGAATGAGAGAAATATATTGCATCCCTGTGATGTTCATGTAAGGATTAAAGGTTAGCCAGACGAGATTATTTGGTCAAAGAGACCAGTTGGTTAGCATTATATTCCCAATATTGGGTCTCGATTTTTATTTTTTTTTGGGTGAAAGTAGGGTTTTTGGGGCTTTAAATGGTACTTCAAGGTGATATGGAAAATGAAATGTTCATTACAATTAAGGGTTTTCCACTGGCTAGAACTTGGACAATAATGTTTTCACCTGGAACAAGGTTGAAGAAGAGAGTGTGCATCATTTGCTTATATTCTGTCCTTTTCTCACTATTCAAGTTTTATATTCTGTCCTTGTCTCGCTATTCAAGTTTTGGAAAGAGATAGAGGGGCTTGCAAGATATGTTTGTAGGAGTCCTCTTGCAGAAGACTGATTGTAGGAGTCCTCTTACAGAAGACTGATTAAATCATTGGTGTGAAAATCATACTGTGAAGAGGTTTGAAGCTTTACTTACTATCATTGCCTGGGGAGTTTAATTAGCTTATTTGAGAATAAATTAACCCTAATAATCCAATCTACATAGCAAGGACTGAACAATCTTAGTTTTTTCAAACAGTTGAAAGATAACAAACCCCCCAGATATTTTACCCAAGATAGATTGTTGTGCAACTAATTGATAAATCAATGGCTTAGGAATTTTTTTTGATGATGCTGCTCAGGGACAACCTCAATTCAGTGGAGCTGGTGGAATAATTTTCTTTAAGAGGTGCTTATTTTTTCAGTCTAAAGCCGGTCTAGAGAAAGAACTAACCATTAACAAATTTCAGAGTTCAATTAACAAATTTTCAAAGCTCGTGACCTTAAAGTTGACTCTCTTTCTTGCTGATGGAAAAATGTGTAAACAACATCCAAATTTATGTGATTCATAAATGGTAATAAACTAGATGAAGAGTGCATGCACTATGGAAAGACAAATGTTAAGATCGATTTTGAGGAAGTCTAGTTCATCACAAAACAATTTTACCATCTTTTTTCAACATGTGTAACAGGAAAAGGATTGAGATGAGAGATGGTCTTTCCAAAACTGTTAAAGATCCATTTTAAGTCGAGTTCATCACAACCAATCTCTTTTCAACATGAGTACAGGGAAAGGATTGAGATGGCAGATGGTCTTTCCATAACTACTTTCTGGTTGATTCCTGGTCGTTGGCACATTATTCAAGAGGAACGTGGTCTCTCAGTTGACTATTTTCATCCTTTTTTTCCTTTAAGTCGTCTGCTCTGCTCTATGTATGAAATGTATTCTTGCAGAAATTTATTCTAACGAAGTTGTGGATCATTAATGCTATTCCATGATAATGTGAGCATCCATGCACTGAGAGTGTAGCGTAATTATGCATGGAGGTTGATTAACCTACAAGAAATAAGAGGTCTAACATGAATGTTACTAAAGTTCAGTTGTGACGGTTGTCTCACCCAAATGTCGAAGAATGGCTATCATCAGACGACCAGAGGTTTGCAAACATGCTTGAACCTGGCTATAAAACAGTTGTCCTTAAAGAAACAAAAAGAGAATTAATACTTACATGTTCCAAGTGATCAGCATTCTAAGTTTATATGTAGGTGTTAAGGATTCCAACTTCGTGTCAAGCAACAAGTTGAAGGAAATAAATATGTGGTGAGTGCATATAGTATGGAAAGCAAGGAAAAGAAAGGATACATTACCTAGAATTGCTTGTGTGTTGCAAACCCTACTCAACAAAAATGCTTCAAATGAAGGAAATCAGATTGCTTGTGCAGATAGTTGTGTTGTTTTATGGAGCAGCTGCAAGTATGTGGATGGAATTAACAGGTGTAGATAACAAGGTAACTATGAGCCTTTGGTACCCTCCAAGTATTAATAGGCAATCATGAATGATGCTTGAAGAAGATTGTGCATACATATTATTAAGCTGAGGAGTTATAATTCCATGTCCAATGGTAGTCTAGTCAAGTTTGAAAAATATTAAATGGACATAATTAAAACCAATCAAACATTCACATATTCATATGCACTGAAAGCAATGATCCACACATTTGCCAACTTGTGGATGGCCTTCAGAATCACCAGTAGGTTAAGAATAATTAGTTCACCTCAAATATAATGTACATAATTGGACACATGAATTCAGTTATAACATGATTGGACATCCAAGGTGAATGATATTACAAAACCAAAAAAAAGTACATTAACGAGTACTTTACTGAAAGAACCACGGTATGAGAATCCCAATAAAATTGACAACCATGGTGTATACACATAGTCGAGACCTATATTGATGCTGATCAATGTTTGCCAGTGGAATGAACGATGATCCTGAATCATCTCGGGCACCTGCATCTACACTTGAGATTGCTCCAACCATTAGATGAGTAGAGATTTTATGGATCTCCGCAACGTGCTTTATCGAAAAAGAATTAAATCGAGCACTCCAGATTTTTGCCTCTCTGTAGAGGGGCCTCAAATTGTCTGCGCGAACATTGTAGATGCCTTCCATGTGATTACAGATTAATTCTGAGTTTGTCAGCACTGTTATGTTATTCACCCCATTGTGTTTTGCCTCTTTTAAACCTGCAACGAGTGTAATGTAGTATGCTTCGTTATTGGTTGTCTTTCCCTGCACTTCCCATATTCTATAAATCACATGATTTTTTGCCCCATTGTGAAGGACAATTTTTAAAGATGCTGGACCCGGATTGGGGCGGCATGATACTTCAATGCATAGTGTCCACTTTTCCACCATTCCGTGGGCTTAGAAGCACTGCATAGTGACAACAACAAAATAGATTCATGTTAGAATACTTTAACATGACAAAATATCCTGATTGAAATTGATTATTTTTATGCTACCTCAAGTCTGAATGCACATCCTTGAAAAATAACAGAAAATACCATATCAGTGATAAGACTTAGAGGATGCACATCCTCAGCATCAGCAAGTGTCAGAGACACCTACACCTAACTTTCCTAATGTGTCTCGGTGGTACAACCATATCAGTGCCCTACTGGCTTCGAGGTACTGTTTTCTTACGATATACAGATGTTAACAGTCAGAATTTGGATTTGCTTAGTGAGATTTATTATCTTTTTAAATGAAAACACACTTGTTTTTGGTAAAATTGAAAATTTCTTATTTAGAAGATACACATATTACATGCAAGAGAAGGCTTGTAGGCGTGTCCTATTTAACTTTCTAACATTCTATTCCTTTAAGCAAAGGTAACTGCAACTATATTTATTGTTTATAACGTTTTCATTATATTCTGGGAATGCCAGCACTAATTAAGATTTTCTTTTAGATTTCTCATAGCCCTTTTCCGTCTTCCAGTGGATTCTCTTTAGAAATTGTTGCTTTTACCAAATTCATTTGACTCTGGTATTCTCACCCTTGTCATTTTTCTTCCCTCTCTGTGAGAAAGAGTGAAGAAAGAGCTTTTTCCATGATTTGGGATATATTCTTAGCCTCACTGCAGAAAAACACCTCTATATCTATAAATTACAAAACCTCACTCAAGGTAATGTAACTGGCTTTTAGAGAGGAAAACTTAGCAATGGGGATAGCTTTAACTGGCTTTTAGAGAGGAAAACTTAGCAATGGGGATAGCTTTATTATAGATATTCCTTCTGGGTAGAGTGGCCCAAATCTCATCTTTGTGAAACTGATTAGCTCAGGGATGGGCCAATTTCCTGAAACTGTTTACAGCAACAATGGGCAAATTTCCTTCAAATTACCGAACTAGTTTTGAAATGTAAAATATTAGAGAAGCTATTTGGCCAGCTGCAATTGCAGGTTGGAGAGTTGTCCTTCAAATGTTTTTATTAAAAATTGTTTCCTTCTTTTATTTTAATTTTATAGTTTATTAAAGTTGGTTTTGTTCGTGTAAAAATTATCCAAGCCACGTTAATGGCTGGATGGAAGGTTGTTTACTAGGATGGTATTCCACCAAACAATTCCTTACATCGTACAGTGATGGATCTGGAAACCCTCTCGATGAAGGTGTGTTTTTGAAAAGTTGATATTGATGGCAGCTGTGTCCTTAGAAGTTAGTAGGAAATTTAAAGCTGTTTGAGCTACAACTTCATGCCCCTTAACCTGCTTTTTCTCTCTTTTCTCTGTATCCATTCTGCATCCACATTGACATGAAAGTGCAAGCATTTCAGGCTGGTAATGATCTGATAAAAATACTTTTAAGTTCAATTATAAATTTCTTACTGGGATTAATGTGTTTAGTACTATATAATCCATCAATAAAAGGCACGTCCAGGCCCTTGTAGACCAGGACCTACAGTATCAAACTATGAATTCTATTCTCTGTTTTGATTTTGGGAGGTCTTTGGCTACTTATTCCACCTGTTCCATATTGTTCCCAGTGTCGGTCAAGAGCACAGTCACCATGCACGTGTCTATGGAGTTCCGTCAAACGTTTTTCTTCCCTTTCTGGAATCCCCTGAGAGTTTATATCTTTGTAATCACAGGCCTTGAAGTTACAGGCCTTCCTTCAAGTTTTCATGAGGGGAGAGAAAAAGTCTTTTGAAATTCATATTTCATTTCAGTAAGTGGGAAGTGTAGCCTTCCTTCAAGTTTTCATGCGGGGAGATAAAAAGGATTTTGAAATTCCTATTTCATTTCAGTAAGTGGGAAGTAGGGGATTTCTGCTATGGAAGAAAACAAGAGGATATTAACAGGGAAGAGTACAAATTTCAGGTCGATATTCTTCACTGTAACTGCAGCTCTCATATTATTTTCATCTCCAGCCATCGCTATTGATGGGCCCATTAAGACCATAGCTGGCAAGGGCATTAATGACACAATATATGGCTAGTTAGCCCTTGCCCGCATTCTTGACATCCTTAACGTCATCTTGACAGTACCCGCCGTGGCCGGCCCTTACAGTACCTGCCGCCGACGGTTCAACTCTTGAAACCCTCCTGAGCATGGAAGGTATGCAGCGGGCGTTATCTCGATCACCACCTGGGCTGAATGTAAATGATAACGGAGCTTGCTGAAGTAATGGCGTGAAGTCAGGGTGGCGCAAGTTTATAATTAATGTAGGGATAAAAATGGTACTAGGTTAATAATTGATTCAGTGTATACTAAATAATTTTTGCCTTGGTCAAATGGTGTTGACTCTAATAAAGATAGAAATAAATTTTTTATTATGGTTTATTATTGATAATGAAATTAAATTAAATATTAATATTAATAAATGTAAATAGATTCAATAATATATTAAAAAATTAAAAAATAGATTCAATAATAATGTGTGTTTTTTTTCAAAATTTGAGGTGCACACTTCATTCATTATTAAAGACATATTTTCAAAAAAAAAAATTATTAAAAATTTTAAAATTTAAATATCTTTTGTAATTAATTTTTCTTTATAATTTAATTTAATTTAGCATCATTACTCTATATATTACTTATACCACCTTAGATCCATCCAATACTAGATCTATCATGCCTCGAGAGGGATCAAATTGTTTAGGTGGAGACCTTTTTTTTGGTGTGTAGAACTTGAGGAAAGGTTTGCATCTCAAGGGATTTGATCCCTCTCGGCGCATGATAGATCCTATGTTAGATGGATCTAACCTAGTTCCAGTTGAGGGCAACAATGTCACATTTTTAGATTATCATTATTATGTATATGTTTGAGATAAAATTCAAAATTCACATTATGTTTTCTTTGCTTGGCATGACCATATAATTCTCTTCTTTATTTTGGTCTGTGTTTTTTTCCTTGAATGGTTTGTACATCTGTGTTTGGATACTTTGAGTGGTTTGTGTGTTTATGTGTTTGGATTTGAATGGTAATGTTTGTGAATGTTACAGATGTTGTGTTATATTGTATATGTGTATATAATTGTTTATTAGTAATTAGTGGGTGATGAAGAAGGGAGAGAATATTATCAATAGTTTAGGGGAAGATTGATATTGCACATCTATTTCATTTAATTTCAGGTATCACACTCTTTGACAACTAATTAATTCTAAATAGTGTTCCTCTAAGTACTACAAAATATATCCTGAATAGTAGTTTTAATAATTTACTCAAGGTTGTTCTTGAAATAGTTTGTTTCTTTGTTTATGTTTGAAATAATTTATTTCCTTCAAGAATATTTTGATGATTTTTTAATCTATAATGTATTTTGCAAAGTCAAGAAATAATATATTTTTGATTGTTTTTAATGAGTGGTCATATTTATAAAATCTTTACATTATTTGTTTTTCCAAACAATTATCACATTTCCTTAAAGAATATTTTGATTTATTTTGATGTTTATAAATATACATTTTCCTCCTATAAATATTTTGAATACATTGTTGTATGCAATTACTCTATTAGTAATTTTGAATAAATGTAACTTTGAATATATTTTGAATATATGTAATTGTCTATTAGTAATTAGTTGGTGAGGAAGAAGGGAGATGATCTTGTCAATGACTAATTTGCACTTTGCAGGAGGATTGATTTTGCACATCTTTTTCATTTTAATTCTAGTTATTGCAACTTTTGACAACTAATTATTTCTTAATAGTGTCCCTCTACATTTTACTAAATATATCTTTTAATAATCTACCACCTCAAGATTAAAAAAATCTAATGTATCTAATATGAACAATCAAATAGAATTATAAAACAACATCTACATTGAAATCAATGCATCTAATGCAAGCAATCAAATGAGATTAGAAATCAACAACTACACTGAAATCAATGCATCTAGTGCAAGAAATCAAATAGGATCAGAAATCTACATCTACACTAAAATCCATGCATCTAGTGCAAGCAATCAAATAGGATTGGAAATCCAAATCTGCACTAAAATCCATGCATCTAGTGAATGAAATAGGATTAGAAATCCACATCTACACTGAAATTAATGCATCTAGTGCAAGTAATCAAATATAATTAGAAACCAACATCTACACTGAAATCAATGCACCTAGTGCAAGCAATAAGATAGGATTAGAAATCATCATCTACACTGAAATCAAATTTCATCTAGTGAAAGCAATAAGATAGGATTAGAAATCATCATCTACACTGAAATCAATGCATCTAGTGTAAGAAATCTTCTTCCCTCTCTCCCTCATCCATCTAATCTTGAAAAATATTTTTAATATTTTACACTCTCAAGATTAACAACATCTAATCTATCTATATATGTATCTCCCTCCATCTCTCCTTCTTTGTCTCTCTATCTCACCCCCCAAAAACACACACACTCCATCTATATCTATATATCTCTCCCTCCCTCTTCCTCTCGCTCTCTCTTCCCTTTCACTCTCTCTCTCTCTCTCCCTTGACTATCTCTCTTCCCTCCTGCTCTCCTCTCTCCCTCTCTCTCTATCTCACTCCCTCCAACTCCATCTCTCTCTCTCCCTCCTTCTCTCACGTTCTCTCTCCCCCCTCTCCTTTTCTCTCCTTATCTTCCTCCTTCCTTCCATATCTCCTTCTTTGCCTCTCTTCCTCACCCCAAAACATACACACTCTCTCTCCATCTCTCCCTTGTCACTCCCTCTCTCTCTCCACTCTTCTCTCTCTATGTCTTTCTTCTTCATTTTATCTCCACATTTCCCTTGTCACTCCCTCTATTTCTCCACCTCTATCACTTTATTTCTTCATTGCTCAATATATACATATAGAGTTAGTCTATATCATGATATATTAATATATTATAATATAACAAATTGAATATCATACTAAATTTAATATTGTACTAATCCAAACTTATTAAATTTAATAATATTAATCTTAGATTTATTAATTTTTTTTATGGCATGATAACAAAAATTATAATAAAACTACATCAAACTAATATTTTCAAATATTATAAATTTGATGTGGAAATATTTAATATATCCATAGGATATGGTTTTTCCCTTTAAAGATTCATTTTACAAATATTTAATAAAAAAGGTATTAAAAGATTTTGGAGCAGGGTTTTCAATTCTTTGTCTTGAATTAACCTTTTTCCTTTGATTTAAGAGATGTTATCAATTTTAATAAATCTGAGTAAAAGATGTTTTTAATTTTACAGAATTTCGAATTTTAATGTGGTAAAATTTGTTGTTAAAGGTAAATTTATGGTCCATTCAAATTCAAGTATATGATAAAGGAATTATTAAATGAATAAGATAATTTATTATCCATTCAAATTATATATAATAATACATAGTTATATTTTAATAATTAAACTTAGTCCATTAATAAGATTAAATAGTTATATATAATTTAAGATTCAAGCTAATGTTTTGGTCGACATTAGTAAAAAATATTTTCATTGCTTTTTTGAGGGCATGACATACTTACACATTGCGGTCATATTGTTATCATCATATACCTTATCTATATTATTTAATATATACCAATCCCTTTCCCTTATTTTTGTATCCACTGGTGGACACAATTATCATCATATAGATTACTTACCCTATCTATCTTATTCAATATATACCTATCCCTTTCCCTTATTTTTGTATCAATTGGAATTATATTATCCTATCTCCTACCCACTTCTCCCCTCCCTTTTTTTAAAAAAAAATTTAAATGGAATTCTTGGTCACTAGTGTAACTTTATCTACCTTATTTATTATACACCTCTCTAATCCTGTCTTTCTAATTGCGCCAAGAGGCTCTTTATATCCCACTTTAGGGTGGATAGGTGAGAGTTAGACGTGTGAGCCTTAGATGTGATAGGTTAGATTTTGAGATGTGAGATGTTTTTTGAATTCAATTTTTTTCATATCGTAATTTTATTTTTAACTAATAAAATTACAAATAATTTTTTAGATAAAAGAAAGTATAATATACATATCACATTAAAATATATAAAACATAAACAATACTTATAAATTAACATCCATTTTACAATATAAATTAAAATAATGATTGCATAACCATATTTAAATTTAATTGATAAGCCCATAAAAAAATAATATTTACAATATAACTAGATTTTTAATCATGAATTTTTAGCATGGATATTATTAACTTCTAAATAGGTTTTTTTACAATACCATGGGCCAATACTAGATAGAGGGACAAAGGAGGGCAAAAATCATAATGCCATGGGCTAATACCATGGGCCATCTAAGCTTTTGATTATTATGTTATGGATCTAGGCTTTTAATAATTCTATGACAATACCATGGACCAATACCATGGCCATTGGCTTATCAATACCACATGCCCAAAAACCATAAATTGTTTCAAAATTAAAATATTTTACAAATATTTTATTTTAATTTAATTTATAACATTTTTAAGTAAATTTAAAAGAAAAAGGTTATAATTACTTTTGAGGTATCTATAAACCCACCATCCTCATGGCTACTAAAAATATTCTAGAGATTAAATCGAGGTTATAATAAATTAAAAATGAGAATACTTATATATATACAAATATGAAATTGATGCAATATAAATAATATTATAAATAACCAGGATAGATGCATTTTAACCAAAGATCCAAGTAAAGAGAGAAAGAAAATTGACTAACAATGATATAGGAAAGATAGTGCATGATTCTTTTAAGTTTTTTATTTATGTAATTTCTTTGACAAGATTGATCCAAAATATAGGTTTAATATTTTACAACCAATTAAGTTGTTGTTGTTGTTGTTGGTTTTTTTTTTTTTTAAGAGCGCAGGAGAGAGACATAGAGGTGGGAGAGATAGGGATAGAGGAGGGGGGAGAGAGGAGGAGAGAGGGAGGTAGAGAGATATGGATTTTGAGGGGGAATGAGAGGGAGGGAAGATCAAACACAATGAGATAAAGAGGTTGAGAGAGAGGGAGTGATAATGGAGAGATGAAGATTGGATGAGGGAGAGAAGAGATGAGGGAAGGGAGAGAAAAATAGAGGATAGAGATAGGGAAAGAAGGGGAATAAATATACAAGGAGACATAGATATGGAGGGGGGAGAGCGAGAAGGAGAGAGAGATGGAGATATTGACAGGGTTGGAGGTTGGAGAGAGAGAGTGTGTGTGATGCGGGGGAGAGATAGAGGGAGGTGTGAGAGAAAGGGAGAGAGAGGAAGTAAAAGAGAGGGGACTTAAGAGAGAGGAGAGAGACAGGGGGAGAGAGAGATGGAGTTGGAAGGGGGAAAGAGAGGGAGGGAAGAACAAAGAAATTGAGAGATATAGGTGAAGGGAGAGAGGGAGTGATAAGGGAGAGATGAAGATGGAATGAGGAAGAGAGGAGATGAGGGAAGGCAGAGAAAATGAGAGGATAGAGATAGGGAAATAAGGGCAAGATAGAGACAAGGGGACATAGATATGGATGCGGGAAAGAGGGGGATAGTAAGAAGGGGAGAGAGAGGGAGATAGTGATAGAGTTGGAGGGTGGAGAGAGAGTGTGTGTATGATGGGGAGGAGAGACATAGGGAGAAGGGAGAGAGAGGAAGGAAGAGAAATATGACTTGAGAAAGAGGAGAGAGAGAGGGGAGAAAAGAGAGATGGAGTTGGAAGGGGAAGAAAGACATAGAGAGAGAAAGGTGGAGAGGGAGAGGGAGTGACAAGGGAGAGATAGAGAGACGACGAGTGAGAGAGAGAGAGAGAGAGAGAGAGAGAGAGAGAATGTTTTGGGGGTGAGAAGGAGAGACAAGGGTAGATAGAGATATAGATGGAGGGGGGAGAGATGATAGAAGAGAGAGAGAGAGAGAGAGAGAGAGAGAGAGAGAGAGTATGCAGGTTGATAAAGAGATATAAAGAAAGAGAGATTGAGGGAGAGAGAGAGATAGGTGGAGGAGGAAATAGGGAAGAAGAGGGAGAGAGAGAGAAAGAGAGATGTGTTTAGGGGATGAGATAGAGAGACAAATAAGGAGAGATGAAGGGAGGTATAGATATAGATGGCAGGGGAAGAGGGAATAAGAGAAAGATAGAGAAAGGAAAGGAGAGGCGGAGAGAGAGAGACAAAGGAGAGAGGGAGGGGGAGAGAGAGAAAGGTGGAGAGGGAGAGGGAGTGACAAGGGAGAGATAGAGAGATGACAAGAGAGAGAGAGAGAGAGAATGTTTTGGGGGTGAGAAGGAGAGACAAGGGTGGATAGAGATATAGATGGAGGGGGGAGAGATGACAGAAGAGAGAGGTGAAAAGAGAGAGAGAGAGAGAGTGTGTGTGTGTGTGTGTATGCAGGTTGATATAGAGATATAAAGAAGGAGAGATTGAGGGAGATAGAGATATAGGTGGAGGGGGAAAGAGGGAAGAAGAGGGAGGGAGAGAGAAAGAGAGATGTGTTTAGGGGTTGAGATAGAGAGACAAATAAGGAGAGATGGAGGGAGGTATAGATATAGATGGTAGGGGGGGCGAGGGAATAAGAGAAATATAGAGAAAGGAAATGAGAGGTGGAGAGAGACAGACAAAGGAGAGAGAGAAGGATAATGGGAAGGAGATTGACATGGAATGAAAGTTTGAGAGAAAGGGAAGAAGAAAGAGACACACAAAGACAAATACATACATATAAGTTAGATCTAGAATGTCATGAATATTTTGGTTTTTCACTAAAATAGATGTATTGATTTCAGTGTAGTTGTTGATTTCTAATCCTATTTGATCGATTTCACTAGATGCATTGAATTCAGTGTAGATATCAATTTCTAATCCTATTTAATACCTTACACTAGATGAATTGATTTTAGTGTAAATGTTGATTTATACTCTTATTGATTGCTTGCATTAGATGCACTGGTTTTGATGTAGATATTGATTTATAATCGTATTTAATCCCTTGCACTAGATGCATTGATTTTAGTGTAGATGTCAATTTCTAATACTATTTAATACCTTACACTAAATACATTGATTTTAGTGTAGATGTTGATTTCTACTCCTATTTGATTGCTTTCCATGGATGCATTGGTTTCAGTGTATGTATTGATTTCTAATCCTATATGATTGCTTGCACTAGATGCATTGATTTCAGTGTAGATATCGATTTCTAATGCTATTTAATACCTTACACTAGATGCATTGATTTCAATGTAAATGTTGATTTCAACTCCTATTTGATTGCTTGCACTGGATGCATTATTTTTAGTGTAGATATTGATTTATAATCCTATTTTAGTGCTTGTGGTAGATGCATTGATTTTAGTGTAGATGTTGATTTCTAATCCTATTTGATTGTTCACACTACATGCATGATTTTAGTGTAGATGTTGATTTCTAATTTGATGCAACTAGATGTATGATGTACATTAATTTCAAAGTAATTAGATTAATAATGTGCATTGATTTTAGTGTAAGCATATATCTGCCCCCTCCATCTATATCTCTATCTCCCATTGTCTATCCTTCTTTATCTATCTATCTCACTTCCCAAACACACACACTCTCTCTCTCCATATCTATTTATCTATGTCTCCCTCCCTCCCTTTTCCACTCCCTCTTTATCTCTTCCCCTTCTCTCTCTCTCTCTCTCTCTCTCTCTCTCTATAACACTTTTCTCTCCATATCTATATCTCTTTGTCCCTCCCTATCTTTGCCTCTCTTTTCTTCCTTTTCTCCCCCCCTCCATCTATATCTCTATTTCACCCCCAAAACATACAAACTCTCTCTCAATGTAAGCACATAAACATTATTCATGATGTGAATTGACTTTTGTGTTACAATAATTCAATTATAAATGCAATACTCGAATTTTCATCCTAAATAAAAAGTTCACTTATTTCTTCCTAAAACTGTAAACTATTTGTAATTGGCTACATTCTTATTATTCCCATTTTACATCATTCAACATTGTTAATGACTTTGCATTCAAATGTGGCAATAGAAAATAGCTAATAGGCGTGACAATAAGAACAATAGAAGAAAATAGTTTCAGATTGATTACAATGAAGATTGTTTGTAATTGACTATATTCTTATTCTTCACATTTTCTATCATTCAACATTGTTACATTGTCACTTTGCACTTAAAATTTGTATTTTATCATTCAAATCTCATCTCAACAAACCGAGGTAACCAAGCAAAGTTAAAATTGATTTGACCAAATTAATCTTAGACATATTTAACATATTTAAAATGATCAAAATAATTAGATGTTCAACAAATTTTGTATGACCATACACGACTAAAACCAACCTAGATCCATCTTAACCCCGGATCTATCAAGTGCCAAGAGGGATCAAATCTCTCGAGGTGCAAACCTTTTGTCATGTTTTTCACTCAAAAAAGTGGTTTCCACCTCAAGAGATTTGATCCCTCTCGATGCTTGATAGATCAGGGGTTAAAATGGATCTAGGCTGGTTTCTACTATATTTTTGTGTTAAAATGTTTTCGAAGAAATCACATTAGAGATTTATCTCTAATGTGATTTCTCCAAAAATATTTCAACACATAGATATGGATCACAGAAGCCTAAATTCAATTTATAATATATTCATAATTTACTCCTTATAATTATTAACAAGTGCTACTTGTGGCGCTTAATTGAAAAATACTCATATACTCATGTGATATTGACTATTATTTGTAAAACTATGAAATTTATATAGAAAATAATTGTTAGATAATAAAAAAAGTCATGACTAATAAAGTCATATTATTGGGTGGGGAAGGGGAGATGTGTAGGCTTGTCATGTAAGAAAGATTTTATGTCAACATTTTTTAAATATTTTATTTTGATTTAATTTATAACATTTTAAAAATTAAATCTAAAAGAAAAAGGCATGGGGAGATGTAGTTGTGTAAAATAATGATTATGTAGCTATATTTGAACTTAATACTTATAATAATTTACAATATAACAATATTCTTAACTATGTATATTCACCTCATTTTACCATAGATATTTATTAGCCTAAATAGGATTTGTAACAATACTATGGGCCAATACTATAGCTTATCAATACCACATGCACAAAAACCATAACTTATTTCAAAATCAAATATTTTATAGATATTTTATTTTTATAATAATTTTTAACTTAAATCTAATATAAAGAATACAGAGAGATGATGTAAGATCTCCTAAACATTTTAATTTGGTAAAAAAATAATAATCATCATAATTATTAATAAAAATTTGTGAATCAAATTACATAAAACTAAAAATAAAATAAAATAAAATTATAACCTAAAATCTTTATAGATGTAAGCGCTGTGAATGAAGAAGTGAATGGACATCAAATATAATTTCCATCACGAAGATAAGATTAAAGCATGTCATAGATTTATATACATTCTTTTAAAAATATTGCAAGAAACCACATCTTTGTGCAATTTTTGGAATTCTAAATTCAACAAAGGGACCAAATAAACGGTTGAACAAATAAAGCAAACAACGGGAAAGAGATTAAGAAATATATATAATCTAAAACACTCTAACATAGAAACTACTAGTTGAGAATTTTTTGCATGCAATGTTAGCATATGTTTCACTACCGCGACCACACAATTTTTGGCTGTCAATTGTGATAGTGACCCGATGATTGACATGGAGAATATAGAGGTAGGTGTAGGAGTATGCCAGGTTTATAACAAAGAGATGTAGAGCATAAAATTTCTCAATACATTAATTTTCTGAACACATTAAATTGTATGTGTAGTTCACTGAAGTGGAGGAATTGTCTAGATGGTTAAAAGTAACAGTGTTGGAATCATTACAGTAGCAGTGTTGGAATCATTTTGAATCATGTTTTTTATAGTGGAAATGGATTCAACGCCATCAAAAACCTTTAGGACACCCACAATCTTGAAATTTGATAGCTATAACTTAGATTTACAAAAATTCCTACCAAAGTTTATCAAAATATAACAAGAATTTTCATGATTTTCAAGAAATAATAATAATAATCATATTATGAATCCCATTAAAACTATCACTAATTAGTCTTGTTCCAGAATAAAAGTTCAAATATGTCATATCAATGGTATGATAGAGGAATCAATTTCAAAATGGTAGTAAAATAAGGAGATAGATGACTTGCATGAGTAAGTGGTCGCCTCAACTAGCTCTAGACCTTTGCCCTGCGAATGTGCATTAAGGAAAGTAAGCAACTTAAGACTATTCAGTCACATGTGCAATGTTATTAAATCGATTGGAAATGTTAAATAGTGATGGCAATGTTAAATAGGCGACAACGTTCTCTATAACTTATGCATGGATCTGACATAATGCATGGGTCTGGCTAATCAACTATAAATGACCATAATTGCACAAATAAGACGAAATCCATTGAAACCAATTAGAATTCAAATAAATAAAATTAATAGTTTTGAAAGAATAAATTAATTTCGTTTTATAGGTTGAACATTATACATTTTCGTTCAATTTTAGCCAAATAGGAAGCTAATAGTTGGTCAATGGGATAACGAATGCGTTATCTCTATTATATTTAATTAATTTTTAATAAAATTTAATCACAATGTAACTTTAATTTTAATCTTATTCGACTATTCTAACTAATTTTTATTTTTTCTCTTTATTTCACTCCTACGACTTTTGTATCTCTCAAGATTCATTTTCATAGAGGTTTATTTATCCTTGGTCTCTCTCCTGTTATCTTTCAACACAAATCTCTATTCTTGATGATGGGTGAAGTGTTCACTTGAAATGTTTGAACAAAAAAACACAATATTACTCCAAAAACATTTGTCCAATATGATGACTAACTCTGTAAATCTTCAAATAAAGATTCGATAATAGTTCCATTTAAATTATTTTTATTATTATAAGCCTTTTGCATGCCCAAAAAACCATAACTCATTTCATATGAGTTTCCCAGTTGTCAAAAGCACAGTCTTTGATAAACTTCATACTTTTTTCACATCACATTTTTTTCCAATTAATCAATTCAATGAAAAGGGTAAAGATACATAATTGTTTTACAGATAAATTTCAAGCTTCGATCTACTATGAATATTCTATAATATTCCATGCATGTTAAATCTCTACCATCCATCTAATACTTACTGATATATAAATTAAAGTTCTAAAAGAAAACCCTATTTCAAAATAGACACATCTATAAAAATTAAACACTTCTATTTATAAAAATTAATTAAATTATAACTTTATTTTAAATTATTATTATTATGAATTATAAAAAGAATTTATATAAATTAAACATGTAACAAGTTTCTTAACCATGGAGATTCTTAATACACAATGTTCGAAAATGTGTACAATTACACAACTCCTTTGGAATAAAGCCCTCGAATGCGTTATAAGAGAGGTCAAGTACTCCTAACACTTTCAACTACCCAATCTCATGTGGAATTATTCCATTGAAATCATTTCAGGAAGATCTAAATATCATAATAGAGAGAGGTTGTCAATATATGGGGATAGTGTACCATTCAATCCATAAGAAGGGAGTAAAAGTGCAACTACTCTTTTCATGTTAGGTTTGCATGAAATTCTATTCCACCAGCACACGTTATCTGGAGAGATATCCATGTCAATTGTATATGATGCCCATTTTGAAGCTCAAAAGTGCCTCCACTTCCCTTTTATGGTGATACATGACCATGGATGATGGGAACAGAGAGGGTTACCCCATCATATACCGCCCATTCAGAAGAAGACGTTGAAGATAAGTTAATTGTCATGTCCCCATGCTAGTGGAAACTCTAATTCCACTTGTGAGCATCATGCAACATTGACTAGCCTTTTCATTTCACCGTTACTTGTAGTTTTGGACTATGCCTACTACCAACACTTAGTTAAATTTCGTTAAGTGTTCTCTTCTTCTTTTGACATGCAACGAAATTAACTTCAATTATCTTCTATCTTCATTCATCATCAATATGCAATGAACAAAAATGTACACATAAACATATGGGAGGCAAAACTCCCAACAATTCTCCCATAATACTTATAAAATTAACTTCTTTAATTATTTTTACAAGTTTACAAATTTTTACAATGTTCGTAGTCTATCGTACAGGCCTGCTCAACACTTTCCAACTTCGCGCAGTTTCCTGCACTTTTCCTGACCCCATCCTGCCTATCATACAACAACAACCCAATGTCTTGTGCAGCCCATGCCAAACTCCTCAACAGCTCGTGCCCAACCCCTCGTGCAACCTATGCACACTACTTGTAGCCCAAGTCCACCTTGTGCAGCCCATTCCTGCCTCATGCAGCAATGGCCCACTTCATGCAGCATGCCTGCACTGTAGAGAAGACCCTAGTCTTTGTTCAGTCAAGATGCAAAATCGTTGTTCAGAAATCCGCATTGCCCTCCCTATGTGGGTACATGGCCCGGTCATTGCCTACTGCGCATGGCCGCCTTATCGCATTGTGGCACACCTTGCGACCCCTGCACATGCCCTAAATTATTTTTCACACCTAGAATTCACCCACATTGTTCGTTCATCTCTGCCTTCGCTCTGCACTTATGTGTTATGCAAACTTCGGTTGATTGATGCCTTGAACAATTTGTCCCTTCATTTTATTTATATGCCTCTTGCCCAAACGTTTTTCCAAATGACATGTCTATTCAGCTTATGAGTCATCCTAAACATTGGCCTACCCGTCTAGCTAACATGTTGAACACCCCTTCATTTGAGTCGACCTTTGCCTATGTTTGGGTGGATGCCCTTCGTTGGGTCCACACGCTCCTACCCATTTTCACATTGCCTTGGTCGCTTGCCCATCCGTACATCCTTTTGCACACGTTGTTCACACATTTGTCCACATACCCATCTGCACATCCATCTACATGGCATGCCCTGTTTGCTACATCCACGCGCTCACCGTGTTGGGTGGGTACTCATTGCTATGGCGTTCTCACCGTTATGACCTGTCACACATAGGTTGAACGTGTTCAGGCACCCCACCTTAGTGCAGGCGTGCGCCCTCCTAACTCGTCCATACGTTTAGTTAAACGTTCCCACTACCTATTTGTTAGGTCCCTATACTACTAGTGTAACCACTTATTGTTATTAGTACAACCCCCTTATTATATTATTGTGCCCGTGTAGTCCCCATATTGTTATTATTGTGCCCTTACATTATTATTGTTATGTTGGCTTTGATTATATTATGACCCCTTATACTCCTATATATAGAAATGAGGTCTTTCCATTTGTATCATCCAAGAATTGTTCATTTGTGTAATGTAAAGGAGGTTTCCCCCTCGAAGGGGCTTATTTTGAAGGCGTTGATCTCTCTTTTATATATTTTTGTGAGCTAGTTTCATAACATTTGGTATCAGAGCTTTGGATTCTAGGGTTTCACTGCTCCAAATAGGCCATCGTGGAATTTTCGCAATAACATTTTTCTGTGACGTTTCAGAAGCTTAAAAAAAATCATTTTGAGCCGAAATCTCATTGAACCTCAGGTCCAAATTTCAAATCTTGTTATGTTATATCTGTGGAGATATGATCTGAGGAAGTTAGGGTTTTTGCAAGCTCTAGAATTCCATCTCAAACAGGTCATCGTGGAATTTGCGCTATAATTTGTTTTCTACGAAGGTTTAGATTTGGAAATTAAAACTCATTTGAGCTGAAAACTTGCTGAAGCTCTGGTCCGAATTTCAGATCTTGTTTCACTATATATTTGGAGATACAATCTAAGATATTTAGGGTTTCTATAGTCTCCCCAATTACATCCCAAATAGGTAACCTTGGGAAGCTCGTCATAACTTTCTCTTTGAGCATCAGATTGAAATTTTGTAAGAATTTACAGAATGAGGACTAACTTTAGTGTTTTGTGTATCAGTTTCAGGTCCTAAGGTCGAAATAGTGACACGTGGCACTTCATACAAGTTCACTCTACTGAACTAGTCTATAATCAAGTCATCGTGGGAGATTGTGTATAAATATTTCTTGGATAATCCAATTTCGATCACACTGGTGGCATTGGAAAGAGGATGTAGAGGGCTACCGTAGTTCGAAATTCTAGACCTAGGAGGGCCAAACTTTTAGAGATACAACAGATTCAAGATCGAGATCCTAAAAGAAAGAAAAAGAATGACTCGAATCAAGAAAATAGAAACACCTAGTAATCAAAATGAGATGGATGATTTGAAGAATTTGATTGAAGCTAAGACAAATAGTTTTATATATGCCATGGAAGCTGATATCGATGGTATGAAATCCTATTGGAAGAAATGCATGGAAAATTTGAAGAAAGACATGGAAGGTTTGAAGGAAGGTGGGACAAAGCTGTTACAAGAAAGGCCTCCTAATGACGAAAAGGTATTTGAGGAAATTCATGATGAGAAAACAATAAATGTTAATCCCGATTTCATAGAATCTAACATTGGATTGAATACCCACCATATTCCAAAGATCGATATGAGGAAGTTTGATGGAAAGGATCAAGAAACATCAAAAGAAAAGGATATACACTAGGAACCAACCCCAAAGAAAGAAGAAATGAATCTGACCATATCTTGTAAAGCATTGGCAAGCATTACCATTCCTCAAACTCTCAAGACAGAGGGACATATCAAGAAGAAAAAGGTTCAAGAAGTGAAAGATCACATCGAGAAAGAAGAAATGAATTTGACCATATCTTGTATTGCATTGGCCAGAATTACCACTTAAACTATCAAGATAGAAAGACATATCAAGAAGAAAAATGTTCAAGTGAAAGATCACATAGAGCATCAAGAAATGAATCCAACCATATCTTGTAATGAATTGGAAGAGATTACCACTCCTCAAACTCTCAAGATAGAAGGACATATCGAGAAGAAAAAGATTCAAGCAGTGAAAGATCACATCGAGCATCAATAATAAGTTCTCCAACTTTTAAAGGATAACTCTGCTTTGGTGTAGAATCTAATGAAACAATAGGTAGATCAACATCACAGTGAAAGAATTTTTTATGTAGGCGATTGGGTATTTTTACGGCTACATCTAAAGAAAGCTATTTATGAGAAGGAAATGTTGGCAATACTACCCGCACTTAAGAAATGGTGACCTTACCTAATGAGAAGACACTTCAAGGTAAAAATGGATCATGATAGTCTTAAATATTTTCTAGAACAAAGATTATCTTTAGAAGAACAAAAAAAATGGGTCACAAATATGTTGGGTTATGACTTGGAAATCATCTACAAAAAAGGGAAGCAAAATGTTGTTGCAGATGCACTCTCAAGAAAGGCTAAGGATGTGGAAGCATTATTTTGTGTTATTTATATTATCCAACCAAATTGGATAAACAAAGCAAGGGATGAATGGAAGAAGGACGAAGAAGTGTGGCCACTCATTCAAAAGTTGTAGAAGATCCCAGTTCAAACAATATTGCCAGAACTTGATGAGGAAGTAAAAATCATATTGGAACCTGGAGCAGTCACAGAAACAAGAAACTGATAGCTATGAAATCGATCAATTTCAGAGTATCTCATCAAGTGGAAGAACTTACCCTCTGAAGATTTCACATGGGAGGACAATAATTTTATACAGAAGCATCAAGAACTACTTAAGCGTTGAGGACAACACTTTTTGAAGGAGAGGGGCATATTAGGTCCCTATACTACTAGTGTAACCCATTATTGTTATTAGTAAAACCTCCTTATTATATTTTTGTGCCCATGTAGTCCCCATATTGTTATTATTGTGTGCCATAGAAGCCCACTATTATTAATATTGTGCCCTTACATTATTATTGTTATGTTGGCTCTGATTATATTGTGACCCCTTAGACTCCTATATAGAGAAAGGAGGTCTTTTCTTTTGTATCATCCAAGAATTTTTCATTTGTGTAATGTAAAGGAGGTTTCCCCCTTGAAGAGGCTTATTTTGAAGGCATTGATCTCTCTTTTCTATATTTTTGTGAGCTGGTTTCATAACACAGTTAGTACAACTCGCCCTCCGTGCTTCGGTTTTTCGACTATCATTGAGTTAATGGGTTGTCACGGGTGCTCTCCAACTCGAGTCCCTAACATCCTCCCCCACTCTAAAATGGTTGTTTCCCTTGACAACACCATACCGGAAAACTTCGTCGCCAAGCCCATATGTCACCGGCTCCAACATCAAATGTCCATGCTTCCTAACTCATTGTCTTCATCACAGGAACCTCTATCAAGGCTTATAACTCTATGTGGGTAAGACTCCTCAACCCCATAGTCATTGGAAGCATCACCTCGCAATGTATCACTGCAACGCATATTGTGCCAACCCGCCGCATCTCATCATCATGTGAATTATTGTTGCCATACTTCAACTCAACTCAAACACATCTTAGCTAAAACCCAAACATATCTCAAACATAGCTCAACATAATTTCGTACCCCATGACTTAGTCTACTTGGGTCCAACTATCACTCTCAACTCATGAGAATGCACCTCCTCATGCCTTAGTCAGTTGTTTCCTTCAACACTTTGTCACACCTCCAACTTTTATCAAGAACTGTACCCATCTCCATGAATTATTTATCCAACCAACACTCATCATGCCATACCCAGGTCCATGAAGAAGTCTCCATCTCAGTTGTGATATGTTACCCAACTATTCTATCATCCATTTGTTTCACATGTTCATGGAACAAAAACCACATCCATCCAAGCATCACTGCTGTGAGGACCTCCTGCAAAAGCCCTTTTTTCATGGTGGTGTAGCACCTCGTCTTCATCAAGGCACTACACTCACTCATCTTCAAAGTTCTAGTACATGACAAGGGCTAGGAATTTTCTTCCCTGAATCTCATCCACCCATGTTTTCGATTGATGTTGCATCCTTAAGTAGTCGTGCACACCAACAACCTCTTCCTTCATGCACCCAAGCTTCTCAAGTCTTCATTTCATCCACTGAAAATAATATATGGCCATAACATATCTTCAATAGTCTATAATAATAGTCAAATATGTACCTGCATATTCACCTTCTTTGCTTTCCTTAAAAGAAGCACTTGAGCCTCCTCTCTCTTCGACACTTCCTTGGTGAATATTCACTATAGAAGTCACATCTACCTTCTTTACGATGGGTGGAGCCACTCCTCTACCTCCACCATTCTTCTCCTTCATGGCTTGTACAACAAAGTCGAACATCTTCTTCTCCTTCGTTACTTGATTGAAACATCTAACCTCTTTTAGTTCCACATGTTTATGGTTCACATTCGGGTCCTTATCATACAAATTCATTGAAGGAATACTTGGACGATACCCAAGCAACTATTCCTTTTCATCGACACGATCATGGTTTTTCCACCAGCTGTAATCGAGAGTATGATACTATCCATAACATGATCATCCATCTCGATCGCCCTTAGATCCAACTTTCCAAACCACAAACCAACCTTCACTTGTGTGTCCCTTATAAGAAGTCCTGGCCCAAAAACATAACATGATCATCCATCTCGATCACCCTTAGA
This sequence comes from Pinus tabuliformis, assembly GCA_031772625.1. Taxonomy (NCBI): domain Eukaryota; kingdom Viridiplantae; phylum Streptophyta; class Pinopsida; order Pinales; family Pinaceae; genus Pinus; species Pinus tabuliformis. The sequence continues at coordinate 1,005,383,729 of CM062811.1, forward strand.
TCCAACTTTCCAAACCATGAACCAACCTTCACTTGTGTGTCCCTTAGAACACTTGTCACAACCTTCATGCTTGAGTTAATACCTTTGAAAGCACTTAAATCTCTTTCCATTCCAACTTTCAATGTCAATGATGTTTTTGCCTTCTTACTAAGAAAATTGCGTCTAGCTCTCATATCGACCAATGCATCAAACTTTTTCCCACACATAGTCACATGCACAAAACTCAACCCCAAAGCATCTCCATCCTGCATGGGTATTATTTTGCATCTTACTTCTCCAACCTTCTTCATTGTTTCCTCCTTAGAACTGTATTTCACCCTATGTCTCGACCCGACTGTCCTCTTGAGGTATGTGATTTCCCTATTCAACACACTTGAGCAATTCGAACCTGGACTAGCTTAAGTGGTCTTTGTTTCATCAAGCTTATGCTCCTTCACATGTTCACCAATCACACTTACTCAAAACACATCATCCTCAACTTGGAGTGCACCCATCCTTTGCAAATCGTCCTTCATCATATGGTACCAAGCTCCATGTCTATCAATGTATTTGATCTCATCTTCTTATATAACAGTGCATTAGCATCAAGAAAGTCACTCTTGATCCCTTCCTTGAGCTTCTTGAGTTCATCTTGCAACTTGGCTTGTTCCTCCCTTAAGCGAACTTGTTCATCCATGAGTTCTTGGACTTTATGGTCACCTTGTCACAAATCTTTATCAAGTTCTTCAAGTTCGGAAGACTTCCCATGGAGAGTGTTCAAGGCCCTTCACGCATCCACTATTCCATCCTTGATGTGGTCCAAGTGTTCCCACTCCTTCACAAGTTATTCATAGTGTTGTTTCCCCTTAACCTTCCAAGAATCTGCCAACTCTTCACATTTTTTAGCAACCCTCATGACTGCCATGGGTTCGTTCATCTCGACCTTGAGTTGGTGCCTTGCCCTTGTCAAACTATGTTGCATGATATGTCACACTGTGATCACAAACCATCTCGGTCTTGCTTGAACCAAGCTCTGATACCATTTGTTGCATCCCCATGTTGGTGGCAACTCTAAGTACACTTGTGATAATCGTGCGACACCAACTAACCTTTTTGTTTTACCACTACTTATACTTTAGGACTACGCCTACTGCCAACACTTAGTTAAATATCGTTAAGTGTTCACTTCTTTTTTTAACATGTAACTAAATTAACTTCAATTATCTTCTATATTCATTCATCATCAATATGGAATGAACAACAATGTACACATAAACATATAGGAGGGGAAAATCCCAACAGTTTTCCCACAATACATATAAAATTAACTTCCACAAGTATTTTTACAAGTTTGCAAATTTTTATAATATTGTGTAGTCTTCCACACAGGCCTGTCCATCACTTTCCAAATTCGTGCAACGTCCTACACTTCTTCCTGATCGTGCCTTGTGTATCATGCAATAGCGGCCTATTGTCTTGTGCAACCCATGCACAACTCCTCATGTAGCCCATGGCCATCCCCTTGTGCAGCCTGTGCCCACCTCATGCAGCCTGTGACCACCTTGTGCATCTCGTGCCCACCTCCTGTAGCAGTGACCCACTTCATGCAATCTACCGGCGATGTAGAGAAACTCCAAGTCTTCGTTCAGTCAAGTTGAAGCACTATCATTCAAAAATCCACACTACCTGCCCTGGGTGGGTGCATGGCCCAATCATTGCATGTTGCATGCAACTACCTTAACATGCCCTAACACACCCTATGATGCCTTTGAATGCCCTAAACTATTTTGCACACCCAGAATTCACCTGCAATATTCGTTCACCTCCGCTTTTTCTCTGCACTTATATGCTATGTGAACTTTGGTTTATTGATGCTTTGAGCAATTTGTCCCTTTGTTTATTTATATTCCTCTTGCCAAAAAAGTTTTCCAAGTGACACGTCCATTCAGCCCATGGGTCAGCTTGAATGCTGGCTGAACTGTCCAACCAACATGTTGAATGCCCTTTGACTTGAGCTGACCTTTTCTTGCATTCGGTTGGACGCCATTCACCGGGTCCAAAAGCTCATGTCCATCTACATGTTTCCTTAGTCCCTCTCCTATCCACATGTCCATCTACATGCCCATCCACACGCCATGTCCACACACTTGTTCGCATGCCATCCACACATTTGTTTGCATGCCCTACCCTGGTCACTACACACATGCACTCACCATGCTGGGTGGGCATCTGTGGCTATGGCACGCCCACCACTATGACCCAATGCACATCGTTTGAATGTTTTCAGGTGGCCTTCCTTGGCATAGGTGCACACCCTCCCAACTTGTCCACACATTCAATTAAACGCGTCCACCGCTCATCTGTCCAAATCACCCTCTGAGCATTCAGTTTTTCGACTCTCCCTAAGTTAGTGGGTTGTCACGAGCACTCGTCAAGTTAACACCCTAATAATATCAGGTGGAGTTCTTCCACTGAAAGAATTTCAAAAAATATCTGAATTCTGCAATAGAGAGAGGTTTTCAATATATGGGGATAATGTACTATTCAATCACAAGAAGGGAGTAAAATTGAAACTACTTGTTTCCTATTTGGTCTACATGAAATTCTATTCCACCATCACATGTTATCCAAGTTGTGGGCCATCCATCTAGAGAGAGAACCATGACGATCGCATATGATGCCCCTTTTGAAGCTTAAAAGCACCTCCACATCGCTTTTATGGCGATACATGACCATGGATGATGGGAAAAAATAGGGTTACCCCATCACATTCCGCCCATTTAAAGGAAGACGTTGAAGAGAAGCTAATCACCCCATCTACTCATACAAATGTTGATGAGCTTATCTATGAGTATGATGATAGTAATAAACAAAGAACAGAAACATGATGAGTGGAACAATATATGTTGGAACCATGATTGTTGTTACACCAAAATCTTTAGGTGTTAGTAAAATGATGCATTGCCAGAGTTAATGGGTCCTCGAGAGGCCGTTAAATACAAGTTGTGAAACACATGGAGAGTGTTGGATTATCCAATTCCCAACAATCTTTCCCCTAACGTGACCCGGGGGTGCTTCAATCCAAGACCTTTGGTTTAGATACCACTTGTTGGAATCATGATTGTTGTTACACCAAAAACTGTAGGTGTTAGTAAACAGAAACATTGCTAGAGATAATGAATCCTAGAGAGGCGGTTAAGCACATGTTGTGAAACGCACGGGGAATGTTATATTATACAATGCCCAAAAATGTATTTATGATCTATTTCTCTCTCTCATATTCAAACTTCTTTCGTAACCAAAGGTTGTGAGTTTTGTTGTTATTCACCATGTATATACATATATTTATAATCACAACAGAAATTGACATATAAAGATCTATGTGTGAAAATTGTAACGCAATGAGAAAATCCAAAGAAAAAAGAAAATGGTGGTATACTTGTTCAATGAAGTTAACCAAGTGAAGAAAGTGGTGGAAAATCTTCAAAAATATAATTGGAATTTTTGTGCTATTCACATAAATGCAATTCTACATAAAACAAGACAGAGAGAGAAATGGGTTTGTTAATTTGGTAAAGGAAAAAATGTTAAATAATTTGAACTTCATTGAAAATTTGTTACTTGCATATTTCGAAGAAAAAAATTAGAAAAATGGGCTTATTAATCTTTACTTAGAAAAAAGAGAACGGAAATTGATTTTTTTTCCAGATATTGATAAAATTTAATCATGTAGAAAATGAAGGAAAAAATAGAGAGGGATATGGATGTATTGATTGATTTGATTTTGAAGAAATGAAAGTGGCAAAACTAGAAATAAAATTTGGGATAGATATTGATAAAATTTAATCGTGTAGACAACGAAGGAAAAATAGAGAGAGATATGGATGTATTCCTTGATTTGATTTTGGAAAAATGAAAGTGGGAAACTGAAAATAAAAGTTGGGAAACAAAAATGGACCATTTGATTTTGAACAGGAAAAATATTCCAGATAAAAATGGAAATTTTGTGTGGTTGATAGAAATTTAATGTTGTAGATATGGAAACCAAAAATAGAAGAGAGTAGGAAAAATGAATTTATTGACTTGACTAGGGAACCACAAATTGTGTATCTTCAATCTTGTAAATGTGGAAAAAAATGGAGAAAGAGAAATGGGCCGACGGGATAAAAATGATAGTGAATACAACAACAGTTATCATACGAAGTCCCGCATATGAAAAAAAATGAAGAAAATTAAATCATTTGAGTTGGAAAATTGTATTATAAAGAGAAAATTCAAGGAAAGGGAAAATGAGTTGCATTGACTTTGATTTAGCAGGGGAAACCGAGTGAGGAAAGTAGCTGAAATCATGCTTGAGCCAGAGGCGACCTGCGATGGGTGACCTCTCGGGAAGTCCTGGTTACTAGGTGCAAGCCCCGGAAGTGATGATTGACACTATGTGATTCATTTCACTAGTTTCAATCCCACTTCTTCACCCCTGTGAGAATCACCTGATGCAATGAGTGCTAAATGGACTATTAAAAAATCATGAGAAATCAGTCAGTGATGACTACTCTGGTGGAAATGGTCATAGATGAATTACTTACTTAACGCAGTTGAATCCCAAAAAATGATATCTAATTTTTCCAAAAGTTAATTGGAAATTTATGTAATTCATATAAAATCCAATTCTACACATTTGCGTTAAAAGGGCCTTCCTATTTGACCAGGGAAAAGAGAGTTAATGTTGAACTTGAAAATCTTCTGGAACTTCACTGAAATTGACCTACATATATAAGGGAAAGCAAAGGGAATGAGTGGAGTGGAGACCGGAAAATATGTCTATTATTGGAATTTTGTTCAGTCAATAGAAATTCAATTGTTTGAGTTTTGTTTAATTGATATAAATTCATTCGTACTAAAAAACCAGAAAACACGACGGGAAAAAGAGAATGTGGGGAAGTTATATTTTGTTTTTCATATTTTCTTTGTAATTTGATATGAGGTATCATAAGTTTTGTGGTTTTATATTTTTTTAGTTGTTATTTAATTATATTTTTTTATTGTTATTTGATATAAAGTATCATGAATTTTTGGTTTTATACCTTTTTTGTTAGCATTATACAATATTAATATATTAGTTTAAATCTATTTTAACTCCAAATTTACTCTAAAAGATATTTGATCCTTTTTTTTTTTTAATTCAAGCTTTTGTTGTCCATAATGAATTAAGGAAAGTCTTTTGGTAGAAATCAGATAAGAGAAATTTCTAGCCAACGTGTTTCGAACCAACAAGTGTGGTTCATCATCACGACCAGATAAAGAGGCAAACCTTGGAAAAGCCTTAAATAGAGAGAAGTGCAGAGACCATAATATGAACATTTTAGGAGCCACATATATAAATTTATTCTAGAATAGTTTAAAAGAGAGAGAGTATTCATTTCATTTTTTATCCTTATACAAACTTGTGACAATCTATTTTTCTTTGAAGCCATTCCATGACTACATTTTCTTTCTTCCTTCCAAGTACTTGTATCATTACTATTTGGTCCATGGGAGCCCCATCCTAGTCCCTTGGGGATGAATTAATTTTATTTTATGCTTAAGTAACATGAATTTGGGATTGTGTTTTAAGCACTTGAATTTATTCTAAAAGTTTAAGTTTGTAAATTATTATATTGATTCTCACAAAGAGCTTATTTCTAGAACGCATGTCATTTGTGATTTTGAAACTTTAATTTGAAAATAAGAAGTAAGAACCTTGTGAATGTTTTCCTATGCTCCTATATTTTTATATGTGTGAAATTATTTTATAGTTCTATGTGTAGTTAAACCAATACTTTATGTTTCTCTTTATTTGAATTTGCTTAAAATATGTTTCCTCATGTATATTTATGAATGACAATGTGGAATGAATTTGTGAGTACATAATTTATTTGTCTATCATTTAATTTTTACTTTGAAAAACACCTGTTCCACTCGCAAATGCATGCACTAAATGTTTAGTTTTTAATATTCAAGTTATATACATATCAAATTGTGATCAATATAGGAGTACTACCACTATAAAAGAGTAGAGGGAAATTAGAAACATGCCATAGGAGGTTGATTTTTTTACCTATTAAGATATTTAAAGGTCAATATTCCATGCCTAGTAGATGGCTCATCCTTCCATAGTTCAACCTCATCTTCTCATTAGATCAGAAGAACAAAAAAGTATATTGAATCAATTTAATATTTTGATCTTTAAGATTACAAGAACTCAAGAAGAGCTTGAAATATCTTGGCAAATTTTAGCTCAACAAGAGTTACATGTACTTCAAAATCATAAAGGTGACTTCACTAAGGGATAAGTATGAAGTTGGAGGAGTCAAATAATCCAAAGAGGACCTTAACAAGAAGCCTAAGTAAGAAGCTTACTAGAAAAGTTAGCACTTCAAGAAAGAAGAAGCATATCTTTTCTTTCCACCAAAAAAGGAGAAATGATAGTCTGAGAAGAAGGAAGAGAAGGGACAAGGGAAGAAAGACAAGAGTGTGATAGTCTAACGAATCAAAGATGAAGAAAGGTAAATCATCCAACCTTACAAGGTGAACAACATATCCTGCCTACAATACACACTAAAGTTTTATCTATATTCAATGGTGATGTTGCTATGAATTGTTAAAGAATGCAACTAGGGGATAATTCCCCTTACTAGAAGCCTGTTGCGAATAAAATCTAGATAGATAATATAAATAACTATAAATAATAACAATCATAAATAATTAATAATTAACTAAAATTAGTCTTCAATATTCATTTCTCCGAGGACATGACCATTTGTGAATGGGTACCTACGTAGTATATAATTGAGATCCTCAATTGTAATCAAATCACCTTATATATTCTTGTACAAATTATTTATGTTCTATCTACAATTACTGTCAATGATGATAATACATTCATGTAATTGTCACAAGCATAAAAGAGACCATAAAAATTAGCATGGTATCAAAGCTTTGGTGGAGATAGTCTTCAAGCGAAGTGTTAAATTTTTGGGGTTGTTACATTCTTACAACATATTTAATTTTTACTCCTACCTAAAGAATGCAAAGAATTCCATAAATTATGGTGGGAAGTAATTCCTAGTAAATATGTCTAATTATTGAAATATAAAGAATGCAAAGAATTCCATAAATTATGGTGGGCAGTAACTACTAGTAAATATGTCTAATTACCGAAATATAAAGTATGTATATGCTAATAGTAATTTTTGTTTGAACACTCTTGAAGACTATATCTGTCAATATGGAATAAGGCATATTTGAAAGTCTATGATTCAAGCATATGTCTTTTGAAGTCATTTTGATCAAATAATATTGGTTAAGACCCTCTTTCATAATCCTTAAATGGCATTAGCAATAAAGAGGTGACAATATTGAAGAGATTTCAACTTGACATATTACTTTGTTTCTAGCTTGATAAAGGTTTCCATGCATAACATACTCTAATGTGAGAACTAAGTTTAAAGATCGACGACTTCTCGAATCATTGGAATGAGAGCTATGCATCATCATTACAATCTTGTTTGAAGTATTCTTAGATAATCTCTTATCATCATAAGAGAGGATTTGTGATAAGTATAAATACTTGCATCATAATATTCAGATATACCGAAAGGTCTATGTCAAATACTTGAAAAAGGAAAATACATTATAGGGTTATGTCAATGATTTGGAAATTGTATGCAGTTATAAAGAAATCCTTTAGGAACCCTTCAAAGATAGTTTTTGATGTGTATGATATTAACCATCAGGTATATGGTATGGGAAACCTGTGTCATTGTAAAAAGAAATGACTATGTAACTGGTGTTGTTATCCAAACCTCTATATGACTAGATTGTCTAATATGGAAAAGAAGAATTGACTATTGTAAGGACCGAGCATGTTTGTATTACTATAGTATGCAAACTTTGTAGAAGTTACATTATGGCCCGGATAGTTGACTGGATCTTTATGCTACCATTAGTTGATGAACTGAGATAACATATACCATGTGATCCTGCATTGACTGGAATAACAAGTACACCAAAGAGATGAACTAGTTCAAATTTTCATTGAGAGGGATGTATTTTAAGTATCTCTGATTGATGAAGAGGCTTCAAAGGGAAGATAATATCCTTGCATGAATTGTTGATGTTTATAATTAAGAAGCACATCCTATGAAGCTACCTTTTGATACTTGAAGAAGATGAGTAGGAATCATGGTTATAAATTGAGGAATTTTTTATCTCATTAATGTCAGAGGGAGTTGCTTGTTGAACCCTCCCAATAATTATAGCAAAGGACTTCCCTAAGTAAGTGAATTGTCAAAATCATGACATGCTGGTTGGTAATTCTTTAGGTTGATGGATCCCATGATGAGCAAGCTACCAAGTGGATCCTTTGTATTAAAACATGCACCTTAAACTAGAGAAACTAGAGAGTCTGGTCATATGAAAGAAAATTGTGAAGAACAAAGATTGGGGCACCTTTATGAATTAGAAAAGCTTAGGCTTGTGGTCTCCCTAAGTGATATGAAGAAAGGTTAGTTAAATATTTTCTTTAACATGATTTTGATTTGGTATCCTAGATGTGCAAGAATCACAGGGCCAACAAAATCACTACTGCTAGAATGGATAGCTGTAAGACAGTGTAATTTGAAGAATCTCTTTAGTGAGTTGTGTGACACCATACATCTATATGTTGTTGACAAGAGAATTGAGTATCTCATGGATGGATGATCATGTTGTTGATATCCTCACAAAACCTTAGTGAAGACAATGTTATTATCCTTCAGAGAGCAGTATTGCCTATATGGAGGGGTCTTGTTTGCATTGAACATTGATCTATGGGATCTCCTGGGGACCTAGGGTACTTCTTGGAGCTATATGAGCACAGGGTGAGTGGTCCATGTTCCCTTGTGAACCCATCACGTGAACATTGGGTGAATGTTTCACCTTCCCCTATGGAGCACATACCCAGTATGAGAATTTAGGGTGAGTGGTTCACCTTTTCTCATGGAGTAAACTATATGAAAATAGGGTGATTGGTCCACCTTCCCATGTGGAAATCCCAACATACATCCTACCCTTTTAGTTTGGGACTATTGGAAAGTACCTTTCATTTGGCCAATGAGTTGGGAAAAGTGGTAAGGGTTAATTAGTACTACTTACATATGTGTCAATTACTAATGTATTCCCTATGACTAGGATGCATGATGTTCAACAACTTGATCATTAAGGATCAAGCCTAGTAGGGGTTCCATCCCTAGACATGTGTACTTGCCTCTTTCATTTTGGAAATAGTGGTAGGTTCTTGTGAACCACCCTCTTTCAATCCTTTCTTATTGGACTATGATACAAATTTTTGGAAGAGCCGAGACAAGTTGCAATGATGACACAATATGGACATGATTTCATAGCAATGGATGAATGTTGACAGATGGAATTCTCCTCCCTAGTTGAGAGGGAGTGCTAAAGAGTGCAACTAGAAGATGATTCCCATTCATAGAATCATGTTATGAATCATATATATATATATATATCTATATCTATATATATATATATATATATATATATATATATATATATATATATATATATATATATATATATATATATATATATATATATATATATATATATATATATATATATATATATATATATATATATATATAACAATCATAAATAATGAATAATTAACTAATAAGTAGTGTTGAAGTTTCATGTCTCCAAGGACATGACCATTCATGAATGGGTACCTACCTAGATATAGAATTGGGACCCTAAGTTGTAATGAAATCATCTTATATCTTCTTGTACATATTGTTGATGTTATCTCTACAGTTATTGTCAATTATGATAAGGTATTGAATTAATTGAAGTAATCATAGAACATACCATAAAAATTAACATGAATCCAAATAAGCATATGGATTAATTCCTAACTATTTGTGACATGCAAGGGATTGTATATGAAGACATTATGGTTATGATATTTCTTCAAACTCTAATAGGAATCTCCTATGAAGTTAGCATCTCTCCTTTCCTAGTACTTCAACTAGCTCTTTCGATGACATAGAAGAAGCTTTTATAGGAAGATATACCAAGCTAATTACATATTATGTCATACTTACCTAGTTTGCCCCTGTCCATATTGAAAATAATAAGAAGATTAGATATTTTAATATCTGGTTTTTCAGAACCTTGCAACAAATACCTCAAGATACTCATCCTAGTGAGCCATTCATATTTGGGTGTTACAAAAATGCAATGCAAACAAATGTTAAGTGTGATATAAAATTTGCACATATTAATACATTATAAGAAGCCATGAGGAGAGTGTAAGAAATGGAGGAAGATATGTTAGAAAGTAATGCCAATCTATATCTTGTATAGCTACGAACATAAATGTCCTCCTTCAATGTATAAGAAACAAAGAATCCAACAATTGCAAAAAGTAATCAGGATGCAATAGTTGGAAGAGGAAGTTTCCATGGAATACTTCCTAATGTGAAAATTGTTCATGCATTGTAAGAACCATATCATTTGAAAATTGATTTAGAAACTTTTCAATTGATTAAAACAATTGAACAAATGTAGAATGAAATAATAATATTAAAGAAACAAGAGGAGCAGAGGTCTTAACTTGAACAAAATATTGGAGGACCAACATATGGTTTTAGAGAATGACTTGATCAAGTTCATAAGATTGACAATGCAACTCCAAGGGGGAATGGCCTCCAAGATTTGAAAATGTAAGTTCTATATTATTGGAAGATGAAGAAATGAAAGAAGAAGAAGACATAGGCTTGACTCAAATTCTTACAAAATAAAATTTGAGCACCTTAGAGTCTACAAAAATAGGAGATGGCCAAGTATTTTCATTAGAATAAGAGTCTATACTGGATAATCAAGATTTTATGGAATAAGAAAACATTATACAAGAAATAACTCAGTTGAATAAAGAAAAAATAAAGGGTCCATCTAAACACACAATATATGGAATCAAGGAGAAATATTAGCACAAATAAATGTACATCATGAAAAATCTGGACTAGACTAAAGCAAACATAATAATACAGCACATCCAATTCAAATGCCTTATGATATTATGGATGACTTACATAATATCCAAATCACTCTACCATTTTCAAAGGTGATAAATATTCCTCAACAACGAGAGAATCTTCTCAAAGTTCTTAAAAATGAAGATACATCAATATGAGAGTAAATACCACTAATATATCTCATAAGTAGAATATACTTTCTCCCATTGTCAAGACTCGAGGTAAAGTTCCCTCCTTTGTACATATCAATAGAGGCTCCAAAATTTATAGTACACAATTATTTGGTGGATAGTGGTGCAACCAATAATATCATGCCACCCTACATCATGAAAGCAATAGGTTTAAGTTGCACTGAGTACTATGAGATTGGGAAAAGTATGTGTGCAATTGATTCAAGAAGGTTACTAGATTATGGTGAGATCAAATATTTCTATGCTTTTATAAGTTTGACACCAAATATCGCAACTATTTTTACTAGAATAGTGGTGGAGTTACCTCTTGCATATGGACTCATCTTAAGAAGAGAACAAAGTTTTCCACTAGCGGGATAAATGATGAATAATATAAGTTGCATGATTCTTCCAAATAAAGATGGCAATATGATAAGGGAAATGGAATTAAGGATTCCTATATTTTTTTTAGAAAAATGAGGTTAATGGAGTAATCAACTATATTGATAATGGCCATGGAAATTATGCCATATTGAACAATTTAGATATCATAGATAATAGTAGCGTAAATGTATCGCAAATTTAATGGAAAATGCTCTTCGATGGTGCTTCTTCAAGAACAGGATCAAGAGTTAGTATAATATTTGAAATCCTAGATGGAGAATGTTTTCCATATTCTTTTCAATTTTCAGTTTGCTTATAAAAATAAAAAGGTGAATATGAAGTGTTAGTTCTGTTGTCGTTCTTTATTTTTCATTCTTTTTCAATATTTTTGTTTTTTCTCTTTTCTTATTTATACCCTCTTTTCATTTTTTATTCTATTTGGAAATCATTGGTAGATTGACAAGTATTTACAAAATAAGATTCCTGAGATACAATGCTCAAATACCTTGAGATCCTATAAATTATAGGACCCTAACAGTGGCTCGAGCTGGGGATGGCACTCTCCCTATGAGGTGCCAAGAACATTTGATTAGTAGCCTTGAGTGTTCTATTTCAGCAATATCCACCTCTGATTCCTTTTGTTGTAGTACTTATGGTAACATATCAATGGAATCTTAGGGCCTTCTCTACGGGCTTCAACTTCTGTTAATAGGTCACCCAATCAAAATAATAAAGACAATGATATTTACAATGATTAATGCTAGAAAAATCTCTATTTCTATGATAAATAATGTTTCAACATTCTGCCATTCGCAGGTCCACCAGGCATCTCTATCCCATCTAAATTTTAGAGAAAAAATGCATCGTGTCCCCTGAAAGCATAAATGACATAATGGCCTGTCAACAGGTTGTCAAATTTTCCATGCTTTCCTTTGTCCTCTCTTCTCGAATCCCACTTTAAAACTCTATCACCTAAGGTGAAATCATCTTCTTTGGTTCTTCTATCAGAAACCTTTTTGATGTTCTCCTAGATGACCTGAGTCTTATGATATACTTCTTCCTTGGACTATTGCAATTGGATTGTCTGATCAATTCTACTTTGGATGTCATTTGGCTCAACCTATGATTCCTAAATTCTCTTCATGATTGTAACTCCCAAAGCGGATGGAAAAACAACATCCATTCCATAACCAATTGGTATAGTGACATCCCAATTGATTTCTTCATGGTGAGCCTATTAGCCCAAAGTGCATTTATCAACTTGCTGTGCCATGAATTTTTGTTCTCTGCTAATAGCTTCTTAATAATGTTCACCAGACTTTTATTTGAAGATTCAGCCAACCCATTACCCTATGGGTAATAAGTAGTTGAATGTCCCAAATTGATATGGTATTTTTCGTAGAAATCTATCATTTTCTTAGATCTAAAGGTTGAAGCATTGTCTGTAATGAGCTTGTTTGGACAACCAAATCTAGACAGGATATTAGTTTATAATAATTTGATGATAACAACATCTATGGCTATTCTAGAGGGTGTGGCCTCAATCCATTGGTGAAGTAGTTAGTAGCAGTGAGGATCCATTTATGTTGGGCAAAGGATGGTGGATGAATATATCCAATGAAGTCCAACCCCCATTGCTATAAAGGACTTTCAAAGGTAGAGGCAAAATCTTTCTTTTCCCCTCAAATATTTGGCATTTATGGCTCAAGGCTACCTTTTTTAGAACATTTGGGAAAAGTGTAGGGCAGCAGAAACCAACCCTAAGGATCTTATTAGCAGTGGTTTTCTAGTACATATGGCCACCATAGTCACCTTCATGGAATTCCTGCATTGTTCTTTCTGCATCATCTTTCAACAGATACTTTAGTAAAATACCACCAGCATATTTCCAATATAAAACATTATCTATGATGCAAAATTTAACTGCTTTCAACTTCAGAAATATAGCCTTTGTCTTAGTCAGACCAGGAGGATAATTTAAATTAAATAAAACATAAATAAGGTTTGGATACTAGGGTGAGGTCATGAAAGCCTCATCTAGTTGTGGAGTCACTTGTTCCTCTTGATCATCTAATGCAGCTAAAAATTTGATATCCAAAGCATTAAAGTTAGATTTAGCCATCAATTTTGCTAATCCTTGTCCTTTGATAAGATTGGTTGGCTTGATTTCCATGTCATACTCAAGAATGATGGAAATCCATTTTCCTCTTTTACCATCTAGACCATTTTGTGTCAAAATATCCTTAACTACAAAATTTGGTACATAAGCAATTATGTGAGAATGGAGGATGTATACTCTGAGGTATTTAATTTATTTTATCAATGTAAAGGCCTGCTTTTCCATTATATTATATTTAAGTGCAACATCTCGTAAAGCCTGCTAAAGAAAGCAATGGGTTGTTCATATCCATCATCATTTTTCTATAAAAGGACAGTTGCAACAATATGTTCAAAAGAAAACGAAAAAATGAAAAAATCCTTAGTAAAATCTGGACTGATAAGGGTTGGTGCTTTTTCCAATTCTTACTTAACTTGGTCAAATGATTGCCTAGCTTCAATGTTCCATCTTATTTCTGAATCTCTTTTTATCATGTTTGTTATGTTTCTGAGAAGTTCTGCAAGGTTAGGGATAAATATTTTTAGGAAGTTTATTCTTCCAATAAATGATTGAAGTTCCGTAATGTTTCTTGGATGATTGATTTTTAGAATAGCTTCAATCCTTTTGGGATCAATTTTAATACCTTCCTTAAATATTGTATCACCATGAAGTTTCCTTCTTCAAGGCCAAACAATGTTTTCTTAGGATTTAGTGAAATCCCAAACCTTCTGCATTTCTCAAATACTCTTCTCAAATGTGACAAATGTTCCGGATTAGTTTTAGAATAAACAGTGATGTCATCTAGATAGATCACTATAAATATGCCAATTTCATCAGCAAAATCATTATCCATTACTTTTTGAAATGTGGTTGCTGTTAGTGTCAGTGTCTTCACACTGCCATCAATGATCAAAATTACTCTTTTACATTTCATACTAGGTGTCCCATTCTAATGAGTTGCATTTCATTAGGTCATGGATCAACTGATGGTAGGGTTTCATTTCATTTGTCCCTCATGCTATATACCTGCTGACCTATTTCACATATCTTTTTAGTCATTCATAGTCATTCCAGTTCATTTCATTTATAAAAACCAGTCGTAGGGTTTAGTTTCACTAGGTCTTAGGGTTTTTCACCATGGTCATTAAAAATGAATAAAAATGGTCAGCAAACACATGAGAAGGTTAACAAAGTTTAGAAGATCATTATTTCCTTTTTGTAAGCTAAATAAAGCTCTTTAAGTTTTGAGGTAAAATAGAGCATTTGTATTTTATTATTTTATTCTCATGTAATTTGATGTAATTTTGGTTTCTATATGTAATAAATGATTCATATGTTACTCCTGGTCACCTGGTGACCTTGTCAACTCCTGCCACTACAAAAAGTCAAAGAAATCAGCATCAAGTCCACCTGTCCAAAGCCAAAAGGTCAAATATCAGTGAAACAGAGCATTTCAAGAAAGCACATAAAACATTATAAAGTGGGTTTTGATAAATGAAAAATCAAAGGGTTGTAAAGCTATAAAAGGCCATCTATGTTTATGTCACCTCATTGTTGAAGTGGAATTGCATTGGAGAGCCCAAAACGTGATTTTTAGTTGTTATTGAGCAAAAGGAAACAAAGTCTTGGTGTTTTTGAAGAAAATCGCAGGCGCTGCACACCTGTCAGCTAGCGTTGTGCATACAATCGGTGCTGCGCACCTGGGAGCTCCTACCAGTGTAAAATAACACTGGCGTTGCGCATACAATCGGCACTGCGCACCTGTTGAACGCACCCAGAACCACTGCTAAATCACTTAAATTACCTCAAATCACCTCAAATCACTTCAAATTGCCAAGTTCACCTCCTTTACAAGTAAGTGCATTCTTCCTCCTTGTTGTAAAGTGTTCTTCTTGTTGGTCTTTCATCCATGAAAATCAAACCCTTGTTTTCACTGTTTATCATAGTTGTTCACTGTGGTTGCACTATTCACCAAAGTCTTTCATTCATTTCTGCTACTACTACCAAATTCCCATACACTAAAACCTTACCCCCATATAAACCCTATCTCTCATAACACTCCCAAACCCTATCTCACATACACAATCCCTGAAACCCTATACCCTACATACAAACCCTACTCACTTTCCTTATTCCCTAAATCCCCAAACCCTTCACTCCCTTAATCCCATTCATATCCCCATTTCACCTCACTCATTTTCCTTCTTTTTGAAATCTCTTCATACTCATCACTCACCCACACTACTCCTTCATTCCTCACCAACATTTACAGTCATTAAAACCAATGGACAGTGATTATGAAACTAGGGAAGAGACCCTTAGTGACAGTTCTAGGGAAATAGATTTGCAGCAGAAGAGACCTCACAAAGTCGGAAAGATAACTAGGGAGGAGCCCATTAGTCTGAGAGAATTACCTGCTTTTCCACTTGCCATCTCATGTTTCAAACATCAATCTTGTTATGGTTTCTGTGAAATGGTGGAGAGGGTCAAATTCCATCATGAATTAGCAAGGCTATTTGTGACACACTTGGACAATAATGAAATAAAACTTGTTGGAGTTACCTTCACTCTATCACTTGCTATAATTTCAGAGGTTGCATGCATTCCAAATGTAGGTGAAAAATGGAACAAAGGACAGTACATTGATAGGGAATACTATGAGCCTTACATCAAGGCTACATACCTTGGCAAACTGAAAAGAGTGTTTCCCTTCAAATTCTTGGAGGACAGGTTTGTCCCACTCATGAAGATCATCATTAAATATTTTACTTGTGAAGGTAGGTTTTCACGGTTGTATGCCTACCAAATTAGATTATTGATGCATTTTACTAGAGTGATAATGATGGATATTCCTTACTTCATGTTCTGGAATATTGAAAAGATGGCACACTATGTTAAGAAAAGGCCATATCCCCAACAACTGAATAGCATCTACCACTTCTCTGTGATCAAGATCATTGTCTTACATCAGTTGAATCTATTGAATACACCATGGGAAACCTTCATTTCTCATGAGGTGTTCAAAGGCCCTCAAATATTTTTCATCAGTGCATTAGGAGGAAGTTGAACCTTCAAGACATGAACAAGTTAAAGAAGCTGGAATTGTTGGAGTGCCAGTGTTTTCACTTATGAGAGGGGTACTAGGAGACATTTTGCAGCTGCTAAGTGAGTATTATCTCCATAAGGAGTGGAAGGGGTCTTGCCTTCATCTACAGGCCACAGGCAAATGCTATCTCCACAATGAGTGGAAGGAGCTTTGCCTTCTTTAGCAAAACATGAACATGTTGGGCAGAACAGTAAGGACAAAGGTAAAGCCAAAGAAAAAATGCAAGAGGAGGATCCTAGTGATGAGCACGAGAGGGACTTTGACCTAGTTGTTCATGAGGAGGCACAGGGAATTGATGTCATTGATTTGGAGACTCAAAGTACTAAGGACATCATCAAGAAACAAGAGGTTGACATTCAAGCCTTGTCAGTCAATTTGGAAAGGGAAAAGTGGATCATCAATTACCTTGAGCAGGAAAACAAGCAATTAACTGACAAGCAGGTTATCATGGAGTTGCAAATGATTAGAGAAGAGAGGCAAGAGGCAAAGAAGGCAAAGGTCAAGATGACCTCCATTGAGCAAGAAATTGAGAATGACTGAGAAACTTGGTTAGAAAGGGTGAACATACACCTTGAGAAGCTACTTGAGAAGGCCAATAAAGAAAAGAAAATGCTTCACCACATGGCCTATCACTATATGACCCGGAACAAAATATGTAATATAAGGATAAGGAAGCTTAAGGCAAGACTGAGGAAGGCTTTGAGAAGAAAAAAGGAGAAAAAAAATTGTAAATCCTAGCTGATGCCTCATTAGCTCATCAAAGCAGTGCTTGAGGGTGCCTTGTGCCAATTTTGGGACAATTTTGGTAAAATTTTGTAATTTTCAAATTTTGAATTTTGAAACATAGGAAATCCCAATAGGTGGCGTTGTACTTTTGACTGGGGCACTTTTTGGGAGAATGGTTTGCATTTTTGGATTCAGCATAAAAAAATAAGAAAACCCAGAAAGTTTCATCAAATTTGGAGTAGATCTTGGTCACCTAAAGGCCAAAAAACCATCAAAAAATGACCTCTCTGCCACTTTTTTGACACACAGGAAGCAACCTTGGGATATTCCATTTTTTATGGGGAAAATGACCTCCAAATGCATAAATTCAAAATGTTACAAAAACTAGACAGGAAGACCTTTCTAACAAGCCATCTTGGGCTCAATTTGGTTAAGAGGAAGGCCCCCAAATTTGGCTTGGAAAAAGCATTGTGCATAGGATCAGGGGTGCTGCACATAGGATGGATTTTGCCAGTTTTGCCCAAAAATCAAAATTTCGCCTAGTTTTTCTATAATTTGAAATTCTCTCTCCTTTTGGATGAATATATGAATGTAAATGATGCTATGGTATGAAAATGTAATTGAAAAATGACTCTTGAGTGTAGATTCATCATTTTGAGGTGGTTTGGGGTTGAATGAATCAGTTTCCATGGTTTTAGAGGCAAGCTGTTCCACTGCCTATATTCCTATTCTTAGTGTAGATATGGTTGATACCACCCCTCTTCTCATGGATTCTACCCGTTTGCAGCTATTTTTGTGGGATTCTTGTGGTAATGTGTCTTGGCATTGTTTCGCCTTTTTGTTATCAGTTTCTCTCATGTGTTATATGTGCCAGCATCTATTTATTTCTTCTTAACTAAATGAATCAAGATAGATAGGTGGAATACATTGATATCAATGCTCTGCCTTGGGAATACATTTAGTTTTTAATGTTTTCTACTATTTGAAGAGGATTCATGACCTTTGCATGCACTCCTCAGCCCCTCACCAGCCTAATACTTACCATCACACTCAATTCCAAGTGCCAAAACACCTACTTACCTCGCCCCACAAAACACCCTGCAATTTTGAGTTGATTTCCTGGACCCAAACCTGCCTGCTCCATTTGATCTAGCAACAAAATCATCAAAATCAACCAAAAACCCTAGAGCTACTATACCTAGCCTAAAATCCATATTTGATTTAGTCATCTCAACTGATATTGACAAGGAGAGAGCCCTCTCCTAACCTGGTAGGGCTAGCTACCAGGTTAAGCGTGGTTTGGGGTTATCCTAGGATTGCCTCCCTTTAGCCTAAGGTTGATCTAGGATCTAACATAGTGGCGACCATACTGGGGAACGTACTATTATGTTCCTCAGAAAAAATTATCAAGTTTAGATCTGATTATTGATGGTGGACAACAATCAGACACCAAAAGGCTAAAATCATTCACCTGGCGATTCCAAATCAGTTTCGAGATTAGATCCAAGGACTCCATTGGAGGATGAACCTAACCAACAGAAACATGAAATGACAATATGGAAAGATCAGGTATTCAAGTTGGAATTTCATTCAAGATATTATGTTCTTTGTTATAAATTATTTCTTCTCTTTTCCCGAGAATTTCAAGAAGGCTTTACAAAGTATATTATATTTGAGAAAAGATCCTCGACCTGTATTTGTTTCCTTCCCTTTGAAGATTGTGAATACCAAATATTTGCATGCCTTCGATCTTGATCAAGACCGTTCTTTCGAATCTTATGATGACTGTCTTCGAACTGATGAGCCTAAAGAGACCAAGATTGATTCTACACCTTCTATACATACCCCTATACCTTGTAAAATTCCAGATAGATACAAGCCTCTGATTTTACCTCCTATATCCCATGCTTTCCCTAAAAATTATGACCTATATCTACCAAGATTTGATGGCAAATGTGACAAAATCACTGCTGAGAGACATGTACTAAATTTTGAGTCTTTTCTTGACATTTTTGAAGTTGATGAAGAGGATGTCAGTGTTAGGCTTTTTGCTCTTTCTTTGCAAGGCAAAGTCAAGAGTTGGTTCAAAACCCTGCCTGATGCGAGTATCCCAGATTTCCAGCAGTTCATCAAAATTTTCCTCAACAAGTGGGTAGTCAAACAAAGCCCTTTCTTGATTATAGAAGAGTATAACTAGTTGAAAAGACAGCCAGGGAAGACAGTACAACAATTTTCTGCCAGATTTAACCAAGTCTACTTTTCGATGCTAGTTAATATAAGACCTCCTCCTGGATCTGCTCTCTTTCACTATCCTGATGCTTTTGATCCGGAAATGGAGTTTCAGCTGAGAGAAAGGAACCTTGCAACACTTGAAGAGATGAAAAACAGTGCAGTAGACATACAGGCTAATTTGCTGATCATAAGGGAAAAGTTGAAGGAAGAAAAGATGAAGGACATAGATCCAGAGGAATCGACATCTTTAGAGGTAAAGCTCGACATTTTGGTACATGCAGTGGAAGAGATGATGCAAAAGATCACCACAAAGAATAAGTATGATGTTCAAGACCATGGCTCGCTAATTCAAGAGGAACAAGTGGCTGATCCAAAACATTTTCGTTCTTATCCTAGTTTTCATAGATCTGATAATGATTGTTTTATAGATCATCTTGGAGAAGAGATATCTATTGATCTGATATGTATGCTTGATGATGTGTTTTATACTGATGATTTGCCTCAGTTTGATTAGTATGATGATGATTATGTTCTCAAAACATAGGCTAATCTTGCAGACAAATCAACAGCTGGTTTGTGGGAGGAGGAATTTCACTTTCAGCTGGAATACAGTGATCAACCAATGCATATTAGCTATGGAAGTGAGGAGGAAAGTGTAGCAAATGTTGAAGTAAGTGAAGGATCTTTGCCTTTTTGTTTTACTTTATTTTAGATCATCAGAGACAACTTTCATGCTATCAGAAATCAACCGTTGATGAGTTTCGATCTTGATCATCTATAGGGTAATGAAATCCTTGTTCAAGACTTCTGATATATAGATTTACAGCCACCGAATGCCATTGAATGTCAGGTTGTAGAAGAAGACTTGGAATTGCATTGGAGACCCAAAATGCGATTTTTAGTTGTTATTGAGCAAAAGGAAACAAAGTCTTGTTGTTTTTGAAGAAAATCGCAGGCGCTGTGCACCTGTCAGCTAGCGTTGCAAATAAAATCGGTGTTGCGCACCTGGGAGCTCCTACTAGTGTAAAATAACATTGGCGCTACACAATTTTTGAACGCACCCATAACCACTGCTAAATCAATTAAATTACCTCAAATCACTTCAAATTTCCAAGTTCACCTCCTCTACAAGTAAGTGCATTCTTCCACCTTATTGTAAAGTGTTCTTCTTGTTGGTTTTTCATCCATGAAAATCAAACCCTTGTTTTCACTGTTTATCATAGTTGTTCACTGTGGTTGCACTATTCACTAAAGTCTTTCATTCATTTTTGCTACTACTGCCAAAATCACATACACTAAAACCTTAGCCCCATATAAACTCTATCTGTCATAACATTCCAAACCCTATCTCACATACACAATCCCTGAAACCCTATACCCTACATACAAACCCTACTCACTTTCCTTATTCCCTAAATCCCCAAATCCTTCACTCCCTTAATCCCATTCATATCCCCATTTCACCTCACTCATTTTCCTTCTTTTTGAAATCTCTTCATACTCATCACTCACCCACACTACTCCTTCATTCCTCACCAGCATTTACAGTCATTAAAACCAATGGACAGTGATTATGAAACTGGGGAAGAGACCCTCAGTGACAGTTCTAGGGAAATAGATTTGTAGCAGAAGAGACCTCACAAAGGGGGAAAGATAACTAGGGAGGAGCCCATTAGTCTGAGAGAATTACTTGCTTGTCCACTTGCCATCTCATGTTTCAAACATCAGTCTTGTTATGGTTTCTGTGAAATGGTGGAGAGGGTCAAATTCCATCATGAATTAGCAAGGCTATTTGTGACACACCTGGACAATAATGAAGTAAAACTTGCTGGAGTTACCTTCACTCTGTCACCTGCTATCATTTCAGAGGCTACAGGCATTCCAAATGTAGGTGAAAAATGGAACAAAGGACAGTACATTGACAGGGAATACTATGAGCCTTACATCAAGGCTACATACCTTGGCAAACTGAAAAGAGTGTTTCCCTTCAAATTCCTAGAGGATAGGTTTGCCCCACTCATGAAGATCATCATTAAATATTTTACTTGTGAAGGTAGGTTTTCACAGTTGTATGCCTACCACATTAGATTATTGATGCATTTTACTAGAGTGAGAATGATGGATATTCCTTACTTCATGTTCCAGAATATTGAAAAGATGGCACACTATGTTAAGAAAAAGCCATATCCCCAACAACTGAATAGCATCTACCACTTCTCTGTGATCAAGATCATTGTCTTACATTAGTTGAATCTACTGAATACACCATGGGAAACCTTCATTTCTCATGAGGTGTTCAAAGGCCCTCAAATATTTTCATCAGTGCATCAGGAGGAAGGTGAACCTTCAGGACATGAACAAGTTAAAGAAGCTGAAACTGTTGGAGTGCCAGTGTTTGTCACTTATGAGAGGGGCACTAGGAGACTTTTTGCAGCTTCTAGGCGAGTATTATCTCCACAAGGAGTGGAAGGGGTCTCACCTTCATCTACATGCCACAGGAAAATGCTATCTCCACAAGGAGTGGAAGGGGCTTTGCCTTCTTCTTTAGCAAAATAGGAACATGTTGGGCAGCACAGCAAGGACAAAGGTAAAGCCAAGGAAAAATGCAAGAGGAGGATCCTAGTGATGAGCGTGAGAGGGACTTTGACCTAGTTGTTCATGAGGAGGCACAGGGAATTGATGTCATTGATTTGGAGACTAAAATTACTAAGGACATCATCAAGAAACAAGAGGTTGAAATTCAACCCTTGTCAGTCAATTTGGAAAGGGAAAAGTGGATCATCAATTAACTTGAGCAGGAAAACAAGCAATTAATTGGCAAGAAGGTTATCATGGAGTTGCAAATGATTAGAGAATAAAGGCAAGAGGCAAAGAAGGCAAAGGTCAAGATGGCCTCCATTGAGCAAGAAATTGAGAATGACTGAGAAACTTGGTTAGAAAGGGTGAACATACACCTTGAGAACCTGCTTGAGAAGGCCAATAAAGAAAAGAAAATTATTCGCCACATGGCCTATCACTATATGACCCGGAACAAAATATGTAATATAAGGATAAGGAAGCTTAAGCCAAGACTGAGGAAGGCTTTGAGAAGCAAAAAGGATAAAAAAATTTTGGAAATTCTAGTTGATGCCTCATTAGCTCATCAAAGCAGTGCTTGAGGGTGCCTTGTGCCAATTTTGAGACAATTTTGGTAAAATTTTGTAATTTTCAAATTTTGAATTTTGAAACATAGGAAATCCCAACGGTGGCGCTGCGCTTTTGGCTGGGGCACTTTTGGGAGAATGGTTTGCATTTTTGTATTCAACATAAAAAAATAAGCAAACCTAGAAAGTTTCATCAAATTTGGAGCATATCTTGGTCACCTAAAGGTCAAAAAACCACAAAAAAATGACCTCTCTGCCACTTTTTTGACACACAGGAAGAAGTCTTGGGAGATTCCATTTTTGAGGGGGAAAGTGACCTCCAAATTCCGAAATTCAAGATGTTCTAGAAACTAGACAGGTATACCTTTCCAACAAGCCATCTTGGGCTCAATTTGGTTAAGAGGAAGGCCCCAAAAACTTGCTTGGAAAAAGTGTTGCGCATAGGATGGATTTTGCTAGTTTTGCCCAAAAATCAAAATTTTGCCTAGTTTTTCTATAATTTGAATTTTGCTCTCCTTTTGGATGAACATATGAATGTAAATGATGCTATGGTATGAAAATTTAATTGAAAGATTACTCTTGAGGGTAGATTCATCATTTTGAGGTGGTTTAGGGTTGAATGAATCAGTTTCCATGGTTTTAGAGGCAAGCTGTTCCACTGCCTATATTCCTGTTCTTAGTTTAGATATGGTTGAAACCACTCCTCTTCTCATGGATTCGACCCCTGATGGCTAGCACAGGTGGTTTGGTGCCTATATTATGTACTTTCTTAGTCATTTGAAAAGGTTGGACTCTTGTGGATGCTTTGAGCTTCATTGTACATCACTACAGCAGTTTGGCAAGGAAATAAACCAGGGTTTGCAGCTATTTTTGTGGGATTCTTGTGGTAATGTGTCTTGGCATTGTTTCTCCTTTTTGTATCAGTTTCTCTCATGTGTTATATGTGCCAACATCTATTTCTTTCTTCTTAACTAAATGAATCAAGATAGATAGGTGGAATACATTGATATCAGTGCTCTGCCTTGGGAATACATTTAGTTTTTAATGTTTTCTACTGTTTGAAGAGGATTCATGACCTTTTCATGCCCTCCTCAGCCCCTCATCAGTCTAAGACTTACCATCACACTCAATTCCAAGTGCCAAAACACCTACCTACCTCGCCCCACAGAAAACCTTGCAATTCGGAGTTGATTTCCTGGACCCAAAGCTGCCTGCTCCATTTGATCCAGCAGCAAAACCATCAAAATCAACAAAAAACCCTAGAGCTACTATACCTAGCCTAAAATCCATATTTGATTCAGTCATCTCAACTGAGATTTACAAGGAGAGAGCCCTCTCCCAACCTGGTAGGGCTAGCTACCAGGTTAAGCGTGGTTTGGGGTTATCCAAGGATTTCCTCCCTTCAGCCTTAGGTCGATCTAGGCTCTAACAGTTGCAACATTCATTAACCCAAAGGACATCTTCACATACATGAAGGTACCCCATGGAGTAGTAAAGGCTATTTTATCTTGATTTTCAGGGTGTACTAAAGCCTTCTTATAACCTAAGAAACCATCTAGTAAAGAAATCCTAGAAGAGCCAACTACCTTTCGTAGAATATGATCCATTTTTGGTAAAGGGTAGTTGTCTTTTAATGAGACTTTATTAAGGTTCCTGAAATATATGCATAATTTGATTTCACCTGTGTTCTTTCTAGTTGGCGCAATATTGGAAACCCATTTAGAGTACCTAAGAGGAACTATGATTTTAGAGTCATAGATTCTTTTAATTTCCTTCTCAATCAAAGGTATCAGAACTTGATTTATTCTTTGGAGCTTTTGTTTAAATGGTTTCTGATCTTCTTTAATTGGAATTTTGTGTTGTATAATCTATGTATCATTTGTTTTAAGGTCTTCATAGCTCCAGGAAAAAATATCACTAAACTCCTTGAATATAGAAATGTATTTTTTTTCAGCAGTTGGGATTGACTTGGACAGTTTTATGATTTTGGGGTCATTTTCACTGCCTATGTTACAATCTTCTATTGCTGCTCCTGTGGGCTCAATCTTAGGATTTTTAGCTACATCATTGAAATCAAATAATTCTTCTAATGGAACTAGACCTCTAGTAAAAACATTATCCTTTAGCTGGAGTGTTTCAAATTCTTCTTTTTTTCTAGGTCTATTTTGAGCAATTGTAATTTATTTACAACTTTATCTATGGGTGTATTTACATCTAAATTTTCTAACTGCCTTTCTAAAGTTTGTACAACTTCCTGATTTTCTAATTCAGATTCCAAATCTATACTATCATATTGAAATTCATCTTTAGATTGCAGAAAACTTTCAATCTGTTTATCATTTCCAAACACTTGCCAATACTTCATGTTATCTAGTACAGTTGGTCGATGTTTCACCTCCACTACATATTCTTGATTAGGATAAGGCATTTTATAGGACCTCGCTAAAAATACTAGATTGTTTGGAATGGTATTTTGTTTTCTAGGAATTGCAGAAAAGTCATACTCAATAAAACTTTCTAAAAAATCAAGCACAACATTTTTGTATGCTCTCATTCTAGGGTGTTTAACTGAATACTTTCCTTTAATTTGTTTTATAATTAATTTAGAATCCCCTTGAATTGATATTCTCTTGGCACGTAACTTTTTTAACAACTGCAATCCTAATATAAGGGCTTCATACTCTACTATTTTGTTGGTACATTGGAAGTTCAACTTGTGTGAGTGGCCCTCGGCATGATTTTTCCCTGTGTTTACCACCCATATTCCTACTCCATAACCATGTTTTCTACAAGAGCCATCAAAGCTCATGTTCCAAAGAGGTTCAGGAGGAGTATTTGGTTCCATTGTTTTTGTTTGGTTTGGGTCTGTTTTAGAAATTTCAGTTTCAGCATTGATCACCTAAGTGTTAGTGTCTCCATCATTTTAAAGAATGAAAGAGTCTAAATCTGTGTGGACAGAGTAAAGTGGATAATTGTGGGGTTTCTCTTGACTACTATCCATGAATTTCATCAAAGCTTCCCTATATAATCTTCTTTGCTGCCGAAAAACTGGTATGGTGGCAAAGGTCATATCCGTCTGTAGGGTACCTTGTAATTTTGCTCCGCATGAGAATGACAACAACATGCCATAGGGGGACTGTCTGCAACCACTATGTCCATTACTAGAATTTTGGCAGGGATTTGAGCTAAAGTAACACATAAGCCTTTGATGTGACCTAGGCATCTTACTTTACTAGAATAAAAGGAATATAAGTCTTTATAAGGTCTAGTAATGTCAAATCCTAATTTCTCCATAATAGCTTTAGGCATTAAATTGTCGGAGGCACCAGAATCTAGCATAGCATTATGGAGAATCTTGTCATGAATATTTAGGCTAACATAGAATGGAGGAACTCATCCTTCCTATGGTTTTCCCTCAACGTCTGATCCAAATAAGAGTTCGGGTTGGTCATAATTTAGATTTACAGAGTTTGTGTTTTCCCCTATATTTAGAG
Source organism: Pinus tabuliformis (assembly GCA_031772625.1). Lineage (NCBI taxonomy): Eukaryota > Viridiplantae > Streptophyta > Pinopsida > Pinales > Pinaceae > Pinus > Pinus tabuliformis. The sequence continues at coordinate 1,005,410,133 of CM062811.1, forward strand.
CTTTCATCACTTAGGGTCAATACATGTTTTTGTTCATTAGCTCTGTTAGAGGAATATGAATTTTTAGCTTTGTTAATTCATTCTCAATATTGAACAATGTTTGAATCTTAACTAGGTTTGGAAGTTCAGATTGATCTGTCATTTCTTTGGACATAGGCTATTTTTGTTGAGTAGTGGTTGGTATATCAGTCTAAGTAGTTTTAGAAACACTGTCAACTATCTTCTTGACAGGAATTTCTACTTTATTTTTACCAGAATTGTCAACACTTTTCTTAGGAAGACTATATGCAATTTTCCTAATATCAGTTTCAAAAGAAGTTTTAGCAGGATTATCAGAGTTTTTGTTGTTGAGAGGGTCTGAATTCTTTTTTCTCCTAAGGTTATACTGCCTATGGACCTCCATGATGGCATTTTCAAAACCTTGTTTATACTCACCTGATTCTTCAGAGTCTAGTTTAGTTTGAGCTAGGAGAAAATGTCCTTGCTCTTCTTGAGTGAGAAAAATTGTTTCATCCTCATTTATTCCCATCATATTTATTTGATTAACCTCCAAATATTTAATAAAATTACCTTCATCATCAGTGTAGTTTTCCTGAAAAGGAGGCTGAACCTGCTGGTATGCACCCTTTTGTTCTCTTTGTTTGATTTACGGAATATTCCTTCTAAAGTTTTGGTTTCTATTTTGAGGAGAATTTTGGTTCTCTCTCACATGAGTTTGGTCATTTATGTTTACTCTTTACATCATCTGATTCACTACCCTCACTAAGTTATCAATTTTAAGATCAGAGGCCGAAGTGGAAGGCTCTTCTTTTATAGTCACCATGCATTCAGATTTTAGTTCGGCCTCCTCAGCTAAGACGTTAGCTTTCTTTTCTTCCAAATTTGTTGGGTATATCAATCTAAGTTGATATTCGATGTCTACATCGAAACCATCAGGAAAATCAATTAAAGCTAGGCCAGGGGAGGGCTTGATATCTGTTGGAATGGCATTGTAAACATTATTAAACTGTTCACAATATTCTTCCACATTTTCATTTGGTTTTCTTTTCAATATTTTATATTCATTAGGAGTTGAATTGGATTTTTCTTGATCTCTCATATAGCTAAAAAATTTTGATGGAATGCATCTAGGTTAGCTATACTTCCTACAGGTAAAATCCTAACCATTTTTTGACATCACCTCCTAAACTTTGAGCAAACAATCTCATTTTTACATTAGCTTCATCTACTTCTTAAAGGTCAAACACATCATTCATTCTAAAAAATCAGAATTTTATGTTGATAATCTCCAGGCATAGCATTTAGTTGGCATGGTAACACCAAAGGTGCATACCTACCTGCCATATATGGTCTAAAAGATTGACTAGAAGATGGTCCTATGGTAGGTGTAGTTGTGATAACTATAGGGATAATAGTAATAACAGTCTAAGATATCACAGGCGAGGAAGTAGAAACTATGGAATGAGTAGGACTAGGGGGTTGTAGATTAACAGAATGAGAAGATTGGCTTGAAAAAGAAGCTGCTGCAATAGTTAAAGATGAAAATTCAACAAGTTGTTGAATATAAGCTTCATCAATGGCTTGGTTCAAAACCAAAACTAGATCCTGTAATTTATTAAATTGTTGTAGGGATTCAAGATCAGGATCTATTTCAAAATGCTAGGTTTTGGGGATGTGGTTGTAGTATGGTTTTTTCAATGACATTCTGATCTACAAAAGTCTAAGATTTTGATTTAAATAAACTATGCTGGAAAGGAAAATCAAACTCTATATCTTGAATAGTTTCAAATTTCTATGGAAGAGTGTTAGACCTTGAAAAAGGACTATTCTCATGAAGAGAGTTGAACCTAGCCAATGGACTATTACTACCTTGACTCTCTATAAAGATTTTCTTTCTCACCAATTTCTCTAGATTATCTACCAATTTAGCAGGGTTGGGATCAGGGTGAGATCTAGTGAAAATTATTTTGGGAGCTAGGTCTATTAAAATTCATCACACAACTAATAAAATAAAAATTAAAAATAAACTCCAATATATACAAGATAACAACCTCAGATCACATATTTCATTATGATAATAACAATTTTGTTTAATTGAAATACTGATTAAATACCGGGGAATCATGATTTTTCAATCAGAAGCGTTTTCGTCCCTAGTATGGTTGCCACTATGTTGTCATTCTATATTTTTCATTCTTTTGCAGTATTTTTGTTTTTTCTCTTTTCTTATTTATGCCCTCTTTTCATTTTTTGTTCTATTTTTTCTTTATCTGGAAATCATTGGTAGATTGACAACTATTTACAAAATAAGATTCCTGAGATACAATACTCAAATACCTTGAGATCCTATAAATTATCGGACCTTAACAAGTTCAAGGTTTACTACTTGCTTAGTAGAAAGGGATTAAAAACATTATTGTTATTCAAGATTCAAAACTTATTCTTAATTATATTTATAAGAAGTACAATATAAAGAAGAATAAACTAAAAGCTTATGTAGAGAGAATTTGGGAATTATTGCAAAGTCTTGTTTCCCTTTGAAATATCTTTTGTTCCAAAGGAGAAAAATCAAAGGGTTGATTCATTAGTGGTGGTAACTTCTCTATTAAATTATAAATCAACTAATAATTTGTATCATGTTGAGGTTTTGTTTCATCCATTTTTCCCAGATAATTAGGAGAACTCACAAATTTTTTACAATGAAGAAAATATCATTGAGTTTCTTGCTCAAGACGATGATGAGAGAAAAGAAATACCAAAAAAGAAAAAGAAAAGTACCAGTATCTCTTGAATCAATTCTCAATCGCGATGATCAAATTTAGATGTTCTAGTTATCAAAATAACCATTAAGGAAGAAAATTCAAGCGGTCAAAAAGATAAATGTTGGAATCCCTAAATAATCAAGATGGTCGAATATCGAGACATATTGTAGTTAAACTCACACAAAAATAGATTGAAATTAGATAAATGTGAATTTCCTCTTATTCACAAGATATACATATATACACATATTTCATTGACTCTTAGTTTTCATCTTCTAAGAGGTCTCTTGGACTTCTCATGTTTATTGGAATCCACTTACGGTTTTTCACCTTCCTCTGAAGTGAGAATCCAAGTTTGCATAACCTAAGAGGATTATGCTTCCAACATTCCCCTCCTTAATCTGATGGTAGCCATGTGAGTCCAAGAAGAGAGTTGAAATAAAAAAGTGCATGGTAGCCAATGGTTGGATGTTCTCTTTGAAATTATGGTGGTTTAAGGAAGACGACAAACCAAATGAGGTAGCAGAACCTGAAGTTTCTTTTGGTGGTGGTTTAAGGCTCACCACCAAATCTAGAAATCGGCTCAAAACAATTCCTAAAATAATTTTGAATCTAGCTAGAAGATGAAGTATTCTATGAATTGAAAGTGCTCCTTTATGATGGTTTAAATATGACCACAAAATGATGATATGGGTAGTGGAAGCTGAAGTATTTTGTATGTAGTGGTTTAAGATAGGCCACCAGCCAAATCATGCTCATGGAACATAATTGTATCTCTGGTTATAACTATGAATTTGGCTATGGCTAACTCTAGCTCTAGGATTTGGCAACTAGATATGGTTTAGGTTATAGCTCAAGCATATTTGATATACCTTTGAAGCTCGTAGTTGACCATCAATTCTCCCCCTTTCAAATACAAGGTGAAAATACAAAGATATCTCCATTGACATGTCAATACTCGAGAATGAACCCTGGATATGGTTGGTATATTTTCTTGGCTACTAAAGAGCATTGTCAAGAACTAATCCATCCAAGGTGAATCTTTCTCTTACAATATTCTTATGTTTGAGCATCTTTTTGAATGATGAATATGTTTCCCCTAATTTTCACAAGGGTAAATATAAAAACACTGATATTTCACATGACCAAATCCTTATTTACCTCTCCTAGTGGATATGGGCTTGGATGATCACGAAATTCCAATCCCAATTTCTTAACTAGCTCTGCTACAATGATATTCACCCACGATCCTGAGTTGAATAGAGCATCAATCTTAGTCTTCTTGACCTATATATCTATATGGAATAGTTTGGTCATAGCTTTGTCTTCCTATTGCTAAAGGCTACTCATATTTACCTCCTTATGTAATAATGTATAAACGATTTTCTCATCCACATTCATGACGCCTTCAACTTGGTTTCTCAAATTAGATGCCATGAAATTATTATTCTTATTTTCTTTCTTTTTGTTCTTTAGGTTAAGTTGTGGATGTAACTTCTAACACTCCTTTGTATGCTCTTCAATGTTGTAGTGGTTGAAATGGTTGTTGGTCTCTTTGCATTGGTATGTTGTGGCTATTGTATTTTTATCCTTTCCCCCTTTCTTCTTATTCTTCCCTTCCTTAAAAACACCTTGTTTCTCCTTTTGATTCAATCCACTTGATTGTTCTTTTGTCAAGCGTATGTTCTCTAGATAATGTGCTTGTACACAAGCCTCATCCACTGATTTGGGCTTCAATAACATCACTTTCTCCCACAAATGGTAATGTGTGCCCCCCAAACACTTGAGGAGTAAAATTGGGTTCTTTTAGGGGATACCCATCATTATCACCATACTTTTGAACTCTATGGTATACTCTTGAATGCTTTTCCATGGAGTTTTCCTGAAGTAGTACCATCGGATCTACTAGTCCTCTATATACCCAATAGGATAAGCTAGGAATTAATGAGGGTTTTAAAGTCCTCCTACTTAGTCACTAGAGGCTCTTCCCCCAACCTCAAGGTATTTGTGTGGCTTTCTTACCTATTTATGGCATGGCCCTCCAAGTTCAATGATGCAAATGAAATATTTTGTTCTTCCTCAATTTGATGGATGCATTAATCCACTTCTAGTTGTAGAAACTAGTGATATAACTTCAAAGCATCGATATTGTCATGGTACAAATTTATATCAACCTTAACCTCCATTTTGAACATGGATTGTGATTGATACTGGATTGATATTTTTGAGTATTTCTTCGGCTGGTTCTCTGTTTCTTCGCGATCTCCTGATCCACCTTTTGATTTGTCCTCTACATTAGAACCCCCATCTTCTTTGAATATCCAAAAATTATTGCTCAGGGCAGTCATGAGGAGATTTACATTATGATTTATATATGTTATTTGTTGTTCAAGTCATGAAAACCTATCCTCTGTAGGATCACAAGGGTTATTCACACATTCGCCACCCATGATTAAGGTTTTGTGACTTTTAGCTTGATTTATCTAGATCCCCTACAAATATCCATAATATACGCAAAGAAACTTGCTATGATACCAATAGTATCATTAAATTTCCATAGATATTGCACTAGACAGTTCATCACAACATATTTGATAAAATGTACTTAAAAATCCAAGATCTACATTATTACAATTTTATTTAGCAAAATATTTTTTTTAGAATTGTAGATTACTATTAATAGCGTATGCATACAAATTAAAATTATGTTGAAAATAGAGAACAATAAAATAAAATATCGCACACACATTTGACACAGGATATGACCTAGGAACCCCTTTCGGGAGAAAAACCCAGCTAGAAGGTGAGGTCATTCCACTCTCTTTCTATGAATGGAAATATGGTTATGATTACAAAGAATTATGACCTATGGCCTGTGGGCTACTACATTTCACAAATGTTCTTTGTGTGCTCTATCTCCTATCTCTCTTGTCTATTTTTTATCATCTATGGAACAAATGCACTCAAAATAATGGAACCCCCTTTCCCCCTAGTGGCCTGGTTATAACACAACCCGATATCCTACTAGTGGTTAGGTTTTACTGCCTCAATAATTAACTAGAGTTATAATATGGACTCTTCTAAAGTCTCATACATCATAATCATGTGGCTAGCCCATTTTTCATGAATAATGGGGGACAATGTGGGATCCTCTCAAATTATGGTGGTGAAAACAAGAAGGTCAACTTTTGACTGGCATAACTTTCACATACGGACTTTGATTAATATGATTCTTGCACCATTGAAAGATATACATGAAGAATATGAAAAAATAGGTGTGGCATTAAGGCGATAGTGTTTTACCCCAAAAAAAATCATTTTCTACCTCAAAACATTCCCAGAAGGTTTTAAATCCTAATGTTCCAAACGAGGTCCCCACAGGTAAAAATGGTCCTAAGAGTTTATTCCTCCACTTTTTCCATTCTGAAAGCATCAAGATGGACGAAAAAAATATAATGATCCAATCCAAATCATTTCCTATATCTTATTAAATGTAGATCCGTTTGCAATCATTCAAAGAAAAACATATTTACTTCTATTCTTTGTAAGCTAATTGTTGGGAGCGGGATCCCCTAAGGGCAGTTTTGGGGCTAAAAGCCCATGTTTAAGTCAAATTTTTGTACTATTGCTCTAAAGACTCTGCATTCTACGGTTGTAGAGCGTGAAGGTGTTATGTGTCACAAAGGGTAGTTTGCCCTTAGTTTTGTAAGGAAAAGTCGGATGTAAGAGATCTACCCATGGTCCGCAGACCATGGGAATGTATAAAGAGAGCTAAGCTCTAAGTAGTTTGAGAGACACGACATGTAAGAGAGTCATAGCTTTAGAACAAGAAGTCTAAGTCCTGGGTTGTAGCTTGGGAAGAGGCTCTGTAGCTGAGTGCACAGAGGCCTAGGGTAGAAGTCTGTAGCTGAGTGCGCGGACCCCTGCAGCTGTGTGCGCAGGGTGAACAAAGTCTGTAACACTTGGAAGATATTAATAAAAGGATTTATTCTACAATTTCTATGTATTTTTTCTGTTGATAGGTTTGGATATTTTGTATGAATTTCCTTTATTATGCTTCCATGATGCGCGAATGAATACAGTTACATTGAATAATTAAATGCAATTACGAATATCTGATTATGCAACGATAACTTTAAGTATTCGGAAAGATAAGCAAATCACTTAGGGTAATTGAGGAATCTGCACGATGTGCTGCCATAACAACATGAAAGTACCTGAGCCCAAGTTAGGGCTACGTGAAGGTCGATTGTATACTTTCGCGAAGGTATAGAAAGTCAGAATAAAGGGTTTGTCTTACAAGCCATAGAGTGAGAGCACCTGTGCAAAGGCAAGGATAAAAGAGATCAAACGACGTCACAACCATCTCAGGGTGTGGAAACTTGGTTCTAGCATCCCCCCATACTGCTTTGTGTAAGACTCTGGTCTGCACTCCAGGGATGATGCCCAAAGGGCTAGTAGTGTAGGGATTTGTTTGGCTAATTAATGCTGAACCTGGGCTAGGCCCCCTTAAGCAAAAAAATGGCTCCGTTGTCAAGACAATAATCTGCATAAGAAATGTGTGATGTTGTATCACTGGAATCCAACTAAGAAGGATATTGGAGACCGGTTGGATAGAAAGATCCACAAATTCGCAGAACAGGAGAACAGAAACTCATGATGGACAAAGGAACAGTGGTTGGACCGATACCTATATACAGAGATCCACGAGGTATTTTTCTACTCTTTCCCTATTGAGCTATATGAGTGGATCGCGAAGCTAGCAAATAGACAAGGAAGGTGGAAACTTGACGGTCCTATTGTGTGGACCCCAGAACTAGTGTGAAGGTTGGAAGCATCGGAGGATAAGATCGCCCGCACTATCGATCATTTGCTCGATCGCGTCATAGGAGGATTTGTGACTGAATTCACGCTCGATACCTCAGTCATCTATAGCGAGGTGGAGTGACGTTTTTTCAAAGGACCGCGAGGTAAGTACGTGAAATATTTGAATACTTGGATTAAAATGTTGTTGTGCAAAAAATGGGTTATGCAGCTACCTTGATGTTCGGGATTATGTGAAGCAGAAAAACTTACAGGAACGAAGGATAAAAGGGTCTGGAGTATAGCCACTTGATTTCACATCCACGAAGAGATGAAGAAGGGATAGTGAAGGTTTCTTTGTGAATTTCTATTCAGTTAATAAGACAAGGATTCCTGTGAATACCACCTCCATGCAAACCACCTCCAAGTTCACCACCATTGACTCCTGCATCACCCGTACCACATCCACCTCCACCATCGTTTAGTATGGAAAATACAGTGAAGTTGCCTTTGTTCAAAGGCTTGGGAAATGAGGACCTAGACCAATTCTAGTTTGTTGTGAGGGTTGTATGGGAAGCTCAAGGTGTTACAAATGATCATATAAAGAAGGCGACACTGGTTAGTGCTCTACAAGATCACGCGCTAACCTAGTATATTAAGTATTCTAACAATAGCCTAAATGTTGCAGTAGCAGACATCTAGGCAACACTAAATAGGGAATTTAGCAAGCCTATATCTGACGCGCAGTCGATTGTGGGATTCAAATAGATCGCGATGAAACTAGGCAAGATGCCTTGGGAACTAGATCAGAGTATGAAATGTACAATCTATGAAGCCAACATGAATTTGACAGATGGACAACATCCTGAGGTCATTTGTGGCTTCGCTACTACCACACTTAAGGAGTGCGCTATCGCAGCATAAGATAACAACTCAGGTAAAGGCCTTGGAGATTTCCATGAGACTACATGAGACTCTGATGCAAGATCCTAATCTAGGGGCTCATCAAATCCATGTGCAGCTGAAGAATCTGTGCCTTGAGATGCAAAGTCTGAAGCAGGATAGGATGGTTCGGCCAGAGGTGAGTGAGGAGGTATGGTGCTTGAAATGCAACAATCAGGGCCATGACAAAGACCATTCCCCAGTATTTGCAAATTACATTACAGGAGGAGGACCGATGCTTTTAAGGCCAGAAGCTCAAGCAGGACCTAGTGCGTGGCTTGCATTATGGTGCACTATCAGTTAGGTAATCAGAAAACATGCCACAGATAACTGTCACTTGCTATAGAAGTATGTACAAGCACCATAACAATTGTTCTATAACTTTTATAGGTCGGTAGGACATGATGAGCACACTTGCAGGACCTATGAATTGTTGATGGATAGAACTCCTGCTTATAGGATTCAGGCCAAAATGTGGCCCCTTGACCAGAATGCAGGGATGGAATGGATGAGGCTGAGGCAAAGGAGGACCTGGCAGGGGTTGAAGACAGTTGATTTGCTACAATTGCGGAGGACTAGGATACTATGCCCGAAATTCCACTAATCCAACGCATCTGTCGTGCAAGTATTGCATGTTGTTCGATCATGAAACAGAAGACTGTCCTATACTGATAGTTAGGATACATGACAAAAGGGTGCTACCACCTCCACCGACTCAGAACCTATAGATGATGAGGTCTAAGCCACGCGAGGAAGATCCAAACGTGAATATAGTGCTCAAGAGTGGAATCATGACAAGAGATGACAAGGGGAAACAACTAGAAGACAGTGCATGGTTTGAAAAGCCCCAGCAAAATAGATTGAGTTCGATTTGGAGTGTGCTAATGAAGCCTTCGTGGTAGCTAAAAAGAGCTTCGTTGACGCCTCCACCTCAGGAAGCAAGGATAAGTCTGAACTGGAGATGGACCCCTCTATGCTCACAACTTTCCTAGAAACCTGTATGAAGTTACTGTGCGAGAGTAAGGCTGTGAAAGTGTTACAAGAACTCATGAAGAGATGCGCAGGAACCGTGACAGGTGAGCCATGCATAGTATGAAAGATTGGCAAGCATAAAACAAGGACGAGATGGGAGATGAGACTGACCGCACAAATAGGAGAGTATGAAATGGATTAGGTCATTTTGGACCTGGGGTGAGATGTGAATGTACTGCCAAAGTAGACTTGGGAGCGAATGGGGAGACCTGTGTTGCAATGGTATCTGATTCATCTAAGAATGGTGAATCAGCAAAAAACCATCCCCATGGGGTGGCTGCAGGGGGTGCCCATGGATATTGAGGGAGCGAGCGCGCTGGTTGATTTTTAAGTAATAGAGATAGTGGATGATAACAATCCCTACCCTGCACTCTTGGGAATTGACTGGGCTACTGATATGAACGGGGTAATCAATTTAAAGAAGTGAAAGATGATATTTGAGAAGAAATCCCTGTGCATAATAGTACCCCTCGATCCTGCTGAAGGATCGCGCTATACTAAACCTATCTGTGATTATGAGAGTGATCACAACCTGGACTATATCTATAAGATAATAGTGTGAGACCAAGATTGGGTGAATCCCACCACGGATGGAAGGATTACATGGGATCACAAGAGTTCCTGCACTTCGGACTCCGACGAAGAAACAGAACACTGGAAAAATCGGTAACATGAAGTAACTTCGCTGAATTGCAACATGATGACCTGGTCGTTGCACTGTGTGTCATCAAAGGTAAGAAATATACCTATTTATGATGGTCTGAATGAGGTAGATATATTTTTGGATGCATTTGAAAGGGAGGTACCAAAAAAGCAACGCTTCTAGGACTTGGACTGGGAACTGCGCGCCACACTCGCAAGGTGGTGAGGTACGCACAAGGGAAGCTTTGATGATTGGCGTGAATGTAGGAGGATGATGAGAACATGATTTGGGAAGCCTAAGATGTGACTAACAGACAAGTATGATGGGTAGAATGATCCACGAGCGCATCTGGGAAAATGGACACAGGCTTATGGGGAAAATCCCCAACCTAAGTGGGTGCACCTGTTCTGTCATACCCTTGATGGTATCCTAATGAATTGTTATATAGAAACAGAGCTCCACCATGGGATAGGCGAATGGGATATCCTACATGAAGGATTCATGATGACATTCAATTTTGAGGATGGGTTTGATAGTATTGATGAAGCACTACAAGAGCTGAAAGCAGCTATCTTTAGGATACCACATGATCCTTTAGACCTGATTCAACCTAAATGGGCTACTCAGTTGAGTCGCGCACTTGAATGTTATAATGTAACTACTGAAGCATAGGATGAGTATCTGCGGAAGATTAACATTCCAAAAGTAGAGGGCCACTGCGAGGTTCAAGGACCACAGATTGAGAACACTGATATAACCGTGCCAGTGAAAACGAAACAAGTAAACATTGGTACGGAGGCAGAACCCACGTTCACGAATATTGGAGACTACTAGGATGACATGAGGGTGGATAAGGTTGTTGAATTGTTTCGCCAGTACCAGGACTTATTCCCTACCAATTTTACGGATATGAAAGGAATAATCGGGGACCTAAGAATAATGAATATCACGTTAAAGCCCAACGCGAAGCCAGTTAAGCAGAGGCCTTACTGCCTCAAACCGAAATACAAGGAGAAGGTCTACTTAGAGCTAGGCAAGATGTTAGCAGCATGAATCACTAATCCTATGGAAGAATATGATTGGGTAAGCCCAATGGTGGTACAAGAGAAGAAACAGAAGGATGAGATAAGGATATGTGTGGATCTCAAAAAAATGAATGACGCTTGTGTGCCTGATCCTTTCCCGACTCCGTTCACGGATGAAGTGTTGGACAATTTTGGTGGCTAGGAAGCATATTCCTTCACTGATGGGTTCTATGGGTACCACCAAATAAAAATCGTGTCGGAGGATAGGAGAAAAACAACCTTCGTGACTGAGTGGAGTTGTTTTCAATACATTGTAATGCCATTTGGATTAAAGAATGCACCTACAATTTTTTCACGCATGGTTGTTGCGGAATTCAAGGAATTTATTCATAAGTTCCTAGATGTATATTTTGATGATTGGACTATATTTGGGCTGGATAAGTGCCATGTAGCAAGCTTGTGCCTGATGCTAGATACCTGTCGAAGATACCAGATCATGCTCAATCTCAAGAAGTGTATGTTTTTCATTCCTTTTGGGAACCTATTGGGGCAAGTGGTTTGCAGACAAGGGCTAATGGTAGACCCCACGAAGATCCCGGTGATACTAAACTTGGAAGTGTCGAGGAGTGTGAAACAGCTACGTGCTACTCTTGGACATACAGGATATTATAGAAAGTTTATCAAAATCTGCCCAGATCACTGTGCCTATGGAAAAATTGTTGAAGAAGGATGTCACATTCTGCTGGAACAATGATTGTAAGAAAATAGTGGATATATTAAAACGAAAGATGGTTACCGCGCTGATTCTAGTCTTCCCCAACTAGAAGAAAGAGTTTCATGTACATGTCGACGGGTCATGTATAGCGTTGGTAGTAGTACTATCACAGGCTGGCAGGGAAGGCTTAGACCATCCTATCGCATTTGCAAGCCACAGATTTTCCAAAGTAGAGAAGAACTATTCTACCACTGAATGCGATAAGCTAGCTATGGTATATGTGCTCCAGAAGTACCGGCACTACTTGCTAGGAGGACATTTTTAAGATGTATACGAATCACTCTGCGTTGAAGTACCTGGTCAATAAGCCTGTGTTGGGGAGGCAAATCTGCAGATGGCTCTTATTATTCCAAGAGTACAATTTTGAAGTTGTTGTGAAGCCTGGACGATTGAACGTGGAACCAAACCATATATTGCACATCGAAACAGGGGAGGAACCTACTAACTTGGAAGAAGGATTGCCTGACGCGCAGCTATTTGCAGTGTATGTCGCAGATGGTCATTTTTAGGATATAATACACTTACTAACAACATGGATTGCACCAGAAGGATACTCTGTCCAGCAAAAGAAGGAATTAGTGGTGCATGCGGTGGATTTCTCTGTCATTGCTGGGCATCTATACAAGATGGGGACTGATGAGATATTGCGACGGCATGTACCTAAGTTCGGACAAAGTAGCATCCTTGTAGATGCTCATGGGGGTGCCGCAGGAGGACATTATGTAGGGAGAGAAAGCGCGAAGAAGATTCTACGCGTAGGGTTGTGGTGGCCAACCCTTCATCAGGATTCAAAAGCATATTGCAAGGCATGTGATGTATGCCAAAGAACGGGCAGGCCATTGCAAAGGGATGAAATGCCTTTGAATCCAAAAATCATGTTGCAATCCTTCGAGAAGTGGGCAATATATTTTGTAGGACCCACTCATCCACAAGGGAAGGCGGGATTAAGGTACATTATCACTACGACGAAGTATTTAACTCATTGGGCGGAAGCGCAGCCGGTGAAGGATTGCATGGGCGCGACAACTGCGAAGTTCCTATTTGAGCATGTACTGATTCAAGTTGGATGTCCAAGGATCTTGATGAGTGATCATGGTATGCATTTCCTGAATGAGATGATCAGCGCACTCACAGAGGAATTTTAGGTATATCACCAGAAGAGCACACCTTATCACCCACAGCCTAACAAGACAGTGGAGGCATTCAACAAAGTGCTTCAAAATGCGCTAACCAAGGTTTGCATTGCTCAGCGAAGTGATTGGGACCTATGCATACTTGAAATATTGTGCCTTATCGAACGACATGCAAGAAGTTGACGGGACAAACCCCTTTTAGGCTTATTTATGGTGTGGAAGCCATAATGCCTATAGAATACATTGTGCCTAGTCTGCACATAGAAGCGCTCATAGGTATGATGGATTGCAGAGCCCTAGAAGAGAGGATCGTGAAGCTAGATGATCTCAAAGAAGAAATATTTTTGGCTGCACTTCACCAGCAGGTCCAAAAGCAGCGTGAAAGGGCATGCCATGATCGACACATCAAGTTGTGCACATTTAAGGTAAATGATCTGGTTTTGTTGCATGATAGTAACTTTGATAAATTTCTTGAAAAAATTAGGATGCACTAGTTAGGGCCTTATGTTATTAAGGAGATTACTGACAAAGGAGTAGTACAGCTGGTCAAGTTAAATGGAGAACCCTTCCCAGGAAAGGTGAATGGCAGTCGCTTGAAGTCATACACCGGCAGTACGGCCATGTGACTAAATGAAAGTAGCATAGTCTTAGCACTCCAGGTATCTAAAAGGAGGTGTAGGAATATAAAATACACTACCCGAGTTGGGGAGCTGCACGATTGAAAGATGGTACGAAGCAAGGATGTGTCACTGGGTCCGCGACAATGCGAAGGGAGCTATGCTACCTAGGGAGAAATCATGCAAGTTGGATGGAAAGTGACCGTTGAAGTCACTGTTCATGAAAAGACGGTAGAAGTGAGGCCAAGTAGAGTGGGCGGGTGCCATTTAAGATGAAATTTATGGCTTGGATCCTTGAAAATATACCACCAATTTGGCATTAATGAACCGATTTCGGGGGAACGGTCGGATTTGAACTTAAACTTCCCTATAAATTACAAGTGGCTATCCAACAAGAAACACTTGGCATGTTAAGTATTCAGCTGTTAAGCTCTCAGACGTATATGGACCCAGAGTTTTTCAAGGCTCTAAAATAGACTCCTGCATTTGCGAACTTGCCTGAGACGTCGCGAGCACTGATAGAGAGTGTTATGTAATCATCCCCAAAAATTATCAAAACAGAAAGTGGTAGAAGAGTTAGCACAAGAGATGGAGAAATAGGCAGAAGAATCTGCTTTAGAAGTAGTCGAAGTACTGGTGGAGGTCCATAAATCCCCGAGAATGCCGAGACTGAAGCCAACCCCAACCAAGGAAACCATGAAACATAAGAAGGGCAAGAAGCCTTCCATACCAGTGCGCGCATTGTCGAGAGAAAATCCATAAAAACCCACTGCCTAGGAGAAAGGCAAGGCTATAAACCTAGAGGCAGAAGAGGAGGATATCAAAGACATCCCCATAGGTGATGAGGATGTGGGAGTGGAAATAGAGGAGGTTGAAGCCCAGCGTACGTACCTTATTACATGGTTGCTAGAGTATGTCACTACGTGCAAGCCTAAGTCCAAGGTCCCAAAGGACATCGATGAAAGTAAGACTCCCCTGCAAACCCCATTGCTACCAGATGAGATCATTTTTGATGGTCCGCGTTTGGCATGGGTGCCGATTTTTAAGCTCGAAGACTAGGACTTGGTGGACCATGAGAAATTCCTGCACCTGGAAACCGAACAGTTCATGCACCACTTCATAGACACAAATATGGGGATGACTACACTCAAGCTGCGGAAGTGGCTCAGAGGAGTAGAGAATGCAGGTTTACTCAAACTACTCTAGGTGCCACACTATAACCGCACCCTCGTAATGGTTTTAGTCATCAAGAAGTTTTTGTGCTTGGTGCATGATGGGTGTCTGTGGATTGAGGAGCCGATACCCATCATTGATATGTTCATTCACCGCATAACATGCATGCGGTATACAGGCGAAAATCTAGCTATGATCTTTGGTGGCAAGGGTGGCAAGCTGGCGCTTACAGAATCAATGAAAGAGAAGTTCAAATTGGTGAGGAAGTCACGTGGGTACGCAATCTCCACCATCTGCAACCCCGTTATGAAGGTGGCAATGCAGATCCTTGTAGGGAAGGTGATGCGGGAGTGTCGCACTGACAAGATGCCGGCACCTGTCATCGTGCTCGCATAATAGTGTAGGGAAGGAGTCCAATTTAACTGGTCGTACTACCTTCATGGCGAGTTCCTAGAAAACTGTCGTGAAGCACAAGAGTAAAGCAAGATGTTCCACTACGCATGGCTCTTGTTATCTATTGTGCTCATAGCGTGGGAGCTACTAGAAGAGAGCCAATTCCCCTTGGTCGCACTGGACCTTCCTAAGGTAGTGAAGTACGCTTCATTGTGGGCAACCAAGGATGCGGAGCACATTCAGGACAACAAGATCTTTTGGATCTTTATGGAAATGAATATCAGGATGGCTATCAATCGCAAGCCGCGATTGTCACCCATGGTATATGCTAACCTGTAGAGATATGCCAAATTCAAAGCTGATTTCCATTGGACATCAATCAGGAAGGGAAAGGACCCTGCACAGAAGTGGTACGATTTGTCGTACCTAGCCACATATGATACCATCGATGCAGTGTTGGATAAATAGCCGGTGGAGTGGCGCACCACCACGGACTTGGCAGTGGGTGGAAGCAAGTCCACCACATAAAAGAAGGACGAGGCCAAGCTAAAGATGGCACAGCTGGTTGAAAAGAGGAAGAAGGAGGTCGCTGAAAAGGCCAAGGCAGAACAGACAAGAAAGGAGTTAGGAAAACTTTTAGGTGGTACAGAGTGGGGCTCTGACAAATGTGCAGTCACCTTCACCTGAAACTGAAGAAGAGGACATAGAGCAGCACGACATGGACCCTTAGGAGATGTCTGGCCGCATTAAGCGCTTGAGAGAGCAGGCTAAGGGAGGGCCCAGAAATAAATCGAAGGCGACCAAGACCTCGATGGACCCTATCACACTAATAGAGGGAGATTTATATGACATCTGTGACATAGTTAGAGATGTCACCGCGGAGGCCTTGCAACAATTTGAAATGCAGCAACAGATCATCTTAAGGGCCATCTAGACTGGACTGTAGCAGTTCCAGACCCACACCTCACAAGCTGGTATTGTGTCTACCTTCTTGGCTGTCGGTACGTCAGAGGTTTCTGATATTCTACACATGAAGGCTTCCATTGCGTTAATGTTGTTGGATGGAGCACTAACAACAGAAAATGAGGCTTACAGACTCATTGTTAGTGCCTTGAAGGGAGTGGCATGGAGTAATTGCAGAGCTGAGGGCTCACAAGCACCGCGCCCTCCAAGTAATCAGTGAACTAAAAATCAACAATGAGCAGATGGCCTTACAGAGGGATTTTGCCATCGCCACCGAGGATGAGGTGACCAGCTAGAGCAAGAAGATCATACAAGTCATGGAGGAGGCCTGTAGAATGGTCTCAAAATTGGCCATTCCAAAGGAGGAGCCAATCGAGGTCCGCATCCATAAATTGGCAACAGGGGTGCGCGACACTTGGACGGAGATGGCACGGGTTCAGTTGGAGCTGAACCTACAGATTACAGAACTCTAGTTGAGGGCTCAGCCTTCAACCCCACCAAAGGTAAAGGAACAATGGGTGGCCACTATCACAGAAGCAGCCGCGACAGTGGAGAGTACAATAGCAGATTGCACACAGTTGTTTGAATAATCATTTGAGGTCCTCATCGACTTTCAAGAGGACCCAAACATCCAGAGGCTAGAGATGGAAGCACTTGAACTCCAGCAGTGCTATGACGAAGTTAAGGGCACAACGTGAACCGTCGCGCTGACACAGAGGTTAGCCAAGCAGCGGAAAGAATAGGTGGATGCAGCACTGCACAATGAAGAAGTGCTGAAGGCATGACGAAATCCCTAGCTGGAGGAAGCTTATGTAGTCACAGGAAACATTGAAGGCAATCTTGCAACTCTGCAAGAAACAAAAAAACAACTTTAGGCTAACAATGTAGGGGCAGTAACTGAGAAGACAGTCAAAGATGCGAAGCAGGCAGCAACTCTGCATAACCTAGGTTGCGGTCATCAAGGTTGAGCTAGACGGGCTTTGCGCAAAGATCTTCATGCCTACTGAGTCACTCAAGGGTGGGTCATGATGTTTGCGTTGGGGGCCTGTTGGGAGAGGGATCCCCCAAGGGAAGGTTTGGGGCTAAAATCCCATGTTTAAGTCAAATTTTTGAACTGTTTTTGTAAAGAATCTGCATTTTTTGGTCGCGAAGTGTGAAGGTGTTATGTGTCACAAAGGGTAGTCTGCCCTTAGTTTTGTAAAGAAAATTCGGTTGTAAGAGATCTGCACATGGCCTGTGGACCATGGGATTGTATAGAAAGATCTAAGCTCTAAGTAGTTTGAGAGACACGACATGTAAGAGAGTCATAGCTTTAGAACAAGAAGTCTAAGTCTTGGGTTGTAGAGTAGGAAGAGGCTCTATAGCTGAGTGCACAAAGGCCTAGGGTAAAAGTACGCAACTGAGTGCACAGACTCTTGCAGCTGTGTGTGCAGGGTGAATAGAGTCTGTAACACTTGGAAGATATTAATAAAAGGAGTTATTCTGCAATTTCTATGTATTTGTTATGTTGATAGGTTTGGATATTTTCTATTAATTTCCTTTATTATGCTT
Organism: Pinus tabuliformis; assembly: GCA_031772625.1. Taxonomy (NCBI): domain Eukaryota; kingdom Viridiplantae; phylum Streptophyta; class Pinopsida; order Pinales; family Pinaceae; genus Pinus; species Pinus tabuliformis. The sequence goes on from CM062811.1 coordinate 1,005,427,945, forward strand.
ACATGATGTGCTAATTAATACAGTTACATTGAATAATTAAATGCAATTACGAATATCTAATTATGTGGCGATAACTTTAAGTATTCGACAAGATAAGAAAATCACTTAGGGTAATTGGGGAATCTGCACGGCGCACTGCCATAATAGTGCAAAAGTACCTGAGCCTCAGGTTAGGGCTACGCGAAGGTCGATCGTATACTTTCGCGAAGGCATAGAAAACCATAATAAAGGGTTTGTCTTACAAGCCCTAGAGTGAGAGCACCTACACGAAGGTAGGGATAGAAGAGATAAAACAACATCACAACCATCTCAGGGTGCAAAAACTTGGTTCCAACATCCACCCATACTGCTTCGGTGAGACTTCGGTCTACACTCCACGGGCTAATGCCGAAAGGGCCAGTAGTGTAGGGATTGGTTTGGCTAATTAATGCTAAACCTGGGTCAGCCCCCCTCAAGCCAACACTAATCCATAAATTGTGTTATTATTTTGTACCTAAACATTCACCACAAATGTGGAATTACGGGAATATAACAAAGAACCTTGCAAGGCACATTTTTTGTTACTTGATGAGTTTAATATCTACTCAATTGAAATTTTGGGCATTGTTATTTTGATGCATGTTCTCCGTAATAAAAAATATTATCTTTAGGACATGCATGAATAACTTGAAACTCCATTTCAATATATTTTATAATGGCATATAAATCTCGGTATGTGTGAGGTAAAAAATTCGTAAATAGTCATAAAAATTCACCTAAAAATCTACATCATAATTAAAAAATAGTATTGGTTAATGTAAAGAATATTAATTGTACACATTACATCCAAATTATATAGATGATCGACTAAAAATAAAAATAAAGGAAAAAAAGAGAGCAGATAACCATTGTATCCTAAATGTGACAAAATATACTACATACCTAGTAATTGTGTGACACAATTGTCTGATAAACCATTCATAACCTTCAAGTTCACCAATAAAAATATAGTAAAGAGAATATTTTTTTTGGAGCGTTCATAAAGGGGTTGTGTTTCCTTCTCAAGAACAGGAATAACAAAAACACCATCAATATTGTCATCATCACAACCATTCCAACATTATTAAATACCTCCTAGATCAATATATTTATCTCATCTTCTCCAATTGTGCTATTAGCATCATCTTCTTCTTCCATAGGATCATGAACTTGACCTTCATTTTTTGCCCCATGTTCCTGAACATGCACTTGTACGGCCATGTCTCCCTCCACGTGCAGTGCCCTAGGGGGTCATTCCTTTCTAATTACAAGAAATCAACTAATATTAGTGTACATAACAAATATTAAAACAATACAAACATTTAAAAATATAATATAGGAAAACAAAGACAACAAAGATAAAGACAAAAAGAGCTTAGATGAGAGTGAGAAACAAAGAAAACAAATCAAGCATGAAATTTTGTCACACAAATGAAATTCCACAGAAGCATCAAGGAAAAAAAGACATGCAAATACTACACAATACAAGCCTCACCCAACTATTATGAGGGTTTTGTTGGTTGTCATTTTGGTACCCATTCCAATACAACATTAGTTGTAACTTTTCCTTACTTTCTCCATTTTTTATTCCACAACATACATTTCATTATCATTGTCTCCCAAAAGTGAAAAGTTATTTTATCATTTCTTTTATTTCCTAGTATTTTGACAAAAATTAGGCATTAGAAATAAATTTTTAGCAAAAAAATTATAAGATGTTTCTACTTCTAGGAAATGCTCATTTGTTGACATGTGTAGAGTACAACTTTGTGAATTCCGATAGATGGAACAAATTCCTTGATGTCCAAGGATGGTGAAATACCTATTAGTCATCATAAATATGCTCCACATGTGCCAATTCAAAGCTTGTCCAACTCAACTACTTTGCAAGAAAAGCCCTTGATTTTGGCTAAAAATAAGAATTAATTTAGATTTATTGGGATTTTCCCCATTTTTTAATATCTTTAGTATTGAACTCAACCTGTATAGAGCCAATAATAGTTTCTTCTTGTTAGTTGTTATATATCTCAGGATATTAGTCTTGAATTTGATATAAATACCCAAGAATTTGAAGACAAAAGAGAGGTATTTTTCTTAACAATATTTTCACATTTGGAACTTGGAGATATCATACTTGTGTCAATGGTTTAAATGATTTTCATTGATATATATTGTTGGTAAAGTATCTCTAGCAAACAAGTTTCAGGGTGTTAAATTTGATCATTAGAGGGCGCCCTTTTCCAAGCATGTACACTCTTTCCTTTCTTTGCTTTTAATTGTTTATAATTGGTATGTACATATTTGACTTGATTTGATGTTATGTAAAGTCAATTTTTGTTTTTTCTTGAGCTCATCAGGTGTACTTAATGAAAAGCTAACTGATAGATGTGTAAAAGGAAATGAATGACTATCCTTAATAGGAAAATGTTGTAGTGTATGCTAATCTACACAAGCTAGTGTTACATTAAGGAATCATTGGTCTTTCTCTCTTAAAATAAGAATGATTTGATGAGCAAGATTACTATTGAGTTTTGTAAAAAATTGAGAGTGTCTAACGCTTTTTGAAAATACCTAATTTTTTTTATGATTATTAACCTCTAAAAGTTATTTTATCTTACTTCATTATTTGATTACATTTCACTCCTAAACCTTTATTCCATTCATTCCATTTCATAAAACATCAATATCTAGCAACAAAAAGTATAAAATTGTAGAAAATTACTTAAGAATTTTTCTTAGTGCATGAGATTTTATTCATAAAGGATATGTTAACTTACAAGGGTTTCAAAATGACTCATTACTATTGATTTTCCATGTAATAAAAATAATACCTAAGTCATGGGACACATATTCCAAGCTAAATGGTGGGAAAAAATTACAGTGGGCACCACTTGTGGTTAATTAATGGCTATGAAAATTGGCAAAGGCATTGGAAAATGCAAAGAGGCAATAAATGACAATTTAATTAAGGAAATAAAGTAAAATACGAGAAAAGGAAACTGAAGAGACACAAATATGCATGCAAGGGAAATTATAGAGGAAATGAAGGAAAATAAAAGAAAAAAGGGATAAAAGGAAAGCATGAGACTAGACATCAATTATAGAAAGGCACTTGAGAAAGAGTCGACAAATTTTGCTCAGCTTTGGATCAATATCAGAAATCAAACTCCAAGAGGAGAAGCAGCAAGAACTTGAACCAACAAGGAATGGACAAGAAAAGAGAAGCAAGGGAACACAAGAGGAAGTTTTGACAACAACAATTAAGTGCAGGAATAGTTGTGGATTGAAGGAAATAATGTCCATGTGTGGTTTAACATGTTGAGATTTGGATGTATGGTACATGCATGTGGTTATTTGGTTATTGTTTTTTCATTGACATGGGATTTATCTATATTGACAATTGTTTCAGCCTTGCCTTACCATTTCCTGTTTTGTTCCTTGTTTTGGTTTAAACTTTGTACAATCACTAGACTTAGATCATGGTTGAGGCAGTCTCTCGAAAATCACCAAGGATCAAGGTTGGATATGGGCTTTCTCCTGGAATTCTTGATGGATGGGTGGAGATAGGAAAATTCCTCTAGAGTTGGTGAAGTAATTCGAAGGATCCAATCTTGTTTTCGCATTAGTGATTTATGGACTGGTTCAAGTGAAATCATTGTGCTTAAGGGATGAGGTGGTTTGGCCACTAGAAGCCTTGATTGGTTCTATTTTGTTTTAACCCAAATGATCCCACATTCATGCTTGTAATATGACACAGGGGTGATTGGTTGAAAGAGATATTTGGTTCAGCCAAATCTTTGGTTAGGAGGTACGTGGAAGTCTCTGACATGATTGCATTTGCATATGTTAATATCAGTTATTTTCTTATTGTGATATGTGAGCACATATATTGGTTATTATGTTTATTTTATGGATGATCTGTCGTAGATATTATTATTGTTATATGTTGGTTACATGCATGGTTATATGGTGTTCTCTTCCTATGAATCTTGTTCATGATTTGATGATTTTTTGAATGATTGATGAATACATAGGCTAGTGAGTGTTTTTGTAGCTAGCTTGAGAAGCCATTGAACCTTCTTGATGATTCTATGATGGAGATCAGAAGATCATGATCATATATGCATTCATCACCTGTAGCTTCTATGTTTATCATATGTTTGACGAAATGTCTATCATGTATTAGGCATGTCCTTGACAAGATATAGCTTTAGTATTGATGGTTTAGACTTGTGATTATCCTAGATTTGATTCTAGAAAGTTCTGGATTGTTTTGGGTAGTGGCTTGTGGGCCATCCCTACAAAAGTGGAATTGATCCTGCAACCACACCCTATGAACATGGGAATTTCATTTATAACCGCATGTAGGAAGTCACATGAGTGAGGCTAGAGCCTTCCAACCACATGCATAATGTGTCATGCTTACGGTTGGGGTGTAACATATGAGAAAATGAAGTTTCATCTTAGGGATTGATCACCAGCGGTGGTTGTCAGACACCTGGGTGATTTGGGGTCCCTGAGAGGTATCAAAGAGTTTCTAGTTTGTAGGACCCACTTCCAAAACTAGAACTTGGAGGTTGGGTCCTGTCATAATAAAAATCAACTCATATTTACTCTAGAAAGTGGGTAAATGTGGGGTGAGGCATTAGAGAGTGGTATCAGAGAAAGGTTGCAACACTAGACCTTGGGGTAAATGCATATTGTTATGCATGCATGTTAGTTCTCTATGTGTTTACTATACATGCATTGTTGTGTTTATGGTTATAATATTCATATATGAATATGATTGTGATATTGTATCATGCTAATCTTGATTGGTCTATGCAGATGTAATAACCTGCCTTGAGATACACTGAGGTATGATTTTGATTATGTATTCTATGTGGTTTTTCTAACACAATATATTTGCAAGAAATAGAAAGCTAGAGATGAAGAGCATAATGGTGGATTAAAGTTCACATGACTCCCCTTACAGACCTGGTGTGAATTCTATGGAATGGGAAAGATCAATTGAGTAGAAAGGAGAAGAATATTCTCCTAATTGGAAGATACATTGAGGAGTTTGAGGGAAGAGATCAAAAGTTGCAAGACAAATGATAACAATTTGATTGAGGTAGAGGAAAGAATTGCAACGGATCAAGAAAATCAAACTGAGGTTAATGCAGTCATCCTTTAGAGTGTTTCAAATTTGTAGAAGTAGAGACAACTGAGGATCAGTCATGGAAAAGCAGAAAAGACTAATGGGGCCTATGGTAGTGGGTCTCGAACATGATACGATATGGATAGAGATGATATAGTGAGAGGTGGTAGATCATTGGATACACATGAGAGGAGGTCAAGTGCTCATTGGATTTTATACTAGCTCTATTTCTGAGAGATGCCATTGCCATTACCACCATCATCTCTATAGGAGGAGTGATAATAGATATTTTCCAGAAGAGTTCAAGAAATCCAAGCCTCCTACATTTGATGGAGAAATTAAGAAATCGAAAGATGTAGAAGCATGGTTTCTTTGGATGAAGAAATTTTCATATTGCATGATTGTTCAGAGAACATGAAAGCCAAGATAACTACTTTAAGTCTCAAAGTGAAAGAAAACATTTGGTGGGAATATGTGAAGCATGTCAGAGGCATTAGATAAGAAGAGTTGATTTGGGATGAGTTTGAGAGACTCTTCAATAAGAAGTACATATATAAAAGATATTATAATGAAAGGGCCAAGCCGTTTTATAAGCTAACGATGGGTTCTATGACAGATGATGAGTACATTAGCAAATTCTTGGATTTGTTGAGGTATGCTCCTTATCTCAAGGACAAGAAAGAAAATATTCAAAGGTTCTTCAGTGGATTTCTAGTAGTAATCAAAGACCAGATTGAGTTTGATGAGCCTCATTCATAGGAGGAAGCCATCAAGAAGATGAAGCATTTTCATGAGTAGTCAAAGCGCAAGCTTGAGTTCAAGTGTGTCTGGAAAGGTAATTGAAAGAATAAAGGAAAATGTGGCACCTTACAAGAAGTTCAATGTAGTTGAGAGAGGACGTGGGTCTCAGCCTGAGGATATAAATAAGGTCGATGGCAGAGAACCATTTTTGCGTTGAACCTATGGTGGATATCATCATAGGAAGGATTGTCCTTGTACTAGAGTGGTGTAGTGGAAGCATGGCCAGCCACATATTTACAGTGTGTAAGAGGCATGGACAGTTGGGGATGTAGGTAAGTATATTCCCCATACTTATGCCGCAATGGATAGTGGGTAAGAATATCATCAGGAATCCATTATCGAGATGGAACGTGGAAATAGGGGGAAGTGTTCTATGCATTACCTCAATGCATCTTACAATGGAAGGAGCTCATGCTCTAAGACTGAGCAATAAATCAAGTTAAAGTGTGTCTAAACACTTTGGTGCCGAGGAAGATACATGGAAGATTATTGATTAGATGCAGGCGTAACAAATGATTTCCAATGATAATTGAATTCGTCAAGGGAATTGGAATCCCTAAGGAGATGATATGTTCAGGTATTCAGTTGCAGGGTAATATGCTGGGTATAACATGGCAAGGTAATTGGTATATTGTTATATTTATTTTTTCATTGACAGTTTTGTGTTTATGGTAGAATGATGCATGGAATTTCCTAACAAAAGAGACTGCCATGAAATCTTGAAGAAGGCTCAGGTTGAGCTTTCCCTTAGAAGCACTAGGAACCCATGGGGGTTGAGTCATGGTGTCTATTGAAAGTTTTTTTCTTTAATTGTTTTTGATTTGTTTGTTCTTTATTTACGGTTTTCACTGTGTTTGGTGCATGGCCATGCCACTTTATTTGTGGTGTTGTATTGTTGTTGGGTTTCCCTTGTTTTATTTATCTTGCCTTTTATATTTTTAAGGGTCTTAGGAATTCTTTTGGAAAGAGGAAAGATAATGGAGCTCAGGGAGAGATGAGTGAAACCAAACAAGTAATGTAAAACCCGAATGAAGCTTGATGCATGAATAAAGGGAATTTAAAGGAAAGAATATGACTACCAATTGGGTTGGTTGGGCCCATGGGGGTGGATGGATAATGGCAAGATGATCATGAGAAAGGTAACCAGGAAAGGTAAAGGAGATGGGCTTAAGGTAACATATGCCTTTGTTAAGTTGGGAACTATTGTTCTTAATGTTGTGCATGTGTTGCCCTGACAAAGGAAGTTATTTTAACCTTGACCTTATCAACATTGGTAATTGTGCTGTGATCATGATTATATATATATATATCTATATATATATATATATATATATATATATATATATATATAGTATGTATATATTTCATTGTCTTACATGGTCATGAGGGATCATTTTTGTGGAAGAATGATTGTTTTATTCAAATTAATGGCATGAAAAGGTTCCTGGTTTTATGAGGAATCAAGTGGGCAGAGTAGCCCTGAAAGATCTATGAGGTTAGTATCATGTGGACATGATTTGATATTATGTGCTTATAATTATCCCTATGTTTATGTTTTGGCGGGCAACGCTGAAGGACACATAAGTTGAATGAAATAATTGTGATCTATGGCATGTTGGGACAAACATTGCTAGTGGAAAGAGCCACAAACCTAGGAATTAGATTGTTAATGCACACAATAAGGCACGAGAAAGACACTAGAGCCAAGGTTTACTAGTAGAGATGGTGAAGTCTCTAGATGTGCAGTACTATTGTTGTGTACATGTTGTACTATGTCATGTGTATTGTGTAGTTGTTGCATTATGATATGTGTGTGTGTGTTGTATTGTACACAATGTGTCGGTACATGGGTTGTGTTATACGGTGTGTACATATATGTGTTGTGTTGTACATTATATGAATGCGTACATGTTGTGAAGTCGATTTGTTCTCAGGGTCCAAGGAGGCTATGGGTTGCAGCCATCTAACAGCTTGGGTTCCTTAGAGGCTATGGGTTGGAGCCTTGTAATAACTTGGGCTCCTTGGAGGTTATGGGTTGGAGCCTTGTAACTTGGGTTCCCTTGAGGTTGTGGGTTGAGATGGTAGTCCCGACAGCCTTGGACATCTTGGGAAGTTACCAATATTGATTTGTTGATACTAAGGGTTGGAACGGTATAGTCTTTGATACCCTTGTTGTTGATATTAAGGGTTGAGCTAGTATAGTCTTTGGACACCGTTGTTGTTGGTATGGAAAAGAAGGCATTGGGTGCTTTCTAGGTTTGATAACCGATCTAATGTGTGTACAGAAAGGACAAAGAAAAAAGGTGGAATAAAATAATGATTTGAAAGATAAGTATCAGAAGTTTATTTAAGCTTTAATTATGCACAGTCTAAGATTCTAATTTATGATGGTTGAGTTTTGAGCTAACCAGATGTGATATGTTTATACATGATGATTTAATCAAAGAGCTAATTTGACTTTTTATGATAGGAAGTAAAAACAGTTTCATATGTTGCCTCATTGAGGAGCTACTAATGAGGTATGAGTTGAATTTATTTCAATTCCTTTTGAGTCTAATGGAAATTATGGGCTTGGTACAAGAAATCATGAAAATACTTGATTTGGGTGGTTGGAACTAACTGCAAGAGTGTTAGCAGCAGCAGTAATAGGAATTGGAATAGGATATGGTATGTTGGTAAAGAACTTCTAGAGCAGTGCCATTGTGGGACACTCATACCCAACAGTGTCCATTGATTTCCATAAGCATGATATGACCGGTATGATGGTTTTGACGTAGGGATATGCATTGGTTTTTAGGCCTTCTGATGTGTGGAAACCTTACTAAGGGATGGATCTCCCAAGGGGATAGGAAGAAGAGAAAGGAATCTCGAGGAACTTGGAAGGTGATTGACAACACGAAAGGGGGTGATCAGATTTCCTGAGAGACTAGGAAGCGGAGAAGGGAAGGTAGGAGAATATTTTTTTTTGGTCATTAGCATTAATATATGGAATCACAAGCACATTGGGAGTGTGCCCAAAAAAATGAGTCGGTAAGTGTTCACCGAGAGACCAAGTGGCGCAAGGATTGGAGCATTGGATGTTGAGGTAGACTTTAATGTTAGTAGTGGATTTGGGACTTCCTAGGATGGAAGTGAATTCCTAGTATTACTTTTGAGGGTGGAGGTGAGAACCTATGGATTCCCTTGTTGTTGATGTAGGTATTGTATCTTTTTATTTGTTGGTTGAAGAAAATGTACATATGTATATATGTGTATATTATTGCAAATACTATATCGATATGTGTTTATAAAAATCCATAAAGAATATGTTTATTTGTTGATTGAAGCAAATATGCATAAGTATATATGTGTTTTTCATTGTAAATACTACATCAAGTTGGGTCTATAAAGCTCCATAATAAGTATGTTTATCATTTTTTTAGCGGGTTATATTGTAAATATTGCATCGAGCTATGTTTATAATGCTTCATAAGCAATATTTTTTGCTGGTTATAAGCATCATAGAACACAAAAGACTGTGTTCCCCATAGGGGAGGGGTTTATAACAACCCCTAGTTGCTTTTCCATGTAATAAAAATAAAACCAAGTTCATGGGACATGTATTCCAAGCTGAATGGTGGCCAAACATTATTGTGGGCATCACTTGTGGTTAATTAATGGCTATGGAAATTGATAAAGGCATTGGCAATGAGAAAGAGGCAATAAATGTTTACTGAATTAAGGAAATAAAGGAAAATAGGAGAAAATCATGGTGAAGAGACACAAATATACATGTAAGGGAAATTAGAGAGAAAATGAAGGAAAACAAAAGAAAAAAGGGGAAAAAAGAAAGGAAGAGACCCGACATCAATGATAAAAAGGCACGTGAGAAGCAGTTGACAACTTTTACTCAGCTTTGGATCAGTATCAAAAATCAGAATCAAAGAGGAGAAGGAGCAGGCACTTGAACCATCAAGAAAAGGACAAGCGAAGAGAAGCAATGGAGTATAAGAGGAAGTTTGGACAACAACAAGTAAGAGCATGAATAATTGTGGATTAAAGGTGACAATGTGCACGTGTGGTTTAACATGCTAAGATTTGGATCCATGGTACATGCATGTGTTTCTTTAGTTATTTTGTTTTCATTGGCATGGGATTTTCCTTGATTGGCATTGGTTTCATCCTTTCCTTTCCATTTCTTACATAGCCATGGTGTAGTGGGTTCCTTGTTTTGGTTTAATCTTTGAATGGCTGGTAGGCTTGGATCTTGGTTGAGGTGGTCTCGGGAAAATTCCCAAGGGTCAAGGGTGGAGGTGGGATTTCTCCTAGAAAGACAGGAAAATTCCTTTTAATTGAATCTCGAAGTACCCACAGTAATGATCATACTTGTCAACATTTCAAATCCCAACAGGGATCCATCATCAGGACAATTACTGAATGATGATAGAAGAAGAGCTTAGTGAGAGTATAAATAGTATTAAGATAATTTGATTTCAAGGAGATGAGGTCGGCTTTTTAATTTTCTTATGTTTTTAATTTTTATTATTTATTTATTTTATTTTTTTATCTATAACAATTATTAACCAAGTTTAAAGTTTTATTATAATTTTTAATAAATTGTATTTAAATATTTTTATTCTTGTTATTAAAAGATTAGTTTTTATTATTATGTATAATGTTATTATAATGTGCCAAATTTTGTAATGTTTAATTAGATTAATTAGTTAAATAGATTTTATTAAAGAATTATTTATTTATTTATTATTATATCTAAATTCTAATTAATAAGTTAATTAATTGATTCATAATTATTATAATAATCCAATATTATAATAATGATAATTAATTTTTATATTATTATTAATAAAAGATAAATTTATTCTATTTAAATTATTATAATAATATAACTAATTTTACTAGATTTAATTAATTAATTACTAGATATTATAGTTACTATTGTAAATGTTTAGTAAATAATATTGATACTTAATTATTTTATTTTTAGTATAGGATGACTAATTGTTAATTCTAAAATAATTGATTAGTAAGCTAAATGATATTATAATAATTTATTTGCTATTATAAATATTTAATCATACAAATAATAATAATAATAATTATAAATTAATTATTCCTATTATTCTTATAACTAATCTTTAAATAATTATTATTACTTAATTGTAATATATATTAACTAATTAATTGATTAAATCTAATAGAATTAGTTCTATTATTATAACTTAATACAAAAAATCCAATAATAATAATTATTATAAATGAATTATTCATATTATTATTATAACTAGTCTTTTAATAAGTATTATTATAAGTACTTAATAATAATAATGATAATAATAATTATGAAGAATCATAATAATAACCATTTAAAACTATTTTTATATTTATTTTCATTTTTATTTTTATTTTATCTCTAATCCTGTCCAGAAAAATAGTTGTTTTAAGTCCGTGTACATTTTCTGGACTGTTGGATGTGCAGCATATGGAGCTTGGTGGGCTTCCTTCATTATTAATTTCCAAAGTTCATCCTCATCTGGGACATAAATCCTACCCTTATATTGTAGCAATCCATCATTTTCTAAGGTTTATCCTTCCCACTTGGTCGCCATAGGTACCTCTTCTTGTAAGGCAAATTTTATTTGTTGGTATTGCGGGTCCCCTACTAGGTGGTTTAGAATACGTCTTCTCAAGTCTATCTTTAATGACAATATTGAATGAATTCTAGGTCTCTTGCTTAAAGCATCTGCAACTTTATTCTCTTTTCCCTTGATGTAGGATATCTTGAAATCATAATCACTAAATAGTTCACTCTACAGCACATAATTTCAATTTATTTGAGCACATAAAGGTCATGAATTTGTAGACTAAATATTGGGATGGTACATCAAATTTATATGTGAATGGTGTGACATATAATTTCAAAAGTCAACGGCGAATAAATTTTCTTTTGAGGATTCAGGTACCTTCTTAAAACAATAATCTCTGTTCCTATAATGCCACCAATATTCTTAAGATTTATTCATTCGAATTTTGATTTTATGTTGAGACAACTCTCTAAGTTTTATTCGGACATCATTATTACCTTCCAACTCATGTTTTCCATGGTGTAATACTATAAAATTAATGGTTATTGATGGTTTAAGTATTGTAATAAATAAATTTGGATGAATGGAAAATCAGTTGTGTGTTGAATATGTTGATGTAACTAATTGCATATTCTAAAATCAAGGTATATTCTATATTTATTTTAGCTTTTGGCACATGAGTGAGGAAGTATTGTAAAATTCAACTTGATTAAACACGAGGGTGATCATGACTCCTAAACGTCGAAGACAAACCCGAAGCAACCCTGAGGTGGAAACCCCACCTCCCGCCACTACAAAGATAGGAACCCCAGCTGAGCAAGCTATATTACATTCCCTTGGGGAAATGACAAATATATTTAAGGATTGGGTCTCAAGCCAAGGACAAGAGCAAGGAAATGATCAAGGTAAAGGAAGGGAGTTGGAACAAAAACAGAGACAAGACCTAAATTCTCAATTCAATGCCAAATATGGACAAACAACCCTCGATATTATGAAAGAAGTCCAAAAATCCAAATTACCAGAGTTTACGGGTCAAGAAGGGGGTTCAAAAGCAGAAGCATGGGTAATTGGTGTCAAAAGAGCACTTAGTTTTAAGGCATACACTTCAAGGGAAAAGGCCCAAATATCAATGAGTCTACTAAAAGGAGATGCTCTATTATGGTGGGTAAATGAAGAAACGAAGATGCAAGTCAGAAAAGTGCAAGTCACTGGAAATGTTTGAGGAAGCCTTCTGAACTAGGTACCTATCAAAGGAGTACAAACACTAGCAAGTAGGCGCTTTCCATGAAGTGCGATAGAATGGTATATCTATCGAGGACTATGAAGCTGAATTCTATGCATTGGTCTATCACGTGGACTATGTGGCTGATGATAAATGTCAAGATGAAAGATTCTTGCATGGACTCGATCCCTTGGTCTGAGTGGAAGTTGCCATGTGGAAACTCACTACTATGGCAACAACCACTAGTTTAGCCAAACATGTCCTGAGGAAGACAAATATGAAAAAACGAATGGTGGTTGATGAAAATACAGGGAAGGAACATCCCACAATGAGGGTAAATAGACTAGGGGGGTAGCCATATAGATTCTAGGGAAGACAAAAAAATGTTTCTTGGATCACTAGTGCAACTTCTCGGCTGTCTCCAGGAGGATGTAAGGGTCAACCCTACTTGAATGGTGGGGGTAGAGGATTTGGTGGCCAAGGATAGGTACAACATAAGAATCAGGAACAAGTAGAATGTTGGCAATGTAGAGGTCCACATTATAGAACGGATTGTCCAAGGTATCAAACCAGGATTAAACAACAGGGACACAAAGCAAAAGGAGGAAGACCAAAAAACCCACACCAAATTCATGTAGCCACAACCCATCGCCAGGCTGAGCACCAAGCCACAGTAGTGTAGTCTGCAGGTATGATCAATAACATTCCTCTATCTGTGTTAATTGATCCAGGTGCCACTGATAGTTTTATTTCTCCTTCAGCAATACTTAGATGTGGATTGACAGCTCATGAGCAAAGTAACTTTATAATGGTAGAAATGGCATCAGGTTCTCAGCAATCAGTAGGGTCAATGGTAAGAGATTGTAGTGTTAACATTGGGGGGTGTGATACCAAGATGAACTTGTATAGCACAACTCTAGGGACTTATGACTTAATTGTATGAATGGATTAGCTTGAATCTCATCAAGCTATACTAGATTGCTATGATAAGACAGTTCTCTTAGAAAATGACCAGGGAGAAACCAATGTAATAAAAGACATTAAACGTGATGTCATGTTGCGCCTCATATCAACCAAGAAAGTTAATAAGTGTATGAGGAAAGGGTGCAAGATTTATGCGGTAGAGATGGTTCGTACCAACGAGAAGTCCTCGGATAAGTTGCACCCACTACTCTCCGAATTTGCAGATGTATTCCCTCCAGAGCTACCAGGTTTGCCTCTAGTTCAAGAAATTGATTTCTCCATAACTTTGAAACCAGAAATAGAACCCATATCCAAAAAACCTTATCGAATGACTGTCCCAGAGCTTAATGAGTTGAATATACAACTTAAAGAACTTCTTGATCAATGTTTTATTCGACCCAATGTGTCACCTTAGGGTGCACCAATGATCTTTGTAAAGAAGAAGGATGGAACTCTTAGGTTATGTATTAATTACTGAGATCTAAACAAGGCCACCATTCGAAACAGGTACCCCATCCCTCAAATAGATGACCTCTTTGACCAACTAAAAGGAGCTTCAATATCTTCCAAGATAGACTTATGGTTAGGTTATCATCAACTAAGAATCAAGGAGGAAGACATACCTAAGATGACATTTAGAACACGATATGGACACTATGAGTTTATTTTTATGCCATTTGGTTTAACTAATGCCCTAGCAGCCTTCCTGAACTTGATGAATAGTGTCTTCCGAAAATATCTGGACCGCTTTGTTCAAGTGTTCTTGGATGACATCCTCATTTATTCCTGCAATGAGAAGGAGCATCTAGAACACTTGAGATTGGCACTTCAATGCCTTAGAGAACATAAGCTATATGGAAAACTTACTAAATGTTCCTTATTTGAGAAAGAAATTCAATATCTAGGCCATACCATTAGTGGGAAAGGCATTGTAGTGGATTACAGTAAGATTGAAACTATAATGACTTGGACTACTCCTCGAAATGTCAAGGAAGTACGCAGCTTTATTGGGTTGGCAGGCTATTATAGAAGATTTGTAGAAAGGTTCCCACAGATATATAATCCCATTGGGTTAAGTTTGAATGGGCAAGTGAGTGTGAGAAAGCATTTAATGAGCTAAAACATCGACTAACAACTGCTCCAATATTAAAGGTACCTAACATGGACAAGGACTTTCGTGTATGCACGGATGCATCAGGAGAAGGATTAGGTGCAGTCTTGATGCAAGATGAAGGGGTTATCGCTTATGCTTCACGTAAACTCAAGACCCATGAAATCAATTATGCTACTCATGATCTGGAGTTAGCGGTAGTTGTAATGGCCTTGAGACTATGGAGACATTATCTAATGGGGCGTCAATTTGAATTAAGAACAGATCATAAAAGTCTTGAGTATATCTTCACACAAAAGGACCTTAATGCTCGACAATGACGCTGGAGTGAGCTATTTAGTGATTATGATTTCAAGATATCCTACATCAAGGGAAAAGAGAATAAAGTTGTAGATGCTTTAAGCAGGAGACCTAAACTTCATTCAATATCATCATTAAAGATAGACTTGAGAAGCTGGATTCTAAACCACCTGGTAGGGGACCCGCAATACCAACAAATAAAATTTTCCTTACAAGAAGAGGTACCTGTGGCGACCAGGTGGGAAGGATACACCTTAGAAAATGATGGATTGCTACAATATAAGGGTAGGATTTACGTCCGAGATGAGGATGAGCTTCGGAAATTAATAATGAAGGAAGCCCACCAAGCTCCATATGCTGCACATCTAAGAGTTCAGAAAATGTACGTGGACTTAAAACAACTATTTTTCTAGACAAGAATGAAAAAAGATATAACAAAGTTTGTGGCCCAATGTTTAGAATGTCAATAGGTTAAAGTTGAACATCGTCACCTGGTAGGTCTTTTACAACCCCATGATATATCAGAAACTAAGTGGGAAGTTGTTTCGATGGATTTTTTTGGAGGTTTACCTATGACATTCCAAAGACATGACTGCATTATGGTTGTTGTTGATAAATTAACTAAGAGTGCTCACTTCATTCCAGTTAAGACCACCTTTGAAGCATCAGCTATCACTCAAATTTTCCTAAAAGAAATAATTCGCCTTCATGGAGTGACCCGAAAGATAATATCTGACAGAGACGCACGTTTTACTTCCAAATGTTGGAAAAGCCTATTACAATCTATGGGAACACAACTAAATTTCAGTACAGCATATCACCCAGAGACAGATGGGCAAACAGAAAGAGTAAACCGAGTGTTAGAGGACATGCTAAGAATGTATGTCATGGATCAAGAAAGCCAATGGGAGAAATACCTTCCCTTAGTGAAATTTGCATACAACAATAGTTATCACAGTTCAATACAGGCATCTCCCTTTGAAATCTTGTATGGAAGACCATGTCGTACTTCATTAAGTTGGGATCGAGTAGAGGATCAAGTCATGTTGGGACCTGAAATGCTCCAAGAAATGGAAGAACAAATGGCCACAATTAAACAGAGACTAAAAGAAGCCAGGGATCGCTAGAAAATTTATGCTGATGCAAAGAGAGTTGATAGAAACTTTGAGGAAGGAAGCCAAGTTTTTATTAGAATCAAACCCTTTAAAAGTCCCTTTACAATTGGTAAGGGAACAAAGTTGTCCCCTATATTTGTTGGGCCATTCATGATCCTAGAGAGGATTGGACCAGTTGCTTATAAGCTCGAGTTGCCATTCCATCTAAGAAGGATGCATAATGTGTTTCATGTTTCTATGCTTAGAAAATATGTACCTGACCCATCCCATGTTTTGAAATTTGAAAAATTGCAGGTTTCCGAGGAAGGAGTCCTTTAGGTTGAACCATTCTGTATATTGGACCATCGGGTTCATCGACTCAGGAACCATGAGTTTGAGCAAGTCAAGGTCTAGTGGGACCAATATAGCCCAGGGTCAGCTACCTGGGAAGATGCAGATGTTATTTTTAATGACTTTCCTTATTTACTTGATTAAAATGTGTGGTGAACTAATTAGAAGTGCTTACTTAGCTAAGACAGATACTTTTTATGCAACATCTAAATCAAGATACATCTAAATCGTACACTATGATTTAAGTTTAGTTTAATTGACTGATATAATGTTGAGTATAATGTTACATGAGGTTTCGTGATATAATGATAGGAGGATAATGATGCACATGTGGTTCTTATAGTGATGATGTATCCTTATGATGGTAGTGATATGCATAGGTATTATGATGTTATGCCAAGGTATATTGACATATTCATTTACTACATGATGATGGATATGATATGCATAATGTGGCATAGGAATTATGATGCTATAATATGAGGTTTATTGACATGTGGTTCATTTATTATGTGAAATCATGATATATCTTTGATGCAAATATGTTGATGTTATAACTTATGATGGTATTTCATGAGGTGAAGCATGTAATAGTTGCATACAAATTTATGACATGCATGAGCATGCATTTCGTTATTTTGCGATTAACAATGATGAATATTCTCATGATGACATGCAAGACTTGGCATGTGGATTATTTTCTATGGTACTATGATGGTATAGCTAATGCATTTGTTGCATGTTGAGGTGTGATGATTGACAGGACTCCACAAATGGGCCGTGAGGGATAGTTTATTTGATGATCTCGTGCGAGCCCATATGCGCGAGGGATAATAAGTAACACCATATGGGTTGGGGACAAACTCAACCAACACTACATATGCTAGTGGTTCCTTTGTCTTGTGTAGCTCTTGATGGATAGCTCTTGAAGGGCTATGGGACCATCTTGAGGAGGCTAAGTGCCTGATGTTCTAGGCTAGGTGCCTATTATTGGATTGGGATGCCGAAGTCTGGTG
Source organism: Pinus tabuliformis (assembly GCA_031772625.1). NCBI lineage: Eukaryota > Viridiplantae > Streptophyta > Pinopsida > Pinales > Pinaceae > Pinus > Pinus tabuliformis. The sequence continues at coordinate 1,005,445,543 of CM062811.1, forward strand.
GGGGTGTAAGGACTTCAATGCCTGGGGCTGTGCACCTTAGTAGTTGTGGAGGGAGTGGGCCAGCCTTGCGAGATGTCCGGAGTCATTGAGTACCGTACTAGATGCCTACCTTGTGGCAGATGAGGTCTGAGTTAGGTGCGAGCCTTGGGCTAGCCTTGTACTAGGATACAAACCAGGGAGGCTTATGCCTGGTTCCGAAAGTGGGAAAAAGGACAGAGATTCCTTGAGATTTCCCGGGTGTTGTGAAAAATTTCGATGCCCGCTGGTTATACTAGTTCAGCAGAGGGTGTCGTGCGAACATGAAGTAATAAATAACAAAATAAAATATTAAATAATTCATGGGATGAAGTTCCTTAAAGTGGGAAAGTATGTAATGTCCCTTAATAATAAATAATAAATAATAAAAATAATAAATAATAAATAATAATAATAAAAATAATAAATAATAAATAATATTAGAAAAATACAAGAAAATAAATAATAAACAATGAATAAAAAAAATAGTAATAAGTAATAATAAAATAATAAATAACCATACTAAAGCTCTAAATAAATATAAATAGAAATAAAACAAGAAGGCAATAAAAAAATCAGTAAAGCTATCAAAAAGTAAAAAAAAAAAAAAGCAATAAAGTTGCATGTGGACACATGGAGTGTGTGCATGTGGTTCCCCTTCCAATGTTTGCTCTATTTATTAGATGGTGAGGAAGATGGGAGGCATTCCATCATTCCAAAATTCTATCATTCATTCTCTTGGGAGAATAGTGTTATAAGACAAAGGATTCATTGGTAGTAGTATGTTGATTAAGGGCTCGGGGGGTGGCCAATTGTAGCAAGATTTTGTGCAATTGAGCCTACAGTTGGGTGGAGAGTCGTCCCCAAGATTTTGTTGCAGTTAGCAGATTTTAACTTAAATCACAGGTAAGTCGTCTCTACTCATAATTTTGTAATTTGATGTTAATTAGTTGATAATTGCATGTTTATTATAAATTACTTGATTAATCTAATTAATTAAATGTTTATTTTGGGGTTGTTACAGTAGGTTTTGGGCTTTAGATTCTTGTGAAAACACTCTCTTTTTTGCTCTTTCTATAGCTCTCCTAATATCTTTTTCTTTATATCCTATACCCTTAAATGCTGAAGACAAATGTTTTTTCTCTTCTTCAAGATGTTCAGAGTCAGAAATTCGAAAGGATCTAATGGCAAGAGTGTTAAGGACACCAAGCTTTTGGGACAGGTGATGGTATGATTCAGTGTGGAGGTAGCTTTCTGTGTGAGTTGATTTCCTAAAAACTCTATGTCCCAAAGAGCCATCCTCTTTTTTGATGATAAGGACATCTGAGAAAGGGATACTGTTGTCTTCCACCACCTCCATAGTAAATTTTATTTTGGGAGAGATAGATTTAAGGTGCATAAAGAACTTATCAAGTTCTGTCCTACCATCAGTCCATTTTAGGTTAGTATCATCGAAAAATCATTTCCACCAAGTTGGCTTCAAAGGGTATGTTTCAAGGGCTTTCTTTTCAAAGTATTCCAAGTATAAATTTTCCATAATTGGCGATAGGGGTGATCCCATTGCCACTCCAGAAGTCTGCTCATAATAACCTCCTTGAAATGTGAAAATTGTTGACTATAAACAAATCTCAGCAAGTTTTGCAATTTCGGGGTCAGTAACTTCATTTATAACCTAAATAGCTTCATCTAAGGGGATCTTGGTGAATAATGAGACCACGTGAAAACTTACCAGGATATCATCCTGGTCTACCCTTTCATTTCTGATAACCTTCACAAATTCATGGGAGTCTTTGATATAAGAATCAATATTCCCTACAAGAGGCCTAAGGATCTTTGCGACATACTTAGCGAGCTCATAGGTTGGGAGCCAATGGTATTAACTATTGGTCTAAGAGGAACCCCTTCCTTATAGATTCTAGGGAAGGTTTCATAGGAAAGAGTTAATATCTTTTTTATTTTTCATCAAGTTTGGGATCTAAGATTGCCTTCTTGACTTCTCTCATAATCTTAGGAATGGGGTTAGTTTTAAACTTCTTATAACTACCACAAGTGAGGTGTTTGTTCATCTTACAAATGTAGTCTTCTTTATCAAGGATCACGGCTGCCCCCTTCCCCCTTATTTTCTTTAAGAACCACAATATAGAGCTAGTGAAGGAAGTCAGAGACATTAAAGCTTGTTTGGGCATTAGTGATTTCTGGACCAATTCAGGTGAAATCACTATGGTTGAGGGTTGAGGTGGTTTGGTCTCTAGAAGCCATGGTTGGTTCTATTTTGGTTTAACCCATATGATCCCGCATTCATGCTTGGAATATGGCATGGGGATGATTGGTTGAAAGATTTGGTTTAGCCCAATCTATCGTTGGGTGGTATGTGGAAGTCCCTGACTTGGTTAGCATTTGAATATGTTAATATGAGTTATTTTCCTATTGTGATCTATGAGCACATATGTTGGTTATTATGTTGATCTTATGGTTGATTTGTCATGGATTCTATTCTGGTTATATGTTGGTTATATGCATGGTTATATGATGTTCTCTTGCTATGGATCTTGTTCGTGATTTGATAATTTATTGAATGATTAATGAATGCATGGGCTAACAAGTTTTGTTGCAGCTAGATTTTGAGGGCATTGAGCCTTCTTGATGATCCTTTGATGACTATCAGAATATCATGATCATATATGCATTCATGACATGTAGCTTCTATTTTTATCATATGTTTGAAAAAATCTATATCATGTGTTAGGCATGCTCTGGATAAGATCTAGATTTACTATTAATTGTTTAGACTTTTGATTATCCTAGAACTGATTCTCGAAAGTTATGGGATGTTCTAGGTAGTGTTATATGGGCCAACCCTGAAAAGTGGCACTAATCTCGTAACTGCACCCTCTGAACTAGATAATTTTGGTTATAACAACATGGAAGAAGGCTCATGACTGTGGTTGGACCCTTCTAACCGTAGGCACAATGTTTCATTCTTGTGGTTACTGTGTAAATTCTAAGAAAATGCAACTCCATCTCAAGGATTGATCACCAGGGCTAGTTGTCAAACACCTGGGTGATCTAGGGTCCCTGAGAGGTATTAGTGAGTTTTTGGTTTGTAGGCCCCACTTTCATAACTGGAGCTTGGATTTCTGGTCCTGTCATAGTAACAATCAACTCATATTTACCCTGGAGAGCTTGTAAAAGAGGGTAAATCTGGGATGGGGTGTTACAATTACAATACTTTGTTTTGAAAAAAAACATTGTTTGGTAGACAAATATCATCCTACGGATAGAACAAATATCCCTACACTCAGAAACCAAGCCTAGAAAAATACAGACAAATACACAAAAACATTCCCTAATTTATAACTGAATCACAGATGAAAAGAAGATGCAATGCTCATACATTTTCATGAAATGTTTGATAATGATCCTCATTATTGTCTTTTGTATATTTCAACCAATCTCCCTTCATGATCCAGGTAGAGGCAACATAGTTACCAATCAAACGGGAACTATTACCTCAAAATGGGTACTCGAGCCCAAAAATAAAAAGTGTTGATTCTGCATCACCATTTTTTTTCAAAGTAATTTTTCAATATTTTTTAAAAATATCAACAAAAAATAATAAAAGCCATCTTGTTTGGTGTAAAAAACACCTTGAAATCGAAAATTGTTGATGTCGGAATAACGTCCTTTTTTAGGGTACATTTTCAACATTTTTTAATAATGACGTTAAAAATAAAATATCGTGACTCTGAAAAACTTTAAATTTCCAATGAATTTCAAGCATGACATTAACGATAAAATATCATGTCTTTGAAAAGCTTTAAAATTCCAATGTTTTTTAAGCATGACATTAAATTTAAAATATCACTTCTTTGAAAAACTTTAAAATTCCAACAATTTTCAAGCATGGTGCTAAGAAAGATTATTTGTAATTGTTTTCAACCATAACATTAAAGATAAAATATCATGACTTAGAAAAACATTAAAATCTTGACAAATTTTCAACCATGGAATGAAAACCAAAGATTATGATTACAAAACAATCTTAAATTTTGAAAATATTTCAAGCATGACATTATGGAAAAAATTTATGACTAAAAAAACTTTAAAAATGAACACCTCAATGAAAGAGTTATTATACCAAGAGTACTTTTTTTTAAAATGCTAAATGTATAGCGATTTTGAGATCTTAGCCTAAGACAATTGATACATTGCTAAAAAAATGTAAAAATCAACTATCAAATTGACACGCAGTGTAGGTGAGCTCAACCCATTGTAATGAAAACATAAAGACCAACCATGAAATTAACACAATGTACATAATGGGATCGGGTTTCTAGACAAGCATCGGCACAGACCCTACAAAATATATATATATATATATATATATATATATATATATATATATGAAAGATAAATAAGAAAACAAAAATTCAAATATTGAAAAAAAATAAAAAGTAAAAATAATAAGAAGTAATAAAACATAACAAAAAACCGAATATAAAAAATATATTGTAATGACATAAAAAAGAACTATAAAATGTAAAAAAAAATCTTAACCATGCCATGTAAAATTGAAAATAATAAAATAAAAATTTGAAAAAATAAGAGTAAAATAAAATAAAAACCAAATAAAAAATTATAACTAAAAAAAAAAAAAATTCCCCGACCACCCGGAAGCCCAACTGAGGGTGGCGAGGGACAATTCACGACAAAAAATAAAGTAAATTTCATAAAATATATATTAAAAAAAAATGTAAAAAAAAATAAAATCAGAATTAACTTGTAAAAATGAAAAATTTAAATAAAAAATAAAAAAAATAAATCTTTAATTTTTTTTTTGTTTATTTCTTATTTTTAAATTTAAATTTTATTTTATTTTAATCTTTTTTTTTTAATTTGTTTTGAATTTATTTATTCATTTTTTAAATATCTTTTGAATTTGTTTTTATTTTAATTTATATATATATATATATATATATATATATATATATATATATATGTTTTCATTTTTCTTTTAATTGTTTTGAATTTTCTTTTTTTAATTTAATTTTTTAATATTACTTCTGTTATTTTTTTTAATGCTATTTCTTTATTTTTATAATTTTAAATTAAAAAATTAATTCTTAAATTTTTATTTTATTTTAGTTTATATTTTCAATTTTGTTTATTTAAATTATTTAATTTATTTTTTTTTTAATTTTTTATTTTAATTAATTTTTTTTTAAACAAAGTCTTTCGGTAGAAACCACATGAGAGAATTTTTTGGCCGACGCGTTTCAAACCAACAAGTGTGGTTCATCATCAGCACTAGATGAAGATAAAAAATTATTTATGTTTTGATTTTTTTATTTATTTTTTGTTTTTTTCGTTACTTTTTTATTCAATCTTTTTTTTACGAGTTTATTGTGTTTGTTTGTTTGTTTTTTTTTTTAAGGTTTTTTTTCTTTTACCTTTTTATATATATTTTTTGTTTTTTTTTGTCATGTTTTTTATTTTTATTTATATATTTTATTACTAGCATGTTTTATGTTTTTTTACTTTTTTTGTCATCTTTTTTTATTTTTATTTTTATGTTTTATGTTTTATATTTTTGTTATGTTTTTTTATTTATTTATTTTTTATATATTTTTATGTTTTATTACTAACATGTTTTTATTATTATTTTTTTGTCATGTTTTATATTTTATGTTTTATTTTTATATTTTTATATTTTTTATATATTTTTTGTATTTGATTTTTTTTTTTGTCATTGTTTTTTTAATTTTATTTTTATTTTTATTACTAACATGAAAATCACCAAGATTTAAAAAAAATATCCACACTTAATTTATTAGAAAATTTAAAGTGTAAAAACTAAGCCCTTTAAACAAAAAGGGTTGATGATCATCAACACTTTTCAAAATCAAGATGAAAATCACTAACAAAAATAAAATTGTTCACACTTGATACATAAAAAAATTTAAAGTGTCAAAAATAAGCCCTCTAAAAAAAATGTTGATGCTGCATCAACATTTTTCAAAATCAGCATGAAAATCACTAACATTTAAAAAAAATGTTCATACTTGATACATAAAAAAATTTAAAGTGGCAAAAATATGCTCCAAAAAAAGGTTGTATTATGAATCACCATTTTTCAAAATCAAGTGATTTTTTGCTACCTCAAAAAAATGAGTACTAGGTCATTCTCTCGTTTGATCGGTAACTATGTTAGACCTGCAAAGATAAAGACAAAGAAGTAATCAAAGCATATAATACATCATTGGTTCAACCATAAACCATGTAAATGACCAAGGAATCCTACATATACATCATAACAAATGCATATGGGAAAAAAAAGGTATTTATATTAATAATAAATAGAAGGAGAATTACAACCAAGTGCATTGATGTTGGAAGCCTCCTTGCGATATTCCTTAATCCAATCCCTTGCAGTCAAAGAACTCCAATGGAATTTGGGAAACATGTAAGTAAGTTCAAAAAGTCTAAAATGGTGACATTCCAAAGTCTAAGAGCCAACCCCTTTCTCTTTGAGAGCATTGTACTTGTAGGGAAAGGGTGGAAGTTGAGATCCATAATGGGGGGAATGAGATCAAAGATAGGAGGAACTCAAGCCAATCTCTACAGCTTCGGATAGATACCTTCTCGAGGCTTCTAGAAATGGAAGCTTCTTTACCCTTTTCTTTTACCTTTGTAAGAAGATCATCGCACCATTAATAAAGGAAAATTGCGATGACATCACAAGTTATTAGTTATGTAAGGTGCGCCCATCACAGGTTGTGATCTTGGCACCTGCGATGATCTCCAAAATTAGGGTTTTTTTAGGTATTTAATACAGGATTCTTATACATCATAGAGAGTTATTTATTCCATATTTCAAGGGGATTTATGACAATATTTCATTAGATAGAAAAAGATTTGGATTTGGCATCATTTGCATGTGTGAAAAATTGATGTGTAATGGATTCCCCCTTAAAGTACAAAGGTTAGGAAGGGAATGATGGCTGATGTATTTTATCATGCAAAGGTAGAATCAAGGAATCACTAGTTAGAGACCTGCAAATCAATAATCAAGGAATTAAAATATAATATCATCATATGATCATCAATGAGGTAGGCATTCCCATACTCAAAGTACAAGTATCCAAAAAGACAAGTATGGAAGTGTACAAAGATCCATGTCAACAAAAGACTTAGTTGGATGCAATCATCCAATATACATAATGGATAGATTTTAAAATCATGAATACTAAAAAATTCACACAACCTGGATATGTCAAACAAGATACAGGGTATTCAAATCTATCCATCCATAGTACAAATATAACCATGTGAATAATTTCTTGAAGTCGAACATGGTAGAAACCATATAATTATCGACCATTAATGAGGATCATTAATATATGTGAGAAAAACCACCAATAATGAAAATATCCTTCAAGGTACTCTAATACAATCTATGAGGTTTGAATAAATAATTTGAAGTTGAACACCCATATAATCATCCAATCGAACGAAAATGATGTGAACCTATCATCAAAAGTGAGGAGACCTACCATTGAGGCATGCAAGTTCCAAGGTACTAAAATTTTTCTAGATCAACCTCCTAGATAATGAGCTAAATTCGATAGAAAGTGATGAGGTATCAATATTTGAGGAACAAAATAAGAGTGATTCTAAACTGACTCAAGGACGATTGACACGATATAAAGCTTCAAAGATTGCAAATCAATTTCAACTGAGGTTGGAGTTGTCTTGAACATATTGGTGACATGACATTTGACTTGGTAGAATTTGACTCAAAATAGGACCAGAGACCAATATGAATACTTTTAGTGAGGTATGATCGAATAAGAGGCAAATGGATTTCCCAAACCTGACACGAAAAAGTGACGAAGTGTCATGTTTAAGAGAGACATATTGTCTTTTCAAATACAAAAGATGAATTTTCCTATCCCATTTTCCCCCACCATTACTAGCAAGTACCTCTTAATTTTTATACAAACTTGAGGAGGATAACATATGTTTGACATATAAGCTCATCTTAGATGAGTCCTTAAGAGTATTTTTAATGAACCATAAGAAGGAGTGGCTCGATCTCATCATGATTGATGAATCCTACATTGTTTATGTTTTATGAGTCCAATTAAGTGGTAACCAGACTTCATTTTCATATTTAGAGAGTTTGAAAAATAAATGAAAAGGAAACTCCAAAATGGCCCTTTTTGTTTAATTTTTAACGAGAATGAAAAAAGGATAAAATATAACTCATTTAGTTCTTTCAAAGTAAAATTTTAACTAGCCCAGAGAAATAAACCTGGTGATTTCTCATATTTAAGGATTCTGAAAAAGAATACAAAGAAGACTCCAAGGGTGTTGTTTGTCATAAATTTAGTTTCCTAGGGTAGAAAAAGGATAAAACAATACAAAGGAGAACTCTTCTAGCCATGATTGACTAGAGTATACCTTTTTCGTAACTAATCTATTTGATTCAAAAAAGAGGTAAAATTACACCAAAAAGACACCATTACTAATCCTTTTAAAGAGTTTGAAAGGAAACAAGCTCACTCGGAGAACTTTTAATGTTTAGGGAGTCTAAAAAGAGCTTAAAGAGAAATTTAGGGGGTTCCTTTTTCATACAATTTTAATGAGCCCAAAAAAGTGATAAAAGTATACTAGCATCCTTCTCATAGTTTAATGTAGTTGAGAATGGAAAAGAGAACACTCATGGAATTTAAATTTAATTAATGAGCAGGAAAAGACGGAAACACATGTTTTACGGGCATGAAAAGATAGCAAAATAAGCTTTTGATAAGTTTCATTTTTACAAAAACTTGAACATAGAAAAACTATGCTTGAGATAGGTTTATATCATGCTCCCAACATAATGACAAAGGCTAATGGATTAATTCTAGTATGATGACCAGAGGCACATGCCCCCCAAACTTTATGGACAGAAATTTATTTCAATTTTTAATGAGCTTTATATAGGAAAGGAACTATCTCATGAGGCTTGTTTCATTTGTTAATGAGCTTTACACAGAAAAGGAACTATGATCATGACACCTTGTTTCATTTTTTAATGAGATTGACATAGGAAAGGAACTATGATCATGAGGCCTATTTCATTTTTTAATGAGCTTGACATAGAAATGGAACTATGCTCGTGACATTTTGTTTCCTTTTTTAATGAGCTTGACACAGGAAATGAACTACGCTGATATGAGTTATTTCATTCTTTAATGATCTTGACATAGGAAAGGAACTATGCTCATATGAGTTGCTTCATTTTTTAATGAGATTAACACATGAAAGGAACTATACTCATATGAAAATTTTCATTTTTTAATGAGATTGACACAAGAAAGGAACTATGCTCATGCGCCCTTATTCATGGCTTCCAAGATGACAAAGATTTGGAATGAATACATGCCAAGGGACACACCTCGATCATTGCTTCCAAGAGGTCTTCATCAAATGGAAGAACAATATTTTGGAAGGAATACATGTCAATGGACTCAATATGGGTAGGAAGATCAAATCCAATGTCCCCATTGAAGGGCTCACTATATCAATTACCGGATCCAAGTCAAAATAAGTTGAGCATATAGTGAGAGGCTCTTTTTCATCAATGGTTGAAGGTATGTGAAAAGTTTCCACATAATTAACCTGTGGTGGGTGGAATACCACTCGTGTATGAGGAAAATTCAAGGAAGTTGGATGGTTAGTAGTCATATCAGGGCCCACAAATGAAAGCTAGTCAACAACCACAATGTTTCCATTATTAGGGAAATACATCACCCCAAATATTTTGGACATGATAGGTTTCATCACATACACATAGTCTCACCCAAGGAGTAGATTAAAATCCAAGGTGCCTTGACTTCTATTACATCAATATAGATAGTGTTTCCTTCCAAAGTAATGGGTATTTGGTGAAGTATCCTTAAAGGTTCAATAGCTCTTGTGTTAAAAGCCAACAAATTTTTAGTAACATACACAAGTTGAGGGGAACCCAAAACTTTCCAAGAAGTTGAGGATAGAATGCTAACATAATCACCTTCATCTACAATAGTAAGATGTATGTTCTTATGAAAAACCTTTACAATGATGTGGAAAGGGATGTAAGAAGTGAGATAAGGCTATGTCAATATATTCCAATCAAAGGAAACTTGGAGGGGGTTCTATGGAAATGGGTGAAATTCCCCCCTTGTTGGAAAAAATATGAATTGAAAAGAACCTGAGTGGAATTTAATTCACTCTCTAAAGTCAGAGTGGAATCAACTAAAGATAGATTCAAATCGATCACTTCATCAACTGACGCGTCATCAATCTGAGCTATATGGGCTTCATTCTCCAAGGGAAGAGTAGGATTGACTGAACTTGGAATTGGATCAATCACTTTTTCAACTAACAATAGGTTGGGTGAAATCTTACAGTAACCAATTGGACGTTGTTGCTAAGAAATTGTAAGAATTTTGAACAATTTTGAGGCTTCATCCATATGAGGGCAAAGGTGAGTTTGATGACTCCCTTCGCATAAGCTACAAGGAAACCTAACTTTACCCTTTTACCCTGGAACCTTATAATCATTGGTTGATGGACCAAAAATAAGTTGATGAGAATCCTTAGAACACAGTTCTAAGACTTTAGGAATACCGAGACAATTAAAAAGAAGGTGGTCACCCTTACAAAGCTTGCAAGGGTATTTGAGAGTAAGGCATATATTAGAGATTTCCTCAACATTATCAACACCCAAAACAATGGTAGGTTGGTTGGATCCTTTATTTTTATTCTTCTTCCTTTTCTTCTTCTTCTTATCCTCTTGCCAGTTATTAGCATCAATACTTTGACTATACAAAGAAGAAGAAAGGGAAGAAGACATGATGGGTGAAGAATGTCAAGGGTAAACATGATGTTTTTGTTGTTGAAGTGGAGTAGCTTGGGTATTCAAGACCAATGGAGTTGAAAACAACCATACTGGTAAACTTCTCATGAATCTGGGAAGGGACAACATAGCCATATAAGGAGGACCAACATTTCCAAAGTAAGGAAAAGGACTCAGATCCCCATTCAAAGGCGTTCCTTGATTGGAAAATTTCAGAATTGTTTCCATCAGATTCAAACTAAGGTATCCTAAAAATTAAAATAGAAATAGTAAAACACACTAATAAATCTAAGGATTAAAACCATGCAAACAACCTTTTCACAGTGAAATCACTAGTTGGTGATAAAACCCCATGTTGCAAAAACCAATGTGAAAAGTGGCTAGAAATAGAGCAGGTGGAACCAGTTACATTGAAAACTTGCTTAATGGTCACAACCTAGTGCAAGAATCATCGCATATACCATATCGTGTAAATTACCTCCAAGAAGGCCTAAGTGAGTCTAGAGAATGTCTGTTCCAGGTACAATAGGGACTCCCCCCTTGTCATCGACTTTGGTAAAATACCTAAGATTATGGTCTCTAAGGTTACCATGTATAATAACTTGACTTGGGGGAATAGTCGTAGGTAATACATACATGCAAGGGGAGAGTAACAAATCTCAATCCCCTTGAAAGATCCTTCATTAGAACGTATTCATTTCAAGTGTTTCACAAGAACCTTTCAGTACCATTTGTAATGTGTGTAAATTAGATTATCGTAACCAATTAAGCGAGGTTGATTGCTTCACTGGGTCTGATATGATATAAACCTTAACTCTTGTTTAAGAGGAGCTTCTCAGATCCACACTGTAATAAACAAATATACTCCCTATCACAAGATAGTATTGTTTGTTTGAAACTTTAAAAAGCTAACTCTTAGTCCTGTTCTAAAAACTACGACTAATCTAATGTAGGTGTAATGAGCCCTAGAAATATAAAAAGTATAATTTACTTTATTTGTAATACTTTTTAAGTTTGTTTCTTACTCAATAGGTATCAGAATTGAAATCGATGAAATTATGATCAACTCACAACTCCATGCAAATCAATATGAATATGTGATCTTTTTCAGTTCAATGAATTCCTAACTAGAGTAAGGAGTGAGAGGTTTTAAGCAAAGAAACAAGTATAACATTCAAAGAAAGAACCATGAACCACTTTTTGAATGCAAATCAAAGAAAAATGTAACTTATTTTGCATTAAAATGAAAGCTAAAAACTACTTCACCTATGAACTCCAATACAAGATTTTCCTTTTTTGAATAGCAAATATTCTATGGGAAGGAATAAGAACTCTTTTAAAAACAACACTTCAACAAGAAAATATTTGACAAAATAATTCAGATGCAGAAGAAGACTATGAATACTTCAATCAACAATTAAAAACTAATTACGTAAAATAAATGAAAATGGAAACTTCTCACAAATACAAAAATATTTTCCACAACAAGCTAGAAATGAATTTTCCGACCTATAATTGATCGGTAATTGATCCAAAAACCAAACTAATCTTCAAATCAAAGATCAAATAGAGAATGATTAAGGAAAATTCCAATGTTTCTTTGATCATTGTGGGTCAATAGGTTGCAACTGTGTAGAAGAAAAGTGTGATGTCACCACATTGTCTCTCACAGTAGCACACGATGGGCATAAAAACTTAAAAAAAATAAAAAATTTCAAAAGATCTCATATATTTGGGTTTTCAAGATTAATAAGGGTTGATGAGAGACTTAGAACATAGTTCTACTTTTTCAAAAATAAGGGAAACTAAAGACCATCTCTCTCCCCAGTATGGTCACCTATTTGTTTGGTTGAGAAATCTCATCCTATGGACATAAAAGATCTCCTTAGGCTTAGAAACCCAGCCTAGAAACAAAAATACAAATACATGAAACATTCCCTAATTTATGACTGAATCACAAATAGAAAGAGTAAGTTCAAAAGTATAAAATGCCAACATTCCAAAGTCTAAGAGCCAACCCCTTTCTCTTTGAGTGCATTATACTCATAGGAAAAGAGTGGAAGTTGAGATCCATTAAACAAGGAGTGAGATCCATAATGGAGGGAATGAGATCCATAATGGGGGGGAATAAAATCTAATATAGGAGGAACTCAAGACCAATATCCGCAAATTCAGATAAATACCTTCTCAAGGCTTCTATAAATGGAAGCTTCTTTCCCTATTCTTAATTTTCACCTCTGTAATAAGATCATCATGCCTTTACCAAAGGTAAATTATGATGACATAGCAAGTCATTAGCTATGTAAGGTGAAACAATTGCATCTTTTGATCTTTCCAAATGCAATGATATCCAAAATTAGGGTTTTTAAGGTATTTAATTCAGGATTATTATACATCATAGAGAAGCCTTTCTTCCATCTTTCATGGGTATTTATGACTATAGTTCAATGGACAACGAAAGACCCAGATTTGGCATCATTTGCATAAGTGTGACAAATTCAAATGCAACAATCAAGAACATACTTTGTTTAAAAATAAACTTATAAGCTCTCAAGTGATGTTTTCAAGAGCCTTTAAAAGAGTTATAAGAATAAATATGGTTTGAGCATAAAGGTTATGAGCAGAAGTAAAAGGTAAAGTTGTGAAGCTATGGTAACTACAACTCTTGATGAAGCACTCTATTTGGTTGTCCATAGAAATTCAGATCATTTCTTGGTAAGGATAAATGCATGATAAATTTATTTTATAAATTGAAATTTGAAGGAAGATAAAATGAGTTCTTGAATGTTGAAGAGTTGATCTCGGCATATCTCATATTCTTGTATAAAATTAAAACCATACTCCTAGAGGCTTCCATCCAAATTTTTTATATAAAGGTTCATTCATAGGTTTTAGTTCCCGCAAATTATTATTAAAAAAAAAACACATATTCGAATGATAAAAGGAATCCCCTATAGGACTGAGAAGAATCACAAATCAAAGTGGTAGTACTATGTTGTAAGGTTGATTTGCATGAAAAATTATGAAGTCACTACAACATATTCTATAATTTTGTGAACAGTTGAAACCTATTATCATCATATGAACAATTTTATGAGGAACCATGGAGCATGTACTTTGTTTTTAGGAAATATTATTCCCTGTTTCATATATACAATCTAAAGTATTATTCTTAGAAATCATTATATGCATGTTTTTCACCATATGCCCTATTTTGATGAAGAATATTGCAACCACAGTTAGGTCTTAACAAAACTCCATAAGAAAAAAAAATACGTTAACATAAAATATTCATTAGGGGGAATTTTAGAATAAAAGTGGCCTCCTAAGGAAAAATAATAAAATAATTGTTAAAATAATAAAATAAGTGTTATGAATTTTGGAAGGAAAAGAAGAAAAAAAAAATATATATATATATATGTATATATATATATATATATATATATATATATATATATATATATATATATATATATATATATATATATATATATATATATATATATATATAGATATATAGTTTTGGCTTATCTCCTTATAGGCATATTCAAATTTCAAGTGTAGACACTCGTTGGATGTGGAATTAAATTCGACATCCAACAAATACCCACTATGCATACTTTTCAGAAGACCCACATTGATAAAAAAAAATCTATATACATTAAAAAAGTGTGTTCACGCTTTTTTAATATATCTTCAATTTTTATCAATGTGACTATTCTAAAAAATATGCATAATGGGTACTCGTTAGATATGGAATTTACTTATGTATCGAATGAGTGTCTACACTTGAAATTTGAGTAAACCTATAAGGAAATAAACCAAAAATACAGTTAAAAAACTAGAAATTCTTCTTTTCCCTCTAAAATATTTACATGTAACTCTTTTTAAATTTAAAGGATTTTAATTGGTTTACATATTATGACATGGAAATTACATGAAAATTTCATGGGCACTTTTAGGCTAAAATTTCCTTTAATGAATTCATATATAATTTGTGATTGTGAGAAGAGTCAGCAAGGAAACAAAAGTTACAAGGTATATGAACACAAAGGATAATTTGTGAACACAGGGAGGAATTTGAACATTGTTAATAGGTATTTGATATCTCAAAACTAGTTACAATTTTTCTGAGACCTCGTCATGCAATTCATATTCAACAAATCCTAATTACCATGACAATTTTGAAACATAAGACCTTGAGCTTCCATAAGCTATGGTTTTGGGTTTCAAAATGATATTTTGTTAACATGAAGGCAAAGAATTTGGGAGCATAGTGGATAAAGACACAGAGCATAAATATGGAAATAGAATTTAAAAAAGGGGATACAAGGAGAGATAATGACATCATAATCCTATAATTGTAAACAATAGATATCTAACACAACATAGAGAAAAAATTGGACCTGTGAAAAGTCCAGGCAAAGGAATTGACATAATTTTCCAAGTATGACAATATTCCAAGACCAGTATGACATAAAATTTTCATGTTAAAATAAATTTTCAATCAAAATTATTGAACCCAAGAAAGAAACAAAGCAAAGAATTGAGGATTGAAGAAACTTAAACAAGAGCAATTTTTTCTCAAGACATAGAGTAGAGTTTTTTTATGATAGAGAGAATGGTTTTCTCATCAACAACAGATAAAAATAGGGTTTTCTAATGGAAACTAAAGGATGGAAGTAAGAATGGGACTAACAGAGTTTGAAATTTCAAAAGTAGAACGAGATTGTTTGATTATCTTGGAAAGTGAAAGATGGGTACAATTCTTCTCAAAATTCAATGGATTTAATATGGAAGTAACAAGGAATTTTCCCTTACTTTTGATGAAGGAAGATTTTTTTTTTTGGAAATATTATTACAAATTTAATATAGCATTCAATTATATAAATTGTAACACCCTGCTCCCACATCTACCCAAGTAACCAACCAACTGGGGTAAACATGTGACGATAATCTACTATGATTAGATTCAATCTCCTATGTGACCTTAAGGAAGTAGAATTGATAGAAAAAAACATGCAAACCTTCCACATCAGCTACACAACTCCCAAGAACCATCTCAATAACTCAGGTAGTTAGCCCATGGGTCCCACTTAGGCTTCAGACCACTTGACCCCTGGATGCCCCAAGATATGGACCTAAAAACGTCGAGGAGGATCTGGATGCTCCCATGCAACGTCCAAGTACCATTTTTTCTAGTGTTGTGCCAGTGTCCCTACGATTTGAGCCACGTTTTCAAGCCCAGAGCCCAGGTCACTGCTTAGAATTGAATGACACCTTCAAAACTAGAAGATAACAAGGAAATAATGATGCAAATGAAAATAATTGAAAAAACCTTTAACCAGACCCCTACTAGCCACAAAAATTTCATCAAACATATCACAAATATGTAATCTACAGGTGTAAACAACATATTTAAGCATAGGGGTCTCATACTTATATGAGAATCACTATGAAGCATTGTTCCCTTATATCATTTGTTCCATTATATCAATTAGGTATAAATACATTGTTCATTCATTTACAAGTGAAAATATGATGAGATTCATACATATCCACTATCATAAAACATATGCATAATCAACATAATAGCAACATAAATACCAAGGAAATCATAGCCATATGATTCATATATAAACTAGTATAATACTCATAGAAATACAAGGAGAAATAACCTCATAATGATGATGCGAAATCCAAACTCGGGATGGGACTACCATGTTCCACCTAACCATAGAATGGCTAAGCCAAATCTCTCTTTAGCCATTCACCCTTGTGCCATATTCCAAGCATGAATGTGGGACTCAAACCAAAAGAACTAACTAGGGCATCCCGAGGCTAAACCACCTCACCCTCATCAATAGAAACCAGGCTTTACTATAATCCATCTTCGATCACTAGGGAAACATAATAAACATGTAATAACAAGCTTTACCATGATATCCACCCAATCAATAGGCCAAACAAGCATGGATTTCACTAGATTTCTCCACCGTCACCATGAGGAATTTTCTTGTCTCCTAGTCTCTCGGGATTTACGACAATCCACACTAGATCACTAGGTCCTAAGCCAAGACCCACTCTCCAAGATTTACCAGATATCCTAACCCAGTATTACTAGGCCCAATAAAGAGAAATCCACCTCTTGGCTTTCTTGTATATCCCGTCATTCAACAGCAAGGATTCCTAGGCCCAGTGAGGCACATAATATTGTCTTTACTGCAACCCACAGTTTTGGCTCAGGGGTTACTAGGCTAGTGGATTTATCATGATCCATAGTCAGGTTCAGCAACCACTAGGCCCTGTGTTCTATCATTCAGATATCAATCTCTTCAGCTTTGAATCCATCTGGAAATCTAGCTCAACCAAAACATGAGAACCCCATCATACCATGGCTATTCGAAAATGGAAAGGCTAGGCCGAAAACACTATCACACTTGGCAAATCCCATTCCATAACAGCAAAATAACCACATGCAATACCATGCATGAAAAATATAGCAAGGAAAATACACATGCAAATCAATACTTGCAAAGAATATTGTTGTAACTGCTGGATCCTGCTATTCCTTGCTTACTCCTTCCTTCCTCTTTCCTTCTTTTCCTTTTTCATCTAATTCCCAAATGCTCCAAGAAAACTCTAAGTGTCCAAGAGTGAGAGAAATAGAGAAAATAATGAGAAAGCTCCAAAATTGAACCGATAAAAGGTTACAAACTAATCCTCATAAGCCTTTTTATCAATTAGGCCTGCATTTTCTTCATTTTCCATTATTTTCCTTAATTTTACTCCTCACATGCAACTTGTGAACTTTCATGATCGTTTTCTCCTAACTTCCATTATTTTCATAAATAAATGTGAAAAGAATGCCATTTTCCTTTCCAAATCCTTTCCCATTTCATTTTCCAATTTCCTTGGCCATAATAAATCAAATGAACACCCACACTAGGATTTCTTTCTAACCTTCATCTTAGAGTAAGTGTCCCATCAACTTTATTAACTTTTATTATATGCAATTTTCACTAGTGTTGATACATAACCCTCCCCCTTGGGGTACACTATCCTCAGTGTTGAACCACACCTATACTTCAGAAAAACCACTAAAAACAAAACACACTTCCCATGGAAATTTATAACATAGCTTGATGCAATATTTATAATGATCACATTGCTGAAAATAAAACCAACGTGACAACATAACAACATAACATCATAAATGACATGACACCCATACCGCTTATTGGAGATTTATAATAAAGCTCATGGCAGTATTTACATCCATATACATATGTACATATATCAAAACATCACACCGAAACATATGTCAAAACTTATACCAAACATCATGCAAAAACATCTTTGCCTCAACCTGCAAACAATGAAGGATACATAGCCCACATCTGATCCATATTCTCCCATGTAACTTCATCAGGCAGAAATTGCTTCCACTGCACCTTGGCCTACTTGATTACGTGGTTCTAGAGCATGAGAACCTTTTTCTACAATATACACTGAGGCTCCAGCTGGAATTATCCATCTGGTTCCACCTGTAATACAAACCAGTCAATCACATGATCAACATCTTTAACATACTTCTTAAGCAATGACATATGGAAAACACCATGGACTTTCATTGTCGAAGGTAGTGCAAGTCGATAAGTTACTGGCCCAATCCTCTCAATAATATTGAAGGGTCCACAAAACCATGGTGCCATCTTGGCACATGATCCAATCTGTAAGGAGCTCTTCTTTGGTTTGATGTGCAAGTACACATGTTCCCCAACCTGGAACTCCTTGAACAACCTATTCCGATTTGCATAGATCTTCTTCCTATCCATTGTTGCCTTTAGATTCTTCTTTATAACTTGCATTTATTGTTCCATGTATGCCAACATGCTCGATCCAATCAACGCCCTGTTGATTGGATCGCTCCAACTGATAGGAGTATTGCAACTCTACCCATACAATGCCTCAAATAGACTCATCTTCAAAGATTCCCAATACCCATTATTGTAACTGAATTCTACCAGTGGAAGATACTCTTCCCATTTTCATTGTTGATGCATCATGTAAATCCTCAACATGTCCTCCAATATCATGTTCACCCTCTCAGTTTGTCCATCTATCTACGGATGATAAGATGTACTGAAGGCCAACTCTGTACCCAAACTTGCAAACAACTCATTCCAAAACTTGGAAGTGAACTTTGCATCCCTGTCTGAGCATGTAGACTTCACTGGAATGAAGTGCACAACCTTTGTCATCGTTTCCACCACTACCATGATGGAATCATGTTGTCTCATTGTCCTCGGCAAAAGTGTGATAAAGTCCATGGAAATTACCTCCCATTTCCATTCTAGAATCGCAATTGGTTGTAGCAGTCCATGTGGATGATTACACTTTCCTTCACATGCTAACAATTGAAACAAATAGCCAAAAATTATGCTACATAATTCTTTAGATTAGGCCAATAATAAAATTTCTTCACTGTGGTCAATGTCTTCTGGTAGTCTAGGTGACCTGAATATGGTTTTGCATGAAACTCCCTCAAGGTCACCTTCCTGAGCTCACTACTATCTAGAACATATATTATGTTCCTAAATCTAACCTATACATCTATTCTAAGATAATAGTCCACATACTGTGCACCTGTACCACTACCTATACCTGTACCTCTACCTATACCTATACCACTACATATACCTTTACATGTACTACTACATGTACCTATACATGTGCTCTACTACAACCTATGCATCATATCCATATACCTGACATCCTATTGGCCTCCCTGCAAGATCCTATCCTCTAAGTTTATCCCATAGGAGCTCATAGCTACTAAGTGATTTACTTGTACTCGCCTACTAAGTGCATCTACAACTATGTTCTCCTTTCCTTTGATACACCTGATCTTGAATTGAAACACATTGATCATGGCCAACCATCTAGCTTGTCGGGAATTCAGATTCGGTTCATCAAACAAATACCTCAACCGAATGTGATCACTCATCAGCACAAACCTCCTGCCAACAAAATAGTGCCTCCACATCTTCAATGAATGTATGATTGTTGCTAACTCATGATCATGTGTCAAGTAGTTCTGTTTGTGCCCATTTAGTTTTCGTGACTCATAGCATACCAGTTATCCTTCCTGCATAAGGACTCCACCAAGTCCTCTCTTACAAGCATCTGTACATACAACAAAATCCTTTTCTAGATCTACAATATTTAACTCTGAGGCATGTGTTAGCAACTTCTTAATCTTCTAAAAAGTTTACCTCACACTCTTGTGTCTATTCAAACTTCTTACCTTTCCTCTGCAATGATGTAATAGGATAAGAAATATGTGAGACATTCCTGATGAACCTCTTGTAATAGCCTGCCAGCTCCATGAACTATATCCCCCCATCCACATTCCTGGGAGCTACCCACTCCATGATGGCCCTTATCTTTTCTAGATCCACTGTTATGCCTCCTTGGGAACAACATGTCCCAAGTAATGTACCTCAGTCTAAAATAAATTGCACTTTCTAAGCTTAGCATACAACTAACGATCTCACAACAACCTCAACACTGCTGCTAAATGCTAAACGTGCTCTTCCTCATTTTAGAATATACCAATATATCATCAATGAGCACAATAAAAAACATATCCAAATATGGATGCAATACACTATTCATCAAGGACATAAATGCAGTCGGAGCATTAGTCAAACTGAATGGAACTACAACACATTCATAATTCCCATTACTTGGTCTAGAAATATGTCTTGTAAATGTCCTCCTCCTTGATGCGTAACTAGTGATGTCCAGATCTTAGATCAATCTTAGAGAACACTGCTACTCCCTTCAATTGATCGAACAAGTCATCAATCCTTGACAATGAATATATGTTTTTGATCACTACCTTGTTCAACTGCCTGTAGATAATGCAAAATCTTAGAGTAACATATTTCTTCTTTACAAACAACACTGATGCACCCCAAGGCAATACACTTGGCCTAATGTATCCCATGTCCAACATTTCCCTCAAATACAGCGTCAACTCTACCAACTCAAGTGTACTCATCTTGTAAGGTGATTTTGATGTTGTAGTTGTCCATGACACTAACCCAATAGAAAATTATACCTCCATGTGAGGTGGAAACTCTGAAATATCCTTAGGAAATACATCTTGAAACTGTTGTAGAACTAGGTACCTACACAAAATATCTGCATCCTCAACTTCCTTACCTTTTTCACTAGAAATATGCACTATGAATAGCATACACCCTTTTCTGCAACTACGTTTTTCCTGCATAGTTGTCGCCATCCTAACTGATGTTGCTTTCTTCTTTCCTTGTCAGACTCTTGGTTCACCATCATCATCCACACAATCAATGGATTTGTCATAAAAACCCACCTTGGTCCAATGAAGGTACAACCAATTCATGCCAAACAACATATTGTATGATCCCAACAGTAACACATTCAAATGTGTTGCGATAGGCATACTGTTATGAAACTAGCTCACAAAAAGATAGAAAATATAGATCAACAACTTAAAAATCAACCTCTTCAAGGGGGAAACCTCCTTTACATTACACAAATGAATAATTTTTGGTTGATATAAATGAAAAAACCTCCTTTCTATATATAGGAGTCTAAGGGTTCACAATATAATCAAAGCCTACATAACAATAATAATGTAAGGGCACAAAAATAACAATAGTGGGCTTCTATGGGGCACAATAATAAAAATATGGGGACAATTGGGGCACAAAAATAACAATAAGGGCTACAATGAAAATAGTAATGGGGGAATCACTAGTCTTATAGGGACCAAACATGCCCCTATCATTCAAAAAAGTGTTGTCCTTAACCCTTGAGTAGTTCTGGATGCTTTTGTATAAAATTCACATCCTCCCATGTGGAATCTTCAGCAGGTAAGTTCTTCCAATTGATGAGATACTCTGAAATTGATCGATCTCATAGCTTTCGAGTTCTTGTTTCTGTGACTGCTACAAGTTCCAATATGATTTTTCCTTCCTCATCAAATTCTGGCAATATTGTTTGAACTGGGAGCTTGTCACCTATAACCTTCTTTAAGCATGAAACATAGAAAACTAGGTGCACTCAGGCAGCTGCAGGAAGCTCCAATTTGTATGCCATAGTACCTATCTTTTGCAACACCTTGTACAAACCATAATACTTTGGTGATACTTTATTATCCTTCTTAGCTTGCTTGAGGGACATTTTTTTATATGGTTGTAGTTGTAGGAATACCCAATCACCTACATCAAAACTTCTTTCACTGTGATGTTGATCTGCCTGTTGTTTCATTCTATTCTGCGCTAAAGTGAGGTTATTATTTGAGAGTTCAAGAACTTGTTGTTGATGCTCGATGTGATCTTCCACTTCTTGAACCTTAGAATTTTCTCTTAAATATGATGTGATGGAAGATGGATGATATCCATAAAGTGACATAAGTGGGGTCATTTTTACTGTAGTTTGGAAGGAAGTGTTATACCACCATTCAGCCAGAGGAAACCATTTGACCCATTGTATCTATTTATCAGATACAAAGCAATAAATATATCCTTCCAAAAATTTGTTTACTATCTTAGTTTTCCCATCAAATTGAGGATGATAAGATGAGCTATGAGCTAACTGAGTATCAAGACCAGAAAAAAATAAAAAAATAAAATAATAATAATAATAATAATAATAATAATAATAAATAAAATAAATAAAAATAAATAAATAAATAAAAAATAATAATAATATTAATAATAATAATAAAATAATAATAATAATAATAATAAAAATAAAAATAAATAAATAAAATAAATAAATAAATAAAAAATAAAAAATAAAAATAAAAATAAAAATAAAAATAAAAATAAATAAAATTTGTCCAAAAATTTCCAGCAAAAATGGGATCTCTGTCGCTTACAATAATCTTTGGGTTTCCATGTAGCTTTTGAATTGTTTCCATAAATGCAGTAGAAATTGTACTCGCTGTAAATGGATGAGATAATTCACAAAAGTGTGCATACTTAGTAAGTCGGTCAAATACCACCATGATAACACTCTTTCCTTTGGACTAGGGTAAACCTGTGATAAAATCCATTGAAACCTCCTCCCAACATTGGCTTGGAATGGATAAAGGTTGTAATAGACCCGGGGTCTTAATTGTTTCAACTTTATTTTGTTGGCAAACCAAACATTCCGCCATAAACTTTTGAATATTTGATTTAAGGCCATCCCAAAAAAAATCATTCTTAACCCTGTGGTAAGTTTTTAGAAATCCTTAGTGCCCTCCTGATGGAGAGGTGTGCAATTCCATAAGAATATTTTGTTTGAGTAGGGAATTATTACATAGGTATAACCGATCTTTGTACCATAACAAATCATTTTTCCAACTAAATGTATTAAATGTACTGGGATCTTGTTGTAAATTTTCAATGAGTTCCCACACTTATTCGTCATTCTTCCATTCATCCCTTGCTTCGTTTATCCAATCTAGTTGGATAATAGAAATGCCGCAAAGAAATGCTTCCACATCCTCATCCTTTCTTGAGAGTGCATCTGCCACAACATTTTGCTTCCCTTTTTTGTAGATGATTTCAGAATCATAACCCAACATCTTTGTGACCTATTTTTGCTTCTCTTCTAAAGATAATCTTTGTTCTAAAAAGTATTTAAGACTATCACGATCCCTTTTTACCTTGAAGTGTCTTCCCATTAGGTAGGATCGCCATTTCTTAAGTGCATGTAGTATTGCCAACATTTCCTTCTCATAAATAGATTTTTGTAAATACTTTCCTTTGATTGGACAACTTTCCAAAGCAATGCGTCTTTCTTCTTGCATTAAAACAACACCAATTTCATTTCCTGAGGCATCACATTCCATAATAAAGGTTTTTGTGAAGTCCATTGTAGCTAAGACTGGTGCTTGGCACATTGCCTCTTTAGGATGTTCAAAGGCCTTCGTTGCTTCTGGAGTCCATGAAAATCTATCTTTCTTCAATAATGTTATTAGAGGTGCTGCTATTCTCCACTAATTTTAACAAACTTTTGATAATACCCTGTCCACATGAGAAATCCTCACATATGATTTATGGATGTGGGGATTTTCCATTCCTTAGCGGTTTTAATTTTTCTAGGGTCTACCTTAACACCTTCATGAGATATAATATGACCCAGATATTCCACCTCTTGTACTCCAAATAAAAATTTGGAGCTTTTTGCATATAATTGTTTCTCCTCCAATAGTTTGATCACCCTGTCAACATGTTGAACATGATCCTTCCAAGAATTGTTGTAGGTTAGTATATCATCAAAAAATACTAACACAAATTTTCTAAGGAAGGGTTTGAAAATGGAATTCATCAAACCTTGGTAAGGCCAAAAGGCATGAACAAAAATTCATAATGACCGTCATGAGTTCTAAATGTTGTTTTCAAAATATCTTCAGTATTCATTCTGATTTGATGATATCTTGAACAAAGATCCAACTTGGTGAAGTAAATTGATCCATGCAATTCATCCAATAATTCATCAATGAAAGGAATGGGAAATTTGTCTTTAATAGTGAGCTTGTTAAGCTCCCTCTAATCTGGAAACATGCGCCACGATCCATCATTCTTGTGAACCAATACTACTGGAGCAGATAAAGAACTTTGACTAGGTTGAATTATACCATCCTCTAGCATTTCTGCAACCATACGTTAAATTTCACTCTTTTGGGCACAGTGATATCTGTAAGGCCTGATGTTTGGAGGAACACTTCCTGGAATCAAATGAATAGCATCATCATGATCTTGAATAGGTGGGAGGCCTTTAGGGCTCTTAAATACCTTGGAATGATTGTCCAAGACTTTTTAGAGATTTGGAGAAATAGATGATTTCGATGTGGGGACCTCTAGTGAACATAATTGTGGAAATATGCCTCATTGTTCTTTCTTTAGATTCAAGCTTTGTCATTCTATTAGAGCTGATTATCTTTCCTAGCTTCCCTGTGATACCCCTTAATTCAAATTCCTTTCCTTCTGAAGAAAATTTCTTGAAAATTAAAAGCTATTGTACCCAAGGATTGTATCCATTAGACTCCTAGTACAACATCAACACCACCTATTGGAATGGAAAGCATTGGACTATTCAATACATATTCTCCCATGGATAGCTTGATATTATGGCACTTTCCAGAGCAATTTATGGTTCCTCCACTTTCAAACATCACTTCACACTCTGGTTCTGGATATAGGAAGAAATTAAATTCCTTGGCTATCTTACAATGAATAAAATTATGGGTACTTCCAGAATCAATCAACACTATTACCTGTTTTGCACATTATGGAGATCGAAATATTTCTCCATCTGTAGTATCCATGTTACAGGATCCTTGTCATCAAACTTCCTCATATCGATCTTGGAACATGGTGGGTCTTCAACCAAACATTAGAGTCTATGAAATCATGATTAACATTTATTTTGTTCTCATCATGAATTTCCTTTACTACCATTTTGCCATTAGTAAGCATTTCTTCTAGAAAATTTGTCAAATTTGTCTTCAAATCTTCCATCTTAGCTTCCACGCCTTTCTTTAAACCATCCCTCTTAACTTCCACACCATCCATCTTAGCTTCCATGTCATTCATCTTAGCTTCTATGCCTTTCTTTAAACCATCCATTTTAGCTTCCATACCCTTTTTTAAACCATCCATATTAGCCTATATGTCTTTCTTTAAACCATCCATCTTAGCTTCTGTTACTTTTTGTGAGAGTGCATTTTGTTGCACTTGATCTCATAATTTTGATATATCATGTTGCATTTCTTCCTCTTCTTCATGGGTCAGGCTAGATATTTCAGGTTGCTTACTAGGTGTTTTCATTTTCTTTCTTCGGGACATCAATTAATGATAATTATGCTTCACTGTGCCCTTTGAATTCTTTCAAACTAATTTTTCAAATCAAACTTACGCAAAATTTTAAAAAGAACTACACACCTTTTTTCACTTTTAGGATTTCAATATTGTATCTAATGTATCTCTGAAATTATGGATCTCTAAGGATTGAAATTGCGCAATGTGGTATCCCTCTAAGTCATATTTCCAATGCCACAAGTCTAATCAAAATTGGGTTCTCCAAGAAAGTGTTATGCCCAATCTCCCAAGATGACCTGATTATACACTTTTTCAGTATAGCAAACTTGTAAGAAGTGCCATGTGTCACCGTTTCAACCTTTGGACCTCACAACGATGCAAATAAAACTACCATCCTTCCTCTTTCTATAACTTCTGGCAAAATTTCAATATGATACTCAGAGAGCAAGTTATGATGATTTTCCCAAGGTCACCTATTTGGGATGTAATTCTAAAGCCTGCAAAAAAACCTAACTTCCTTGGATCATTTCTCCAAAAATATAGTGAGAAAAGATCTAAAATTCAGATCCAAGCATCATCATGATTTCTACTCAAATGGATGTTTTTTTAGCTTCTGAAACATCCCATAAAAAAAGGTATAGTGAAAATTCCATGATGACCTGTTTTGGAGCAAGAAAACCCTAGAATCCAAACCTTTGATACCAAATGTTGTGAAACCAACTCACAAAAAGATAGGAAAGATAGATCAATGAATTAGAAATCAGCCTCTTCGATAGGGAAACCTCCTTTACATTACACAAATGAACAACTCTTGTCTGATACAAATGAGAAAACCGCCTTTTTTATATATAGGAGTCTAAGGGATCACAATATAATGAAAGCCGACATAGAAATAATAATATAAGGGCACAAAAATAACAATATTGGGCTTCTATGGGGCGCAATAATAACAATATGGGGACAATAGGGGCACAACAATAACAATAATGTCTATAATGAAAATAGTAATGGGGGAATCACCAGTATTATAGGGACCTAACAAATACCATTCAAATCAAATACACAAGCTCTTACCCAATGATGAACTCACTTATTTGTACCTGTTATAGACATTTTTTTGCCTTACAACATTGAGCATCAAATGTCCATAATCTAAGGGATCCAAAGTCCCTAAACATGTTGTTCCTACCCCTAGAGGAACAAGGCTAAAAACCACAGCAATTCACAGAAGTTCTCCACCTGAAACTGCTCAAAAACAAGTCAATTCAGGATCATGTCAACTGCTCCACTGACCATCTGCGCTGAATGTCAATGGCTCCACTGGCTACCTGCGCTGAATGTCAACTCCAACACTGGCTACCTGCGCTAAGCGAGTTTGGACATGTGGCAGACTCATTCCTCAAGGTGTCAATGCCTAGGAGCTTCCAAAATGACACTTGCCTCAGGGAATTCGACTGGTGATGAGTAAGAGGTTCCAAATCTCCAAGTGGAAGCAAGAACCTCCAAGTGGAATCAAGAACTAACAGAGGGAGAGGACACTAGTTAGATCTCAAGCTGACTCATCCTCTCTCCAAAACATATATATATAGATCTCTCCTCCATGAGATCTAGAAGGCTGGAATTTTGTTATTGCAAAGAATTGTTGTTGGTTTGAGAGTGGAATCGTTGGCTGCTTAATGCTTTGAAGGGAGGTGAAGATAGGAATTCCATTCTGCTGGGAAGGAGATGCTGGATTGGAGCCCTCTGGGTTGTATCTCTTCCTGAACATTGTTATTTATCAATAAAGATATCTTGGTTTTCTCCTATATACTGGTGTATCTTTGATGTATGATTGCATTAGTGTATTTGATTTACTTCTAATCCTGAATCATTTATGAATATGAATATCTGCCTTTGTGTTGTGTTTTTCTCAGGTTGCAATACAACAGCCTCTTGTCTCAACGACTCAATCACAACCTCAGGTTAGTGCCTCCTTATCTGGGGCGACTTAGGATCAAACAAGTACTGTGACTCCTCATCTTGGTCAATCATCCAGTATTGGACAACAGCAAATGGTCCAACAACCAGGGCTGGTTCAATCAGAACAACCGCCATTCCAGCAATCATATCAAGGACCTGAGCAACAAGTCTTTGTAAGTAATGTGCAACCATATTATAGTGGTTATGCCCATCAACCTTGTCAAGGTTGCCAGCATTATGCTGGTATGCAAAGACCCACTGCTCAGGCGATTCCATCTTATCCTGGGTATGCTTCGCCTAACCTGAATCAACAGTTGCGCTTTGTAGCAACTCTAGAACTACCAGATCTAAACTGGCTGACGAATGATCCAATTGCTTATGCCCCTTGGTGGCCAGCGATTCCGCATAAACTTCCGTCAGATATTCCTAAATTTAATGGAAATCCAGGTGAAGATCCATCGAATCACGTAATGACATTTCATCTATGGTGTTCATCAAACACCCTAAACGATGATTCGATAAGGCTTCGCCTTTTTCAGAGGACGTTAACGAGTCCAGCGGCAAAATGGTATATTGAATTGCCTAGAGCTTCGTTCGACAACTTCAGTACCTTAGCCACGACTTTTTTAACCCATTTTCAATTACCGATAAGGTACGAAACGGGAACCGAACTTCTTACCAACTTCAAACAAACGACGGCCACTCACATATCTGATCATATACATGAATGGCGACGTCGTCGTAGAATGGTAAAAATGTATGTTCCCGATCAGCGATTAGCTGAATGGTTTATCAAATCCTTACTTCCTACAATCACGGAAGATGTGGCAAAAGGGGGAGTCGTAACAGAAGAGCAAGTCATCGCTCGTGCGCAATATCTAGACTTGGTCTATACTCAGTCTGGCACGCTCTACGACAAAATACCTGACGCCCCTAGACCGGAATTCTCAATTCCTCCTCCTCTTAAATCGAACAATGACTCTCACGCCGGCGATGGCGTGATTGGCAAAACAGATACGAAATCGACGAAGGCTACATATAAAAAGGCTTGTAAGATTTCTAGTCAAAATGCAAACGAGGAACTTCTTGCCTCGGAAGTAAATTTCATGTCGACCGACAAGGGCAAACAACTGAAGCAACCATGGGGCAAGAAGAAAAAGAAAGGGAGAAAAAGGAAACCCCCTGCGGCGTGTCATATATGCGATGAGGATCATTGGACGAGAGATTGTCCACATATAGCTGAAGTTAAGAAACTCTTTAAGAGTTCAAAAACCCCAGCGGTATTGACTGATCCATTTCCCAGCCCGGGAACCAAACTGGTTGCTAATCAAAATGCTTCCTGATCCCAAGTGCTTATGTTGTCTGTCTCAAGGCAGCAAAATGATGCTTTGACAAGGAATAAAGATTACGGGAATCCACGGCTGTCGAATAACAAGGCTAATGAACAACCTAGTAGTTCGACGACAACTTTAACCAAAGTTGTGCCACCTATCATTCCTGAACCAATGATAAAGTCGCCAAAGGGAGTAGTACACAAATCGACATTTAATCCTCGTGCCAAAGTAGCACAGAATTATAATATAGTAGAGGACCTGGCCCAATCGCCGTCCACTATGTCGACACTTGAGGTACCGCAAAATTTCCCCTCCCAAGAGCAAGCTTTATTATCAGCAATAGGTGGGATTGGCCCAATGGATTCCAATCTTGTGGCCTTTGATCATAAAGAATATGACCCTCAGTTACCAGCTCAACTAGCTTTCCTTATTCAAGTGAAAGCCCTCAACAAAACTGTTCATCGAACAATTATTGATGAGGGGGCATCTACATGTCTTATGTCGATGAGTTGCTGGAAAAATTTAGGCTCACCACCCTTGTCGAAATCGTCAATGACGTTAAAAGCATTTGATGGACGATCATACACTCCATACGGGATTTTAAATAACTTGCAAGTTGAACTGGGGGGCAAAACAGTAGGTATTGATGTTGAAGTAATTGATGGAAACCTCGATTACAACATCCTACTGGGAAGGCCCTGGATATATGCCATGGTCGCAGTTGTGTCGACCTACTTCAGGAAGATTGCATTTCCCTTTCAAGGAGGAATTACAGTCATCGACCAACAAACTTTCCTCCCCGACAGTTCACAAGTTATGGGAAGCATTCCAATGATCCATGGAAGCAATCATTCGCTTCAAAATATTGGAGTAGGTCTCCTAAAAGACCCTGCCTTAATGGGTACTTTTGCCCTACCGCCTGCAAGTAATCTGGCGGAAGTGGCCACAGTGGAAACCTACAATATGAAATCTTCTATATCTAATGGATTTGGAAGATTCCTAAACATTTTGTCAGCATGGATCATCGCCCTAATAGAAATACTGAAAATACAGTAGGCTCCGAGGACGGTTCTTATCTCGTGTCAACCTCGTTAAAAAATGAAACAAGGAGACATGAGGATAGTTCCTTTACTATGTCAACCTCATTAAAAAAATGAAACAAATCCCCTTTTCAAATCTCAAAGGTAAACCTTCATTCCAACCACCGAGTTGAATGCAATGAAGCTTGGGGGGCATGCACCTTGATTTGAGTTATTATGCTAGGGGCATGCAAACTTATCGAGCAGTTTTAGCACACAGTTCATGCTCGTTAAAAAATAAACGCAAGATCCGAGCAGTTTTAGCGCATAGTTCATGCTCGTTAAAAAATAAACATAAGATTGAGCAGTGTTTTCCCGCGTTCAAGCTCATTAAAAAATAAACTATCTTCCGGTAAATAACCACTGCGAACGTAAATTATCTGCCATTAAAGCCTTGGTCGTGTTTGCACCGTCACCTTCACTTTTCAATTGGCCGATCATTCACCTCCATTTGATTGTTTACCCATTTTGAGGAACAGCTGCGAAGAGTGATTTCACCTAGCCATCCTTGTGACACTGCCGTGATTGGAAAATTCCAACCTGTACCTGGAATCAGCTGCTAACCCTATTTATCACTCGTTCCTCAAAAGACGAGTCTTCTTTAAGCTCTTTTCAGCTGACTCGTAAAATATGAAAAGATTGCCGAGTTTTGGCCTTCCAGCTCGTTAAAGCGACCAGAAGTGCTATCCCTCCTCTAGATTTTAATCTTGTTTGGACCTGAGGGATTATTGCACAAAAAGATTGAGCGCTTGTTTTGTTCGGCTCATTAAAACTATCGAAAACTCATCCCTTCTGTATTGTTTTATACTTTTTCGGACTTAAGGGATTAGATGACGAAAAAGGACTTTTGGAGTTAACTTTATGTACCTTTTCAGACTCTCTAAAAATGAAAAGGACCGAGTTATCTTTGTCGTTAGACTCTTTAAAATCACTAAATAGCGACAAACTTGTCTTTAGACGAGAACGAGTTTCACTATCGCTAGGCTCGTTAAAACATAGCGATGGGCTTGCCCGAAGGGCAGGTTATAGAACAAGCATATGTTATCCTCCTCAAGCTTGACAAAAATAAAGAGGTACTGGTCAGCAATGACTGGGGAAAAATTGGGAGAAAATCAAGAAAACTTTGATGGTAGCAAGTCGCTCTTGAACATGACACTTTTCCTCCGTACCACAATCGGGTTGGGTTGTTTCATTCACCGGTCACATCACCATGGTCTTGCCATACCATCCATATTTGGGGTAATGCTACCGATCCATCGCATCAGTGTCGCCATATGTTCAAGAGAAGTCGTTCAGAAAGAGTCAACTGGGTCCCATCCACTGCCATACATTATCCTTCATCCGTTCATGACCGCCACCCTGAATCATATGTCACAGATCGTTTTCACCTCCATCAAAATCATTAGCTCTGTTCCGTGTCACTGATGTGGGATACATTAAGGCCCTCCTTTGACAGATCGCTTCTTGTCGACATCAGCTCATTATCCAAGAAGTTGATCTAGGAACAACCCCCTTCAGTACTTTGAAGCTTGCATGCCTCAATGGCAAGTTTCTCACTTCCGGCGACAGGTATACATCAATGACCTTCGACCAGAAGATTTTGCGTGGTGTTCGACGCCAAGTCCTTTATTCACACCACATGAATTGTACTGCAGTACCTTGAGGGTCATTATCATTATCGGTGATTCCTCTCGCGCTTGTTAACGGTTTACATCATTGACCGGTAATCAAGCGATGTCTTTCCATGTTCGACCTCAGAACAATTCTCACATGGATCGACTTGTACTTAGAGTGAAGATCGAACGAGTTTGAAGACCCCGGATCTAGTTTCATCCATTCGGGCTGCGATATATATTCAGGAAAGATAAAGACATTTTGACATGTACATCATTGTAGCAGATGATCATCCTACTTAAAGGATGATAATTTCACCAAAATTATCAGTCTACCATCAGACGATCGTCTGTTCTATGTAGAAAAATGAATTTATAAAGCTAAGCATGGGAATTCCCGCCTCAGCTAGATCATGAAAGCAGTATGAATCATAATGTATTGTATTGTATATTATTACAGGTCTCCTCCCAGCAAATGGATGAACTTCGGACCCTCCTGGATAAAGCATTTCACCCGATAAACGGCCTCATACTTTAGGGGGCAACTGTTATAGACATTTTTGTGCCTTACAGCATTGAGCATGAAATGTCCATAATCTAAGGGATCCAAAGTCCCTAAACATGTTGTTCCTACCCCTAGAGGAACAAGGCTAAAAACCACAGCAATTCACAGAAGTTCTCCACCTGAAACTGCTCAAAAACAAGTCAATTCAGGATCATGTCAACTGCTCCACTGACCATCTGCGCTGAATGTCAATGGCTCCACTGGCTACCTGCGCTGAATTTCAACTCCAACACTGGCTACCTGCGCTGAGCGAGTTTGGACATGTGGCAGACTCATTCCTCAAGGTGTCAATGCCCAGGAAGCTTCCAAAATGACACTTGCCTCAGGGAATTCGACTGGTGATGAGTAAGAGGTTCCAAATCTCCAAGTGGAAGCAAGAACCTCCTAGTGGAATCAAGAACTAACAGAGGGATAGGACACTAGTCAGATCTCAAGCTAACTCATCCTCTCTCCAAAACATCTATATATAGATCTATCCTCCATGAGATCTAGAAGGCTGGAATTTTGTGATTGCAAAGAATTGCTGTTGGTTTGAGATTAGAATTGTTGGGTGCTTAATGCTTTGAAGGGAGGTGAAGATAGGAATTCCATTCTGCTGGGAAGGAGATGCTAGATTGGAGCCCTCTGGGTTGTATCTCTTCCTGAACCTTGTTATTTATCAATAAAGCTATCTTGGTTTTCTCCTATATACTGGTGTATCTTTGATGTATGATTGCATTAGTGTATTTGATTTACTTCTAATCCTGAATCATTTATGAATATGAATATCTGCCTTTGTGTTGTGTTCTTCTCTTGTCGCAAGTAGCTGTTCTCTTGTCGCAAGTAGCTGTTCTCTTGTGATCTCGCAGGAATCAAGTAGCTGTTCTCTTGGGCAAGCGAGGAGGCAAGTAGCTGTGAACACCCAAAGAGAAGAGGATCTAGATCGAGGGACAAACGGAAGACACTGGTAAGTCCATTGATCTCTCCTCTTTCACATTTCATAAAGGAAGAAACTAGAATAGCTGTCTCTGTTTGTTGCTAAGGCACTGTCACACCTTAGGTGGATAGGATCGTCCTGCATAGGCATTTTTCCCCACAACAGTACCTATAGCCAACTGCACTAACCAAGATTTTGCATAAAATTCCTTAACTCAAACCACACTTATCTACCAAGTCAGGACTAACATAGCTATAATTAGATTCAATCAAAATGGAAATAAATTGATCACAAAGCTTATCATCCATCTTAATGATAGATTCATGATGGTCTGCCTATTTGTCATCCAATGTTGCATAAATATGAGAAATTCTCTGACCAACATCCCCAACCATTTGTGCCTCTTGTGCAGTATATATATGAGGCCTACCACCTTGATTATGTGGACAATCTCTCTTAAGGTGTTGGTGAGCACCAATGTTGCAGCGATAATGTTGCAACTCCTAGGCTACCTACTTTACTCTTATCAACCCGATAGTTCGTAACAAACTTGGAAGCGACGGTGTTGTATGCACAAGTACTAGTTCTTACTGCAGGTTGTCACTTGGTCAGTTGGCACAAGATCACTAGGAGCTCAAGCAAATTTCTATGAATTCCAAAAGAAGCTCTAAATGTGATGAAAGGAAAGAAAGATAGATTCTATTCTAACTGCAGAAAGGAAGACTGAAATGTAAAGCAAACCAAGTAAATCCTAATTAACCAACTAATCCTACTTTCACAAAAAGCATTATGAAAACCATGAAATGAATGCCATTACCTACTCAAGGAAGTAAACAACATCTAAATGAACTATTTATGGAAGAAAATGAGCAAAAAAACATCTTTTTGGAATTTTATGTATTTTTATGTGAATTTGCCATGCATGTAATTTATTTGTTTGTGAATGTGGCAGTGAATAGGTGGCAATGGAGGGTAGTTTTGGGATGTGAGAGGATGTAGGATAGTGTGGATGGGTCCTAGGACGTCTCAGGTGGCCTTTTGGAGGACTTTTCCACACTCGGCCTTCAAAAGAAAGCCTACAGGAAAATCTACAGGAGGACACAGGAAATCTACATGAGGAAAAACAACGTTCTACAGGAGGCCTACAGGAGGAGGCCGAGAGCAGTTTCACTATTTTGAAGGTGTAAGAGTGGGTGGAAAAGGTGGATGAAGATTGGGATGAAGTTTTAGGGCACCTAGGGTCTACCAAGAATCATTAGTAGAGATAAATATGATTGGATTTTCTCAAGGAGAGAGAGGAAAGTCTATGGAAAATGCAGGAAAGTAAGGCAGATTTGAGGGGAGACTTGGGCGACCTGTAGGGCATGGATCAGATGGAGGATGGAATGGCTGATAGGATGGCCTGCTACTAGAAGATATCTGCTACATAAACAACTGACATTCAACCAATGGGATTAAGAAAGCAAGGAAATAAGTGCATCTAAAAAGTTGAGTTTTTGCATCAAAGTAAACTATGATCTATGAAAGGAAATGCTGATAACCATTGCATGAAAGAAAAGCATGAAAGAAGACTATTACAAATAAGGAAATGAGCATGATGAAGAAGTTCTGAAGCAAAGCAAACTAGACTATGAACCAACTAAAAAGCTGCAAACACTGGAAGTCCTATGAAGGAGGGAAATTTGTGTTTTTGGGGGAGTAAGAGGGTCTTTGCCTCAACTCATTGTCCCACAGGGGGGAAGAGAGGCCAAGGCACTACTACTAGCCTTTTGGATCTTTTCTTTATCACTGCTTAACCTTCTATAGAAAGCAAAAATGGAAGCAAACTATTGAATCATCAAAAGCAACCTATTCCAAACCATAAAAGAAATGCATCTAACAACAACCTAATCTACAAACTGAAATGAAACATAAAAATACAACAAAAGAGGAGATTGGCTGCTTGGATTGGGCCCTAACCAAAGAGCTTTAGCCCTCTGAGGTAACTCAATGCTAGCTCAAAAAGAATTCCATCTTTATTATCAAAACAATAACCAGATTACATGAAACTATCTCAAAAAATAAGCTTGAAGTTGAGCAGAGTTTACATAAGCAAAAATCCAACAAAAATCTTAACCTAGTGAGGCCCTAGGCCTCTCTACTTATACCAATGAAGCTACCGACAACTTCCTTAAAATCAAGGAGGCTTGGCTCCCAAAACTCGAGATAATCATCAGTCATCCTCCACTTGCTCAGATGCCTTCTAGTGCATGATCCGCTGCTTGTACTCTGAGTTGAATGAAGGTGAATTCGAAGTGAGGAGTAATAAATGAGGGGGATTCCCTCCTATAAGTCCTCTCCTTTGTCCACTTCGAGTTATTGCTTCCATTTGTCCACTAGATCCTCAACTTTGACCTCAAAATCCATCAATAATCTGCATTAAATACATGTTAGACCACATGGCACAATAACTAACTCAACTCACTCTATAAGCATAAATATAATCAGAAAATCATACAATAAGCTAAGAGAATGATCGATTTGACTAGGTTAGGAGGTAAAATGAGCCCATATAATTACCTATTTAGGAGGCTCATCATCACCCCCTATTGAAAGTGTTGCTCATCCTCTGAGAAACTTAGTCCATCTCCTCATCTTTTATGGCCTTGGTGGCCTCCCTAGCATCCCAAGCTTCTGATGTGGTCTCCTCTTCCTTATCATAGAATCCTTCCTTCTGTTCTATCTCTTCCCATTGCTCCTCCTCTTCTTCTTCTCTTCTGCCTTCCATCATGCCTAACAGCAGTGGGGGACTCAGTTTGAGGCCAATCTAGTTGACCTTCAGCCTCTGCATGGAGTGCTTATACAGTGGCACTCTTCTTAATGCCTCCTTCATCCTCATGGGGGAATGATATTCCCTGATCTGCAGACTGTGTGGTAAGGTGTTCCATCTCCTCATGCATGCATGCGCACAGTCATCCCCAAGTAGCCTTTGCATATCCTCAAAGTGTGCAATGGCTTCTGCCTAATCACTTATATATCTAGGGGCAATATGAGGATTATTGGCAAGCAGGTTATGTGTGCTGATGAGTGCCATGGGATATGATGGCTCAGCTCTGATCATTAATGGCTCATTCTGCTCTTTTATCATCAACCTTCTTATTTATGTTGCCCTCAACTCTTCATGGTTCATCCGTGAGGCCATTGCCATTAGTTGCAGGTCCCCTAACCTGGCATTGGGGTCCCACACATTCATGTCTGTGAGGGCCATGTTATGTAGGTAGAATTATACCATCTTTGTCTTATCCTCTGATGTGCTTTGGTCACACAAATCCATACACTGCCTATAATCTTGGAAAGGCATTGTGCCTCTTTGTGCCAGAGTCTTTATCTGGAATTGTAACCATTGGTCCTTGAGATATAGGCCATAGGATTTTGCTGGTGTTCTACATTGCAATGCCTCCATGGATAAGCTGGCCATGCATGCCAGCT
This sequence comes from Pinus tabuliformis, assembly GCA_031772625.1. Lineage (NCBI taxonomy): Eukaryota > Viridiplantae > Streptophyta > Pinopsida > Pinales > Pinaceae > Pinus > Pinus tabuliformis. The sequence goes on from CM062811.1 coordinate 1,005,482,244, forward strand.
GAGTCTCTTTCTCTTGCAGCTGCCTCCTTAGCAATGCATTTTCAGTTTCAAGGTGGCTCCTTGTAATTGCTTCCCTGTCTCTAAGAGCACTCAACTCTTTGCCCATTTCTCTGAGTTTGTTTTCCATATGGCCAATATCCTCAACTCCTTTGGATTTGGCTATTTGCATCCACCTATGTGTTCTTATTCTTTCTTTTTCCAACTCAAAAAATAATGGAATTGCAAATGTTTGTGGGATAATTTTTCCTCCCTCAAGCAGTCTGTAATAGGAGGCAAGGCTAGGCTAGGGATCAGGTTCTTGCATCTCTGGTGCTTCTTCCTTCACTTGTGGCTGTCCTTCCACTTCTTTCTCAAGCTTTTGGGTCTCTTGTAGTTTTGACAGTGTCTCCTGTACAACTGTCCAAGCCTCTTGTAGGACTGTTTTTGGGTCTTGTAGTTCTACCTTTTCTTTCCATGTGGGAGATCTAGGAGTCCCTCTTTCATATGTGATAGGTGCCTTGGAAGGGGATTATTTTCCTTGAGCAGAGGGTGAATCTTCAATTGTAATTGGAACTTTTGAAGAGGGCTGAGGTTTGCCTGATTTGATTCTTGTGCTCTTCCTAGCCCTGAAATACATAGGGGTCTGTCTTTTCCTCTTTGTTTTGGCTTGATTGGTGTACTGAGGGCAATGAGAGCAGCTGCTGCCTCTCTTTCTAGAGTCTCAGGGAACCCTTTTCCTTGTTCTGCATTTTTTGCCTCTTTTTCTCCCCCTTCTGTCTCTTTTCTTGTCTCTTTTTGCTCTATTTCTTCTTGCTCTGTTTCTTCAGCTCTCTCCTTCTCTATTTCAGTTTCTTCCTCCATCATTCCTTGTTCTGCTAAGTCACCAGTGGCTTCACCTTCTCCCCCTTGCTGCTCTTCCTCCTCACTGCCAGTAGGACTGACATCATAGGTTAGGGCCTTTATGTCATCCTCAGTTGTCATGTTTCGGAAAATTTCCCATGCTATAGGGAGTGTAAATGTATGGAGGGCTTCCTCCACTAGGATTTTGATTAACCCAAGGTGAGCTAGCTGCTCTGAATTTCCTGCTTGAACCTTAGTGCTGGAGTCAAACAGGGACTGCAGGAGGAAGTAGGGGATGTTGAGCTTCTGAGGTGCTGGAGTGTCCATGCCATACCTTAATTCATGGAGGATTCTAAAGTGATAACCATAGACAATGTTGTACCTCCCCTCACAGGAAATATATTTGATTATTGGGTAGCTAACCTCATCCCAAGGATATGGTATGCTAGCCATTCTAATGCCATTTTTATCCTCTATAGGGGTTTCATTGTTTTGGAAAAAGTTTTTCTTGGCAGCCTGGCCTGTTGGTTTCTCATCCTTACTCCAAGGCAGCCCAAGAGGAAGGGTAATTACCCTACTGATAAATTCAGGGGTTATCTCCATGGAAAGACCTCTAAAGGTGACAGTGGCATGAGTTCTTGAGTGGGCTACCAGAGAGGGAGCAAACTCTTGGGAAATCTCCTCATCAAACCCTCAGAATTTCTCAAAGAAATTCATCCAATTTTCCCTTGTGAATATGTCTACTACTTGTAGATGTGCATGGAGCCTGGTGGAGTTGGTGGGCTCCTTCCTCATAAATCCTCCTGTCATTTTGTTTATACTCTTTTGGGAAACCAAATGTGGAGATGGAGACAATCATATCATCCTCATCTTGATGTTTCTCCCCCATGGCAATTCCTAATGTACAAAGCGGTGCAGAATAAACTTCATCCTCATCTTCATCCTCCAACCAAAGTGGTAGATCATGTTCTAACAAGGGTTGGGCAGGAGGATATAGGATTAACTACTTAGACATATGCCCATTCTTTATGGTCATGTTCCCAGCTCAACAGCTGATGTAGGCATCGGCGGTAGCTAACCAGGGTCTTCCCAGAATGAGAGGATACCCAGTGAGCTTTGCCTTCAGCTGGAGAACTAAGAAATCAGCAGGGTACTCCCAATAATCAATGGATACCATCACTTCTTCCACAATCCCCTCAAGGGTCATGGTGGAGTAGTCTGCTAACTGTAGCACGGTTGTGGTCTTCCTCAAGGAACCCTGAAGGTTGAGTTTGAGCATTGTGTCCTTTGTCATCACATTAATGGTAGCTCCTAGATCAATCAAAGTGTGTGGGATCATGGTGCCATTGATGTGGACATCAACTACTGGGCTTCTAGGGTCCAGATATTTTGGACAGATTACCTACCCCAACATCAGGTCGGACAATTGCCCTATGACAATGATGGTTGGGGCATCTCTCTTGCACCTTCCTGGATACCTTAAGCACTTCTCTTTAATCAACCTATTGTAGATAGGAACATCCTTAATGGCTTGGAGAAGTGGTATCTTCACACACAAATCTTTCAATTCCCCTAGGATTTCAGTTTCTTCTGGGGTAGGCTAAATTGTTACGGATAGTCTTTTAGGAAAGGGTGGAATTGCTTTCAGTTCACTTTCCTCTTTATCTTCCTCATTCTCCCTAGGTGGAGGCTGGCTATCTGGGAGAACTTTCCCAAATCGTAAGTTAATTTCCTGAATCTCCACAGCATAAGTCGGGCATGATGGTTCCCCACTATACACCTTCTGAGCCTGTCTATTGTTCGGGTTCGGGTTCAGCTGGGTAGGCATTTGGGGTTATTTTGGAGGAGCAGGAGGTAACGGTTGTGGTTGGGTAGGTGGTGGAGGCAAAATAACGGGAAGAGAGTTATATTGGGGCCTCCACCCCTGATGAGGTGCATTCCACTGAGGTAGTGGCTGAGCATAGGATTGAAATGCATGGTTGGCTGGTTGGGCATGATATTGAGATGTGAAGGAACAAGGAAGAGGCGTGGACCATGAAGGATGAGTAGGGGGACCCCGAGAAGGTATGGAAGTGATTGTGTTGGGGTTGTAGTATGCCTTGGATGTCCTTTTCATCCCCTGCTGGTATGGTCTAGGTCCATGCGGCCTTCTTTGGTTTATGTAAAAGAGTTGTTCAGTGGCTCCCTCAATCCCCTGATATACAGCTTTAAGTCCGAGCAAGGAAGGACACTTATTTGTAGAATGATTTTCCTCACAAACTGAACAAACCTCTATAGAGTTCAATGGGCATTCGTTCCTAGGATGCCTCCTGGTGCATCTAAGGAAAAATATGGCCAAAGCCCTCTTTTCTTCCTCTTATTTCCTTTTGATATGCAAGGTATCCATTTGCATGGAAAGAGTCTGCAACATCTCACTCTTGAAGTCTTCCAGCATGGTTCCAATTTACCCCTTAAGGGATGAGTTAGAGGAAGAGGTACTAACTATGGGTTGACTCCCCCTACCTTTCTTTCTAGCTACTCTAGAATGGTTTCTAAAACCAGTCTTTATGTCTTCATAGGATAGTTGATAGATGTTTCCCCCACCCAGCAGATTGAGGGTTTCTAAAAGATCTTCCCAAATTCCCCTGAGTAGGACCATCTTCAAAGACTCAGGGTCAAGTGTACACCCAACCCTTTTGTAACTAAGTTGGAACCTCTCCTCATAGTCTTCCAGGGACTCATCACTTCCTATTAAAAAAAAATCTTCTTTAGTATCTTTTGACCTACAATAGTCTCGATGCTTGTTGCTAAAGGCTTGCTACATCTGAGCCCAAGTTGTGATACTATTGCCAGGTAATCCCATGAACCAACGCAATGTTGAATCCTTGAGAGTAGAGGGAACAATTTCAACTTTTGCTCATCTTTTACGTAGTCATAGGTTTGACAGATAACTACAAACTCAAACAAGAAGGTGTCAGGATCTTCCCCAGTTAGACCATGGAAATGTGGTAGGGAAAAAGGGCTTATATTCTTCATTTTGGTGTCCCCATTGGTCTCCTGAATGGGAAAGGTACCCTCTATTCTTTCTCCATTCCCCCTAGCATTTCTGTGTTCAGCCATTGGCTCCAAATGAATGTTTTCTTCTTCTTCCCCTATAGGTTCTTCGAATATGTCAGGCTTCTCACCTAAGGGTTCTTCTTGGTCGCAGCCACTGAAGAAGAGAGAAGGTTGGCTGTGTGAAGCAGTGGGGGTATTGTGCAAAATTTTTCCTGAATTATCTCTATTCCTATGAGGCGTGAAAGGAAATATTTTTGGTTGGTTTTTGTTTCTTTTTCCCCACACTGGTAGTACCTGCAAAATTGAAACTGATTGAACAAACAAATTGCAACTAACTGAAATGAACTTGTTGAAATGAAATTGTAGAATTGAAGAGGAAAGAAAGGAAATGCAGAACTTGAAAGAAGAGAATGACTAATCTACTCTTGCTGAAATGGAAATTTCAAAATTGAAAAGGGAAGCAAAATAAATGCAGGGCTGAAAGAAAGGAAATGTCTATTGTACTTTTGCTGAAATAAACTATTAGCAGAATGTTGCAAGAAAAGAAAATAGAAGAAAGTAGTAATCACAGAATACTCTGACACCTCCCCGGCAACGCGCGCAAAAAAATGGTGAGCACCAGTATTGCAGCAATAATGCTGCAACTCCTGGGTTGCCTACTTTACTCTTATCAACCCGGTAGTTCGTAACAAACTTGGAAGTGACGGTGCTGTATGCACAAGTACTCATTCTTACTACAGGTTGTCACTTGGTCAGTCGGCGCAAGATCACTACGAGCTCAAGCCAACTTTTATGAATTCCAAAAGAAGCTCTAAATGTGATGAAAGGAAAGAAAGATAGATGCTATTCTAACTGCAGAAAGGAAGACTGAAATGTAAAGCAAACCAAGTAAATCCTAATTAACCAACTAATCCTACTTTTGCACAAAGCATTATGAAAACCATGAAATGAATGCCATTACCTACTCAAGGAAGTAAACAACATCTAACTGAACTATTTCTAGAAGCAAATGAGCAAAAAAACATCTTTTTGGATTTTTATGTATTTTTATGTGGATTTGCCATGCATGTAATTTATTTGTTTGTGAATGTGGCAGTTAATAGGTGGTGATGGAGGGTAGTTTTGGGATGTGAGAGGATGTAGGATGGTGTGGATGGGTCCTAGGAGGTCTCAGGTGGCATTTTGGAGGCTTTTCCCACACTCGGCCTTCTAAAGAAAGCTTACAGGAAAATCTACAGGAGGACACAGGAAATCTACAGGAGGAAAAATAGCGTTCTACAAGAGGAGGCCGAGAGTAGTTTTCACTATTTTGAAGGTGTAAGAGTGGATGAAGGTTGGGATGAAGTGTTAGGGCACCTAGGGTCTACCAAGAATCATTACGAGAGAGAAAGATGATTGGATTTGCTCAAGGAGAGAGAAGAAAGTCTATGGAAAATGTAGGAAAGTAAGGCAGATTTGAGGGGAGACTTGGGTGACCTGTAGGGCATGGATCATATGGAAAATGGAATGGCTGATAGCCTGGCCTGCTGCTAGAAGATATCTGTTGCATAAACAACTGACAGTCAACTAATGGGATTAAGCAAGTAAGGAAATAAGTGCATCTAAAAAACAGAGTTTTTGCATCAAAGTAAACTATGATCTATGAAAGGAAATGCTGATAACCATTGCATGAAAGAAAAGCATGAAAGAATACTGTTGCAAATAAGGAAATGAGCATGATGAAGAAGTTCTGAAGCAAAGAAAACTATACTATGAACCAACTAGAAAGCTACAAACACTGGAAGTCCCATGAATGAGGGAAATCTGTGTTTTTGTGGTAGCAAGAGGGTCTTGCCTCAACTCATTGTCCCATAGGGGGGAAGAGAGGCCAAGGCACTACTGCTAGCCTTTTGGATCTTTTCTTTATCACTACTTAACCTACTATAGAAAGCACAAATGGAAGCAAACTATTGAATCAACAAAAGCAACCTATTCCAAACCATAAAAGAAATGCATCTAACAGCAACCTAATCTACAAACTGAAATGAAACATACAAATACAAGAAAATAGGGGCTTGGCTACTTGGATTGGGCCCTAACCCAAGAGCTTCAGCCCTCTGAGGTAACTCAATGCTAGCTCAAAAAGGATTCCATATTTATTATCAAAACAATAACCATATTACATGAAACTGTCTCAAAAAAAAAGCTCAAAGTTGAGCAGAGTTTACATAAGAAAAACTACAGCAAAAATCCTACCCTAGTGAGGCCCTAGGCCTCTCTACTTATACCAATGAAGCTACCAACAACTTCCTTAAAATCAAGCAGGCTTGGCTCCCAAAACTCGAGATAATCTTAAGTCATCCTCCACTTGCTCGGCTGCCTTCTAGTGCATGATCGACTGCTTGTACTCCGAGCTGAATGAAGGGGAATTTGAAGTGAAGAGTAATAAATGAGTAGGATTACCTCTTATAAGTCCTCTCCTCTATCCACTTCGAGTTATTTCTACCATTTTTCCATTGGATCCTTGACTTTGACCTTAAAATCCATCAATATTATGCATTAAATGCATGTTAGACCACATGGCACAATAACTAACTCAACTCACTCTATAAGCATAAACATAATCATAAAATCATACAATAAGCTAAGAGAATGGTTGATTTGACTAGGTTAGGAGGTAAAATGAGCCCATATAGTTACCCATTTATGAGGCTCATCATGTGCTCCTTACTGCATGTCCAATACTCCAACCGACCAGAACCCTCACCTTAATGTTGTTGTTGTGACCCATGTCCTTGTCTAGCTATATTGAACCTCTTTTGTGGAGCCACATTTTATTTCTCATCTGAATTATGAGGCCTTGATCTTTTCACCTACCATTTACCTTTACCTTTGACTTTCCCTTTCCATCCATGTTTAGATTCGTTCATACGCTTTGACTATTCATAGCAATGCTTCAATTTCCCAATAACTTCCTCAAGTGAGTGAGGCTCATCATACTCAATCCGATCTCTAAACGCTAATGAAAATCCACTGAAAAATGACTAAAATTTAGCGTTCTCATCTATAAGATATGGTACATACCTTAATAGCTCCAAGAACTTAGTCGTGTACTCTTCATTTGTCATTGATCCCATATTTAGCTCATATAATTCTTTGGCTTTACTGTCGTAGTACCTTTCTGACAAATACTTATTCCTGAAAAGCATATTGAACTCATGCCAATTCATCTAGCCTGATGTCTCTAACCTACTTCACATATTCCCACCAGATATCTTCTTTACCTTTCAGGCTGAAGATAGTTATTATGGCCTCCTTATTTTTTGTGTACTCATGCAACTCAAATAATTTGTTCATCCCAAATATCTAAGCCTCTGCATCTTTCGTCTTCTTCACATCTCGATCAAAAGTAGGTGGCTTTTATTTCTTAAACTCATCTGGCAAATATCCCCTGTCACTCCTCCTGTAAGGGTAATAATGATGGTGACCATGATGCCTGCCAAAATCAGAACTAGAATAATATTTGTATCCATCACCTCTCCTATCCGGAGTATCCAACAATCTTCCATCTCTAACCATGTCATCTCTATCCAACCTATAACCGCCATGAGACCTACTGCCATATGCCCCATTAGTTATGTCTTCCTATCCATGGCTGATCTGAAGTGGCCCTTGTTGCTGCTAGTCTGACAAACTTTGAAGAAATATTGCATTAAACTCTACTTGTTTCTCTTGTTCCTCATGCATGATTTTTTCATTGTCTGCCTTACAACTCCTTATTTCTTCCTTCAAGAATCTTAATGTGTCTGCCAAATCAGAAGAGTTCCCGACACCACGCTACTCATATGATTCATAGGGAGAGACTTTGTAGTCTACCATCTTGCTAGTCATTTTGATTTCTTTCCTACAAGGCATACTATTTCAGATAAACCAAATCACAAAAGACCCACATACCTTAGAAAAATTCGGGGATGATATGTCATCCACAAAATCATCAAATCAACATGATACATGTATAACATAATCATAACAACATACATACATACAATACATAAGCACATAACCATGTAACCATCAGTCTAGCTAGAGTCCAGTCATCAATGCATGAACATATCAACTACACATACCATGACCTCATGCATGACAACACAACCATACCAATGTACATTGATAGTACGCAAGCATAAACAATATGTAGCAAATCATACACTCATTACCACACACTTTACAATAATAAAATTCTCTTTCACATGGTGACATCACTACAACCATGACCAACACCATGCATATGCAACAATCATATAGAACACAAGAACGATTAAGACATGTGCAAATGACATGATTGCATGACCAACACACTGGCCATTCAGTCTAAGGGGTGAACCATGCTTTGATATCACTCTGTAACACCCTCCTCCCACATCTACCCAAGTAACTGACCAACTAAGGTAAACATGTGATGAGAGGCTACTATGATTAGATTCAACCGCCTATTTGACCTTAAGGAAATGGAATCGATGGAAACACAACATATATACCTTCCACATTAGCTAAATGACCCCCATGAAACATCCCAACCATTCAGGTAGTTATCCCCTGGGTCCCACTGAGGTTTTAGCCCACTTAACCCCTGGACGCTCCGTTGATATGGACTTGAGAGTGTCCAGGAGGCTTTGGACGCTCTTAGGCTAGCATCCAAGGACTATTTTTCCTAGTGTAGTGCCAACATCCTTGGGATTTGAGCCACTTTATCAGGCCCAAAGCCCAAGTCACTGCCCAAAATTGAATGACACCTTCAGAACATGAATATAACAAGGAAACAATGATGCAAATGCAAATACTTGAACAAGCCCTTAACCAAACCCGTACTAGCCATGACAATCATATCATAAAACATATCACAAATATGTAATCTACAGGTGTAAACAACATATTTAAGCATAAGGGTCTCATACTTATCTTAAAATCGCTATGAAGCAGTGTTCCCTCATATCATTTACTACATTATCATCTGTTAGGTCATAGATACATTGTTCATTCATTTAAAAGTAAAAATATGATGAGATCCATACATAACCACTATCATAAAATATATACATAACCATCATAATAATAACAAAAATACCAACGAAATCATAACCATATGATCCACATATAAACTAGTATAATACTCATAGAAATACAAGGAGAAATAACCTCATATTGATGGTGCAAAATCCAAACTCGGGATGGGTCTACCATGTTCCACCCGACCAAAGAATGGCTGAGCCAAATATCTCTTCATTCATTCACTGTTATGCCATATTCCAAGCATGAATGTGGGACTCAAACCAAAAGAACTAACAATGGAATTCTGAGGCTAAACCACCTCACCCTCATCAATAGAAACCAAGATTTACAATAATCCATCTTGGAATACTAGGCCAACACAATAAACATGTAATAACAAGCTTTACTATGATCTCCACCCGATCACTAAGCCAAACAACCATGGATGCCACTATATTTCTCCACCTAAACGATGATGAATTTTCTTGTCTCCTAGTCTTTCAGACTTTACCACAATCCACACCGGATCACTACGCCCTAAACTAAGACCCACTTTCCATGAGATATCACATATCCAAACCCAAGATTAGTATGCCCAATGGAGAGAAATCCACCTCTTTTCTTTGTTGTATATCCCGCCATTCACCAGTAAGGATTCCTAGGCCCACTCAGGCACACAATCTTGGCTTTACCACAACCTACAACCTATCTCAAGGGTTACTAGGCCAGTGACCACTTTGGTTCAGGGACCACTAGGTCATGTGTTCTATCATTTGGAGATCCACCTCACTCAACTTCAAATCCATCTAGAAATCCAACTCAACCAAAACATGAGAACCCCATCACAACATGGCTATCCAAAAATGGCAAGGCTAGGCTGAAAATGCTATCATACCTAGAAAAACCCATGCCATAACAACAAAAGAACCACATGCAATACCACGTATGCCAAATCTAGCAAGGAAAATACACATGCAAATCGATACTTGCAAATAATGTTGTTGTAGCTTCTTGATCCTACTCTTCCTTACTTGCTCCTTCCTTCCTCTTGACTTCTTTGCCTTTTTTATCGAACGCCAAAATTATCCAAGAAAACTCTAAGTGCCTAAGAGTGAGAGAGAGAGAATAATGAAAGATCACCAAAACTAAACTGGAAAAAGGTTACAAGCTGATCCTCATAAGCCATTTTATCAATTACGCCTCTATTTTCTTCATTTTTCATTATTTTCCTTCATTTTCCTCCTCACATGAAAATAGTGACCTTTCACCTTCCTTTTCTCCTAATTTCCATTATTTTTATAAATAAATGTACAAAAATTTCCATTTTCCTTTTCAAAACCTTTCCCATTGCCTTTGCCAATTTCCTTAGCCATAATAAACCAAAATTTAACACCCACACTAGGATGTCTTTCCCAACATTCATCTTGGAATAAGTCTCCCATCAACTGTGGTTATTATTTTTTCCTTTATTAACTTTTACTACATGGAATTTTCACCGGGGTTGTTACAAAAATCATAGGATTTCCACAATAAGGTGAAATAAATTTCTAAAATCAGCAGTTCAAAGAGAAGGTATGGACACCATTCCTTAAAATATCAAGCGTAGGAATAATATATTGGGTCAATGGAGGACCAAGAAATTGGTTGCGGCAGCCTTGGGATAAACTAACCCTTATCATAAATAAATACATAACTTGTGAGGGGTGATATAGTGTTATTTTCTTCTACCATATTAGACTCCTATGGCATCTATAAAAGGAAAATCCCCTCAATATGCCCTACTTTACATTGGATAGCCTAGGAAATATGTCCAAAAAAATTCAAAAGTATCCTATAAGTAAATATGGAAGCCTCTATCACCATGGACTCATCAAAATAATTGTATAACATGAATTGTAAAAAAGTAACAAGTCATGGGAATAATTTTTAGGAGAGAGCAAGTTCATTGAAGAAGAAATTCATCATGAGGAAACATATATAAGTGTAGAGGAAATAACTATTCCTCTAGGTACATAAAACTTCAAGCAGTCAAAGAAGAATAATATAGAAATTGGAGGAAGGACAATTACAAGGTCTGTGGCACAAAAAGAAAAAGAATATCAACAAAAAGAAATTATTTTCACAACTTTTACAAGGAAGCCAAGAAAACATCAACAAGATGAAACAGAGAGAGAAATTTACAAAGCTAAAACAATGTTATCTGATTACATTGAAGCTTTACAATAATCAATATATGTGGAACAAGGAAAAGAAGATGAAAATTCTATAAAATAGGAATTTTCAAACAAGTTTGAAAAAGAGACCAAAAGGATATCTAAACAAGTAAGGGACAATGAACATTCTTCTAAACATGAAATATAAGAGGAATTTAAAACAATATTATAACAACATAAAGGTAAGGAAGAAACTAGTGCGTCTCCTTATAAAACTTAACAAAAAAATAAAGAAAAGAATATTACAAAATATATTAAAAAGAAAGATCAAGGAAATGGAAGTTCTTAAAATGTCTCAAAGAAGAGAAGAGTTGTTTAGAACATGGAGCTAGAAAGTTAATGAATAAAATGAAAGGATCAAAAAATAAAATAAAAAGCTTAAAATATAAAACACTTTGATTTCAAAACAAACCTACAAGTGGTATCAATAGAAGAAGGAAATGGAGCAACAATATAAAGGTTTGAAAGTATGAACATTGGCACAACTAGAGGAAATAAGAGACCTTACTTAGTCCAATATTAATGTATTGTTGCAATTTGTAGGCGCACCTGAAGATATTTAAAGAATATGTACAAATAATACATTTTGGTTTCATATGGACATGCAATATCTTCAACTTGGGGTGTAGGTTTTAACCCTGTACAGAAATTACCTGCATACGAATTCTAAAACATAGAAAATAAAAAATGCAAGAGCATAACACATAAAACACATATACACAGAAATTTTCCCCTGGATCCAAAAACCGGGACAACCAACTTGATTTTTCATTATGTTCCTTTCAATGTTACAACACATATTTATACATGCCAAAGCATCCAATACCATGGACCGCAAAACCATCGCGTCCAAAACCATGGACTGAAAACCGTTGCATCCAAAACCATGTGTGAAAATCATGCACAAAACCATAGGTAGGTATGCCCAACATAATATAGGGTCCAAAAAAAAAAAAATCCTGGGGTGCTGCCTCGAACCCCATAGAAAGGGGATACCTGCACCCCTCAAACCCCCTCTGACCCCCCCGCTACGCAATCGACGCAACAAAGCAGGGGGGCTTCACCCCACCTCTGAGCCCCTCGGTTAACTACGTGGGCTAGTCATGGAAAGAATATAACACAACCCAACATTCTCCCACTTGTTGTTTTCTTTACACAGGGGGCCATAAGAGAGCTTAGTCATTTATCCAACCCTGCAACACCCATTGTTTCTCTATACCAAGAGAACTTCTTAGAGCTCACAGATTTTGTCAATGCATCTGCAATATTCTTCAAAGTGTCCACCTTTACCAGCAACACCTTTTTTTCTTCTATCATATCCCTCACAAAGTGATACTAAACATCAATGTGCTTTGTCTTTGAATGATATGCAGGGTTCTGTGCCAAGAAAATTTCACTTTGGCTGTCACAGTCTATCCTTATAGCTCCCTGTACTAACCCCATACTTGAACACAATCTCTGCAGCCAAAATTCTTCCTTGCTTGCATGAGTGGTTGTCATGTATTCTGCCTCTGTAGTTGATAGTGCCACTATAGATTGTTTCTTACTCATCCAACTGGTTGCACCTCCAAATAGGTTAAACACATACCCACTTGTAGATCTTCTCTTATCCAGATCTCTAGCCCAGTTTACAAAGCCATGAATATCCAACACTCTATCCAATCCTGGTCTTCCTTGGTAGCACAAACCATAATCACTAGTGCTAAGCAAATACCTGAAAACCCGCTTCACTGTTGTCCAGTGCTCCTTCCCTGGTTTTGATATAAACCTTCTCAATACTCCCAATACATGTGCAATGTGTGGTCTAATATAGACCATTTCATACATCGGGCTACCGACTACACTTGCATATGGAACACGAGACATGTCCTCTTCCTCTTCTTGTGTCTTGGGACACTGTTCAGCAGATAACCTCACATCTACAGGAATAGGAACCTTCACCAGTTCACCATCTTGCATATTAAACCTCTGTAGTATTGTCTCAACATACTTCCTCTGGTTTAACCAGAGCTTCCTCTTTGCCTGCTATCTTTTAATTTCCATGCCTAAAATATAGTTTGTAGCACCAAGATCTTTCATGTCAAATTTGGAGGACAATTGGATCTTCAAATCCTACATAATTTCTTTTTCATTTTCAACCAGCAACATATCATCCACATATAAGACCAGATAAATAACACGGTCACCAATTAATTTAAAATACACACATTGATCTACTTTGCTTCTGGTGAAGCCAAGTGCCCGTATAAATGTATCAAATTTTTGATACCACATCCTTGGTGATTGTTTTAACCCATACAGAGACTTCTTTAACTTGCATACCATTTCTTTCTTACCCTTCACCGCAAAACCTTCAGGTTGCTTCATGTAGATCTCTTCTTCCAGTTCCCCGTGAAGAAATGTTGTCTTCGCATCCATCTGTTCTACCTCAAAATCAAAAGCAGCATCAACAAATAAAAGTAAACTAATAGAAGCTACCTTGGCAACAGGAGAAAAAATATCATCAAAATCAATTCCTGGCACATGGGAATAACCTTTTGCCACCAACCGAGCTTTGTATTTCTCCACCATCTTTCCTTCTGCATTTGTATTCTTTTTGAATACCCATTTGCTACCAATGGGTTTCCTTCCAGTCGACAACTCCACCAGATCCCAAGCCTTGGTTTTGTGCAAAGATGCCATTTCATCAACCATGGCCTCTTTCCAGAGTTTTCGATCCTCTGAATCTACTACTTCCTTCTTTGTTCTAGGATCATCATCCGTAACAGATAAAGCAAAATTTGAACAGAAAGCAGATGGAATATACCTTTCCGGCTGCCTTCTTTCTCGAACTGATCTTCTCACACCCGGAGTTTGTGGTTCTTCATCTTCTGATTCCTCCTATGTTGTAGAGTCTAATTCTTCCTCCTTAACCTCAAACTCTATCTTATTTGGTTCCTTTGGTTGGACTTCATGTTTAATAACATCTTTCACCTCTCTGAACACCACATCTCTATTGGACACAACCTTCCTTGTTACTGGTTCCAAATGTTATAACCCTTTAAACCATCCTTATACCCAATAAAGATGCAATTTTCAAATTTACTATCCAACTTGGTTCTTTTCTCCTTTGGAACATGTACATACGCATCACATCCAAATACTCTCATATGTGAAAGAGAGGATTTCTTACCAGTCCATACCTCTTATGGAGTCTTATCCTCCAACACTGATGAAGCTGATCTATTGACTAGGTAACATGCTATCTCCACCACCTCTACCCAGAATTCCTGTCCTAACTCAGCGCCACTGAGCATGCTTCTTGCCCTTTCCATCAACGTCTTATTCATTCTTTCTGCAACTCCATTTTTCTCAGGTGTGTGTTACACAGTAATTTGTCACCATTGGTCACCGTCCCTGTTACCCCTTTCCCGTACTTTGGAGGACTCATTCCGGGACCTGTGAGCAGTGACATAACTTAAAAACACTTGCATTATGTTCCCCTCAGTATGGACTTCATGTGCCCTGAAGACACCTCCTGCAAAATATCCCTGAAAAGTGCTCTTTGTCCATTAGCGCAGGTCCACAATGTATTACCCGCGCTAATGAAGGAGATCCTCAGAAGAAGACGCGCCCATTGGCATTCTGTCTTAGAGTAACACCCGCGCCAACCAAGTTTGGAAAAGATTTTTAACAAACACGCGCCCAGATGTTTTTTCCCTTCAAGTCATGAAGTCTTTTGAGGATAAAGCTAATCTTCTAGATGTCGAGACTCATCATCTATCCTTTACATCTATCCACAGCGGCTTTTTGGAGATAATGCCAATCCATAATGGGTGTCTTGATGCATTGTATCTCTTCCCCTTCTCCATCTATAAAAGTCTGTCCTCATGCATTTGACAAGCTAGTTTTTTGAGTAATAGTGATTACGCTTGAGTGATAGTAAGAGTCTTGGAGCATAGGGAGGTTATGCTGCCAGAAGTCTGAGCTGTGTATCCATAAGCAAAGAGAGAGAAAGGTCTATTGCAAGGCATATGTAGTTGCTCGCCCAGCCAAAGGAGAGATTCAACGTCAGAACATTGGTTGTATTTTTCTCTGTTGATTATTCATTAATAAACGACTATCATTATGGTTCCGATCTTATTGTTCATCATGATAATGTTTGATCTATGTCTTTTCTGACCGATATATAGTTGTATTTAGTGGATTTTATGCTGGTATTCGCTTCGTTCTTTGCATGTGCAGGTATCTATTCGCGGAGATCGTGAGGGATTGTGACCTGCCGGAGCAAGGGAACGGGAGTATCAACTCGCCTACGACACTAGCACTGGACTCCAGGTTGGTTCTCATAATCCACTTTCAGTTTGCAACTAGGAACTTGCATGGTAGCGTGATTGATTGTTGCTAGACCCATTTTGGGCTAGTGGGATCGCCTTTGTCCGCAGAGGGGATTTACCTCTACAACAATTTGGCGACTCCACTGGGGAAGCTATTTGTTGATTGTCTTGCACTTTGGTTTTCTCTTGTTTGATTGCTTGGATAGTTTTCTGGGTCGAATTTTTAAGTTATTTCTTGCTGCCTAGTCTGCCTGGATACTGTCGATCAGACCCTGAACTGCTTGTTTTTATTTTTAAGCTAGCAAATTTGATTAGCGCGAATTTTTCCTTGACAGTCACGCTAATTGGTGCCATTTTCCAGTGTACAACTCGTGCCAATGCTCAATTAGCGCAGTTTTATTCCTAACAGTCGCGCCAACCCTGTGAACTTGTTCATTTTTCTTGTTTACAGCCTCCCAAGCTTGGGTTTCCTGTTTTTGTTCAATCATCTGAATGTATCAGAGTCTTTTTTGACTGGTTTTGAGTCTTTTTCTGGCAAATTATTAATTTGATTTCCTTTGATCATTACTTGGAGGTTTGTCTCGATCTTTTCACAATTTTACATCTTTTTGCTTTTGTTTTTGAAAAAAAAATTCCCCCTCATTCACCGGGGGGGGCTAAATTGTGTATGAGTGTTAATCGCCTTTAAGTGTTTTTAGTTTATGATCTTTGGAACTCTCACCCGTTTTTCTAGGTTTGCACTTGATTGGTTCATAGATTACATTAGAATCATCGTGTGTTTGAGAATTCTCTTGCATAGATCACACTTGCATAATTAGAATTCTCATTTTCAGGATATGAATGAAAAGTGTGCATAGATTACATTTGCATACTTTGGGTGTTTGCCAGTTTCTGTTTCGGTCTTCTCTTGATCCAGTCAACTTTTTGGATACTCTTTTGCATCTTTTTGGTGGTTGTTGAAGCTTGTTTTTGGGTTATTCGAGCAATTTAGTTCTTTTTGCTTGATTTCCATATGGCTTCGTTTTGAGTCTAGATCACATGGCTCATTGAGATTTTGGAGTTTTTCTCGGTTTGAAGGATTGCATTTCTTTTCAAAGACTTGATTGTGTCCATTGAGTGAAATTTGATTTTTTGCTCTTTGTTATCGTATCTCTCAAAATTTACTTAGTGCATTTTGCCAATAAAAGAAAAATGAACAATCTCTTTTGCGTTATATTAGTTAATGGAAATTAAAGTTTTTCGTTGTTGTTAGTGATTAATGACTTTAAAGAAAAGTTTCTTTTATTGCCATTAGCTGCATTAGAGTTATCATTGTTTGTTTTATAATCATTTTGTTCGATTGAAAGATATCAACTCTCTCGTAGTTAGCATTCATCGAATGAAATGATATATTTTGGCATACAGTTTGCATCTAGGAAATTTTGAGATATTACATACGGTAGGACCTAAAAACTGAAACCTAATCAAAGATCAATTGTAAAATGAACTGAATGAATCTAACAACGCATTGGAACTTAACGCAAACATTCTATAGGTCTAGGCTAGAGACGTGTTCCGGCGTCGTTAAACCTAGTCACTGTTGTTTCACATTATGGTTGGGTGATTCCTCCTTTTGTGACTCGATAGTGGTCTAGCACGGATTTGTGCTCCCACGTACTGTCGAGTATATGTGGAGACCCCACTAGGTTATCATCCTTTATCCACAGGAAGCTGTGTCTGCCACCTTACAAGCCGTAATGCACTGAACACAGCATTCGGGAAGATTGACTGCCGTACGGGAAGTCCTTGGTTTTCATATGATTGCCAAGGTGTATAAGCAGTTTTATGGATTGTTTGGTAAAACTTTTGCCTAGTTCTCCAGAGTAGTTACTTTTGATCCTTTTCGGACTCCCTAAAAGAAAAGGTTCACCTGAGCATTTTGTCACTTCGGGCTCACTAAATATTCGAAGGAGACTAGAGTCATCTTTTCGTCCTTTTCTCGACTCTTAAAACATGAAAAGGTCAAGTTAAGTCCATGCGTCTTAAAGTTTATTCGGCCACGATTCACATTTACCCAGTTAGATCTTGTTTGCGTTAGCTTGAGTAGGGTTCTTTCTCGTTTTCAATGGCATCCTTCCCTGAGTCTACCGGCCAAGGTGTTCCCCTGGATGGAAACCCTAGTCCATTTCCTTCTTTTGGAAACGTCGGTGCTCCGTATATGGCAACTTTTTCTTTGCCTGGGTTAACCATCGGTTTTCCCGTATGGTTGTTTTCGACCTTGGTAGTCCCGAGTGTGATGACTCCTGTTCCACCGTCTCCTCCACCCGAACAACATCATGTTGATTCCAAGGTGGACCTCTCCCCTTCTTCGCCTATTTTTGCGTCCTCATTTTCTACCTCGCCTGGCGAAAGTATGGATTCAAGTAACCAGGTGGCTAGGAAGAAGAAGAAGAAGACGAAGAAGAAGAAGACTCCTAAGCGAGAGGTTAAAAGTACAACTTAAGTCGAGCCACCTTCTGCTCCTCCGCGGAAGGTCAAATTTCCTTGTAAGTTGTGCAAGGAGGACCATCTTCTTCGCGATTGTCCTGGCATTCCCAAGGTCTTAGAAGTATGGTCTCATGATACGGCCCGCCCCTCATCATCCTCTAGAGCTCATGACGATGCTACCCTATCAGCTGGAAATGGTAAGGGAAAAGGGAAGATTCGAATCCCCTGTAGACTCTGTGAAGGCAATCATCCCCTTCACCTTTGTCCACTCATGGATAAAGCCTCCATTGTATTGGAAAGTCTTACAGCTCCCTCACCCCAACTTCCTGTTGGTTATCAACGTCTCTCTGCAGCCGCAGATCGTTCCCCTGCTGACAAAGAGATCGACCAAGATTCCTCTCTTGTTCAACCTCCTCTTCCTGAACCTGGCTCTACCAAGCCTGTTCCAGACCAACCATTGGTCGGAAAGAGTGTCGACTCGAGTTCACCACCCGATCACTCTGTTTCGAAAGAGCATAATTCCCATGTTCTTCTCGTCTCCTCAGATTCTCCTGAGTCCGGAAATGACTCTCCTATCCCAGCTGCTCCCGAGAGTCCTGCTTCGATCCCTTTAGAGCAGGGGGGCAATCATACGATTCCCCCACCAAGTAGTTCAGTCATTTCCTTCGACTGGAGTCGTTTGACCACCTCCCGCCTTCCATCCCATGTGCCTTTCTGGGTTACGGTACACGCCTATAATAAGGCGATACCTGGCACTGTTTTGGATGAGGGTGCATCTGTCAGTCTTATGCCTGCCACTACTTGGCAAGCTTTGGGTTCCCCACAGCTTGTGCTAGTTGCACCGAATCTGACGGCTTTTGACGGAGGAACTAGTCAACCATTAGGGATCCTTCCAAAGTTCCCTATTACTTTGGGAGGCAAAACCGTCTATATAGATGTATCGGTTACCCAAGGTGCTTTAGATTTCAGTCTTCTCCTTGGCCGTGACTATGTTTATGCCATGGGGGCCCTTGTCTCTTCACTTTTCCGTGTGGTTTGCTTTCCACATGATGGAAGAATTGTGACTATCGATCAATTATCGTTCGTGCGTCCACGGGTCCCTCCTGCGTAGTCGTCATCCCTCCTGGTTTTCATCCACCAGCTGCATCTGCCCCACCACAGATCAACTACGTGGCCACTTATCCGTGCCTAGATCCAGTGATGCCACCGTTGTGCGTAGTGTCCTGGGGGCATTGGGTCCTGACTTCCGAGATGTGGTCCTTCCACCGGGAGAGGCACTCTTGGAAGCCCCAACTTCCTGTTCATTATGATGAAGTTCGGGTGGAGCACAGTTCCTTGTCTTGTGTCAAGCTCGCTAAAAAATGAAACAAGGAGTTTCGAGGATAGTTTTGATCTTGTGACGACCTCGTTAAAAAACGAAACACTGTGCCCGAGCATAGTTCCTGATCTTGTGTCAAGCTCGTTACCAAATGAAACAAGGGTTATGAGGATAGTTCTTTTACTGTGTCAACCTCATTAAAAAATGAAACATCTCCTCCTTTCCAAATCGAGTCTTTGATTAAGATCTCGCAAAATACAAGTCGAGTCTTTCATAGATCTCGAGAGTGAACCTTCATTCCATCCACTTTGTTGAATGCAATGAAGCTTGGGGGGCATGTACCTCACTTTGTGTCATTATGTTGGGGGCATGCGAACTGATAACAAGCATAGTTTTTCGTTTCAAGCTTGTGTAAACATGAAACTGAATCTAAGAAGAGTTCTCCATGGTTCAAGCTTGTGTAAAAATGAACCCATACCTAATTCACATCTTGTGATTGCCGCCTATCCGCTAAATTTTGTTAGATGAGCCTTGGTTGTTTCATTCCATCGCCACCATCTCTTTGGCTGATCATATGCTCTCACTTGGTTGTTTTTCTTTTCTTGAGGAACCGCAGCGATGAGTTGTTTTATTAGCCAGCCTCTTGACCATCATATGTTTTGAGTAGTTCCGCCATTACCGGAACCAGTTGCTACCCGTTATACCACTCGTTCCTCTAGGACGAGTCTCCTTTAAGCTCTTTTCTGACTCGTAAAATATGAAAAGATTGCCGAGTATTTTTTTCCCTTTTGACTTGTTAAAAAAAATAAAATGAAGGTCCGCTTTTAGCTCTTTTCTGACCATTTTAAAGAGGAAAAGATTGCCGAGTTACTCCTCTTGACTCGTTAAACGTTAATAAGGGGCAGTTATTTTAAGTTCTTTTTGCCGACCGTTAAAACATAAAAAGATTACCGGGTTTTTGTCGTTTCAGACTCGTTCATGGTTACGCAACGACGTGGTTTTGACCGCTTTTTTACTTTTTCAGGTCGAAATCACTATTTATGAAAAGTACTCCTCGATCGTAATGGTCGGGCGGTTCTTTCGAGCATTTTTTTATACTTTTTCGGGCTCGCGAGACACAACTTTACGAAAAAGGACACCCCTGGAGTTTCCTTTTCTATTGTCTTTTCAAACTCTCTAAACATGAAAAGACGCCGAGTTCTTCCTTTGTCAGACTCGTTAAAACCTGATGACATCGGATCCTATCGAAATGACGCACCACAAGCAAATGCTATCCCCATCAAGCTTGTTAAAAATAATTGGGGTACTCGCCAGAAATGGCGGGGGGAAAAAAAAAAATTTGGAACCATAATTATTGTCGTGTCGGCAGTATGTCGCTCTTAAACATGGCACTTGTCTGCTTTCGTGTCGTGTCTGGGTGGATTTGGGTAATCCTATTTGACCTCTCATCTGCTCATTTCCTTGTCACCATGACCGCTGATCCATTGATGTCAAATACTGCCAATTCCACTATCGTGCCGCCGATATGTTCAAGAGAAGTTGACCTCTGCAGAAAAACAACCTCCCTCTGATAGCTCACATAATCCTGATTCACAACATTATCTCTCTGTCTCGTGTCGATGATGTGGGAAAAATTATGGCCCACCTTCGATCAAGATCACTTCCTGTCGACTTCAGCTCATTATCCAGGAAGCTGATCTAGGGACTCCCTTCCGGTGCCTTGGAGCCTGCATGCCTCAATGGCAGGTTCTTCGTGTTCGACGTGAGGTTTTCATCATTGGCCTCCGATCGAATGATTCTATGGGTGTTCGACGCCAGATCACTAATTCACACGTCGTAGATTGTACCTATAGTACCTTGAGGGCCATTGTCATTATTGTTGGTACCTCTCGCGTCTGTTAACAGTTTTCATTATTGACTGGTAATCAGACGATGTTCATGCATGTTCGACTTCAGCTCATATATTCGCATGCTTGAACTTGTAATTTTGTTCGGGTCGAGATGGAACGCAAGACCCTGGATTTTGTCTGTAGTAATCCAGGCATGATTCTTGTTACATGACTCATTCACTGGATGGCTGCGACCATACCTGAGTCTATTCATTGATCCTAACCAGATGGCTGCGCCCATACTATGGATCTAGATTATTATGTACTCTCTTATGGATGGCTGCGACCATACCACATATATCATGTACTTGAGCTATCAGTTGTATCTCTCGATGCAGATTCTCCGTGGCAGCTACATGTGTTCTTGTAAAGCATTTCACCCCTCTCTCTCTCTCGGGCCTCATGCTTTAGGGGGCATCTGTTACATAGTAATTTGTCACCATTGGTCACCGTCCCTGTTACCCCTTTCCCGTACTTTGGAGGACTCATTCCGGGACCTGTGAGCAGTGACATAACTTAAAAACACTTGCATTATGTTCCCCTCAGTATGGACTTCATGTGCCCTGAAGACACCTCCTGCAAAATATCCCTGAAAAGTGCCCTTTTTCCATTAGCGCGGGTCCACAATGTATTACCCGCGCCAATGAAGGAGATCCTCAGAAGAAGGCGCGCCCATTGGCGCTCTGTCTTAGAGTAACACCCGCGCCAACCAAGTTTGGAAAAGATTTTTAACAAACGCGCGCCCGGATGTTTTTTCCCTTCAAGTCATGAAGTCTTTTGAGGATAAAGCTGATCTTCTAGATGTCGAGACTCATCATCTATCCTTTACATCTATCCACAGTGGCTTTTTGGAGATAATGCCAATCCATAATGGGTGTCTTGATGCATTGTATCTCTTCCCCTTCTCCATCTATAAAAGTCTGTCCTCATGCATTTGACAAGCTAGTTTTTTGAGTAATAGTGATTACGCTTGAGTGATAGTAAGAGTCTTGGAGCATAGGGAGGTTATGCTGCCGGAAGTCTGAGTTGTGCATCCATAAGCAAAGAGAGAGAAAGGTCTATTGCAAGGCATATGTAGTTGCTCGCCCAGCCAGAGGAGAGATTCAACGTCAGAATATTGGTTGTATTTTTCTCTGTTGATTATTCATTAATAAACGACTATCATTATGGTTCCGATCTTATTGTTCATCATGGTAATGTTTGATCTATGTCTTTTCTGACCGATATATAGTTGTATTTAGTGGATTTTATGCTGGTATTCGCTTCGTTCTTTGCATGTGCAGGTATCTATTCGCGGAGATCGTGAGGGATTGTGACCTGCTGGAGCAAGAGAACGGGAGTATCAACTCACCTACGACACTAGCGCTGGACTCCAGGTTGGTTCTCCTAATCCACTTTCAGTTTGCAACTAGGAACTTGCATGGTAGCATGATTGATTGTTGCTAGACCCATTTTGGGCTAGTGGGATCGCCTCTGTCCGCAGAGGGGATTTACCTCTGCAATAGTGTGTATGGAGTAGACTTCTATCATGCTATAGCACACTTCTTACAGAATTCTTCAAATTCCTTACTGCAAAACTCTCCACTACTATCTGTCCTCAACACCTTTATCTTCTTCTCTATCTGGTTTTCCACCAGAGCTTTAAATTCTTTAAACCTATCAAACACTTCATATTTCTTCTTAAGGAAATATATCCATGTATTCCTTGAGAAGTCATCTATAAATGATACATAGTACATAGACTTACCCAGTGATGGAACCTTCACATATCCAAACACATCACTATGCACAAGTTCTAATATATGTTTCACCCTCTTACCACCAAAGGGCAAACTCACCTAATTCTACTTCCCATATACACAATTTTCACAGAAATCAAAATTCAGAGAGCTATTACACATACCTTCTACCATACCTTTACCATGAAGTATTCGAAGGCCCTTCTCTCCAATATGTCCAAGCCTTTGATGCAACAACATGGTCTTCTCTCCATAGACCACTACATTTTCTACTCCATTTTCAGGAACCACAAAACTATTGCACTCATCAATAACAATGCTACCTCGTAGTTTGTACAGAGTTCCAAGCCAAACTTTCTGCATCAATACCAGTGCTCCCTAAACCATTTTGTAGGTATCCTTCTCGAACACTGTATTTACACCTGCATCATCCAGCTTTCTTATGGAAATCAGATTTCTAGCCAATGCAGGAATGTGCAGAACACCTGGAAGTGTTCTAACCCTTCCACCTTGCAACTTCAACTTTAATTTTCCACGACCAATGATTCTAGCCTTCCTGTCATCCCCCAAGAAGACATCACCACCATCTTATTTCTCATACTCGCAGAACCACTCTTTATGGGGAGTGAAGTGAAAGGATGCACCTGAGTCAATCAACCATGCCTCATGATCTACATGTGTACTTCAAGAAGCCAAGTACACATCCCCACCTTCATCTGACGTGGTTTTCGCCTCTGCAGAAGGAGGATCATCAGATCCCTTTTCTTTTCTAGGAGCTTTAGATTTACAATCCCTTTTGTAGTGCCCTTCCTTTCCACATTTCCAGCACACCACCTTTACAGGTTTTCTTGGAGATTTAGATCTCCATCTAGATTTAGATCTCCCACTCGATGACTTATTTTTCTTTCTATTTTGGGACCGTCCTCGCACAGAAAAGGCATCACCATTGTGGCTTTCCATGTTTTTCCATCTCATCTCTTCCATCAACAAGGATGCGACTATTTCATCAAACTACAAGGCAATTGCATTGCTACCTATTGCAATAACCAGACTATCCCACGAATCTAGTAGAGAACACAACAAACTGATTCACTTATCTTCATCTGAAATTTTAATGTCAACAGATAACAACTTACTTACCATAGTATTAAATGCGTTCAGATGTTCTGTCACTGAGTCGCCATCTTTCATCCACAGGTTATACATCTTTTTTCGTAGGAATAGTTTATTCACCAGAGACTTATAATGGTACAAAGTCCATAACTTATCCCACAAAGCCTTCACCGTAGCTTCCCCTAATACATTAAGCAATACTAAATTTGAGACACATAATTGTATTGTGCTCTTAGCCTTCTGATCAAACTTCTTCCTTTCTTCATTGGACACTCTTTGGTTTAGTACCTGGATCGACCACAACCCACTGATCTTTGTCCACTAATAGATCCTCCATCTTGAGTTTCCATAACTCAAAACTCTGACCATTAAATTTCTCTATCTCTATCTTTCCACTACTCACCATCGTCTTTCACCACCAGAATCGATCCCGCAGATCTCCCACTGAACAGGGTCTACCACAGGCCCGAGCGAAACCCCTCAGCAACAAAGGCATCCCCTTGAAGCCAAAACAACTCTGATACCAAATGTAGGTTTTAACCCTGTACAGAAATTACCTGCATACGAATTCTAAAACATAGAAAATAAACAATGTGAGAACATAACACATTAAACACATATACACAAAGATTTTTCCTTGGATCCCAAAACTATGACTACTAGCTTGATTTTTCATTATGTTCCTTTCAATGTTACAATACATATTTATACATGCTGAAGCATCCAATACCATGGACCGAAAAACCATCACGTCCAAAGCCATGGACCGAAAACCATCGCATCCAAAACCATGTGTGAAAATCATGCAAAAAACCATAGGTAGGTACACCCAACCTAATATAGGGTCCAAAAACAAAATTTTCTGAGGCGCTGCCCTGGACCCCATAGAAGGGGGCTACCTGCACCCCTCAAACCCCCTGTGACCCCC
Organism: Pinus tabuliformis; assembly: GCA_031772625.1. NCBI lineage: Eukaryota > Viridiplantae > Streptophyta > Pinopsida > Pinales > Pinaceae > Pinus > Pinus tabuliformis. The sequence continues at coordinate 1,005,507,109 of CM062811.1, forward strand.
CCCGCTACGCAATCGGTGCAACGAAGTGGGGGGGTTCCGCCCCCTCTTTAACCCCCTAATTAACTACGTGGGCTAGTCGTGGAAAGAATATAACACAACCCAACATGGGGGAGATGTTGGTTATCGTTTTGATACCCATTCCAATACAACATCAGTTTTAATTTCTCTTTACTTTCTCCATTTTTATTCCATATCATCCATTTCATTATTATTTTAGCTCAAAAGTGCGAAGTAAAAAAATATTTTATCATTTCTTTTATTTCTTATAATTTTGACAAAAATTAGGCATTAGAAATAATTTTTTAACAGAAAAATTACAGGAAGTTGTTACTTCTATTAAATGCATATTTGTTGACATGTGTATAGGACACTTAGATCAATTCTAAGATATGGAACATATTCCTTGATGTATAATTATGGTGAAATACCTATCAATCAACAAAAATATTCTCCATGTGTGCCAAGTCAAAGCTTGGTCAACTTAGTTACTTTACAAGAAAATCCCCTAATTTTGGGTAAAAGTAATAATTAATTCAGATTTCTTGGGACTTTTCCCCATTTTTGTGTATCTTGAAGATTGAACTCAACCTGTATAGAGCCAATAATAGTTTCTTATTGTTAGTTTTTATAAGTCTCATGTTATTAGTTTTAAACTTGATATAAATACCCAAGACTTTGAAGGAAAAAGACAGGTCTTTTTATTAATAATATTTTCAGATTTGGAACTTGGAAATATCAAACTTGTGTGGATGGTTTGAATTATTTATTTTCATTGATATATATTGTTGGTTAAGTAAATCTAACTGCTAAGTTTTAAGGTGTACAAGTTGAGCATGGGAGGGACTCCTTTTCTAAGCATGTACACTCTTTCCTTTCTTTGTTTTAAATTGTATATAATTGGTATGTACATCTTTGACTTGATTTACTATTATCAATTTTTGTTTTATCATGAGCTCATGATGTGTACCTAATGACAAGCTAACTAATATATGTGTAAAAGACTATGAATGACCATCCTTAATAGGAAAAGGTTGTAGTGCATGCATGATATATACAAGTTAGTGTTGCATTAATGCATCATAGGTCCCGCTTTCATAGATTAAGAATGATTTGAGGAGCAAGCATATTATTGAGTTTTGTAAAAGATTAGGAGTGTCCAGCTCTTTGACAAAAGGCCCTAATCTATGCTATTTTAATTAAACTAGACATACTCAAACATTCATTTCAATTCCATTTGTGTGTGTATCTTCCTCTAAAACCCTTTCAAAGCCACTTTCACAAGTTGATGTGAGAAATGGAAACATAGTAACTGTGTAACATGCGACGTTGTCACCTAAGGTCAAACTGAGCCCCAATTGATCTCACTAAAGTACTTGAAGAAGATTAATTGGTTTCATAAAGAGTTTTAGAATTTTTCAATTAGGATAAGTTGGTCGAGCTTTGATCTTGCACATATTGTGCTTGCACCTTGCATGCTTACGAGTCCCATTTGACATTTTAATGGTTGGAAAATTAAGTAACATAATTTTAACCAATAACTTTCAATTTAGTTTAAATTTCTTTGCAAATGGTTAGACAATTAGTATCAATTTGAGGTTCTATAAGACATGAACATCCTTTTTCTTGTACATTTGAACGAAAGAGATGTACAAGAAGAATTATATGTTAAAAAATGTTACTACTTTGTCTTTTTATTCATTTTAAATGATGGTCATAATTTCCAAGTATTGTTTTGAGAAACTCATGCACAAAATGTTGGAGATGGAGAACCAACTACAAAAACACAATATATTATGGACTACCAAACCCTCTCTTATTGTTTTATTGTTATTAGTTTTTCTACTACTTATGGATCCAATGCTTTTTATCGGTATTTATCTCTATCCATTTTCTAAATGTAAGGAACTCTTTCCATTCCAAATTATTCATAGTGTTTAGAAAAGTTATTCATGCATTTAATATTTTTCCTATAATGGAATTTTGGCCATTAGACAAGCTTTATAAATTGAAATAGAATGGATAAGAGGAGACCAAAGGGTTTGGAGAAGAACATCGAAGGAAAGGATTAAGATTAGACTTAAAAAGTTTACACATATTTTAGGTTAACATCACCTATAATTGGGTTTACCTGAAAATCCTTAACAATGGGAAATCTAATTTATTAATTGTTTTAATGAGAAAAATACCACACAATGGAAAATTTTCATTAAGATTCAAAAATCTATAGTTTCAAATGAAAATGGCATAAAATGGAAGTAAACTTGAAAGGATATCTTGCTTCATAATATAAGATAATTTTCATTGGCTTAATATTGAAAGTTTTTAGTAAGCTTGAGTTTAATTTAAAACTTCATTTTCATTAGTAAGGGATTCATATCCTTATGAAGGCAGAACTTCCTTCCACTTCATATTTGAATGCAAAAGTTCAAAGGAAGCATATGCATTCCCAATGACATCCAACCTATCAAGGAGGATATTTTATTTATTAGGAATCATTTCAATTAAGTTGAAACTCAAATGGATGTAAATCTTGAGTGAATCCTAGCAGTCAATAAGATTCAATAAAGCTAATATTTCTAATAAAAAATCTATACAATGTTAATATGCTTGGAAATTTATCTCTTTCCATGCTATGATTTCATCATCTTAAGATTCCTCTAAATCCACTAGGCCCTAAACCCCCTAAACCTACCTTAAACCCTAACCTATTAACCCCTAACCCTTTAAACATTGAGCCTTAATATGGCCTTATAACCCTTAAACCACTAAAATATTAACCCCTTACACCCTATACCCCTAATTCTTAAACCCCTTAAACCCTAAACACTACACTAAACCCTAATTAAAATCTACATCTTATGTCTACTTCTCAAGTTACTCTCAATTTATTGTGTACGTAGAATATATCAATAAAGAAAAAATAACACGTTATTTTTCTTCTACATTTAACATATAAACATCTATAAAAACAATCTACAATATAAAGAAATATAATGAATAACTTACCAAGGGACAATATTCATTCTTGTCTTCAACGTGTCCATACTATCTACAATGTCTTTTAGTTATTTTTATTAAAATTTTCCTCCTTTTATAGCCCTTGCATTTATTACAAGGGCAATAACATTTTCGATCGCCCAAATCCTCCAATGCAGATCTCACGTATCTTTGTCCTATTGGATGAATGTTATGTGACATTTTTCCTCACCAAACTTTCAGTGACTATTATCTTCAAAAATAAACCTCAATAGTGTTTAACTATTTGTAATGTGATTAGTAAAAAAAATATTTTTGTATTATGGCAAAAAATAACCATTATATACATTCATACATACATATATCACTTTTCATTGGAATTCCAACGAATATTGACTAGAGAGACTTTGTTCAATAGGAAAAATATTGACTTCACTAAATGTTAGTATTCTAATAGATAGATTATTGACCTGGTCAAACATTAGATATGCCACAAAAGGTGAATTTTCTTCGAACATCCAACGAACATTCAATGTTTGTAGCATATCTAACGAACACAATTTTCATCAAATATTTTATGAATGTACCACCATATATCCAAAAACAATTGTGTTCATCAAATATCTAATGAATGTTGGGGCTTTTTTGAAAAAATTACAAAAAATACAAGTAAAATACGATAGTACAACTGAATGTTTAGAGCACGACGTCACATTTTTCACCTATATGTATGAGTGAGCATAGATCCATGTTAACTCTGGATCTATCAAGCACAACAAAAGGGATCAAATCTCTCAAGGTGAAAACCTCTTTTTTGAGTTCAAAATTTGAGGAAAGGTTTGCACCTCAAGAAATTTGATCTCTCTTAGTGCTTGATAGATCTGGAGTTAAGATGGATCTATGTTGGTTTAACTTTATATATATATATGTTGCTTTTCTCATAGTCACACTTGCTGATTTTTCCATATTTTCATTTATTTTATATGAAAAGGAAGCTTAAATTCATAGAATATTCATATCTTTAACTCAACATATCACAAGAAACGTCATGCCCTATCTCTCCTTCTTCTGAATATTAATTGTAGCTTTCTCCAAATTCCATACTTGTGACTTATGGATTTTTAATCCCCAAGCAAGTTTCAAAGGTAAATGTTTTCTTTTACCTCTTTCAATAGGTGTAATAAGAACTTTTTGAGGTGATGATTCATGCCATCACACTCCCGTAGACTTATCAAATATTACTAAAACTTATGTGGGTGGTTTTGGGGGTGAATCTCTAGGGTTATACACAAACTTTTCTACAATTCCAAGAGCACCATTTACGAGTCATGTATTAGTCCATATGTTTGATGTAAGCATCAGTGAGCTCCAACTGCAATAAGTAACTCAACTTTGATTTATTCCTCATCTATTTCCATGTACTTTTTTTTCCTTTTTGTGATGACATTGGATACAATGAGACAATTTAGATTTATAAACAAAGTTTATTATGATTGTGTACATCATCATTTGTCACAATCAAAGGTATTTCATTATCGAATGAATCTATTATGGAAAGATCCAAGAATGTATTTGTATGAGTCATAAGTAATTTCCAATCTTCCATAGTTTGCATTGCATCCCTTAAATTCATCAACAAATGACAAAATTGTATTTGTTAGTTGCTTTGTCTATCTTGTCGAAACACAATATTAAGCATCAAAATCTTTGTGAATGAGTTTCATAATTCTCTTGCAACATCATCACATTCATATATAGGTTTATCCATAACAGTAAGCAATTGTTCCAAATCACCGACCAATATAATTGACTTCCCACCAAAAGGAATATTACCATTTTTTGGGAAAACCCATCGAATTCTTGAATCCATGCTTTTTAAAAAATTTCTTCCAATGAAACTCATTTCGTCTATCATAATATATTTCATATACCTAATTTCTTCCTGTAATTTAATTAACATGATTCTTCTAGAGGTATTATGCCTTTGATTTGCAGCTAAAGTGTAGAATGAATTGTTGTTGCATATATGCTGAAAGTTACAATCCTTGAAGGAGCTAAAAGGAGTAATGGAATCTTCTTAGCAAAAGACTCAGTTTCATGTGCATTTTTAATAGTTCCAATCAAGTTATAATTTACTGCACCTATAGTTGCTTGGGTTATCCAGCACAGTGGATCAACCCCTAATTTGTAATGGTCAAGGATAATATCAAATGATTTTCTCTGTTGAACCCCAATACATCCAAAAGAATAAGCCTTTCCATGTTGGCTAGTGTGAATGGAATTCAACTTTCTCTTTTCAGATAAGAAATTAATAGTGAAATTGGAAGTGGAAACATCAACAAAATTTCTGTTCCAATTATGCTCACGATCATAATATATATGCTCCAACATCTCATACTCATTGTAATGTATATATTTATTCTTATATAATGCACACATGATCTCCCACTCATTCTCTCTAGAATCTGCATGCGGATTTGAAACTTCTTCCTCATTGGATTCAACTAGATCAAATGGAGTCATTAGATTGTGATAAACATGATATGGTTCATATCATATATTTTCTCAATTATGTGCTATCTCATCATATGTGTGACCAATATCTCTCCTAAACTCATGAAATTACTTGTCTAATACCAACTCAAACCAACACAATTTAACAAACTTGTCATATGTTCAATTGGGAATTGAGTTAAATCAAAGGAACACATGTATAATAGCTTCATTCTTTCATAGTCACCATTTTTCCTCATGACGATGTTTGTCATATGACCATGATATTTCCACATCTATCAATGCATGGTGCTCAATGTGGGTAGGTCACTTGGTATATGTATCAATAAGTGAATTTTCATTTTCAGTATTGTATGTCTCAATCTGTACTTCTTTGAAAACCTTCATATAAACATTTAGAACCTAAAATCAATGGCTAGATTCAGAAAGAGGGATCTCTAGAAGTAAATGACTTGTCTCATGTGCACTTATATCTCTATCAACAATGGTTTCACAAAAAAATGCCTATATGCATGTGCTGCAAGTTCATCTGTATTTTTAATAGAAGAGAGACACATCAACATATCATGAAATGTTTCTGATCCTTCTTTAGATTTTGTTGTATATTTTTCTATGTATTTTTTTATGACATGCTTCAAAAGAACAAGTTTTTGATCTATATTAACCCTGCACATAATCAACATTTCACAATTGCTTGTATTCATTATATTATTTCTTCGTCTTGGTTCATACTTATTTTCTCAATTTTCATCAACATAAAGTTTTGACTCATCAACAATCTTCCTTCCTTATTTCAAAGGAAAGATCTCTCATTCTAGGTGATGTGACACTCAATGCAATTAATAAGTTCTTCATAATCAATCATAGACCCTTAGTTTGAAATGTTTTTTTTGTGTCTTTTAAGCAAGGATGATCATCGACATTGAGTCTAACCCAAATATATCTTTGACATTGATCACGTGGATTCATTGCATGTACACATCCATACAAATATTTTTTTGCAATTATAAACTGAATAAGATTATCCCAATTTAATGTGTCCATGTTAGGATCAGTTTTTAACCATAGAAATCCATGCACACACAAAGATCTATGATGTTGCCACTCATAGTGACACCAATAATTTGTAGATTTACAAAAACATTTGAAAATTTCATCTCGAAACATTGTATGTCTAAAGTGCATATAATGTGCTACAATATGAGGATTATCAATTAAATTTTTACGTCTCCATTTCCTAGCTTCCAATGAATCTACAAGACATGTACCCAACATTTATTTATGCAAATATGGCAATTGCATTCCTGCTGCACTTAATGTAAAGAATATTGTAGGACTCCCAATCTGTTGAATCAATTCAAATAAATCATCATGAAACTTATTCAAATATGCATGTGTGCCTCTTAATACAGTTCAAAATTGCATTAATCTTTCTCCAAGTCGTGATTCTAACAAATTTTGCAAATGTTATCTTAATTATTCCATGGTTATTGGTAGATTTGTCATATTCTTCTTTAAAAAAATTGTAGATGAGGACTGGGCACGATGTCTCATGATAATATTGAGTAAAAAGTATATAAAGTGTGGGTTCTTTCCAGACATGTTGTCATGATATCGAAGAAGATGTTATGCATACTCATGTAGATGGACATTTCGCTTTCATGCTTACAACCAATTTGCTTCACCATTTTGGAACGATGTTGGAAATTCCATATTGAATAATCCCACAATGTTATACTCATTGATTCAAGATGAGTCAATGTCAGGCCAACTAAGCACTTACTCTCGATTCTGGTTATATTCCTCTACATTAGGGTTATTTGGACAATCTCGAATAATATCAATCTCTTGTCTTGGATTTGAATATTTTGCTACAAAAAAAGTTGTTTGTAAGACATGTAATGTATCATCAATCTATGGAACCCCTTCCAACATTGCAAATTCAGTGTCGTTGTCTATCTCTAAAAATGTAACACATTTAATCAAATGTGATACATTTGTTGCAATTTCAAGTAATTCTTTAAGTGCATTCTCATCAACTTGAACTCCATGATAATATGGATAATTCTTAATCTTATAATTCATTGCACACAATACTTTATCTTTTCTGACAACAATTATCAAATCCAAGTCTTGAATATGTCGAGGTAATCTCATGTCAAGATTTCCAACCTCTTGTGGAAAACTAATGGTCTATCCTCTATATTTGTATTTTCCACCTATTGAATGCATAACCTAGAAAATTGGACTTGCATGTGCTATCAAGATCTCCTGAACTTATCTGAGATTTTGAAGAACTTTATATTGTTCTCTAAGATTCATATGATTATTAGATGGAAATTTGTGATGAGTTTATTCTCTTTCACATCTCATGCATATTGGAATTGTAGTTTTTTTAAATATATGAATTCTAGTATATGAATCCATCCATACATAACACATTTGAACTTGAGCTAATCGATCAATTCTATCATGAAGTTTTCGATGTGCGATATCCATATCATTGAGAATTTAAGACTAAACTTGGACATAGATATTTGTTAAACAATTTTTTTTCGTAGTGTTTTATTCTACATCATTTAAACAACTTTTATATAGGAATTTCTAATACATCATTTAAAGATAGTTTTTCTATATGATTTTATTCTACATTTTCTTTTATTCTTCGCTCTTCACACTCTTTATATGTCACTTGTTGCATTGTTGTCTATTGATATTATATTCGATGTGCTCTTTGTTATTTGATTTTTTCTTTCATCTCATCTTGTTGTTGTTTTGTTGTCATTCATTGTGATCTTCTTTCTTGATATGCTCTTTGATATTCTTCGATGTGCTCTTTGTTGTTCAATTTGTTCTTTCATCAATTCTTGCTATTGTTTTATTATCATTTGTTTCACTTTCTTTCTCTATATGATCTTTTCTATTATCTTCGATGTGATTTTTGTCATTCAATTTGTTCTTGCATCTCTTCTTATTGTTTTTATGTTGCCATTTGTTGTCTCTTTTTTTCTTTTCTCTCTATTTTCTGTTTTAATTTCTCCTTGATGTGCTCTTTGTTGCTCAATTTGTTCTTTCATCTATTCTTCTTGTTATTTTGTTGTCATTTGTTGCTCCTTTATTTGTCGCTATTCTCTTTGGTATTCTCTTTGATATGCTCTTCATCGTTCAATTTGTTCTTTCATCTTTTATTGATGTTGTTCCCTTGTCATTTGTTGTGACTATTTTTGTTGATATTCCTTAGTTGCCATTTTCTCTCTGTTTCTTTGTGGACTTTATATTTTTTGTTCATTCCTATTCATTTTGTATTCTTCACACTCCCCAACTTCCACATCAACCATATTGTTATTATTGTGACACATAAATCATTACACATCATCAAAAATTAATATCTACACTAAAATGAATGTGTATAATGAAACATTAAAATATTAACTAATATTACTAAGAATTTTTCCATAATCCCTCTCCATTGAGAGACCTATTTTAATATTTAGGCATTTTCTAATCATTTGCACAAATATATATCCTTCAAAATAGGATAATAATCTCACTTTATTTGGAAATAATAAGGTGGTTTCAATTTCTGGAAAAATGATGGTAGAACAAATTTTGGTTGAATAGAGATGTTAGTTGGAGTTGAGATGAATCAATTTTCTATTTTTTATAATGGGTGTAGATTTATTTTAACCATATATATAAGGCATGTTAAAATAATAAAGGAATTCCAATCACTTATCACCATTCTTTGGAAAAACTTTAAAATATAATTTTAAAAAGTATAAAAATAAAGAGAAAATAAAAACATACATTATCATGTTCTCTCCTTCAAAATTGTATTGATAAAAAGAGGTTTTATTGATGGACTATGTTATTTCTGAGATGAGAAACAATGAAGCATATTTTATAGGAATGATCCTTTGTAAGATCTTGTTCAACTTTGGTTGAATCTCAATTCAATGACATTTTTTAAGGTTATTTATATTGGTTGGTGGTATTGTTTTCATTTAAAACTCGATGAGACAAAAAATCACATTATTAATTAAAATGTCAAACTATTAAAACTAAATTCTTATTAAAATATATACTTTTATTTTTTTATATAATTAGTATATATACAAATTTTTTGTTGATCTAACCCATGGGGATTTGAACTTTGAATATCATGCTTTACATATTACTTCATAACCAAGGACTCACCAATTGAGCTACACCCTATGCGCTCTATATATATATATATATATATATATATATATATATATATATATATATATATATATATATATATATATATATATATATATATATATATATATATATATATATATATATATATATATATATATATATTTCATGTAACACATGAAAATAAACATGACACTGCAAAATTATACATCAATAATTTTCCATATCCCCTTGACAATTGTTTGAAAATACTATTTAGCCATCTGAGGTAAACGACCTTTTGAGATTTCATAACATGTTTACCTTTTGAGATTCCATAAGATGTTTATAAAATTACGGCCTTGGTGAATGATGATAAGAGGTTGAATAATGATGTTAGTCGTATTTGAGACAATTCAATTTTCTATCTTATATAATAGGTGTAGATTTATTTTAGCCAAATATAAAAAGTTTAGATATCATTTTTGGGATTCAACTGCGTTAAGTAAGTCATTCAAACGTATGACCATTTCCATGAGAGGTAGTCGTAACTGACTAATTTCTCATGATTTTTGAATAGTTCACTTAGCACTCATTGCATCGGGTGATGCTCACAGGGGTGAAGAAATGGGATTGAAACTAGTGAAATGTGGAGAACGAATCACATAGCATCAATCATCACTTCCGGGGCTTGCACCCGGTAACCAGGACTTCCCAAGAGGTCACCCATCCCAGAACTCCTCTGGCTCAAGCGCGCTTAACTGTGGAGTTTTTCCGACAATCAAGCCCACTTAGCTTGCTACCCCATTTGCAAAACCTTAGCAAGTATTGTGCCTCATGAACCATTCAAGTAGAGATCCCTTGACTCTTTTTGAATTTAAGTATGGGGGATTTACGCAGTGCATTATATTAGATATCATTTTTGGGATTCAACTGCGTTAAGTAAGTCATTCAAACGTATGACCATTTCCATGAGAGGTAGTCGTAACTGACTAATTTCTCATGATTTTTGAATAGTTCACTTAGCACTCATTGCATCGGGTGATGCTCACAGGGGTGAAGAAATGGGATTGAAACTAGTGAAATGTGGAGAACGAATCACATAGCATCAATCATCACTTCCGGGACTTGCACCCGGTAACCAGGACTTCCCAGGAGGTCACCCATCCCAGAACTCCTATGGCTCAAGCGCGCTTAACTGTGGAGTTTTTCCCACAATCAAGCCCACTTAGCTTGCTACCCCATTTGCAAAACCTTAGCAAGTATTGTGCCTCATGAACCATTCAAGTAGAGATCCCTTGACTCTTTTTGAATTTAAGTATGGGGGATTTACGCAGTGCATTATATTAGATATCATTTTTGGGATTCAACTGCGTTAAGTAAGTCATTCAAACGTATGACCATTTCCATGAGAGGTAGTCGTAACTGACTAATTTCTCATGATTTTTGAATAGTTCACTTAGCACTCATTGCATCGGGTGATGCTCACAGGGGTGAAGAAATGGGATTGAAACTAGTGAAATGTGGAGAACGAATCACATAGCATCAATCATCACTTCCGGGGCTTGCACCCGGTAACCAGGACTTCCCAGGAGGTCACCCATCCCAGAACTCCTCTGGCTCAAGCGCGCTTAACTGTGGAGTTTTTCCCACAATCAAGCCCACTTAGCTTGCTACCCCATTTGCAAAACCTTAGCAAGTATTGTGCCTCATGAACCATTCAAGTAGAGATCCCTTGACTCTTTTTGAATTTAAGTATGGGGGATTTACGCAGTGCATTATATTAGATATCATTTTTGGGATTCAACTGCGTTAAGTAAGTCATTCAAACGTATGACCATTTCCATGAGAGGTAGTCGTAACTGACTAATTTCTCATGATTTTTGAATAGTTCACTTAGCACTCATTGCATCGGGTGATGCTCACAGGGGTGAAGAAATGGGATTGAAACTAGTGAAATGTGGAGAACGAATCACATAGCATCAATCATCACTTCCGGGGCTTGCACCCAGTAACCAGGACTTCCCAGGAGGTCACCCATCCCAGAACTCCTCTGGCTCAAGCGCGCTTAACTGTGGAGTTTGTTAAAATAATAAAGGCATTGCAATCACTTATCACATATAATCATCATCACCAATTTTTGAGAAAGCTTTAAAATATAGTTTAAAAACATTTATATATAAATAGAGAGAATAACAACATACTAGGATTACAAAAAATGAAATATATCTTATAAGAATGTTATTTTTAAAAAATATAATTTAAAAAATAAAATAAAAATAAAGAGAATAAAAATATCCTAGGATTACAAACAATGAAATATATTTTATGGGAGTGTTCCTTTGTAAGATCTTGTTCAACTTTGGTTGAACCTAAATTCAATACATTTTCTAAGACTATTTAGATTGCCTGGTGGTATTTTTGTCATTTATAACTTTATGAGACAAAAAAAAAGTATTAATTAAAAATGTCAAATTGTTAAAAATAAACATGTCAAACATGTAATGGATCTCAATGCTAGGTTGAAAATAGGGTTAGATCTTTACCTATCCATTCATTAAACTTGCAAATGCCATTCAGTGTGGTAGACAATCATGTTACTATTGTTATTAATTATGGACTTAGATTTGCCAAACATTTATTAGATCTCAATGTTGGGTTAATATAGGGTTATATCTCTACCTATCCAACCATAAAAAAAATTATAAAGGTGCATGGCCAATACACAGAAGTAATCATTAGATTTTTTATTTATATAAAAGATAATTAATCATACAATAATAAAGCCAAAAATGTAAATGTATTTAAAGAAAAAAGTTATTCACATGAAACCTCCCAATGTATAACCTATGATTTTGGCGTTCTACACAAAAGACATGAATTCTATGTTCAAGTATCAATCCAGTGGGTCTGAGGAAATAAATTATAATCAAGGATTATATTTTGAGGCAAGTTATATGTATTGCAAGTTTTGTCTAATTTTGGGGCTTTTTTGGAAGGTATTCACCTCCAAAGACCCATATATGCTTAGCATTGGTTGTATTACTCTTCAAAGAATAATTTTAGTTCATGAGTTTGTAGATGATACCGAAGATGGAAGAAATTCATAATGTAGCTCTCAATATATAGCTATAATCTCCCCTTAGTTTTTGCAATTAATGTAAAATTTTGTCTAATTTTGAGGCTTTGTTGAAAGGTATTCACCCCAAAGACCCGTATATTCTTATTATATGTTGTATTCCTCTTAAGAGAATCATTTCAGTTCATGAGTTTGTAGATGATATTGAATTTGATTAAACTCTTTATATAAATAATAAATACTATAATTTCAATACTGACTTTGCTAATAGCAATTGCCACCTTCCTCTTTATCTTTTCACATGTCATGTAAATTATGACTAGCAGAAATATAAAAATAATGTGAAATTTGGATAAATAAATATAAATCATCATTCCATGTAGCTTGTTGTCCATGGAATATATGATTGCTTGATATGTTTGTTATATTTTTAGATAAATAAATAAAAAAATATTATGAGTTTTTTTGTTTAATTGTTTTTATGTTAAAAATATTACGATATATTTAATAATTATAATAGTAGTGCACAAAATCAATCTCATTTTATAAAAAATGATCTCAATTATCAAATCCATACTTAAAATAAATAATAAATTAAAATATTTTTATATGTTATCACTCTAAATCCAAAAATATTTATATATTATGACTTTAAATCCAAAAAGCTATTTTTAATATAACAATTTTATTTGAAATATAGCAATTTTATTTAAACATATTTCGGATTAATTAGATAGGTCTAAAAATATAGTTAAATAGTTATATTCATTTTTTAATTATTATGAAATATATGATAAATTATATATATATTATTTGATTGGAAATTAATTAATTGTGATAAAAAATGAATAAAAGATATAAATAAAATTAAGGCTATTTTGAAAATGCAAAAAAAATTATATGTGAGAAGATAATACATCAAAAGTATTATTTAGTACTTATTTGGCAATTTAATTCACTACATAATAGAGCCAACAACTATTGTTTGGATCTCTATGTGGGGAATCGATACAATCCATAGAAGAGTCGTGGTGTGTTAGGAGGTAGACCCAACACCCATAGTTTGGCTCTCTTGCAAAAGATGAACACACCAACTACTCCCCAAATTCCAATTCCAAATCCAATTCCCAATGCCGTTAATGACATCTTGTCATCTAGATGCTCCAGCCATCCCACTTTAATATGGGCACTGCTACTATTATTGTGAGGTTCTGTCCCTGGGTTTTCCTTTCCATTACATGATTCTAAAGGACATCCATGTAAGCATTTATTCCTTTGAAATGATGTTGCACTGAATGTGGAAAATTGTGTTCCTTTAGGGATTGGCCCACAAAGGTTATTAGATGAAACATCGAGAACAGCCAAACTGTATAGTTTAGAGAGCTCTTGAGGAATGTGTCCACTCAGATTATTCTTACTCAAGTCTAACTGCTCCAGAGTAGATATGTTACTGAGAGATGCTGGAATTGGCCCTTCCAACTGGTTGCCAGATAAATTTAACAATCGCAAGCCACTCAAAGTTCCTATGCTTGCAGGTATTTGTCCGATAAGATTATTGCTGGACAAATCAAATATAGTGTTTTTATCTGACAAGTATGATAGAGTATATTCACTTCTTTTGATGTCAACTGGCATTTCGTTATAATCATTACTACCAGGTAATGAATTGTTGTTTACAAATCTTGCAAGTCTTTCAAAATGTAATGGCATTCTTCCAGTGAATTTGTTATTGGATAAATCCAAGATAGACAAATAGGTGAAATTTGTTATCCATTCAGGAATGTCACCATGGAAATTATTGTAGCCAAAGTTTAAAAATTCCAAGCCAACAAAAAAGGTGAAGTAAGAAGGAAGTTTTCCTATCAAATTATTTCTCCTCAAATCCAATAACTTAAGCTTAGTGCAATTAGACAAAGATATTGGAAGAGTCTCAGACAAATTATTAGTATGAGCAGAAAAATATGATAAGGAAATACAATTGCCAATGGTTTTAGGAATTGATCCTTGAAAATTATTCTTTGACAAATCTAAATATTCAAGAGAAACTAAACCACTCAAACTATTAGGTATATTGCCAGAAATATTATTATTATATATATCTAAAACCTTTAAAGCATTTAGTTGGCCTATGCTAGGTGGAAGAGGTCCAATTAAATGGTTGTTTGCTAAAGAAAGAAACTGCCATTGCATACTGGCGTCGGGAATACTAGGAATTGTGCCTACAAGGTCATTATTGTCTAGGTAGAAGGAATATAGCGGAGAACAATTGAATAGCGTGGGAGGGATGTTGCCACTTAGTGAGTTGTGGGATAAACCAATAAAATATATGTTTTTCATCAAACCGATTACTGAAGGGATTGGACCACTCAATTTGTTTGCCATACCTGATAATCTTAGGAGTGAAGTGCAGTTGCTAATCGAAGCTGGAATGCTTCCACTTATACTATTGACGTGAAAGTGGAGTGTTTGCAACCTGACCAGGCGACCCAATTCCCATGGGATTGGACCACTCAAATTGTTGTGGCTAATATCCAGTTGTGCAAGTGAAGTGCAGTTGCCGAGAGAAGTTGGGATGCTTCCATTCAGATCTATGTCATACAACGAGAGAGTGTCCAACTGGAACAGACGGCCGAGTTCGGGTGGGATTTGACCACTCAAAGCATTGCGGGACAACCGGAGATATTCCAACTGGACCAGACGGCCAAGTTCCGGTGGGATTTGACCCCTCAAATAGTTGTGTCCAATATTCAATGTTTGAAGACGTGTACAATTACACAATTCTTTTGGAATAGAGCCGTGGAGCGCATTATCATGGAGGTCAAGCATTCCTAGCGCTTTTAGCTGCCCAACTTCGGGTGGAATTCTTCCACTGAAATCATTACCGGAAAGAATTAAAGTCTGCAACAGAGAGAGGTTGCCAATAGACGGGGATAGCGTACCATTCAATCCGCAGCCAAAGAGTGAAATTGCAACTACTCGTTTCGTGTTTGGTGTGCACGAAATTCCGTTCCAGCGGCAGACGTTATCTGAGTTATGGTCCGTCCAGTCGGAGAGCGATCCAAGTGGATCTGATATGATGGCCCTTTTGAAGCTCAGAAGCGCCTCCACGTCCCTTTTATCCGCCATGGAGGAAGAGGGTTCCCCCGTCATATGAGCTTCTGTATGGTAATGAAGAAAGCACACAAACATGGTGATGAGCAAAACAATAGATTTATGATCCATTTCTCTCTCTCCAACTTCTTTCAAAGCGAAAGGCTGTGAGTGCTGTTGTGAATGACCATGTATTTATAATCACAGCAGCAGCTGTCATGTAAAAGGCCTGTGTGAAAACTGTAATGCAATGAGAAAATTCAGAGAAAAGAGAAAATGGCTGTGTAGTCAAACCGGTGAAGAAAGTGGTGGAAAAATTTTGTGTGATGCGCGTAAATGGACGGTTGATTTGGGAAAATAAAAAATTGTTGCACCCGAAAATCATTCAAATTTTGTAACCTGGAAAAATGGGCCTATTGATCTTGACTCGGAAAAAGGAGAATGGGACCGAAAAATCTTCCCGATATTGATAGAAATTTAACCGTGTAGACACGCAAGGATCTTGATTCGGAAAAAGGAGAATGGAGACCTAAAAATCTTCCAGATATCAATGGAAATTTAATAGAAATTTCCATTAAAGAAATTGAATGGTGTAGATGTGGAACAAAGAATAGAAAATGGTAAGAAAAATAAAAGGTAAGGGAGGGTAAACAGAGTATGGAACCGCAAATTGAGGAAAAAGAAAAAACGCAAAAAGATAAGGCCAAAGAAAGTGGCGGAAGATCTTTCTGGGAACTTTCTATAATTCATATAAAATTCCAATTCTACATATTGGGGAAAAAAGGCGTGGGGGGGGGGGGGCGTGGACGTTTCCACTGGCCCGGGGAAAAAGAGTTAACGTTGATGGCGGTGGTGGGGAAAAAAGGGCCGGAGGGGGTGGGCGTTTCCACTGGACTGGGGAAAAAGAGTTAACGTTGATGGCGGTGGGGAAAAAGAGTTAACGTTGATGGCGGTGGTGGGGAAAAAAAGGCGGGAGGGAAAGGCGAGGGGGAGACGGGGAAATGGGCGTCTCCACTGGACCGGGAAAAAGAGTTAACGTTGATGGGGAACTTCACTGAATTTTTTTTAGGTTTATTATTTTTTTTAAATGTTTTTTTAGATTTTTGAATTTAGTTTTAATAGTTTTTAATTTTAATTTTGTTTTTTTTAATTATTTAAGATTTTTTTTTAAATGATTTGTTTTTAATTTTATTTAATAGTTTTTTAAAATGGTTGTATTTTGATTTATTTATTTTTATACTTTTTATTAAAAAAATTGGTTTTTTTTTTTTTTTCATGATTTATAGGATATTTTTTTTTAACTTTTTATGTTTTTTATATAATTTTTTTATATATTTTTTTAAGAAATCAACACTAAAAAAGAAATAAGACAATTAGAAAATTTGTTAAGTAATTAACATTTAAAAAACAATTGGACATAAAAAAATTTGAAGTGTAAAAATATGTAACATTTTAAAAAAATATTTACAGTTAATACATTAGAAGATATAAAGTGTCAAAAATAAGTCCTGTAAAAAAGAGGTTGATGTTGCATACATTTAAAAACAAATATTTATTTTTGATAATAAGAAAATTTAAAGTGTCAAAAATATGCTCCGAAATATATATATATATATATATATATATATATATATATATATATTCTGCATCACCACTTTTCAAAATCGGTTGATTGTTTTGCTACCTCAACGAAATAGGTAATTGTATCGGTTCTTGTTTCAAAGTTTACATTGTTCTTCACATAAAACAACCGATAGATGGATATTTTGTACTCTACCACATAACCCCTTCTCAATTGACCATCGATCAAAGTGATGTGTTTGGAACCCAATTGAAGACCTTCGTTTGACTATCGATCAAAGTGACGTGATTGGAACGATGTGTGTGTTGTGGTCAATATTTTATTCATATAAAATATTGGGATACAGTGACATCACCAGATTCGAACTCACAACCTTTTGTATGTTTATTAAAGGTTTATAATTTTATCATACGTTTGTCTCCAACCAAGGTATTTTTCCTTAACTTTCATCAGTATCTCAATGTTGGTGATGTGTTCTACTTATCTAAATTCCCTATTTAAAGCTTCCAACTTTATCTTTTGCAATAGAGTAATATTTTCTCAAAGAAACACTAAGATTGAATAGAGAAGTCACGCTTGAATATTGGCATTGAATAAGTATATACCAGTGGCTTTGTTGATCGAATAAGTATACACCTCTGACTTTCCTCATTGAATAAGTTACACACCCATGAATTTTTTAATCGATTAAGTATACGCCTCTATCTTAGTCATGAATAAGTTATACACTAGTTACACACTAGTGGTCATGAATAACTTTTCCTTAGATAATTATTTGGTGAATATATCAACGACATGTTCATCTGTTCTATAGTACTCAATCTCGATCACTCCATGTTGAACTAAATCCCAAAAAAAATGATATTGAATATCTACATGCTTGGTATTCTTATGAAAAACTAGATTCTTGGTCATTTGAATAACACTTTGATTATTACATATCAACTGAATGGATTACTCTTGTTGCTCATGTAGATCCTCTAAAATTCTTGCAAACTAAACTGCTTCACATGTTTTTGTTGTTTCCGCTTTATACTCTGCTTCTACTGTGGAGAGCGAAATTGTGGGTTTCTTGTTAGTACTCCAAGCAACTGTTGTTGAACTCATACTAAAACAATACCCTGAAGTTGATTTCCTATCATCCATGCATCCAACCCTATCTGAATGAGTATAACCAATCAACCTGAAATCTTCTATAGATCTATATACCAAACCATATCCAATTGTTCCACGCAAATATCTTGAAATCCTCTTTGTTACTTTCCAATGCAATTCATTGGGTTCTGCCATAAATATTAATACCATACTAACCGCAAAAGAAATATTTGGTTGAGTTGTAGTTAAGTAGATCAAACTTCCAACCAATTGACACTACAAAGTAACATCAATTGAACTGAAGTCATCATGTCCATATAACTTCAACCCAACTTCCAAAGGAGTTACTGCTAGCTTGCACCACAACATTCTGAACATCTTCAAAATGTCCCAAATATACTTAGCATGTGAAAATACCATCCTCCTTCTACCAAACTTCAATACCCAAGAAATAATGCAACTCACCAAGATCTGTCATCTCAAACCCATCAATCATATGCGACTTAAAATTTTGAAATAATTCATCATTGTTCTCTATGTAGATCAGATTATCAACATATAAGATAACTATCAAAATGTCTAGTCCTAAGTGAAATATATAGAGATTGGGATCAGATAAACTTTTAACTAAGCCATGATCCTAAAAATACTTATCAATTCTGGAATACCATGCCCTTGGTATAAGTCCTTCTTTGACTTATAAACATAATCTTCTTTTCCTGGCACTTCAAAACCCTCGGGCTACTCCACATAAATTTCTTCATCCACATAACCATTTAGAAAAGTTTATTTAACATCCATCTGAAAGATTGGCCATTTATATTATGACACTAATGCAAGAACCATCCTGATTGTATCCAATTTTTCTACAGGAGAGTCTCAATGTAATCAATGTCTTCTTTATGTATATATCACTTTGCAACTAAACGACTCTTATACTTATCAATTGTGCCATCATATTTATACTTGGTTTTATAAACCCACGTAGTGTCAATTAAATATTTTACCTTTAGTAAATTTACTAAGTCCCATGCATCATTTGTCACCAAGGCATTCAATTTTTCTTCCATAGCTTCATTCCATTCATTATTTCTTGATGCTTCTGCATAATTATGTGGTTCATCCATTTTAATTACCTATGCCATAAGTGCATAATTTATTAGAGAACTTTGGGATTTAGTAATCCTTCTTTCAAAATTTCTATCCACCATACTGCTTTCTAAATGTATCATTTCAAGCCACTTAGGCTTCTTCTGAATGTCATCCATCTTTAATGACTTAGAATTTGATTCATCACCAATATTCGTTGTATCTTTCTTCTATTCAAATTGTACATGTTTTGGCTGGTAGATTCCCTGCTCATCAAACACAACAACTCTACTTATTATCACCCTCCTTTCTTCGTGATCAAATAGCCTATAACTTCTTGTTTCAATATTGTAGCTAATAAATATACACATAGCACTATTACCATTCAATTTCTTCCTCTTTTCCTTATGAACATGTGCATATGTAGTACAACCAAAATCTTTCATATGTGCAACACTTGGTTTATAGCCTGACCATGCTTCTTCTAGAGTCAAATTCAACACTACCTTTGTAGGTCATTTGCTAAGAGTGTATATTGTTGTGTGTATTTCTTCAACCCAAAACTCATTTCCAAGAGACTTGGTTTTTAACATGCTCTTAGCCATTTCAACTATGGTCCTATTTTTTCTTTCTGTTTTTTAGGAGAGTATGAATTGGTAAACTCTCGTTGTATTCCATTCTTCATGCAATAACTCAAAAAATCATTTGATTTGTATTCTCCTCCATTATTTGTTCTTAGGGTGAGAATTTTCAAACCACTTTGATTTCCAACTAATATAGAAATTATGGTGTAGAATTGTAACTGCTTATGAAATTTTAATCTAAATCACAAGACACAATCCTACGTCACTGCTCTATGGAATTAAATTCACTAATTAGAACATCGATCACAAATATGCAAAGAGAAATAACACACATGTACACAATATTTTCCCATGGGAAATAAATCTGCTAAAAGCCCCCTTTCTTACTTGCATTAATCTAATGAATAGAGATGTATTACAGTTGCTTCCTTAGACTGAGGAGAACCTGCATGTAAATAACATATCTCTTTTCTCACTAAGAAGTTGTGACCCAGACTTAGTCAATTTATGCCTCTACTTGAGCCCCTATTTCCTTGCGCAATTCCTCGGGAAATTAGGCCCCTATTATTTAGGAATTTCCTCTAAAATGATTGCACAATTCCCAAGGTTGATCATTTGACTGCATGCAACACCTGCATACTTAAGACTAGTCTACAATTGATGTTACTCTACCTTAGAATCTCCACGATAGTTGGGGAACTCAAATTCTCAGCATGCACTAGTTATTTTGCATTGATTGATCAGTTAATTGGATGATCACTAAGTTAGACTAAAGTCTCACTGCACAACTGACCTTCAACTAGTTCCTTCAATAGTTAGAGCTAGTTTAACTAAAAACAAATTGAAATATCTGACCTTGATTGCTACAAATTAACAACCACACATGTTTGACTAAACTCCAACTCATGTAACTCAAATTTACTGAGATAACTGAGTGAAAAGAGCCATGTCACATCATTTAACTGCATCCAAGTTGTCTACTGAAGTGGAAATTCAATTTTTCTCAATTTTATCAAGGCAAAAACAAATTGAGACTTTCTTGCTACATTTTTCAATACTCCCTCTCAACAATAAAGGGATTATCAACCACCCCTATCTGGCACCTGTGGAACTCGAGCTTCCCTCTTGACAAGGCCTTTCTCAAAATGTTAGCATCTTTTTCCTCTGTTGGAATATATTGTAGCAGCATTATCTTCCTTTGCACACAGTCCCATAAATGGTGATATTGGATATCTATATGCTTGGATCGACCATGAAATATCGGATTCTCAGAGAGCTTGATGCAACTCTGATTATCATAATATATCATAGTTGGATCCATCATCTAACCAAATAGTCCCACAAGTATCTTTCTCATCCAAATCACCTAACATGTTGCTTGAGCTACAACCATGTATTCTAATTCTACTGAGCTGAGTGCCACAAGTATTTTCTTCTTGTTGTACCAAGAAAAAGTTGTGGACCTAACACTAAAAATTCCACCTAATGTACTCTTTTGGTCAGATGGAATCCCTACCCAATCTACATCTGTGAAGCCATAAAGTTTCACTCCCTTTATCTGTTTATACAATAATCCATACTGAGTAGTGCCTCTAAGGTATCGTAAAACATGCTTAATTTCCTTCCAATATAATTTGGTTGGCCTAACCATAGATTGGCTCAACTAGTTGACTGCATAGCACATATCTGGTTGTGTGTTCACAAGATACATCAATGAACCCACTAGCTTATGATAAATGGTAGCATCTACTTCTTCAATTGAAGTGGCATCCTCCTTCCTCGAGTTGGTCGCTAGAGATATCTCCATGGGTTTGCAACTCTCCATGTCGAATATATGTAGTATCTCATTTTCATACTTTCCTTAAGACACAAATAGTTCCCCATCACCTTGCCATACTTCCAACCCGAGGAAGTAGCGGATGAGACCCATGTCCTTTATTTCAAATTCCCTTGCAAGGTCCTCCTTGCAAGATCTAATTTGTTTTTCATCACCCGTTAAAATCAAATCATCAACATATAAGACAATAATAAGGAATTTACCTTCTATCAAGGTATGATATAGGTTCACATCTGCTTCACTTTTGGCGAAGTCTAAACCAGTGAGATAACTGTCGATCTTGGTGTACCAAACACGAGGTTTTTTTTTTGAGACCTTAGAATGCTCGCTTGAGTCTGCACACATGAGACTCCCAATCAAATGTCTCAAAACCTTCTTTTTTCTTAATGTACACCTCCTCCCTAATAACCCCATTGAGGAATGTTTTTCTTACATCCATCTAGTGGATCTTCCACCCAACCTATGTAGCAAGTACAATAATTGATCTAATGGATGAATACCTTGCTGCAGTTGAAAAGGTTTCCTCGTAGTTGATTCCCTCAACTTGAGAGAATCATTTGGCCACAAATTTGGCTTTATACTTCTATATTCTTCTATCTACTACATGATTCACTTTGAAGATCCATCTCGAACCCACAACTGATTTATCTGCCATTCTTGGGACCACTTCCCAAACACTGTTCTTTACAATGGATTCATATTCCTTGACCATTACATTAACCCATACAGGTTGCTTTATTGCTTCCTTGAAATAGGATGGCTCAATTTCTATAAGCTCGGTCAATAGAGCCATGTAGCCAGTGTACATCTTAGGTGATCTCCTTTCCATCAGCAAATTTTCAGGAACTCTCACATTCTCCCTTGCATCTTGCACAAGTCTATCAACTTCCTTGGTTATTTTTCTACCTTCTATGGATGGTTCTGCTTGAGTGGGTGTCTCCACTTTGCTCCTCACTTTGTGGCTACTCCACAACTTCCTGAGGCTCCTCCTTTTGGAGCTAAAAGCTCCTATTCTAGTGGGATCTAAAGCACCCTTCAATAAAGCACCACATTTCTTTCTCCTCATCAAACTTTACATCCCTTCACACAACTGTAATTTTGAGGAATGACAAATGCACACAGTAGTTGTGAGGATTTTATGTGTAACCCACAAATACTCTGGACTCTGTT
This sequence comes from Pinus tabuliformis, assembly GCA_031772625.1. Classification (NCBI taxonomy): domain Eukaryota; kingdom Viridiplantae; phylum Streptophyta; class Pinopsida; order Pinales; family Pinaceae; genus Pinus; species Pinus tabuliformis. The sequence continues at coordinate 1,005,530,286 of CM062811.1, forward strand.
GTTGGCTCAAGATTCTTCCTCAAATATTTGGAGACATGGGAGTAAACAAAGGCTCCAAAAATCCTGAAGTGTGACACATCTGGATTTATCCCCAAGAAATCTTCCTCTAGTGTGATCATACCAAGAATCCAGTGAGGAATCTAGTTTTGTAAGTAGATTGTTGTGTTACATGCCTATGGCCACTAATGCAGTTGTAGGCCTTTGTCATGTAGCATAGCTCTCACATCTCCAACAATGTTGTGGTATTTTCTCTCAACTACCCCATTTTGATGTGGGTTGTGGGGTGTTGTCAACTTTCTTTGAATGCCCTCTTTTGCAAAAACATCCTTGACATCATTCGATACATACTCACCTCCATTTTTGCTCATGAGAACCTTCACCTTCTTGTCGGTTTCTTTCTAGACCAATGCCTTGAATTCTATTAACATTGAGACTGTATATTCTTTCTTTCGCATGAAGAAGATCCAACACTTCCTTGAGAAATCATCAACAAATATAACATGGTACTTATGTCTAGCTGTCACACGGAATCAGTCAAGAGTGCGGACACAACCGACCTTCCTAGAAGTCTAAGACATTCTAATGACAAACAAAACAAACTGGAGCTATCCTTCTCTAAACATGCATTATGATATGAGAAATCAAGTGTTTCGTTCTTACCTTTGTCCAAACGCTGTTGTAGAAGTCCAAGCTTTGTTGATCTGGATGAGTTCCTCCTTTTCTCCAAAACCTGCAATCACCAACAGTCAAACAATTAAATAGCACCTGATTATAACATAAAACAAAGCATATTCAACATATAGACCAAGGAGTACATGAAATAACCCATAAACAACAAGTTATTGAGAAGAATGGACCAATTTGCATTAAAGGTAATCAAAAGGAACCATTACAACCTGAACCTTGGTGTTGCGCAAGCTCCTTCCAGGGTCCACAAGAGTCTTCCTCTACTTTGACAAAGCTCACCCACTTCCAAATAGAACAAGTAAAGATGGCAATCTCTCCTCACAAGCTTCTAAATGGGAGTCCTAATTCCTGCAGCATTTACCCTTAGAAATGTATAGCTTTCAACCTCCTCTCCTTCTGGCCCAATGCCTGTATTTATAGTGCTCAAGAGGAGGTTAATCAGGTCCACCATCAATGGGATAATCCCCTCTTTGGGTGGGATAGCTCCCTTATTGATGGGATAAGTTCCTCCTTAATAGGGATACATGAACCAACTGGAGGCGCATCCATTTCATCAAACCGACCTCTAGAAAGTTCTAGAAGTAACCACAAGTAACTTTTTTAAGATGAAACTTGCGCATTTTGCCTTTTACAGAAGGACGCACCTGTCCCTTAACATACAGAGCGTCCAAGGACGCAGCCTTTGTGAACATTGTGAGAGTCCCCGCAGGTAAGGCTTGAGAGAACCTGCGTCCCCAGAGATAAACACATTTTTTACAAGACTTTCTCTCTTCTTTGAGTTTGAGATGGATAGCAAAGGCATAAGACTTGCCTAAGAGGGTAGCATGACTGTTGATTGAGCCATACTAACTATAAATAGTCATGGTGACATTTTTTAGTGTAACACTAGCATTGGAGGTGGCTGAGAAAGGTCCACATACAACAAAGTGGACTCTTTCCAAGACTACATATGCTTTTCTTTCTCGATCACAAAATGTGGATTTCACATACTTCCCCAAGGTACATCCCTTGCATACACCATGTTGCTCAAGGGCTCCTTTAGGAAGGCTCATGGTTATTTTTTTCATAATATTCAAGGTGTCATGATGCAAATGTCCAAGTCTTCTATGACAAAGTTCACCAACATCATAACTCTACACTTTCTTTGCCTTACTACTTAATGCATCACAATATTTCACATCCAACTTGTATAGGTTCTTCACATGAACCTTGATCTGCTTCACATGTCCAGTGGCTATGTGTCTAAGGAATGCTTTCCCTTTGCTTAAGATCACATCATAAACATGGTCTTCCAAAACTACTAAAAATATGAGATTCTTCTTCAGGCCTAGAACAAACATGACATCCTTGAGTTTGACAGGGGATCCTGACTCCCTCTAAAATGTGATTGTACCAATTCCGGTCACACTGTACCTTTCTTCGTTGCCCATCTCAATATGAATATGGAGATCTTTCTCCTCTAGGTCACTTAAAAACCCTCTACACCTTGTCATGTAGAACCAGGCACTAGAACCCAAGTACCATATGCTCCCCATCACTATGCTGACCATGCATGTGATAAGGGTGAAGTCAAGATCGAACTTTGAAGCCAAGGCTTCACCTATTTCTTCTCCTAAGATCTTATTGCTTGAATTTTTGTATGGACACTTAGTGGCATAGTGCCCAAATTCATGATAATTGAAGAATTTTATTTTGGACAAGTCTTTCTTCTTGCCCCCATGGCTGGATTCTAGTTTGGTTTGAGATTTATTCCCTTTTCCCTTCTTTCCATTTCCATCCAATGCAAAAAAAAAATTCATCCTCGCCCTTGGATGAGGTTCCATCTCTTGTATTCCACCTTATCTCCTCTTGTACCAAATAATACCATAAGTGTTCCCAATTCTATAATTTATCCTTCTCGTTCACCAAGCCCTGACAGCTATGACAACTTTTGGGAAGGCCTAGAAGAGATAGGCTTACCAAGTCATCCTCTGAAACATTAACACCAACCCCACCAATTTCATCACGAACTTGTGTAAATCTACTAAGATACTGCGAGATAGTGTCATTCTTATGCATCTTGATATTTCAAAGTTTATCCTTGAATGTCGACTTCCTATGGTCACTAATATTCTTGAACAATTATGTCACTGATTTCCACATTGCGAATGGAGTTTATTTCCCATGGATATTTAAGAAAATGTGGTCTCATACTCCCTCCAAGATCATTTTGCTCATCTTGGCTACATCTTTCTTCCATTGGTCTAGGTTTTGTGCATTAAATTCTACTAGTTTTAGAACATCTTTCTTGATGTATTCTAGAAAGCCATTTTCATCAAGAACTACCTCCATGCAATGAAATTAGAGTTGCCTTCCAAGGCATGCTCTAGTCTCATCCCACTGAAGGTCATCTTCCCAACTCTGGAGAGATCCTACTACACTGAACTACAAATTTGAACCTCCTAAGAAACAAATTCAAAATCTCTATTCTAATGTGAATCCTGCTCTAATACCATTTAGAAATTATGGTGTATAATTGTAACTACTCATGAAATTTTAATCTAAATCACAAGAAACAATCCTACTCTATTGCTCTGCAGAACACAATTTAGAACATCAATCACACACATGCAAAGATAAAGACCACACACACACACAATATTTTCCGAGGGGAAGGAAATTTGCTAAAAACCCCTTTGCCCGCTTGTAGTAATAGGATGAATAGAGATGTATTATAATTGCTTGCTCAGACTGAGCACAACTAGTAAGTGAATAACCTATATCTCTGCTCACGGAGAAGATTTGACCCAAACTTAGTCAATTTTTGCCTCTACTTTCACCCCTATTTCCTTGCGGAATTCCTGATGAAATTAGGCCCAGATTATTTACAAATTCCCCCCTAAATGATTACGAAATTCCAAATTTTGATCATATGATTACATGCAACACTTGTACACTCAAGACTAGTTTACAACTGATGTTACACTGCCTTGGAATCTCCACCATAGTCGAGGAACTCGAGTTACCTTCATGCGCTAGCTATTTTTGGCTGATTGATCAATTAAGTAGATGATCACTGAGTTAGACTAAAGTCTCACTGCACAATTGACCTTCCTCTAGTTCCTCCAACAATTAGAACTAGTTTAACTAAAAAAAACTTGAAATAACTGACCTTGATTGCTACAAATTAGAAATCACACATGCTTAATTGAAATCCAACTCCTGTAACTTGAATTTACTTAGCTATCTGAGTGACAAGAGCCAAGTTACCTCAGTTAACCGCATCCAAGTTGTCTACAGATGTGGAAATTTGAATTTTCTCAATTTGATCAAGGAAAAATCAAATTGAGACTTTCTTGTTGCATTTTTCAACAACTAAAGCCCTAAACTCAAGAAAATGAGAAAACACTTCAAACTTCTCTTGCAAAAAAATACACCCATGTCTTCCTAGAATAACGCACCTTTCCAAAAGACACAGTCTCTATTGGTCCACACAAATTTGAATGCATCAACGCTAGACATTCTCTAGTCTTCCATGTTCTATTTGAAAAATTGTCCCTGTGTTGTTTCCAAAAAATACACCATTCACATACTTTATCATCCAACTTGCTATAAGGAAGACCATTCACCATGTTTTTCTTTCTTAGCAGCACCAAACTTTGAAAATTCAGATGTCCCATCCTTAAGTGCCAAAGTTTACTATTTGATTCCTCTATGACTTTCAAACTCTATGAATTACTTGAATCAAAAGAGAGCTTGAAAATTTTGTCTTCACTCATTTCACCTCTTGCAACAACTACATTTTGATTCAACTTATCCATGATTAAGCACTCTTTATTATCAAACACTAACTTGTAATTTTGCTCCAGCATTTTTCCTATAGAAAGTATGTTCTTCTTCAATGTTGGTGTTAACAAAGTGTCCTCAATTAACTTTTTCTTTCCATGCAATGTTGGTATTGCAACTGTGCCTTTCCCTTTCACTTCAAAAACACTATCATCACCAAAGATGACTTTACAAGAATAACTATCATTAATTTTGGTAAACAACTCCTCTTGAGATGTCATATGACTTGAATAGCCTGAATCAATATACCATGCTTAACTTTATTCACTATGTGCCATCAAACTTGAGGTGAATAACTTCTCAAGATGGCCAATTTTTTTGAAATAATAACATTGTGGTCCTCCACCTCTTCCTCCATTTTTGTCTCCATCTCTTCCTTGTCCTCTTCTTTGAGATCCATCTCTGGCTGTTCCTCTGAATTCAATGGAATTCCTTCCTCTACCTCTCGAAGGAGATGCATTTCCTTGTGAACTTTCTTGATTTCTATTTTGATTATGATTCGGTTACTGACCCCTAATCCTTTAACTTCCTCTATTCTTTGTAGAAAAGGCACATTCTACTTGCTTAGATGGTTGATTCTCTTCAACAGTTAACAAGGATCCACTTAATTCATCAATTTTTTTTTGTATTTAAGTCTTTCGAGAGTGACCATCTAAAACTTGGTCATGTCACTTTTTAAAATCTTTGCATAACCTTCTTTTTGGAACATGTTCAACTAATTACCTCATTTGATTAACAAGATATTTCATTTTGTGATGTAATCATGAATAGATTCATTAAATTGCATGTGGGCATTTTCAAAATTCCTCCTTAATGTCTGCAATTTAGCTACAACCACACCTTCATATGTATTCTTTAAGATATCCCATGTTTCATTAGATAATACTACACCACTAATTCCTGGAAATATAGATTCTTCAACATCACTTCCTATAAGTGAAAGTGTTTCGTTATCTTTCTTAATGAGTTCCTTAAGAGATTTCTTTTCATCATCACTTAATCCTTTGAATTCAAGTTCCCATAAATATTTAGTGATGAATATAGGTTTCATGTGTTTTCTCTAATAAAAATAGTTTGTGCCAACAAGTTTAGGCAATACAATACTACTTGTCGACATTGGAGAATAAGAGAGAAAATTGGAGAAAATGCACAAAAGAACATGATGTGTCCCCACTTTGACCCCAAACAAGAGCCAATGTCTCAAAAAATTGGGACTCAACCCCCACCACAAAAAAAAAAAAAAAAACTTATTATTAATTGGAAGGGTACAAAGATGAGCTAAGAAGCTCAATTCTATCTAAGATTTCCCTCTTAATACATTTTCCAAATGAATACAATATCTCTTAATTAGAGAAAAAATAATATAACCTTTAACACTGCTTGTGAGAAAATATATAAAATATCCATTTTCAATAAAAGAAAATCTCACATTACAATTTACCTACATGAATTAAAAAAAAATATCCCATGTAACATTCTAAAATTCCATTCTCCAATGATTCTCTCTCATACCAAAAACATATGCTCCACTAACTCTCTCAAACTCACAAATATCTAATTAAAATATTATCACATAATTAAACAAAGGGAGAATTCATGAAAAAAGGAACTCCACTCGCTCTTAACGTTTATTTAGATTTACTTTCACCTTTAAAGAAACAACAAATTAGGCATTTCCACTAATCTCTCAACTATTTCTTATAATTTCTTAACAATCATTCTACAAATCACTCCACCAATCTATTAAAAAATCTCTCTCACACAAAATAACATCTTTAATATTTAAGAAATGATTCATTACTTGGTTATATTGAGACTTTTGTGATCCATATTGTAGATAAATGTCTTTCGGATTAATCACATCATTAGGATAGGTCAACGTTTCAAACCAATGAATGTGGTTCATCCTCAGGACAAGGTGAAAAAATCCTACAATCTTCATGAATAAATAGTAAGGATGCATCATTGCCCAACGTTAGCGGTTGAAAACAAGCCGTTGGAGAAAAGTCAAACAAGTAAATAAATTTTTTATTTAAAAATTAGATTTAATATTTTTAAATTTAATATTCTAGAATTAGCTATAAATTATTAAAAAATTCTAATTTTAGTTATAAAGTAGAAGTTAGAAGTATGTATCTTGTTAGGAGAATTAATAAGGGTTGTTAAGAATAAGCAATTAATAAAGTTATAAGGCTGGTTTGAGAATAAGTCAATACTAGCTGCTATGTAATATTAAAAAATAATAAGGTTAAGAGATTTAAATCAAGCAACATCTCAAATGTAACGAATAAGGTTAATCTAAAAGGGTTATGGATTAATTATTATTATAATTTTAGTTATACAATAGTATTAAGGAATAACATATTGCTAAGAATAATCATTAATAATAAGGGTTAAAAACAGATGCAATGAGTTTTATAAAAATATCAAAAACTAATAATATATAGATCTATATATTATAGTGGCTATATATTACTGAAGTAAATAGGAGTTTAATAATTGATTTTAATCAAGTAAAAAATGGGTCAAAAACAAATCAAAATGATGACATAAGATATAGAGAGGAGGGAAATTACATCATAAAAAGTACAGAGGAGATTGAGCAGATAAACCTATAAATAAATAAAACAAAAAGGAGACAAACAAAGAGGGAAAGAGAGACAAGAGGATCATACGGAGAGGGCCAAAATCCAACTTTTACTCAACTTCCAAACATCATCTACGTTGAGATTCCGAGCATGTCTTTCAATCTCAATAGCCTCCCTAAGCTTCTTATGGTGGAAATGGTCAACCCTGGCAATGACTCTAGAATCTTCAATACAGACATGCTTCTTGCATTTCTTTACATGCTCAACAATATCTGATGAGCGAGAATGATTGTGTCTAATGTTTGTCGCCTACTCATGGATACTTTGGTTAATTTATTGACTCGTTTCTCCAATATATGGAGTATCGCAGGAACAAAAAAGCAAGTAAACACCTTTTATGTCCTTCAGGTCAATGGGGTCTTTAACTGAACCAAGAGAATTCCTAATGGTCCTTAGAGGTTTGAACAAAGAGGAAACATTAGTCCATCTAAGGATATGGGAAATCCTATCTATGGTCCCTTGAATAAATGGGAGATGAACCTTACACATAGGATCAACCCGAGTAGTTTTAACTCTGGACTCCTTACATGCTCTTTGAAAGGCCTTGAGACTCAGAGTTTTGTTGTACCCATTATTTTTAAAAACTTCAAGGAGATGAGATTTCTCCTACTCTAGATGGTTTTCATCAGAGATTCTCAGAGCGCAGGTGGCAAGGGTGCTGAGAACACCAAATTTATGAGCAGGAAAATGATGAGAACTGGCATGACGATATTGTTCAGTGTGATTTTTCTTTACAAAAAACTTGGTGAGAAACAGAACCATCATCCATTCTGGAGAGGAGAATATCAAGGAAAGGAAGGCAACCGTCCACCTCTACTTCCATCATGAACTTGATGGATTCAGATTGGGAGTTAAGGTGGTTTAGAAAAAGATCCAACTTCTCATGACCATGGGGCCAAACGACGCAAGTGTCATCAACAAACCTCTTCCACTTCTTAGGGTGAAATTGAGTTGAGGCTAAGGCCTTGGTCTCACAATCTTCCATAAAAATGTTAGTGACAATAGGGGAAAGAGGGGAACCCATCTCAACACCGTAGGTTTGCTCATAGAATTCACCTTGGAAACTGAAAAAAGTCGAGGTGAGGCAAAGGCCAACCAATGTGGCAGTGTCTTGGTCAGTAATCCGACTTATGATGTCAAAGGCCTCTTGAATGGGGATTTTTGGTATAAAGGGAAACAACATCGAAACTAACAAGCACGTCCTAGGTCTAGCCTTACATATTTCCATTCCTTAACAAAGGACATAGAGTCCTTAACAAAGGAATCAGTTTGACCAACAAGAGGTTTGAGTTTAAGAGCCAAGAATTTAGCAAGAAGATAAGTAGGCCAACCTATTGTGTTAACAATAGGTCTTAAGGGGACCCAAAATTTATGGATCTTGGGAAGGGAATAAATTCTAGGGGCGAGGGGATTGCTCTCAATGAGCTTTCTGGAAAGAGGATTAAGAGACAAGTTCGACTTAATGGTTGCCACTACATCCTTAGAAACAGATTTAATGGGATAATTTTTAAGCTTCACATAACAACCACTATTAGAGAGATGGTCAACCATTTTTTTGACATAGTCAAACTTATCCAAAATGATGATGGCCCCACCTTTGTCAGCTTTTAGGATGACAATGTCAAGGTTCTCCCACAGGGATTTAAGGGCGAGAAGCTCATCTCTGATAAGGTTTTTTTTTGGAGGCTTAGCCTTCCTAAGAACAATAGCACAATCTTGCCTGATCGCCTCCTTGATATTATCTGGAAGGTCCCTAATACCATATTAAATGTTACAAATAATGTCATCGATGGGAACCTTCTTAGGTCAAAGGAAAAATTAAGCCCTTTATTAAGGAGACTAAAGATAGAGGGATCAAAATTAGAACTGGAAAGGTTTACAACATTCTTAAAAGAAGGAAGAGATGAGGAGAAGCTGCTCTTACTACTATTATTATTATTATCATTATTATTAATGTTAAAATTGTTATTAGTATTCAAGTTGTTAATAATATTGTTATTATTTAGTATTATATTATTAATATTATAATTATTGTTGTCACCATTATTCAAATTAATAAGATTACGATTATTACAAACACCAAGCCTATTCATTGAGGAACAGGTCAAAGGTAAGGTTGAAATGGACTAGGTCAACGGTGAAAATGCATCCTGACAGTGCAACACTGGCTGGGTCAAAGGCAAAAAGGAGGGTGAAAAAACTGAAAGGTCAGTTGGACAACATAACTCCGGTTTGGATGATGAGGCATGGCGGAGATAATTGGAAGGAGGTTGGATGGGGATCAAGAGATTGAAAGCGGAGACAGAGGATTCAAGCACAGAGGAAGAAGACAAGACTGTTTCTGAGGAACTCTTAGACTTTTTAGATGAGGATTCAGCGCCGAGGAAGGAAGGATAGGCTGAAACTAATGGAATCGATGAGGGAGGGTGGAGAAAACATCCTAACAGGATTGATCCACAGTCAGAGGGAACACTGTGGAATGGATCAAGAGAGGAGAGGGAGAAATATGAAGAAACAGAGAGAGCAAAAGGGACAGAGACGCATGTTGTGGAGTTGGAAGGAGCAGGATTAGAATCAGACTTGACCATCACTGTGGATTGATGAGAGGGATCCAGGTTCAATTGATGAGAGGGAACCTGGTTCGAAGCTTGTCTGCACACCTATGCACCAAGGGCCGATATCTGCTCTTATCTTATTCTGCTGGTTGTTGGAGCCGAGGATACCAGATCATCTGGTGGACACGAGACATTCGATGGATGAGAGGTGACCTTCAAAATTTTGTCAAATTTGGCAGAGTGTTTGATCTTCGATATCTCTTCCATACGACGAGCTTTTGTAGTAGAACCACCTTCAATAACTCCCCAAAGAAAACAGGAGATATTGCTTGCGAGATCTAGATGAAGACATAGAAGCTTACGGGAAAGCAAGTCTAGATCCCTCCTTAATTTACAAATCTCTAACCTAATTAGAGATAGACTAGTTTTAAGAAAAATAGATTTGTTTTTAGAATGGTTTAAAGGATAAGAAATATGTGTGAACACTGGAACCAATGATTCATTATTCTACCAAAATTTTTATATACTTATTAATTAAATTTAAATATGGTTAAGAAATCATTATTTTAAATTGTATGTTAAATTTGATTTTAATTTACAACTACTATTTGTATGTTACATATTTTAATGTGATATGTATATTATGATCTTATTATATCTAAAAAATTATTTTTATTTTTATTAATAAAAATAAAATTATGATATAAAAAAAATTAAACTTAGAAAATTTTTACATTCTAACATCTAACACCTACACATCTACACTATATTGAATTGTAGAATGCCTCTAAGCACCTTGATGATATATTTTAAAACAAAAATAAAAAATATTAATTTTTTATATAATGTTAATATATAGTGAAATATATTCATTATATACTTTAAAAAAACTAAAAACTAAAATTATTTTTATTTTTCTTAAGCTCATTTCATTAAATTATTTTTCATTTAGTTTTGTATATTAAATTTTCTTCAAAATAACATTTATTTTTCTTTTATTTTTCAATTTTCATTTTTTATAAAAATTTTATCAATAAATTAACATATCCTTAAAATAAGTGAGAGCAAAAGCTAAAGTGAATTATGGATGAAAAAATGTGGCAAGACATGATTGAATTTGTGTTATCTGTACTGTAGAATTGTGAGTGAAATCACATTCTTGGGTTTCAGTCATACATACAAAATATGAATATGGATGTCACTAGCGGAAAAGGAGGTAGGAATAACATTGTAGTGGTTAAAAACATTTTCAAGATAGGTTTATTGATAAGAGTCAAAATAACAATGTGAGAAAAGGAAAAGAGAGATTGGCATGCTTGCATTCTACAAAAATAATGTACCACTGAGGGGTAAAAACTCAACCTATGCATTGAATCCATTTTTTTGTTTGTTAGTTTATATGAGTCTTGAGATGATTGGCATGACTAACTTGAGGCTTGATTAGCTATGAGTCAGGGGCATCTAAACCATCAAAATCATCTAGGGATTGTACTCAACCTAAGTCACACCAACCCTTAGCATGGCCGAATTTTTTCCCATGGAGTTTTGAACAATGAGCTTTACACCACAAAGTGTCTAACAAAACACCCTGCCATCGTCTACTCTACACCCCATGGGAAGCTTAACTATTGAATCCATTAGTATTGGTGGAATAATAGTGAACTACCTGTCTAGGTCATTTCCTAAACATGTTACATTTAACACAAAAATTGTACAACAAGGAATAAATATTTGTGTATATGATATTCTATATTTTCTAACTATTCCTTTTCCTTATGAAGTTACAATGATTATATGTAACATGCATGATCTTCATATGTTGTAAACTCCAAGCCTACTAAAGGAAATTTTTTGTGCTTATGATTTGATCACGCATTTTGTGAGTTGATATAAGAGAAGTGAATGAGACTATTTTGTGGATGTGCGTTGACATTACTGAGGATTGAAATGTTGATTTCTGACATGAATAATAACTCCTTGGATATAGGAATAAATCACATAGGTATATTCCTAAGTCCGTTATTTATTATTGTCAGAAATATGAATGAGCTCTAGGTAGAGTATGTGTGGTTGATCAACACCAAAGAAATTGGTCAAGGCATTCATGGGAAATATTTCTTGAAACCAATGTGAAATGTTATCATGCTAGATCAAGTAACACATTGGTGGAGGAGGACATTGAAATTAGATAATGCAACTCTTAAATATCCAAATATTTTGAAAGTTGTTAGCATTGGCTTGCTAGGTTGGTGAAAGAAGGGTGATGTTATCACCCTATGAGGGTTCTAGTCTTTCCAGTTAAGTTCATTCCTATTGTATGCATCTTCTTATGATAACCATTGGAGCTAAGTGCAAATATTAAATGAATTTCAGAAAATAAATATCCCTATTCATGGCTTTTTAGAGATTTATTTATTTATTTGAATATCATAAAATAACTGCAATGATAGTAAACTCTCATGAATTAAAGAATGGAGAAGTTTCCACATCAATATAATCAAGGAAAAGGGAAAACAATATTTGAATGAAAAGATCATGACCAAAAAACAAGATTTTACACAATCCATGTGACTAGCCCACCAAGGAAAAGGGAAACATTGAAATGTCCATATCCCACAAAATAATTAAAAGTTTCAAATTAAATTAAATTAAATTAAATTCAACTACTTATATATGTGTTGTGTTATGCTCTTAACCTGCAAAGTAATACCGAACATAGAATATGCAAAGAAAAGATACCCAGAACACAGAATATGCGAAGAAAATATACCCAGAACACAGAATAGCAATGATTTTATTACTCAGAGAGAAATGTTCACAGGCCTCTTCGAGGGGGCAACCTCCAATAGAGCAGAGCTCGATTACAAAACAAGACATGATACTCCTCGCAGGGAGTCTCTATCCTTTATATATGACTCATACATGCAATACCACGGGCCAATACCGTGGGTTTTATTAATACCATCTATCTAATACTACCGCCCATTTACCATCAATCTAATACTACCACCCATTTGCAACTAACTGTGGTCCTGTCATTAATTGCGGGTTAACTACTTACAAATATTAATATGGGCTTTATTGACTCTTGACTATGACGTGATCCCATGACATAAATAAGGGGGTTAGGGTGGGACCCTAACATGCCCTCCCCCTTAAGACTAGCCTTGTCCTCAAGGCTGAAGCTGCGAAAACTACTGAAGAATAGTGGCTGGTTCCCAAGTTGCATCTTCCGGAGAGGTTTCTTTCCATTTGATGAGGACCTCCTTAATCATGCGGCCGCGCAGGTGCTTGTCTCGTGTGTCTAGAACCTGTTCAGGTTGAAGCCAGATTGACCCTTCTTCGTCCAATTTAGGTAGACTGGTTTGAACTCGGCAATTATTCCCAATCACTTTCTTGAGGCACGATACATGGAAAACTGGGTGGATTTTTGCTGTAGGTGGAAAAGCCAACTTGTAAGCCACTTCTCCAATGCGCTGAAGTACTTGGTATGGTCCGTAGAATTTTGGAGAGAGCTTTTGACAACCCTTGTCTTTGAGTGATGTTTGCTTATATGGTTGCAGCCTCAAAAAGACCTGATCCCCTTCTTGAAATTGGCACTCTGAGCGATGTTGGTCAGCCTGTTGCTTCATACGGTTCTGAGCTTGATGAAGATTCTTGTGCAGATGGGCAAGCATGGTTGCGCGGTGTTGTAGGAGTTGATCCACGGCTTGTACTTTGGAGCACCCCATGAGATAACAAGTAGGGGAAGGTGGAAGTTTTCCATAGACTGCTTCATAGGGAGTCATTTTGGTGGTGGCATGATAGTTGGTGTTATACCACCATTCCGCCAGAGGTAACCACTGTACCCAAAGGTGTTGCTTTTCTGAAGTGAAACACCTAAGGTAGGTTTCTAGACATTTGTTGACGGCTTCGGTTTGACCATCTATTTGTGGATGATATGAAGTACTGAGTTTGAGTTGAGTGCCTTGTATTCTGAAGAGCTCCTGCCAAAAATTACTGGTGAAGATTGGGTCACGGTCGGACACAATAGAAGTGGGCATGCCATGCAATTTGAAGATCTGATCCATGAAAGTTTGAGCAACCAAAGTTGGTGTAAATGGTTGGGGTAAGGCGCAAAAATGAGCATACTTCGACAGTCGGTCCACAACCACCATGATGACTGACTTGTTCCCAGACTTTGGAAGACCTGTAATGAAATCCATGGAGACCTCCGTCCAAATTGACGCCGGAATGGGCAATGGTTGTAATGTGCCTGGTGTGTTGACGGTTTCCCCTTTGTGGCGTTGACAGACGTCACATTCTGCTATGAAAGTAAGGATGTCCTGTTTCATGCCGGCCCAAAAAAATGATCTTCTGGTGCGAGCATACCTCTTCTGAAAGCCCGAATGTCCTGCAATGGGAGATGAGTGTAATTCTGCCAAAATGCGACTTTTGAGGGTGGATGTTGGTGATATTACGACTCTGTCCTTGTAGCGAAGAATATCATTCTGCCACGAGTGGCCCTTGCTGGAATTAGGATCTACCTGCAATTGAGAAATGAGTTGGGAGAGCCCGGGATGTGAAAACCATTCCCTGCGAGCCTCTTCAATCCAGTCTGGAATGGGGAGGGAAATTACAAGCAGAGTACTTTCCTCCTCAAATTGGCACGACAATGCATTTGCTACCCTGTTGTCTTTCCCTTTCTTGTAAATGATCTCATAATCATATCCCAACATTTTGGCTAACCATTTATTTTGTTGTGGGGAAGATAGGAGTTGCTCTAAAAAAATATTTAAGACTGTGATGATCTGTGCGGATTTGGAAACGTCGCCCCAACAAGTAAGGTCGCCAGGTCTCTACTGCATGTAAGATGGCCATCATTTCCTTCTCGTAGGTAGATTGGCCCAGATTCCTCCCACTTAGTTGTTGGCTGGTGAAGGCCAATGGTCGCCCTTCCTGCATTAAGACCACTCCAATACCTGTTCCCGAAGCATCACATTCAATGACAAATGATTTGGTGAAGTCCGGTAGTGCTAAGACGAGAGTGGAACACATGGTGGTTTTGAGAGCGGTAAATGCCTGTTGTGCTTCCTCGTTCCAGAAGAAGGAATTTTTCTTTAGGAGTTGCGTTAGGGGCTTCGCTATGCGGCCATAGTTGCGGACAAATTTACGATAATAGCCTGTGAGACCCAAAAATCCTCTCAAGCTTTTCAAGGTCTTAGGTTGAGGCCATTCTTGCATTGCCTGGATCTTTTTGGGGTCCACCTTGACACCTTCACGCCCCACAATGTGGCCCAAATACTCAACTTCTTCCATGCCAAATGAACACTTAGACATCTTGACAAATAATTTATGCGTGCGGAGCAGTTGCAAGAGTAGATCTACATGCTGAAGATGTGCTGCCCAAGTGCCACTATAGATGAGGATGTCATCGAAGAAGACAAGGACAAATGTTTTGAGATATGGTTTGAGGAGGTGATTCATAAGGCTCTGAAAAGTAGAGGGGACATTACAGAGACCAAATGGCATGACCAGGAACTCATAATGGCCTTCATGAGTTTTGAAAGCTGTCTTGGGAATGTCGACTTCCTTCATGCGAATTTGGTGGTAGCGTGAGCGAAGATTGAACTTAGTGAAGAATTGAGCCCCATTGAGTTAGTCCAGCAAATCGTCAACCACCGAGATGGGAAATTTATCTTTGACTGTTAACTTATTGAGGGCCCTGAAGTCGGGACACATCCGCCACTCCCCATCTTTCTTGAGGACCATGACCACTGGGGATGAATAAGGACTAATGCTGGGACGAATGACACCTGCTTCCAACAATTCCTTGATGATTTTTTCTATTTCATTCTTTTGGGTGAACGGATATCTGTATGGCCGCACATTTGGGGGTTGGGCCCCTGGAACCAATGTGATGCTATGATCATGTTCCCCTCGCGAGGGTGGAAGCTCATGAGGCTTGTCAAAGACCGTCCGATGTTTATTTAAAATCTGTTGCATCTCAAAATGAATTGGCAGAGACATGGTGTCTACTACTTGGATGACATTAAATTGAGCTACCACTCCATGATGGCCCTTTCTTAACAATTTTTCCATCCTATGCGAGTTGATGATAGAGGGGGCTCCCACCTGTAGTCCACGGAGGGTATGTGTGGAGTTGTTCTGCTTAAAACTCATATATAACTCCCGAAAATCCATTGTGATTGGCCCAAGAGTGCGGAGCCATTCCGCGCCTAGGACAATGTCGCAACCCCCCATGTGTATTGCAAACATGTGGGTTTTCAATTGATAATCCCCCATTTGAATTTTGACATTTTCACAGCGACCTTCACATTTCATTGTGCCCCCATCTGCAATCTGGACTTGGAAGTTAGAAACTGCTCGGATGAAACAATATGCTGCTTCAGTGATCTTTTGATGGATGAAATTATGGGTACTTCCACTATCAATCAAGACTACTACTCGGCGATGTTTAAGAAAACCCCTGATTTTGAGAGTTTGAGGAGAAGAAATTCCTGCCAATGCATTTAGCGAAATAATTGGTTCATCAGATATAATCTCCTTTGGGTTATCTTCTTCAATCGCCTCCGGTTCCTCAAGTAGTGGATCTTCCTCGGTGGAGCTGTAGTCAGTGGCATCTATTTGAAAAAACTTGTGCTCTTTGCATTTATGACCCGAGGAATATTTTTCATCACAGTAGTAACATAGTCCTTGCTTCCTTCTTTCGGCCATTTCCGCAGGTGACACCTTTTGAATCTTAAGTGTCTGAGTCGTATTGGGAGCCTGTGAGGGACGACCTTTAGCGGGGAAGTTGGGGCGGCTGGATTGGGCTGTTAATGCACGTTCCACCTTACAGGCCACCTGGCGAGCCTCTGTCCATGTGGGAGGGTGGTGGAGTAGAACTTGAGCTTTGATGGCTTCTTTAAGACCGCTGATAAAGCATTCCATGTAGAAATCATCTGTGAGACCCCTAGTGCGGAAGGCTAAGGCTTCAAAAGCAGTAATATATTCCTCCACTGTACCCGTCTGTCGGAGCTTAGTGAGACGCCCCAAAAAAGGGTCTTCCTGTTCAAAGCGACTGCGAAGAGTTTTGGCAAATTGGGCCCAATTCTGAAAATGTCCATTGCAACGCTGATGCCATTCCTTCCATTGCCATCGTTCATTGTCCAAGTACATGGTGCCCACCATAAGCTTAGTCCCCTCATCTATGATATGATTCAATTGGAAATACTGCTCCATTTGTGCTAGCCATGCAGACGTGTGAGAACCGTCAAATTTATGCATATCCAACTTGGGAGGTCGCTGACTGGGTGGTGGATGGGTCTGCCAGATGTGATGAGAGTGGCTAGACTCACCCTCATGGTATTCATGGCCATCATACGCCTCCTCGTGGGCTGGCTCCTTGCCCTTTGGGAGTGCATCATGTATCTGGTGACTTATTCCTTTAAGCTCAAGTTCGATATTCTTCACCACAGTTTGGAGGGAGTTCACATGGTCTTCAATTTTGTCGATCCTTTCATTGGCCATCGCTTGAGCGCGAGTTTCTACCATACACCAACCTGATGAAAAATTGGGACCGCCTAAAAAATTTTTACTAAGAAATTGAATGGTACCATCTTGCTCCACTCGTCGTCCTAATTCTGATGGGCTAGGTCACCAATAAGCGCCCCGGAAGATCTCAGACTCGTTTTTTTTTTTTTGGAAAACTCCTAACGGAGTTTTACTCCTTCCTGATCAATACTGCAATCGCCAAATCCTCAGAATGTCAATGCCGCCAAAATTCCTACAAAAATTATATCCAGGGACAGGAACCCTTCACAACTACTCCGATCTGGTGGATCTGAGAGATCTGAATGGTGGAACAACTGCTGCTGCTGATTTGATGGAGCTGCGGGACTGATGTCGGCTGCTGCTGCACTTGCTGATCTGGAATGATCCCCCGATAGAAAGGGAACTATGGTCTTGAGGAGTGTCAGGTGCTACATATCGCAATATACATAAGGGTCTGACAGTAGTACTCGGCCCAATGTTTCAGGGCTCTAACTAAGGAGGATCGACCGTACCCTTAGCCGTACAACCCAACTACCCTATCGTACGGGTGAGTAATCTCTCCGAGTGCTGTTCTCGGTGTACTGTAGCCACAAGACGGCCGAAGGTTTATCTATGGCGAGGTTTCAAGGGAGCTAGGGGGCTTCCTATATACCCAGAGGGTACGTGGAAGACAGTCCGTGTGCGGTTCTGTCTAATGCGCTAGTACTCAAAGGGGTACCCACAGGGGTTACAAGGGAGTCCAACAGACGTGACCACCTCTTGTATTTCCTGCTTGCATGCCTCCCCAAATTTGCAGGTTTATGCGCTTAACGACAGATCCCGTGGTTTAAAGACGCCGGAACACGTCTCTAGCCAAAAAAAAAAAATTTGCTAAAATTTGGAGATCCCACCGAGCCCTGGAAAGTGCTCTGATACCACTTGTTATGCTCTTAACCTGCAAAGTAATACCGAACATAGAATATGCGAAGAAAAGATACCTAGAACACAGAATATGCGAAGAAAATATACCCAGAACACAGAATAGCAATGATTTTATTACTCAGAGAGAAATGTTCACAGGCCTCTTCGAGGGGGCAACCTCCAATAGAGCAGAGCTCGATTACAAAACAAGACACGATACTCCTCGCAGGGAGTCTCTATCCTTTATATATGACTCATACATGCAATACCACGGGCTAGTACCGTGGGTTTTATTAATACCATCTATCTAATACTACCGCCCATTTACCATCTATCTAATACTACCGCCCATTTGCAACTAACTGTGGTCCCGTCATTAATTGCGGGTTAACCACTTACAAATATTAATATGGGCTTTATTGACTCTTGACTATGACGTGATCCCATGACATAAATAAGGGGGTTAGGGTGGGACCCTAACATGTTGATTTATTTTTTCACTACTATTGCTTTTTCCCATCCCCAAAATCTTTCTTTGATTAGTCATTTTTAACTAAAATGTGTGGAAATACTTCACCACTCCACACATATTAGCACACTTCCACACAACCTCCACTATGATTTCCACATCTTTTAGACTTATTCATTTGTCCTTGTGTGAAAAATGATTCATCAATCATTCTTTCACACATATAGTGTACTACACATCATTTTCCTACACATTTAGTCCTTCCACATATCCATTATTCCTACACATTCAATCCTTCGCATCAGCAGTTTCTGCACATTCATGTTTCAACACAAGATGTCATAAAATTACCTTTCTACTTGTGTTCCATACCATTAGAGAAATTTTGAGCTAAAACATGGATCTCAAAACAAAAGTAAACAACAAAATTCAACTTTGTAAGAATCAATAGGATTCAATATGATGATGTCAACCATGGGGGATGATTAACCATTTTTGGAGTAAAAAGATTAAAAAAAAAAAAAAAAACTACTTTTCAACTCGTATTTTGACTTATCTCCCTGTGATTTTAATCAATTTTTGAGTGAGAGCACTCGTTGGACTTGAAATTTAATTTTTCATCCAAGGAGTACTGATGTTGCATATTTTTTATGGACCCTACTACATGAAAAATGTGAAATATAGGAAAATTTTTGATTGCAATCACACTTTTTCATGTATTTTACATTTTTCGTGTAGTAGTGATTTAGGTGGCTCCAGACACATGCAAAAGTCCAAGGGGGCTCAGAAATGGTCAAAATTCAAAGTGGTCAAATTGCAACAAACTCAGCATGAGATCAAATTTCTTGTCACCCTACTTCCAATGGTGTGAATGGCACTCAAATCCGAGCTCGTATGGAGGAGATAGGGCCAATTAAAATTCAGGGTTGACTTGGCCAAGTGGCAGGGTTAATGGACCTACAAATTGCACCGGCAACGGTCATCGGAATCCGGCCACTGGGTGGGCGAAATTGTGGCCTACTTAAAATGCCCAATGACCCTTAAATTCGGAAAAGTTAAAAATGAATTGTTTATTATTAAAAAAATAGGTGGCGGGCCATGACCCCTGCCACCTCCATTGGTCAACATTATAATTAAATGGGGTGGCAGGTGGCCAAACCCTAACACCCCTAGACCGAACCATGGCATAAATAAAAGGTGGTTGGGGGGGGGGGGGGGGCACCCTTGGCAGACTAGACCCAACCCCATTGGAACTCCAAATATTGAAGGCCATGCCACATATGGCACTAACTAAATGGGTCAGTGGGAATCGAACCCGCCTGGCCATGTGGCCAACCTGCTCCATGGGCAGCCCAACCAATTCACAAAAACAAACCATAGCATAACCACCCACACACACACACACACACACACACACACATACCGAAGGTTCCAACGGAACAATGCAACCACGCCACGTCGATTAACATAACCGTTTGTCATTCAAACAAAAAAGTTCACCAAGTGTGGAGTGCTGGGGATTTGAACCCCAACCACTCAACCTCTAGCGCTCCACCTTTACCACCAATGTACAAGTAGTGACTTTGTAAATTTTGCTACCTAGCCACTATATGAACCTCAGTTGCAAATGCACCTAGGGGAGGAGCTGACGCAGAAACCGAAAATAATAATATTTTATTATAGGGCAACGGAACCCTGATTCTGGAACTTTGAGTAGTGAGGATGTTGGGTTGTGTTATATTCTTTCCACGACTAGCCCACGTAGTTAACCAAGGGGTTAGAGGGGGGGGGGGGGGGCGGAGCCCCCCTTCGTTGTGCCGATTATGTAGCGGGGGGGGGCACAGGGGGTTTAAGGCATACCTGTAACCCCACTTTATGGGGTTCGGGGCAGCACCTCGTAAAATTTTGTTTTGGACCCTATGTTAGGATGGGCGGACCCACCTATGGTTTTGTGCATGATTTTCGCACATGTTTTTGGACGCGATAGTTTTTGGTCCATGGTATTGGACACGATGGTTTTCGGTCCATGGTATTGGATGCTTTGGCATGTATAAACATGTATTATAGCATTGAAAGGAACATAATGAAAAATCAAGCTGGTAGTCCCGATTTTGGGATCCAGGGGAAAATCTCTGTGTATATGTGTTATGCTCTCGCATTGTTTATTTTCTATGTTTTAGAATTCATATGCAAGTAATTTCTGTACGGTGTTAAAACCTACATTTGGTATCAGAGCTATTTTGGCTTCAAGAAGACGCCTTTGTTGCTGAGGGGTTTGGCTCGGGCCTATGGTAGACCTTATTCAGAGGGAGATCTACGAGATCAATTCTGGTGGTGAAAGAAGATGGCGAGCAGTGGAAAGATAGAGATCGAGAAATTTAATGGTTAGAGTTTTGAGTTGTTGAAACTCAAGATGGAGGATCTATTTGTGGATAAAGATCAGTGGAGCGCGGTAGATCTGGGTACTAAACCAATGGGAGTATCCGATGAAGAATGGAAGAAGTTGGATTGGAAGGCAAAGAGCATAATATGATTGTGTGTCTCATATTCAGTATTGCTGAATGTATCAAGGGAAACTACAGCGAAGGCTTTGTGGGACAAGTTAGGGACTTTGTACCAATCTAAGTCTCTGGTGAATAAACTGTTCCTGCAAAAAAAGCTGTATAACCTGAGGATGAAAGATGGAGACTCAGTGACAGAGCAACTGAACACATTTAATACTATGGTAAGTCAGTTAGCATCTGTTGATATTAAAATTTTAGATGAAGATAAGTGCATTAGTTTGTTGTGTTCTCTACCAGATTCGTGGGATAGTCTGGTTATTGGAATAGGTAGCAATGCAACTGCCTTGCAGTTTGATGAAATAGTCTCATCCTTGCTAACGGAGGAGATGAGATGGAAAAATATGGAGAGCTAGAATGGTGATGCCTTGTCTATATGAGGACAGTCCCAGAACAGAAACAAAAATAAGTCACCGAATGGGAGATCTAAATCTAGAGGGAGATCTAAATCTCCAGGAAAACTTGTAAAGGTGGTGTGCTGGAAATGCGGAAAGGAAGGGCACTACAAAAGGGATTGTAAATCTAAAGCTCCTGATAAAGGAAAGGGATATGATGATGCTCCTTTTGCAAAGGCGAAAACCACCTCAGATGAAGGTGGGGATGTGTACTTGGCTTCTTCAAGTACACATGTAGATCATGAGGCATGGTTGATTGACTCAGGTGCATCCTTTCACTTCACTCCCAATAAAGAGTGGTTCTGCGAGTATGAGAAATACGATGGTGGTGATGTTTTCTTAAGGGATGATAGGAAGGCTAGAATCATTGGTCATGGAAAAATAAAGTTGAAGTTGCAAGGTGGAAGGGTTAGAACACTTCCAGGTGTTTTGCATATTCCTGCATTAGCTAGAAATCTGATTTCTGTAAGCAAGCTCGATGATGCAGGTGTAAAAACAGTGTTCGAGAAGGATACCTACAAAATGGTTCGGGGAGCACTGGTATTGATGTGGTGAGTTTGAATTGGAAATCTGTACAAGCTGCAAGGTAGCATTGTTGTTGATGGGTGCAACAGTTATGTGGTTCCTGAAAGTGGAGCAGAAAATCTAGTGGTCTCTGGAGAGAAGACCATGCCATGGCATCAAAGGCTTAGACATATTGGAGAGAAGGGCCTTCGAATACTTCATGGTAAAGGTATGGTAGAAGGTATGAGTAATAGCTCTTTGGATTTTGATTTCTGTGAAGATTGTATATATGGGAAGCAGAATCAGGTGAGTTTCCCCTCTGGTGGTAAGAGGGCGAAACAGATATTAGAGCTTGTGAACAGTGATGTGTTTGGATCTGTGAAGGTTCCATAACTAGGTAAGTCTGTGTACTATGTATCATTTATAGATGATTTCTCAAGGAATACATGGATATATTTCCTTAAGAATAAATCTGAAGTATTTGACAGGTTTAAAGAATTTAAGGCTCTCGTTGAAAATCAGAAAGAGAAGAAGATAAAGGTGTTGAGGACAGATAATGGTGGAGAGTTTTGCAGCAAGGAATTTGAAGAATTCTGTAAGAAGTGTGGTATAGCATGACAGAAGACTACTCCATATACACCTTAGCAAAATGGAGTTGCAGAAAGAATGAATAAGACATTGATGGAAAGGGCAAGAAGCATGCTCAATGGTGTCGGGTTAGGAAAAGAATTCTGGGCAGAGGCGGTGGATACTGCATGTTACCTGGTCAATAGGTCACCTTCATCAGTGTTGGAGGATAAGACTCCACAAGAGGTATGCACTGGTAAGAAACCCTCTCTTTCACATCTGAGGGTATTTGGATGTGATGCATATGTACATGTTCCAAAGGAGAAACAAACCAAGTTGGATAGTAAATCTGAAAAGTGCATCTTTATTATATGCTTTGGAACCCAGTCACACGGAAGGTTGTGTACAGCCGAGATGTGGTGTTTAGAGAGGCGAAAGATGTTATTAAACATGAATTCCAACCAAAGGAACCTAAGAAGATAGAGTTTGAGGTTAAGGAGGAAGAATCAGACTCTACAACAGAGGAGGAATCAAAAGATGAAGAGCCACAAACTCCGGGTGTGAGAAGATCAGTTCGAGAAAGAAGGTAGCCAAAAAGGTATAGTCCATCTGCTTTCTATTCAAATTTTGCCTTATCTATTATTGATGATGATCCCAGAACTGTGAAGGAAGCAGTAGATTCAGAGGGTGGAAAACTTTGGAAAGAGGCCATGGTTGATGAAATGGAATCTTTGCACAAAAATGAGGCTTGGGATCTGGTGGAGTTGCCGGCTGGAAGGAAACCCATTAGCAGCAAATGGGTGTTCAAGAAGAAGACAAATATAGAAGGAAAGGTCGAGAAATACAAAGCTTAGTTGGTAGAAAAAGGTTATTCCCAGGTGTCGGGAATTGATTTTGGTGATATCTTTTCTCCTGTTGCCAAGGTAACTTCTATTAGATTACTTTTATCTGTTGCTGCTGCTTTTGATTTTGAGGTAGAACAGATGGATGTAAAGATATCATTTCTTCATGGGGATCTAGAAGAGGAAATATACATGAAGCAACCTGAAGGCTTTGTGGTGAAGGGTAAGAAAGAACTAGTATGCAAATTAAAGAAGTGTCTGTATGGGTTAAAACAGTCACCAAGGATGTGGTATTAGAAATTTGATACATTTATACGAGGACTTGGCTTCACCAGAAGCAAAGGAGATCACTATGTGTATTTTAAATTAATTGGTGATCATGTTATTTATCTGGTCTTATATGTGGATGATATGTTGTTGGTTGGAAATGACAAAGAAATTATCCAAGATTTGAAGACCCATTTGTCCTCCAAATTCGACATGAAAGATCTTGGTGCTACAAACTATATTTTGGGCATGGAAATTAGAAGAGATCAGACAAAGAGGAAGCTCTGGTTAAACCAGAGGAAGTATGTCGAGACAATACTGCAGAGGTTTAATATGTAGGATAGTAAACCGGAGAAGGTTTCTATTCCTGTAGGTGTGAGGTTATCTGTTGAACAGTGTCCCAAGACACAAGAAGAGGAAGAGGACATGTCTCGTGTTCCATATGCAAGTGCAGTCAGTAGCCTGATGTATGCAATAGTCTGTACTACACCAGACATTGCACATGCAATGGGAGTATTGAGTAGGTTTATGTCAAAACTAGGGAAGGAGCACTGGACAGCAGTGAAGCGGGTTTTCAGGTATTTGTGTGGCACTAGTGATTATGGTTTGTGCTACCAAGGAAGATCATGATTGGACAGAATGTTGGATATTCGTGACTTTGTTGATGTAGACTGGGCTGGAGATCTGGATCAAAGAAGATCTACAAGTGGATATGTGTTTAACCTATTTGGAGGTGTAGTCAGTTGGATGAGTAGGAAATAATCTGTAGTGGCACTATCAAATACAGAGGCAGAATACATGGCAACCACTCATGTAAGCAAGGAAGCAGTTTGGTTGCAGAGATTATGTTCAAGTATGGGGTTAGTACAGGGAGCTATAAGGATAGATTGTGACAGCCAAAGTGCAATTTTCTTGGCAAAGAACCCCACATATCATTCAAAGACAAAACACATTATTTTTCAATATCACTTTGTGCGAGATATGATAGAAGACAAAAAGGTGTTGCTGGTAAAGATGGACACTTTGAAGAATATTGCAGATGCATTGAAAAAATCGGTGAGCTTTGAGAAGTTCTCTTGGTGTAGAGAGACAATGGGAATTTTAGGGCTGGAAAAATGACTAAGCTCTCTTGTGGCCCCATGTGGAAAGAAAACAACAAGTGGGAGAATGTTGGGTTGTGTTATATTCTTTCCACGACTAGCCCATGTAGTTAACCTAGGGGTTAGAGGGGGGGTGGAACCCCCCTTCGTTGCACCGATTGTGTAGCGAGGGGGCATCATAGGGGGTTTGAGACATACCCATAACCCCACTTTATGGGTTCCGGGGCAACACCCTGGAAAATTTTGGTTTTGGACCCTATGTTAGGATGGGCGGACCCACCTATCGTTTTGTGCATGATTTTTGCACATGTTTTTGGACGCGATGGTTTTCGGTCCATGGTATTGGATACTTCGGCATGTATAAATATGTATTATAACATTGAAAGAAACATAATGAAAATTCAAGCTGGTAGTCCCGGTTTTAGGATCCAGGGGAAAATATATGTGTATATGTGTTTTATGTGTTATGCTCTCACGTTGTTTATTTTCTATGTTTTAGAATTCATATGCAGGAAATTTCTGTATGGGATTAAAACCTACAGAGGAACCATGACGCGGTTCCAGGAGGCAAATTGATGGCACATTTTTTGAGACAAAGAATCTTTTTGCAAAGAATATTCCTTGACGCTTGAAAGATTCCATGGGGAGGTAAATTTTCATTTTGTCATAATGATATGAAGTTTACAGACATTTTAACTGGAATTTTGCAGGGAACACGATGGTGAAATTGGAATCACCATCTGAGAAGCAGATTTACAGATTACTAGTAGAGAAGAATCTTTGAATAATCTTAAGGGAATCTTCCAGATTCCTTGGAGGCTGAAATTCGCCAGAGTCAAAATTCAACCAACTTTATACTCAAAAGTCTCAGAATCACGTAAGGATCATGATGGCAATATCAGATTTGTGATCTGAGTTGCAGATCTCCAGTTAGCCTAGAGAACAACATTTTTGGAGAATCATGGGGAATCTAAAAGATTCCTACAGACCTAGATTTTTACGGTGTCAGAATTTGACAAATGGATAGTCGATTTTACACCTCTCAATGACAAAAATTCAGTAGTGTAGTAATATTTTATATTTGAGCCTTCCATTTTTCGACCAAATTCAGAGGTGAAGGTACATGAATTAGTCATGTCATGTTTTCCTTCATAATTGCTAGACGATGTATTATGTTTTGAGATCCCTGTTTGATGTTGTGTTGTGGGATTGATTTTGCCAGATTATGTGAGATGTTTTTAGCTTGTCATGCTATGTATTGTTGTGTATATATTTATGTAACTATGTTGAAGGGATGCTCATTGCCACATTGCGTAAGATCATTTTAGTTTTTCATGCTGAGAGGAAGCCTTCTTGAGTGATAATTCTTGTAAGCGGAACGTCTCGTGGAGAGACAAGGCACTCTTGTTTTAAGGAATATGACCTTGCTATGATGAAGGTTTGTCCATGTACATCATCATCATTTCAAGCATTATATGAAGTGGCCTCCACCATCTTGATACTAGGCCTGGAGACGTAGTCCACACTGGATGAACTCCATTATCAAATGTCTCGTGTTTTGATTTGTTGACCGTTGTCATGTTTCCTCTTGTTTAGGAATGCACATATGTTCTTTTATGCTCTTTTAAATGCAATTCTAACAACATCACATAAGTAAAAGATCTCTATTAATTCTAGAAGCTGGAGGAACCTGGATGAAGTAGGGTCCATCAAAAGTATGCAACATGGGTACTCCTTGGATGCAAAATTAAATTATCCATCCAACAGGTGCTATTCCTCGAAATTTGAGTAAAACGGTAAGTAGATAAGTTGAAAATACGAGTTGAAAAAATATTTTTTTTCCCTCCAAAATTTGATGAGGTCATCTAATCTTATTTTATTATTTCCACTATTATTTTATAATATTCCTTAGGAGACCCATTTTAGACCTCAAAATTTCTATAATGTTGGTGAAAATTAATGGGTTTCTCCTTTTGAGGTTAATCAAAATCTCATTGTAAAATGTCTTATGCATGAGGTGGAAAAGGTACCTGATATTTTGTTACATTAATCATATCCACTTGCACCTTGATATTATGTTATGTGAATCATCCATATATCACATTCTACCCTTGCACTACACGGATTACTTAACTAATCACTTTGATATTGTGTTACATGAATTATTTCTTGTAGCATATCTTTAAGACTAGCCATCAGTTATTAACTTCCATTATCACTCTCACATGGACTGATGAAGTTGGTATGTGAAAAGGTGATATCCTATTAAAAATACCATAAATCGAAGATGTTCTTGATGAATGTTTCGGCATTGATGACCAAAAAAAAAACAATTTCTTTAAAGCCATTAAGATTGTTGATTATCTCAAAGGCCCCTGAATGATTAGGGACTTTATGATGGTCCCTAAACATGTTTTAAAAGAAGAATTGGATGCTATAAAAATGTCATTGGGGGCTAACTTCAACAATCTGACCAAATTTCATGAAGCCCAAATCAAGAAATGGTTGGTCATGTTTATTAGTGACAACAATTGCCAATTCACTTATATTGTGCAACTACATCCGGATGGTAAAGGCATAGAAGATGAGATATTTACTCTGAGAGTGAAGCAGGAGATAACCAACCCACCCATGAAGCACCACATAAAATAATTTCTTGAGAAGTTCTCAAATGATGTCGTTAACACACAATAACTTCCATGAACAATTGGATAATGAACATTCGAGGAGCCACCTATATAAATTTCATCTACAATAGCTCCAAAGACAGAGAGAGTTCATTCCATTTGTATGATACTTCTACAATCTTATGAAAAAATATTTTTCTTTGAAGCAATTCCCTATTCTCTTCCCAATCTTTGATCATCTAACTTTATTGAATTGTTTCATGTTTTCTAAAGTCGATCCCTGATTGCATTTTAATTCTTTCTTCCAGGTACTTGTATCATTACTATTTGGCGCATGCGAGCCCCATCCCAGTCCCTTAGGGATGAATGTGTTTTATTTTATGCTTAAGTAATAGGATTTTGTGATTGTGCTTTAAGGACTTGACTTCATTCAAAGAGTTTAATTTTGTAAATTATTCTATTAACTATCACAAAGATCTTGTTTCAAGAATGCATCTCATTTGTGATTCTGGAACTTTAAATTTCAAATAAAAAGTAAGAACCTTATGAATGTTTTCCTATTCTCTTGTGATTTTAGATACACGAAATAATTTTATAGTTCTATGAGTGTCTAAACCAATCATTTATGTTTCTGTTTATTTGAATTTGCTTCAAATATGTTTCCTCATGTATATTTATGGATGACAATGTGGAATGGATTTGTGAGTATATAATTTATTTTTCTATCATTTCATTTTTACTTTGAAAAATCCCTGGTCCACTCACAAGTGAATGTGTTGAATGTTTAATTTTAAATATTCAAGTTATATGCATATCAGAGGGTGATTAATACAAGAGTACCATCTCTATAAAAAAGTAGAGGGAATCTAGAAGCATTCCATAGGAGGTTGAATTTTTTCCCTATTAGGAAAAGAGATCAACATTTTTTGTGACCATATTGGGGATGTTCAAAGGTCAACCAAATATGTAGGTTTTAACCCCATACAGGAATTACCTGGATACGAACTATAAAAACAGAAAATAAACAATGGCAAGAGCATAACACATAAAACAAATATACACAAATATTTTGCCCTGGATCCCAAAACGGGGACTACTATATTGATTTTTCATTATGTTCCTTTCAATGTTATAATACATATATATACATGTCGAAGCATCCATAAACCCTTATCCATTAACCCAAGATTAGAACATAATCGTAGTTCCCTTGACCAGATCTATGATATACCATGGACTAAAAACCATCGCGCCCAAAACCATGTGCCAAATCCATGCACAAAATCATAGGTGGGTTCGCCCACCTAATATAGGGTCCAAAAAAAGTTTTCCCGGGGTGCTACCCCAGACCCTATAGGGGTAAGAGGTCCCCCAACAGCAGGGGCTTCTGCCCCACCTGTGACCCCCCCGTTGTGCCTGGCGCAATGATGGGTGGCCATTCTGCCCCTGCTCTAGCCCCCTGGCTTAACTATTGGGGCTAGTCATGGAAAGAATATAATACAACCCAACATTCTCCCACTTCTTGTTTTCTTTCCACAGGGGGCCATCGAGGAGCTTAGTCATTGATCTATCCCTACAATTCCCATTGTTTCTCTACACCAAGAGAACTTCTCATTGCTCACAGAATTTTTCAATTTATCTGCAATATTCTTCAAAGTGTCCACCTTTACCAGCAACACCTTTTTTTCTTCTACCATATCCCTCACAAAGTGATACTGAGCATCAATGTGCTTTGTCTTTGAATGATAAGAAGGGTTATTTTCCAAGAAAATTCCACCTTGGCTGTCACAGTCTATCCTTATAACTCATTTTACTAACCCCATACTTGAACACAATCTTTGCAACCAAACTGCTTCCTTGCTTGCATGAGTGGTTGCCATGTATTCTGCCTCTGTAGTTGACCGTGCTACTACAGATTGTCTCTTACTCATCCAACTGATTGCACCTCCAAATAAGTTAAACGCATATCCACTTGTAGATATTCTTTGATCCAGATCTCCAGCCTCATCTACATCAAAAAATCCATGGATGTCCAAAACTCTATCCAATCCTGGTCTTCCTTGGTACTACAAACGATAATCACTAGTTGTTATCAGGAAAACTAGTGTCCATTTAGAGCTGCTAGTCCCACTAAGACTGGTAGCTATCTTAGAAACAAACAAACTAAAGTCACTTGTGTTTTCCTTTATGAGAAATAGATGAGAGAGAAGCAGAGAGTACCAACCTTAGTCTTTCGCTTGGCTCCTTGCTTGTTTCCTCTCCCCTTTGATAGATCTTTGCCACTCCTTCCTTACTTGTCCCGCTTCAAAGAACACCTGTAGAGTCAAAGCAGCATAATACCATCAAAGCATAGAGATCTATAACCATAAACAATATAGGATCAGATATATATTAACCATACAAATGCATATATCAATACAAGATTCAGAGATATACAAGAATATGGAGGAAAACTCAAATAGCTTTATTGATAGAAGTAGTAGAAGAGAGGATTACAACCCATTGATCTAACCCAGTGCCATCCTCCCAGCATGAAAGCCCTCTTCACCTCATGAAAAGCTAGATCACCCAACACTATGATGTTCCACAAAGAAACCAACAACACTTCCTTACAAGATACAAAATTCCAGCCTCTGGATCTCTAGGATGAGGGATCCATATATAGATATTTGCAGGTGGGTGAGTCAGCTTCTGGGTTTTTGATTAGTGTCATTTCTCTGATAGTTCTTGGTTCCACTTGGAGATTTCATGATCTCTTACTCATCCCTGGGTGAATTCAGAGAGGCAAGTGTCATCTGAGTCGTTTCTAGAAGATTCTCTGGGTTTCCACCTAGCAAACTGCCTCTGCCATTTTTCTACTCTCACCCATCATACCCTATAGAAGGGATTTTCAGTATGCATCGCAACCCCATGTGCAATAGGTGAGATGCATCGCACCTTGACCATGGAGTAGGTGAGATGGTCCAATTTTGACCAGTTCTGAGTAGTTTTTCAGGGAGAACTTTTGGGAGATGATGTAATCAGCTGACCTTGTTCCTTTAGGGTGTGTAACAACACTTTTAGGGGCTTAGAAGCCCTTGGTTTATGGACATATGAGATCGGGGTTGCAGTGCCCAAATATGTCTATAACACTAGTGCCACACAAATACCTGAAAACCCACTTCACTGTTGTCCAATGCTCCTTCCTTGGTTTTGACATAAACCTGCTCAATACTCCCACTGCATGTGCAATGTATGGTCTGGTATAGACCATCACATACATCATGCTACCGACTGCACTTGCACATGGAACACGGGACATGTCCTCTTCCTCTTCTTGTGTCTTGGGACACTGTGCAGTAGATAACTTTACACCTAGAGGAATAGGAACCTTCACTGGTTTACTATCCTTCATATTAAACCTCTGTAGTATTGTCTCAACATACTTCCTATGGTTTAACCAAAGGTTACTCTTTTCCCACCCTCATTTAATTTCTAAGCCCAAAATATAGTTTGCAGGACCAAGATCTTTCATGTCGAATTTGGAGGACAATTTGGTAGTCAAATCCTAGATAATTTCTTTGTCATTTCCAACTAGCAACATATCATCCACATACAAGACCAGATAAGTAACACAATCACCAATTAATTTAAAATACACATAGAGATCTGCTTTGCTTCTGGTGAAGCCAAGTCCCCATATAAATGTATCAAATTTTTGATACCACATCCTTGGTGACCGTTTTAACCCATACAAAGACTTTTTTAACTTGCATACTAGTTATTTATTACCCTTCACTGCAAATCCTTCAGGTTGCTTCATGTAGATCTCTTCTTCTAGATCCTTGTGAAGAAATGGTGTCTTCACATCCATCTGTTCTACCTCAAAATCAAAAGCAGCAGCAATAGATAAAAGTAATCTAATAGAAGCTACCTTGGCAACAGAAGAAAAAATATCACCAAAATCAATTCCCGACACCTAGGAATAACCTTTTGCTACCAAACGAGATTTGTATTTCTCCACCTTTCCTTCTGCATTCATCTTCTTCTTGAACACCCATTTGCTTCCAATGGGTTTCCTTCTAGCTGGCAACTCCACTAGATCCCAAGCCTCATTTTTGTGCAAAGATGCCATTTCATTAATCATGGCCTCTTTACAAAGGTTTCCATCCTCTGAATCTATTGCTTCCTTCACAGTTCTAGGATCATCATCAGTAATAGATAAAGAAAATTTTGAAAATAAAGTAGATGGACTATACCTTTCTGGCTGCCTTTTTCCTCGAACTGATCTTCTCATAACTGGAGTTTGTGGCTCTTCATCTTCTAATTCCTCTTCTACTATAGAGTTTGATTCTTCCTCCTTAAGCTCAAACTCTATCTTCTCATATTCCTTTGGTATAACTTCATATTTAATAACATCTTTCACCTCTCTAAACACGACATCTTGGCTCTACACAACCTTCCTTATTACGGGGTTCCAAAGCTTATAATGTTTTAAACCATCCTTATACCTAATAAAGATGCACTTTCAAATTTACTATCCAACTTTGTTTTTTTCTCCTTTGGAACATGTACATATGCATCACATCCAAATACCCTCAAATGTGAAAGAGAAGGTTTCTTACCAGTCCATACTTCTTGTGGAGTCTTATCCTCCAACGCTGAGAATTTGATCTATTAGCTAGGTAACATGTAGTCCCCACCACCTTTGCTGAGAATTCATGTCCTAACCTGGCACCACTAAGCATGCTTCTTGCCCTTTCCATCAATGTCTTGTTCATTCTTTTGCATCTCCAAAATTCTTCAAATTCCTTCTTGCAAAACTCTCCACCGTTATCTGTCCTTAGCACCATTATCTTCTTCTCTGTCTGGTTTTGCACCAGAGCCTTAAATTCTTTAAACCTGTCAAAGACTTCATATTTCTTCTTGAGGAAATATATCCATGTATTCCTTGAGAATTCATCTATAAATGATACATAGTACACATAATTACCCAGTGATGGAATAGACACAGGTCCAAACACATCACTGTGCATGAGCTCTAATATCCTTTTCACCCTCTTACCACCAGAGGGGAAACTCACTCGATTATGCTTCCCATATACACAATTTCCATAGAAATCAAAATCCATAGAGCTATTAGACATACCTTCTACCATACCTTTACCATGAAGTATTCGAAGGCCCTTCTCTCCAATATGTCCAACCATTTGATGCCATAACATGGTCTTTTCTCCAGAGACCACTAGATTTTCTGCTCCACTTTCAGGAACCACAGAGTTGTTGCACCCATCATTAATAGTGCTACCTTGCAGCTTGTACAAAGTTCCAATCCTAACTCCTTGCATCAATTCCAATGATCCCCAAACCATCTTGCAGGTATATTTCTTGAACACTATTTTTACACCTGCATCATCCAGCTTGCTTACAAAAATCATATTTCAGGCTAATGCAGGAATATGTAGAACACCCAAAAGTGTTATAATCCTTCCACCTTGTAACTTCAACTTTACTTTTTCGTGAACAACGATTGTAGCTTTCTTGTCATATCCTAAGAAGACATCACCACCATCATATTTCTCATACTCGTAGAACCACTCTCTATGGGGATTGAAGTGAAAGGATGCACCTGAATTAATCAATCATGCCTCATGATCCACATGTGTATTTGAAGAAGAATCCAAATACACATCCCCACCTTCATATGAGGTGGTTTTCACATCTGCAGAAGTAGCATCATCAGATCCCTTTCCTTTCTCAAGAGCTTTAGATTTACAGTCCCTTTTATAGTGCCCATCCTTTTTGCATTTCCATCACACATTTACAGGTTTTCCTGGAGATTTAGATCTCCCACTCAAGGACTTATTTTTGTTTATGTTCTCAGGCCGTCCTCAAATAGACAAGGCATCACCATTATGGATCTCCATATTTTTTCGTCTCATCTACTCTCTCAACAAGGATAATATTATTTCATCAAACTACAAGATAGTTGCATTGCTACTTATTGCAACAACCAGACTATCCCATGAATCTGGTAGAGAAAACAAAAAACTAATGCACTTATCTTCATCTGAAATTTTAATATCGATAGATAATAACTGGCTTACCATAATATTAAATGCGTTCAGATTCTCTATTATGAAACCAGCTCAAGAAAAAGATAGAAAAGATAGATCAACGCCTTAGAATTCAACCTCTTTGAGGGGGAAACCTCCTTTACATTACATAAATGAGAAATTCTTGGATGATTCAAATGGAAAAACTTACTTTCTATATATAGGAGTCTAAGGAGTCACAGTATAACCTAGCCGACCTAACAATAATAATATAAAGCCACAAAAATAACAATAGAGGGATTCTATGGGGCACAGTAATAACAATATGGGGACAATATGGGCACAACAATATTAATAAGGGATACAACTACAATAGTAATGGGGTTATCACTAGTATTATAGGGACCTATCATGCCCCTATCCTTCAAAAAAAGTGTTGTCCTCAACGCTTGAGTAGTTCTGGATGCTTCTGTATAAAATTCTCATCCTCCCATGTGGAATCTTCAACGGATAAGTTCTTCCACTTGATGAGATACTCCGAGATTGATCGATTTCATAGTTGTCGAGTTCTTATTTCTATGACTGCTTCCGGTTCCAATATAATTTTTTCTTCCTCGTCAAGTTCTGGCAATATTGTTTGAACTGGGAGCTTGTTGCCTATAACCTTCTTTAAACATGAAACATGGAAAACTGGGTGCACTCGAGACGCTGCAGGAAGCTCCAATTTGTATGCCATAGTACCAATCTTTTGCAACACCTTGTATGGACCATAATACTTTGGTGATAATTTATTATCCTTCTTAGCTTGCTTGAGGGACATTTGTTTATATGGTTGTAGCCATAGGAATACCCAATCACCTACATCAAAACTTCTTTCGCTGCGATGTTGATCTGCCTGTTGTTTCATTCTATTCTGTGCCAACACGAGGTTATCCTTTAAGAGTTGGAGGACTTGTTGTTGATGTTCAATGTGATGTTCCACTGCTTGAACCTTAGAATTTTCTCTTAAATATGATGTGATGGATGGTGGCTGATATCCATAAAGTGCCATAAATGGGGTCATTTTTGTTGCTGTATGGAAGGAAGTGTTATACCACCATTCAGCCAGAGGCAACCATTTGACCCATTGTGTCTGTTTATAAGATACAAAGCAACAAAGATATCCTTCCAAACATTTGTTTACTATCTCAGTTTTCCCATCAGATTGAGGATGATAAGATGAGCTATGAGCTAACTGAGTACCAAGGCAAGAAAATAATTCTGTCCAAAAATTTCCAGTGAAAATGGGATCTCTGTCACTTACAATAATCTTTGGGTTTCCATGTAGCTTTTGAATTGTTTCCACAAATGCAGTAGAAACTGTACTAGCTTTCAATGGATGTGATAATGCACAAAAGTGTGCATACTTGGTAAGTCTGTCAACTACCACCATGATGACACTCTTTCCCTCAGACTTGGGTAAACCTGTGATAAAATCCATTGAAACCTCCTCCCAACATTGGCTTGGAATGGATAAAGGTTGTAATAGACCCGGGGTCTTAATTGTTTCAACTTTATTTTGTTGGAAAACCAAACATTTCACCACAAACTTTTGAACATCTGATTTAAGGCCATCCCAAAAAAATTTCTTCTTAACCTTGTGGTAAGTTTTTAAAAATCCTGAATGCCCTCCTAAGGGAGAAGTGTGCAATTCCATAAGAATCTTTTGTTTGAGTTGCGAATTCTTACAGAGGTATAAGCGATCTTTGTACCATAACGAATCATTTTGCCAGCTAAATATATCAGATGTACTGGAATCTTGTTGTAACTTTCGAATAAGTGCCCACACTTCTTCATCATTCTTCCACTCCTCCCTTGCTTCATTTATCCAATCTGGTTGGATAATAGAAATGGCGCACAAAAACGCTTCCACATCCTCATCCTTTCTTGAGAGTGCATTTGCCACCACATTTTTCTTCCCTTTTTTGTAGATGATTTCAAAGTCATAACCCAAAATCTTTGTGACCCACTTTTGTTTCTCTTCAGAGGATAATCTTTGTTCTAAAAAGTATTTAAGGCTATCATGATCCGTTTTTACCTTGAAGTGTCTTCCCATTAGGTAGGGTCGCCATTTCTTAAGTGCATGTAGTATTGCTAAAATTTCCTTCTCATAAATATCTTTGTGTAAAAACTTTCCCTTGATTGGACGGCTTTCAAAAGCAATGGGTCTTTCATCTTGCATTAAAACAGCACCAATTCTATTTCCTGAAGCATCACATTCCACAATAAAGGTTTTTGTGAAGTCCGGTGTAGCTAAGACAAGTGCTTGGCACATTGCCTCTTTAAGATGTTCAAAGGCCTTTGTTGCTTCTGGAGTCCATGAAAATGCATCTTTCTTCAATAATGTTGTTAGAGGTGCTACTATTCTCCCATAATTCTTAACAAACTTGTGATAATACCCTGTCAACCTGAGAAATCCTCGCAGATGCTTTATGGATGTGGGTATTTTCCATTCCTTAATGTCTTTAATTTTGCTAGGGTCTACCTTAACTCCTTCATGAGATACAATATGACCCAGATATTCCACCTCTTGTACTCCAAAGAAACATTTGGATCTTTTTGCATATAATTGTTTCTCCTCCAATAGTTGTAGCACCCTGTCAACATGTTCAACATGATCCTTCCAAGACTTGTTGTAGATTAGTATATCATCAAAAAATACTAACACAAATTTTCTAAGGAAGGGTTTGAAAATGGAATTCATCAAACCTTGAAATGTAAAAGGTGCATTGGTAAGGCCAAAAGGCATGACCAAAAATTCATAATGACCCTCATGAGTTCTAAATGTTGTTTTTGGAATGTCTTCAGTCTTCATTTTGATTTGATTATATCCTGAACGAAGATCCAACTTGGTGAAGTAAATTGATCCATGCAATTCATCCAATAATTCATCAATGACAAGAATGGGAAACCTATCTTTAATAGTGAGCTTTTTGAGCTCCCTATAATTCGGACACATGTGCCATGATCCATCCTTCTTGTGCACCAATACTACTGGAGTAGAGAAAGAACTTTGACTAGTTTGAATTATACCAGCCTCTAGAATTTCTGCAACCATACGTTCAATTTCACTCTTTTAGGCATAGGGATATCTATACGGCCTGATGTTTGGAGGAACACTTCCTAGAATCAGATGAATAGCATGATCATGATCATGAATAGGTGGGATACCTTTGGGAGTCTCAAATACCTTGGAATGATTGTCCAAGAATTTTTGGAGATCTGGAGAAATAGATGATTCCGATGTGGAAACATCTAGCGAACATAATTGTGCAATTACAC
Source organism: Pinus tabuliformis (assembly GCA_031772625.1). Classification (NCBI taxonomy): domain Eukaryota; kingdom Viridiplantae; phylum Streptophyta; class Pinopsida; order Pinales; family Pinaceae; genus Pinus; species Pinus tabuliformis. The sequence continues at coordinate 1,005,567,125 of CM062811.1, forward strand.
CTCTTTGTTCCTTTTTTAGAAGCTTTGTCATACCGTTAGAGTTGATTATCTTTCCTGGTTTCCCTGCAATACCCCTTAATTCAACTTCCTTTCCTTTCGCAGAAAATTTCATGAAAAGTTATTGAAAATTAAAAGCTATTGTACCCAAGGATTGTAGCTATTGGACTCCTAGTACAACATCAACACCTCCCATTGGAATGGAAAGCATTGGGCTAGTCAATACATATTCTCCAATGGATAGGTTGATATTATGGCACTTTCCAAAGCAATTTATCATTCCTCCATTTGCAATCATCACTTGACACTCTGGTGCTGGATATAGGAAGCAATTCAATTCCTTTGCTACCTTACAATGAATAAAATTGTGGTTACTTCCTGAATCAATCAACACTATTACCTTTTTCTTCTTGATTTTTCCTTCTATCTTGATGGTTTGAGGAGTGGTAATTCTAGCCAATGCATTACAAGATATGGTCGGATTCATTTCTTCTTTATCTAGGCTTTTTTCCTGGAGTATATCCTCTTCCTTTGACCTTTCTTGCTCCTTTTCTTCTTCCTCTTCACAATCTATGTAGAATAATTTCTTCTCACCACACTTATGACCTTTAGTGTATTTGCTATCACAACTGTAACAAATCCCTTTTTCTCTTTTTTCTTCCAATTGTTGTGGTGTCAACCTTATAGGTTGTGGAAGGCTAGGGGTAACAACACTTCCATCTTTATAGTTGTGACTGGTATGCTTCCTGGTTGCCATAATTTTGCTTTCCATTTTTCTTGCTAACCTGAATGCCTTCTCTAATGAATCAAGTTCCCAAAGGCGAACATCATGTTGGATATTATCCTTTAAAGTCCCTATGAACACATCAATCCTATGCTCCTCTGGAATATTTTTTACCCTTATGTTCAATTTTTGGAACTCCTCAATGTGCTCCATTATTGAACCCTTTTGTTTCAGACTTATCAATTGGCTAAAAAAAGTGTTGCTTTTTGTATCCTCATAATGTGCTGTCAATTCTTCCGTAAAAATTGCCCAACTGATAATTTGTTTACGAGAGCAAAGCCATTGATACCATATAAACTAATTTGGTTCCAAATATAAAGCTGCAATACGTACCTTTTGTGTGTTTTGCACATTATTGAGATTGAAAAATCGCTCCATCTGTAATATCCATGTTGCGGGATCCTTGCCATCAAACTTCCTCATATCGATTTTTGGAATATGGTGGGTCTTCAATCCAATATTAGAGTCTATGGAATCATGATTAACATTTCTTTTGTTCTCATCATGTGTTTCCTTTACTACCCTTTCACCATTAGTGACCATTTCTTGTAGCAACCTATTCATATTTATCTTCAATTCTTCCATGTCTGTCTTCAAATCTATCTTCAAATTGTCCATCTTAGCTTCCACGTCATTCATCTTAGCTTCTACGCCTTTCTTTAAACAATCCATCTTAGCTTCTACGCCTTTATTTAAACCATCCATCTTAGCTTCTACATCTTTCTTTAAACCAGCCATCTTAAATTCTGTTCCTTTTTGTGCAAGTGACACTTGTTGCACTTGGTCTCGTAATTTTGATATATCATGTTGCATTTCTTCCTCTTCTTCATGAGTCATGCTAGAGCTTTCAGGTTGCCTACTAGGTGTTTGAATTTTATTTCCTCGAGGCATCAATTACTGATAATAATGCTTTACTATGCCCTTTGAATTCCTTCAAACTAATTTTTCAAACCAAGCTTATGCAAAAATTTAAAAAAAAACTACACACCTTTTTTCACTTTGTAGGAACCTGATATTGAATCTAATGTATCTCTGTAATTTTGGATCATCCAATTATGAAATTGTGACCTGTAGTAGCCCTCTGCATCCTCTTTCCAATGCCACCAGTCTGATCCAAATTGGATTCTCCAAGAAAGATTTATGCACAATCTCCCACAGTGACCTGATTATAGACTTGTTCAGTAGAGCGAACTTGTGCGACGTGCCACTAGTCGTTGTTTCGAATTTTGGCTCTAAAAGATATATACAAGAAACTACAGTCCGTCCTCTTTCTGTACCTTCTTACAAAATTTCAATCCAATGCTCAGAAAGAAAGTTATGATGATTTTCCCCAGGTCACCTGTTTGGAATGTAATTCAGGAGTCTGCAAAAATACCAACTTCCTCAGATCATATCTCTGCAAATATAGCACAAAAAGCTCTAAAATGTGGACCCAAGATTCAATGTGATTTCTTCTCAAATGGGTTTTTTGTTTAGCATCTGAAACGTCGCAGAAAAATAGTTATAGTGAAAATGCCATGATGACCTATTTGGAGCAGCGAAACCCTAGAATCCAAAGCTCTGATACCAAATGTTATGAAACCAGCTCAAGAAAAAGATAGAAAAGATAGATCAACGCCTTAGAATTCAGCCTCTTCGAGGGGGCAACCTCCTTTACATTACATAAATGAGCAATTCTTGGATGATTCAAATGACAAAACTTCCTTTCTATATATACGAGTCTAAGGAGTCACAATATAACCTAGCCGACCTAACAATAATAATATAAAGCCACAAAAATAACAATAGAGGGATTCTATGGGGCACAATAATAATAATATGGGGACAATAGGGGCACAACAATATTAATAACAACTACAATAGTAATGGGGTAATCACTAGTATTATAAGGACCTATCATTCTCTGTCACCGAGCCTCAATCTTTCATCCTCAAGTTATAAAACTTTTTCAGTAGGAACAATTTATTCACCAGAGACTTAGATTGGTACAAAGTCCCTAACTTGTCCCACAAAGCCTTCACCATAGCTTACCCTAATACATTCAGCAATACTAAATCTGAGACACACAATCGTATTGTGATTTTTTCCTTCTGATCCAACTTCTTCCAATCTTCATCAGACATTGTTGTTGGTTTAGTACCCAGATCTACTACGATCCACTAATCTTTATCCACCAACAGATCCTCCATCTTGAGTTCCCACAACTCAAAACTATGACCATTAAATTTCTTTTTCTCTATCTTTCCACTGCTCGCCATCTTCTTTCACCACAAGAATCAATCCCACAGATATCCCACTGAACATGGTTTACCATAGGCCCGAGAAAAACCCCTTAGCAGCAAAGGCATCCCCTTGAAGCTGAAACAACTCTGATATCAAATCTAGGTTTTAACCCCATACAAAAATAACCTGCATACGAATTCTAAAAACAAAAAATAAACAATGGTGAGAGCATAGCACATAAAACAAATATACATAGAGATTTTCCCCTAGATCCCAAAAACGGGACTACCAAATTGATTTTTCACTATGTTCCTTTCAATGTTACAATACATATATATACATGCTAAATCATCCATAAACCCCAATCCATTAACCCTGGATTAGAACATAACCCTAGTTCCCTTGACTGGATCTAAAAAATACCATGGACTGAAAACGATTGCGCCCAAAATCATGTGAGAAATCCATGCAAAAAACCATAGGTAGGTCCACCCACCTAATACTAGGGCTAGTCGTGGAAATAATATAACACAACCCAATAAAATAAGTATATTGCATCAATTGTATATTCTGATCTTGAAGACTGCAAGAAATTAAGAAGAGCTTGAAAGATCTTGGAAATTTTAGCTCAACAAGAGTTACTTGTACTTCAAAATATGGAAAGGTGACTTCACTAAGGGATAAATTTGAAGGTAGAGGAGTAAAAGAATCTAAACAAGCCCTTAACAAGAATCCTAAGTATGAAGCTTGTTGAAAACACTCTCACTTAGAGAGAGAAGAAGATTATCTTTTCTTTCCTCCAAAAAGAGAAGAAGATTATCTTTTCTTTCCTCCAAAAAGAGAAGAGATAATAGTTTGAGAAGAAGGAAGAGAAGGGAGAAGTGAAGACTCAGAAAAAAGGTGAAAATCCAAGGAATCATAGATGATGAAGGGTAAGTTCTCTTGCCTTATGTTGAAAAATGCAATAAGAAATTCTTAATTTTGTTTGCCTTGATAAAAATGAGAAAATTCAAAATTCCACATCAATAGACAACTTGGAGGAGTTAACTGAGGTTACATGTCTCTTTTCACTCAGTTAGCTCCATTAATTCAAGTTAGGGGCATGAATGTCAGTTTTATGTAGCGATTCCTAAATTTTAGGAGACTAGGTTGAGTTAATTTCTTTGTAATCAGTTAAACTAGTTCTAACTGTTAATAGAACTATTTGGTGGTCAGTTAAGTAGTGGGAAATCAATCTAACTCAAAGATCATCTAGTTAACTAATCAATCAACTAATAATTAGATCATGCATGCAAATAATATGAGTTGTCGAGTTGTGGTGGAGTTTCCAAGGAAGTTAAGCAACAATTGTAAACTAGTTGAGTGTACAGATGTTGCATGAGGTTAGGTGACCAACCCTGAGGAATTGCGTAAGAATTTTGGAGGAAAATCATAATTAATAGGGGCCTATTTCCTTGAGAATCGTGAAATAAAATTGGGGCTCAAGAAGAGGTATAAATTGACCAAGTCTAGGTCAGAACTTCTAAGTGAACAGAGAGATAAGTTATGCACTTGCAGGTTTTTCTCAATTGATAAAAGAAATTGTAATACATCTCTATTCATTAGATTAATGCAAGTAGATATTGAGGTGTTTTAGCATTTTTTTCCTGTGGGAAAAATACTATTTGCATGTGTGTTCTTTGTTATTGCATGTCTAATATTTTGTTCTAAATTGTGAATTAACTTCTGTAGAGCAGTAGAGTAGGTTTGTGTCTTGTGATTTTGATTAAAACATCATGAGCAGTTACAAATCTACACATAAATTTCTATACATTATAAGGTGAAAAATATCCCCTACCTACCATAAAGCATTGAGTTTTAATGGTGATGGTGTTATGAATCCAAATAAACATATGGATCAATTCCTAGCTATTTATGACATCCAAGGGATTGTACTTGAAGACATCATGGTTAGGGTATTTCTTCAAACTCTAACAGGACCTTCCTTTGACTAGTATATTTCCTTTCCTACTACCACAATTACCTCTTTTGATGACATTAAACAATATTTTATAGGAAGTATCCCCAACCAATTACATATTATACCATGCTTACCCAATTTACCCTAGTCCATCTTGAAAATAATGAGAAGATTAGATATTTTAATCTCTAATTTTTTAACACCTTACAACAAATACCTCAAGGTAATCACCCTAATGCCTTATTCATATTTGTGTGTTAAAAAAATTCAATGCCAACAAATGTTAAGTATGATATAAAATATGCACATATTAATACATTACAAGAAGCCATGAGGAAAGCGTAAGAAATAGAGGAAGATATGTTAGAAAGAAATGCTAATCTAGATATTTTTCTTGGAAAACTACAAATAGAAATGTCCTCAAAAGAATCATAAATTGGTATCCTTCTTGAAGGTTACCAGCTTGTGGTAGAAGCCAAAGTCTTCTGCGAAGTGGAAGTGCTCCATGATGATGGTTTAAAGATGACCACAAATTGATGAGATGGGTAGAAGAAGCTAAAGTCTTTTGCGGATGTTGGTTTAAGGAAAGCCACCAACACAGTCATTCTCATCGAAAATGAGTCTATCTCTGACTACAAATATGAATATGGCTTTCGCTAACTCTAGCTCTAAGATCTAGGCTTTGGCAACTAGCTCTGGTTCAAGTTGTGGTTCAAACTCACTTGATATATCTTTGAAGCTAGTATTTGACCATCAATTCCCCCCTTTTCAGATACAAGGTGAAAAGGCAAAGATATATCCATTGCAAGACATGTCAATACTCAAGAAATAACTCTAGGTATGAATGGTATATCTTCTTAGTTGTTGAAGACCATTGCCAAGAAGAGATCCATCCAAGGTGAATATTTTCTCTAAGTTGCAAGAGTCTTATGTTTGGGCATATTTTTAAATGATGAGTATGTTTACCATATGTCTAACAAGGGTTGAGATCAAAATGATGGTCTTTCACATGGCCAACTAGATCACAATGTTGGCATCTAACAATATGAAGTGGTTGTGGAGGAGGAGCAAGATGTGGAATAACTAAAGATTAATTTTCCTAAAGAAACCCAACAATCTGAAGCTAGATTGATTTGGAATAGTCTAGAATGTGAAAGGAAACATCCTTTTCATATATGAGATTGATTATGTTCTTTTTGTTGACAAGTTCTTCCCAAGGTTTGATGATGCACTTGGGAAGTGTAATTTGAACCATATTCATGGAAATTTTCTCCTAAAATGGCCTCACTGATCGAGTCAAGTGTTCGTTGTTGATGAGAGTCTTTCTCTAACTCAAAAATATAATTTTTCTAAATAATAAATAGTTCATAATGATGACTTTTATGTTCTAGTTCATCTCACTGGAGCTGATATTTGAGATACAGAATTTTTTGAGGGTATTAAAAAACACCAACATACACGGGGTATCCCTGATGTAAAGTATGAAATACACCTCAAATAATTTGGGGTAGGAGCCCCATCCGGAATATTTTGTTGGCCAATATGACCCACATGGTAGCTAATATGTTAAATAGAAGATGGATATGTCAACGCCATTAAACGTGCTAGGCAATGATAGTCACATTGTTATTGATCATGGACTTAGATTGGCTATACATGTAATGGATCTCAATGCTAGGTTTACTATAGGGTCATATCTTTACCTATGTCATCATCAAACAGGCCAATGCCATTAAGCATGGTAGGCATTTACAATCACGTTGTTGTTGTTATTGATCATGGACTTAGATTGGCTAGACATGTAATGGATCTAAATGCCAGGTTAATATAGGGTCATATCTCTACCTATCCAACCATCAAAAAATTATAAAGAATCCTTTCCAAAGTAATCATGAAATTTTTTATTTATACAAAATATAATTAATCTAGAAATGTAAAATGCTCACATGAAATTAGGAATGTGTAATCCAAAATCTTGGTGTTCTACATGGAAGGCTTACCTTTACCAATAATAATTACCTTTGATATTTACAAGTCAAGGTCCTAATCCTTAAAGTCATTTTGTGAATTTTTTGTGTCTATATATAGCTCTCACACAGAAAGATTCTAATATTGAAGTTTGGTTATTTTTATGTGTGGAAAGTTTATTGGAGAAATCAAAGTTTTAGATTATTTATGGGACTTGGGAAAGATGACAAATAATTAGGAAAAACCTTATGGTTTAATCCAATGCATTCTTCTTGGAAAATAATATTAGATATCTTGTCTCATTGAGTTATGGGGAATCTTCTAGATAGATTATAAAGGTGTGTCAAAAGATATCCAAAAATATTAGTTTCAAGCACTTTCTAAGTGATAATAATAAAGAAGGAGATTAATGTGCCAACCAAGGTTGCAATTTGAAATTTGAAGTGTTGAAAGTTAATGGTCAATTAAGACCATCCTCCATCCCTTAATGGATTAAGCATGAATTTTATGTTCAAGTATCAATCCAACAATTTTAATGTCAAGTGTCCAAACCTAAATGATCCAATGGATTTGAGGAAACATGTTGTAATAAAGGATTATATTTTGAAGTAGGCTATATGTACTACAAGTTTTGTCTAATTTTGGGGCTCTACTAGAAGGTATTCACCTCCAAAGATTAGTATATGCTTAATATCGATTGTATTCATCTTTTTAGGGTAATTTTAGTTCATGAGTTTATAGATGATACTAAAGATGGTAGAAAATCATAATGTAACTCCTAATGTATAGCTATAATCCAACCATATATGTTATAATTAATATAAATATTTTCATTACTTTATATATGGAAAAACAATTAACAAAACAATTTATTAAAGTTTATGGTGGGCTCTCGTATTGCAGCAATAATGCTGCAACTCTTGGGACTCCCTTCTTTACTCTTATCAACCCGGTAGTTCGTAACAAACTTGGAAGCGACGGTGCTGTATGCACAAGTACTAGCTCTTGCCGCAGTTGTCACTTGGTCAGCTGGCACAAGTCCGCTAGGGGCTTAAGCCAACTTCTATGAGCTCTGAGAAGAAGCTTTTTAACTGATGGATGGAAGCTAACTCAAAGGAAGCTAATCTACTTGCAGAAAGAAACTGAAAAGCTGAAAGGAAATGCAAACCCTAGCAAACCCTAATTTTACCAGCTAGCCCTACTGATGCGAAAAAGAGGATGCAAGCTACTGAAAGAGATGCCATTGACTTCTAGGAAGGTAAAATGCATGTGTCTAAGCTACTTCTATAGTAAAATCTGAAGAAAACATCTTTTTGTATTTTTGACTAAGTTGTCAGGATTATCATGCATGTGCTTTCATTGTTTTTGACTGTGCAGAGGTGGATCGGTGAGAGAAAATGTTGAAAATGCAACAAGATGATGGAGCTTAGTGAAAAGAAGTCACCTTCACTAAGTGGGCCCGCTGGCTATTTTTGGCGCAAAGTCTATTTTTAGACTATGCCTATTTTTAGACATATGGATCATGGTCTATGAGTTGCAAGATGCTATTTGTGGATGATTGGTCTTGTTGATAAAAATAGATGGACTTCTATTTTTATACATATGGATGGAGTCTATTTTTAGACTGCCAGTCTAAAAATAGAACAGTCGAATATTATTAGCTCTTAATAATATTTGGACTATAAACATTATCTTATCCTCTTGCAGCACTTCAGTTCGAGCTACAGATGTGGCACATGCAACTGTCAGAAGGAAATACACTTTTCTTATGGGTCAGTTGAGCTATTGCATGATGGACTTCAGTTAGAACTCAAGTGGTTGAGTTTTGTGGAGTTGATTGAGGAGTTGATGGAGTTGTGTTCAGTTTGACTTAGTTGAAGTAGTTGTATTTAGTCTAACTGACAAATAGATTAAGTGATGAGTGGTGTGAATGAATTATTAATTAATTCACTAATTATTAACTCATAAATCAACTAAAGAATACATCAGTTAACTCAGTGCACGGACAGTTCAGTGGAGACAAGTGTTAGAGGTGAGTGAAAGGGCAAGACAACTGTCAATTGTGACTATAGTTGTGCATGAGATTTGCACAATCAGTGGATTGAGTATTGCCAATGAGGATTGCATGGTATAGGCAAAGGGAATACGAATTTGGAGCTGATTCTTCATTCTATTCTCAACAGGTATTGCGCAGTGGAGGTAGGCAAACAGCGGAGGAGATTTAAGCCAGTGATTGATTCAGATCTGAGCTAGTTTGTGTGTAACAGGTGGAGATAGTACTGAGTACTTGCGAGGAGTATTGTACTATGTATTGTTACATGTTCTCAATCAATATAGTATACATATAGTTGAGGGGTTTTCAGCTGCATGCTTTCCCCAGTACATACTGTGTTGATAGGTGTGATTGATGCTTCAATATGCGCATGCGATTGTTTCTTTAATTCTGCAAATTGATGATCAACGTAGAGGAGGTTATGTATTACGCATGATTCCAAAAATAGTGTATAATTAGGATAATCTCTGTGAATAAGTGTCATATTATTCAAAATTTCTACATGGTATTGGAGCTGGTTGATTTGTAGAAAAAGTTTTACATGATATCAAAGCGAGGATTGATCATCAGATCTATTATTCAGGAAGTGATTACATTTTATTTCTTCAGGTAGAGTCTATAATCGGGCCAGGTAGCCTCTGGATTCATCCTTCTTTTGGAAGGTGAGATATCTGGTGAATGCCCATACAGTCAATCTCTGTATGAGAAATACTTCGTTCTCATGAATTTTAGATCAGAAGCGGTTGAGTTTTGAGCTGGTGGAATTCGAATTTGCAGCAGTGTTTTCTTGTTGTTGAAGTTGAAATGTCTTTCAACGGATTGTGATTGGAGTATGCCCTTGAAGGCAGCTCGAATTATATTGCATGGAAAGACAAGATGGACGTGGTGTTAGATGACAATGGGTTGAAGGAGTTCATAGATGCTGAAGTCCCAAAGCCTACTGATGCTGCTCAAGTTGAGGCTTGGCAAAAGAAGACAGCAAAGTGTCGAAGGATTCTATTGGAGGACATGAAGGATCACATTGTGTCCAGCCTGCATGGAAAGGCTTCTCCATACTTGATGTGGAAAGCGTTGACAGATCTATTCCAAAGCAAAAGTGACCAGAGGAAGTTGGCGCTCAAGGATAAACTCAGAAACATTAAGTGTGAGAATGGAGACAGTATGCCCAAGTATCTCACGAAGTTCACCCAATGCCGGGATGAGCTGGGAAGTGTGGGGGTGACTGTCGATGATGAGGACTTGGTGAGCTTGGCTCTCCTTGGTCCTTCGAAGAGTTGGCATTCCTATCAGGACTCTGTCAATGGTCGGGAGAAATTGCCAGGATGGGAGAGACTTTGGTCGGATCTTGTGCAAGAGGAGATCAGGTGGAATACCAGGGACGAATCTTCATCAAAGGCATCTGATGAAGAAAATTGCGCTTTGGCTGCCAAAGCAAAGAAGGAGAAGGTTTCTCTTTCTGAATCCAATTCTTCAAATGATGAGAAGAAGGTTGAAAAATCGAAAGTGCAATGCTTTCATTGTCATGAGGTGGGCCATTATGCCTCAAATTGTCCACGGAGGAAATCCAAGAAGGAATCTGGGGAAGGATCTAAAGGTGAGGCACTTGCTTCACAGTTTGAGTTGGATTTCACACTCTTCGCATGCATGGTTTCATCCATGGTGGGAAGTGGTTGTTTTCTTGATAGTGGAACTTCTTTCCACATGACCGACGACAAGAGTTTGTTCAGTACTTTGGAGGAGAAAGATCTCCAGATACTCATAGCGATGGGTAATGATGAGAAGTATAGTGTCTCAGGTGTAGGCACGGTTATTTTTCAGAGGGGGCATGGATCTCGCTTTACCTTGACCGATGTCAAGTATGTACTAGGACTGAAGAGAAACTTGGTGTCGATCGCGATGCTGGAAGACAGAGGCTATGATGTAGTCTTCAGTAAGGGAAAGGTTTTCCTTAGACACATCATCACTAGACAGGTGAAGTAGATTGGTTCATGGGTCAAGAACCTGTATGATCTTGAGGTTCAAGATGCATGCAAAGCCTTGAGCAGCAAGGCAACTGATGGAGACTTGGTGGTTGAGAGGGAGGGTATATTACCTCTCAACATGCAGAGCCAGAAGAAGTCTCAGACAATGGTGGAGGAGCCATGATTGGTGCAGCAGCTTCAGGAGGTTGTGGAGTAGCTACAACAAGGGAAGCTGAGTGGAGATCGAGTAGAGACATATACTCATGCAGAGACCTCTAGTAGGGGGAAACTTCGAGCCAGGTGGGTTGAGGTATCACATGCAGCCATACCTCCAGGTAGGAGGTGGGGCAATATAGAGTGATCGTCCTAAGGAGGAGGGGCAAGATCCTTGAGGTACCCAACCTCTTGGATGAGACCTCGCTACAGGAGCCCCGATGTGGAGTAGCAGGAACTGACTGATTGGGTAGAGACAGATGCGGATGGAGTGACAGAGAGAGCGACAGTGCAGGGAATCCCAGGACAACGCATAGCTAGCAGGCTACAGCAATGCGAGAGGCATAAGTGTTTTGCACAGTGCTAGGTAGCATAGAGAGGTGTGCAATGGTGCGAGATGCATGGAGATGTTGCAGTAGCACAAATGTCAGAGAGGGAGCACTTATTAGCAGCAGGTAGAGCTTCAGCATCAAAGTATGTTCCTAGCCCAACACAGGGGTCAGTTGGGAGTGTTTTTGTTCCAAGTGTTGTTGGAACAAGTGGACCGGGTAGATGTGTTGCATGTAGAACATTCCAGAGTTACAGGATAGGGGTTGCAGATAATCCATATCTTGTTGAGAGGGAGTGTTGAAAATGCAACAAGATGATGGAGCTTAGTGAAAAGAAGTCGCCTTCACTAAGTGGGCCCACTGGCTATTTTTGGCGCAAAGTCTATTTTTAGACTATGTCTATTTTCAGACATATGGATCATGGTCTATGAGTTGTAGGATGCTATTTGTGGATGTCTGGTCTTGTTGGTAAAAATAGATGGACTTCTATTTTTAGACATATGGGCGGAGTCTATTTTTAGATTGCCAGTCTAAAAATAGAACAGTGGAATATTATTAGCTCTTAAAAATATTTGGACTATAAACATTATCTTATCCTCTTGCAGCACTTCAGTTCGAGCTACAGATGTGGCACATGCAACTGTCAGAAGGAAATACGCTTTTCTTATGGGTCAGTTGAGCTATTGCATGATGGACTTCAGTTAGAACTCAAGTGGTTGAGTTTTGTGGAGTTGATTGAGGAGTTGATGGAGTTGTGTTCAGTTTGACTTAGTTGAAGTAGTTGTATTTAGTCTAACTGACAAATAGACTAAGTGATGAGTGGTGTGAATTAATTATTAATTAATTCACTAATGATTAACTCATAAATCAACTAAATAATACATCAGTTAACTCAGTGCATGGAAAGTTCAGTGGAGACAAGTGTTAGAGGTGAGCGAAAGGGCAAGACAGCTGTCAGTTGTGACTATAGTTGTGCATGAGATTTGTACAATCAGTGGATTGAGTATTGCCAATGAGGATTGCATGGTATAGGCAAAGGGAATGCGAATTTGGAGCTGATTCTTCATTCTATTCTCAACAGGTATTGTGCAATGGAGGGAGGCAAACAGCGGAGGAGATTTGAGCCAGTGATTGATTCAGATCTGAGCTAGTTTGTGTGTAACAGGTGGAGATAGTACTGAGTACTTGCGAGGAGTATTGTACTATGTATTGTTACATGTTCTCAATCAATATAATATACATATAGTTGAGGGATTTTCAGCTGCATGCTTTCCCCAGTACATACTGTGTTGATATGTGTGATTGATGCTTCAATGTGCACATGCGATTGTTTCTTTAATTCTGCAAATTGATGATCAACGTAGAGGAGGTTATGTATTATGCATGATCCCGCAAATAGTGTATAATCAGGATAATCTCTGTGAATAAGTGTCATATTATTCAAAATTTCTACAGAAAATACTTGCAGGAGGTTGGGAAGGTTCAGAGAGGGTCTAAGGGGTCCCTAGCACCCTTCCAGAGAGTTTCACAGAGTTTGGTTATCAAGAAACCGCTTTCGTGAGCTTCTACAGGATGTTCTGTAATTTTCTACAGGATGTTCTGAAATGGGATTTTGGAGGATTGATGGAGGGAAAAAGGTGAAGGAGCGGGTATGGAGGTGAGATAAGGGTGTAAGGAGGTCCAGGGCTTGGTGGATGGAGTTGAGGAGTGGCGAGGATGGTTGGATTTGTTCAAGGAGGGATAGAACAATTGCACAACATATGAGAATCAGGGCAAAGCGAACGAATATGGAAAGTGTAAGGCAAGGATCCAGAGTAGAGGATGGTGCAGGTGGGATTGATGGAGTATGGGCAGATAAAGAAGTATAACAGGTGCTCTGCAAGTTATTTTTCAAACGGAACAAACAGGGACTTGCAAAATCAAAGACCTAGTTACGTTAGCCTATTCTAACCTAGATAACAGCAAAGAAATGGAACAGAAGTCTAATTGCAACAAAATCAGGTTAAATAACTATCCAACTAAGCAATCATAAACCTAAGCATGCAACCAAAATTGATATCAAGTTCTGCAAATGAGAATCTAACACTAATAATTGCATGTTGAAGCAAGGACAGTGTTTTTGGTGGCAGCAAGGTCACCTTGGTCCCAGCTCATGATTCCACTGAGGGGGAGTGTTATCGGGAAAAGTGTCTATGCAGAACTGCTAATCCCACTAAGGCTGGTAGCTACCTTAGAAACAAACAAAGTAAAATTACTTTCATTTTCCTTTATGAGAGATAGATGAGAGAAGAATAAAGGAGACCAACCTCTGTCTTGTGCTTAGTTCCTTGTTCGATTCCTCTCTCTTCTGATAGTCCTTTGCTACTCGCTTTCTCTTATACCCAGCTTCACAGAGTACCTGTAGAATCAAAGCAGCATAACACTATACAAGAACATAGATCTATTATCATAAACAATTTAGGATCAGATGTAAATTGACCATACAAATGCATAAAACATAAATCACACAAGAGTATGGAGGAAAACTTGAATAGCTTTATTGATAATCAAGAAAGAGCCAAGAGAGTTACAACCAGTTGTTCTGACCAAGCATCATCCTCTCAGCAAGAAGCCCTTCTTCACCTCATGAAAAGCTTAGATCACCCAACACTATGATATTGCACCAATAAACCAGTAGCACTTCCTTACAAGATATAAAATTCCAGCCTCTGGATCTCTGGGATGAGGGATCCATATATAGATGTTTGCAAGGGGGGTGAGTCAACTTTTGAGATTTGATTAGTGGCTTTCCTCTGATGGTTCTTGCTTCCACTTGGAGATTGATGATCTCTTACTCATCCTTGGTCGAATTCTGAGAGGCAAGTGTCACAGGAGAAGTTTCTGGAAGATTCCATGCTTCTCCACCTTGCGGATTAACCCTGCCATTTGTCCATTCTCACCCATCGCACCCCATAGAAGGGCTTTCTGAAATGCAATGCACCTACTGAGTGTATTCAGGTGAGATGCAACGCACTTTGCTTATGGAGCAGGTGAAATGGTCTAGTTTTGACCAATTCTGAGTAGTTTTTCATGGAGAACTTCTGGGAGAAGCTGTAATCAGTTGACCTTGTTCTTTTAGGGGTTGGAACAACATCTTTAGGGACTTAGGAGCCCTTAGTTTATAGACATTTCACAATTGGGGTTGTAGTGCCCAAAAATGTCTATAACAGTTACCCCCTAAAGCATGAGGTCATTAATTTTTGATGTCGGGTGAAATGCTTTATCATGAGGATCCGAAGTTCTTTCAAGCTGGAAAGAGACCTGTAATAAGATACAATACAATACATTATCTTCATAATATTTTCATGATCTAGCTGAGGCGGGCATTCCCATGCTCAGATTTATAAATTCATTTTTATGTACATGAGACAGACAATCGTCTGAGTGTAGACTGATGATTCTGGTAGAGCCATCATCCCTTAGATTGGATGATTATCTGTGCAGGAATGGTGTACATTTGATGTCTTTATTTTCCTGAATATATATCGTAGCCCGGATGGATGAAACTAGATCCGGGGTCTTCAATCTCGTTCGAGCTTCACTCAAAGTACAAGTCAATCCATGTGAGAGATGTTCTGGAGTCGAACATGGAAAGACATCGCCTGATTACCAGCCAATGATGTAAGCCGTTAACAGGCGCGAGAGGAGTCACTGATAATGATGATGACCCTCAAGGTACTACAGTACAATTCACGTGGTGTGAATAAAGGACTTGACGTCGAACACCATGCAAAATCTTTCGGTCGAAGGCCATTGATGTGAACCTGTCATCGGAAGTGAGAAACTTGCCATTGAGGCATGCAAGCTTCAAAGTACTGAAGGGTTGTTCCTAGATCGACTTCTTGGATAATGAGCTGATGTCGAGAAGAAGCGATCTGTCATAGGAGGGCCTTAATGAATCCCACATCAATGACATGGAACGGAGCAAATGATTTTAATGGAGGTGAAAACAATCTGGTGATATACGGTTCAGGGTGGCGGTCATGAAAGGATGGAGCGTGAATGTATTATAGTGGGTGAGACACAGGTGAATTCTCTGAGCGACTTCTCTTGAACATATTGGCGACACTGACATGATGGATTGGTAGCATTAACCCCAACTATGGATGGTGTGATGGAACCATGGTGATGTGACCGGTGAATGGAACAAC
Source organism: Pinus tabuliformis (assembly GCA_031772625.1). Taxonomy (NCBI): domain Eukaryota; kingdom Viridiplantae; phylum Streptophyta; class Pinopsida; order Pinales; family Pinaceae; genus Pinus; species Pinus tabuliformis. The sequence continues at coordinate 1,005,582,803 of CM062811.1, forward strand.
CCAACCCGACTAGGATGCGGAGTGAAAGTGTCATGTTCAAGAGCGACTTGCTACCAACATAGTTTCTTCAAGTTTTCTTCCCAATTTTTCCCTAGTCATTTTTGACCAGTACCTCTTTATTTTTGTCAAGCTTGAGGAGGATAACATATGCTTGTTCTATAATTCACCCTTCGGGCAAACCTATCGCTATGTTTTAACGAGCCTAGCGATAGTGAAACTCGTTCTTGTCTATAGACAAGTTTGTCGCTATTAGGTTTTAACGAGTTTAACGACAAAGATAACTCGGCCCTTTTCAATTTTAGAGAGTTTGAAAAGGAACGAAAAGGAAACTCCAAAAAATCCTTTTTTGTCATCTAATCCCTTAAGTCCGAAAAAGTATAAAACAATATAGAAGGGATGAATTTTTGATACTTTTAACAAGCTGAACAAAACAAGTGCTCGATCTTTTTCTGTAATAATCCCTCAGGTCCAAAAGATTAAAATCTAAAGGAGGGATAGCACTTCCGGTCACTTTAATGAGCTAGAGAGGCCAATGGCTCGGCAATCTTTTCATATTTTACGAGTCAGTTGAAAAGAGCTTAAAGGAGACTCGTTTTTGAGGAACGAGTGATAAATTTGGGTAGCAGCAGATTCCAGGTAAGGTTTGGAATTTTCCAATCACCACCGTGTTACAAGGATGGCTAACAGGATCACTCTTCGTAGCTGTTCCTCAAAAGGGGTAAACAATCAAATGGAGGTGAATGATCGGCCAATACAGAGTGGAGGTGATGATGAAAGCACGACCAAGGCTTCAAAGGCTGAAGTACTACATTCACGATGGTTATTTACTGGAAATTGGTTCATTTTTTAACGAGCTTAAACACTGGGGAAAACATTTGCTCATTGCTTATGTTTATTTTTTAACGAGCATGAAGTCGGCGTTAAAACTGCTCGATATAATGGTCATTGCTTTTCTTGATTTTACCATTAATGACTTTGTTCCTTCAAAGGATGCACTGCATGCTCAATTGCTTCATCAAACTAGTCAGAAATGAACAATATATGTTTGTAAAATGAGTTAAGACACTAATATTTTACTTGAATTACGTAAAAAGTAATTTAAAAGTGCTTTTACCTCTCATTTTACCATTTCATTTGAACTTTGGCTTGTTGGAGCTTTGGAGGTGCTTTCCCCCTTGATTTTCACCAACTGATTCTGGGAGATTCTATGGACGATTTTCAGCGCCGTTTGGACCAGGTAGGAGCTAAACCTGAGCTCTTTCATTTCATCCTTTCCATTTTGCATTCTGAGCTTGATTTCTAGTTTTTCTGGGCCTCTGGGGTTTGAAAAACTTGCCCTGGCCCCATCGCACCCTTTCTTCATCGAAAGGTGTGTTGCATGTTGGCCTATCCACTGGCAAGTTGACATGAAATGCACCCAGAACACTGCTGTAGGTGCGATGAGCGCAAGAAAGAAAATTTATGCACAATTTTCAATGGAAATTTTTGCCTGTTTTTCACCAAATCAGGATCTAACTCTTCTCTTGTTTGTTTTCAAAGATTCATTGGAGCAAAATGCCTGTTACATGGTGAGAACGTGAGCATGAAGAAGAGGACATGCTTGCCTTACATGATCCGGCTACGGTAACTGCATTACGGAATTGTGGCCTGCTGAAGTTTTTCCGCATCTCTAGCATGAGGCAACAGATCAACCTGTTGCAATATTTTCTCGATGCATGGGATCCTACTAGTCAGGTGTTTCAGATTAGGGGCAAATCTATCCCCTTGACTGTCGTGGACATCTATTTCTTGACCAGCTTATCGAGGCGGGGTGCCCCTATCTCCTTATCAGGTTTGGCCCGTGGGGGGGAATCTGTGAGAGATTACATTCACAGGTATTGTATAGAGGTATCTCAGCCGAGTAAAGATGGCAAGATCATCATCCGAGATGTCACTGACAAGCCCCTGAGGACCATTCTGTTTACCTTTGGTAGGATGGTTGGTGGTGCGGCTCTTCATGTGGCCAACCGGTCTTATATGCAGTATGCCTTAGAATGTCTCGAGCCGAAAGTGTTTAACTGGTGTGATGCAGTACTCCTTGTGATGAAAGAACAGTTGACCAAGGTGAAGAACGGAAGATTGAAGAACTTTGGATATGGTTCTATTTTGACTTCCTTTGCCTTGGAGAAGATCCCGTTGATGTAGCCGCAATATATTTCACTTGGTTTACCTCCACCGACTGAACCACAGATGCAGAGATGGGTTGACCATATGTCTAGACATGATGGTCAGTCTCAGATTTCCTTTTCTGATACCTTCTTCGGGTGGTTCGATCATCAGGAGATGGTTTTTTGTGAGTATCCATATGCTGGTATGGACTTCCGAGGTGACCTGGATTTGGTACTGTCGGCTGGCGAGCAGTGGGGTGCCATTGGTAAATTCTTTGACCATATTCCTATTTATCGTTTCTCTTTTATAATGTCATTGTGCTTTATTCTGTCAAGATTAATCAGAACTCATGTGCTCATGCAGATGTTGGTCCAGTTCGGCTAGTAGTACGCCTAAGAGTGCCAGCTGCCTCTCCAGCAGGAGAGGTTGTGGGAAGGGCTATCCTTCGCGACCTTGACGTGGCCGAGACTCTTTTAGAATTGTAGGATCAGGTCGAGGGCCTCACTCTCGGTATTCCAGATGTGAGGACTGATGAGCTGCCTCTGAGGTTGCAGCGACATACTACTGGCGTGCCAAGTCGATGGACTAGGCTTTTACGCATGATTGCACAGGCGGTGACTTGTTATCACAAGCATCATTAGACTAGGGTGCCCCCTAGCATTTTGAGTTTTGGGTCATTTGACCAATTTTGTCTTGGTTACAGAACATTATGTGTAAACCATAAACAATTATATATATATTTTTGGTTTTCGGAGCTTTATTTTGGTTAAGTTACATGATCCTGATGCAAATATTGATGAGATGCTTCTTTTTATAAATTTCGAAAATGTCTATCTAACACATAATTTGCCAATGAGTCTGTTAATGTGTTTAAGCTTTTGGAAATATGCTAATATTGAATAAAATCAAATTGTCTTTCCAAAATCTTAACCCTTAGGAACATGCGATAGATAGCTGGATTTCGGACGGAATAGATACCAGTGAGGTGTAGTATGACGAGTTGTGAGTCTAGCCTGACGACCAGTTGGCATATGCCATGTGTGATGGCATCAGAGAGAAGTTCTATCAACGCGCTATATTCAGCGATGTTATTTGTTGATCGACCAATACATACCCCTCTGAAACTTACTAACTCGCCGCTTGGATCAAAAATGGCCGAGGCCGTAGAAGATAGGTTCCGCGAACTACGGCTCGCTCCGTCGGCATATCCAATAGGTTTGACATCTGCAATAAATGTAAAAAATGGATTACTTGACCAAAATGATTACTCTTAGCGAAAACAAAAATGTAACAAAAGCATATAGGTTACCATGTTGAATCATGCATAGTAACGCTTAAGGTATAACCCATTACGGGGTTGCGACAGTGGAATTCCGTCATAATCCATCAACTCGTAGGCTCCCTTTGCTAACACTCTTTTAAAAATATCGGGGCCCATCCATAAAGACTTGAATTTACCTGCTCCCAATTTATCGGATTCTTAGTCGTAAAGTAGTCACCTTCTGAGAAGACACGGGGTTTGACATTTTTGTCGAACTATGCCTTGACTTGTTTCTTATGGGCTTCATTAGCCAGAGCGGCATCACGACGGGTTTCATCCAATTGGATTAGTTCCAAGAAACGAGCCTCCTCTTCTGAAGTTCCAGGGAGAAGGTCGATTGCGAGTTTGAGGGATGAGATTTCACACTGAACTGGTAAGATTGCTTCTAGGTCGTACACCAGTTGAAAAGGTGTAAACCCGGTTGCATTCCTTACTGATGTTCAGTATGCCCACAAGGCTGAGTACACGATTAGGTGCCAACTCCTTTTATGGACTCCAATCATCCTTTGCAGCATCCGCTTCAGGATCTTGTTGATTGCCTCAACTTGTCCGTTGGCCTGCGAATAATATGGAGTAGAGTTGTCATGGGACAACCCCAATTTGGCAGCCAATTCAACCATCATGTGATTGCGAAAATGCGATCCATGATCTGTGACTACAGCCTGCGGAATGCCAAATCTGGCGACTACATGATTGAAAAAGAAAAGGGCAGTTGTTTCACCAGTGTTATCTAATGTAGGCATCGCCTCGACCCATTTGGTAAAATAGTCCACTGCGACTATGATATACCCATGCCCCTCGATCGAGGTGGGGTTACATGTCATGAAATCAATGCCCCATTTGGCGAATGACCCAACAACAACTATGGGTTGCAGAGGTGTGGGTGGTCTTCTGGTTTTGCTATCGAAAATTTGACAGGCATGGCAACTTCTGACTGCGGTTATGCAATCTTTGAACATTTTTGGCCAAAAGTATCCTGCTCGTAAAATTTTTTGCGTCGTAGCGTAACCGGATTGATGCCCCCCACACGCGCCTGAATGGAAATCATTCAGGACTTTTTCGGCCTCCTCATTGGTGAGGCACCTCCTCAGAACTGTATCGACACCACGACGGTAAAGTGTGTCACTGACGATCATGTAGTGTTTTGATTGGTATCGAATACGTTTTTGTTCAGAGCGGGAGGTATTAGACCTATATCTTTGGGTTTGGAGATAGATGATTATATCTCCATACCACGGATTGCTTGAAGATATCAGAAACAAAGATTCATCCACGATTTTTTCTTCGGATGTTTCATCGTTGGACGATGATGGGAGATCGCATAATAATTCTGCGAAAACCAGTGCTTTCTTTGACTTGGATTTTACAAATTCCAGATCAAACTCTTGTAGAATTGCTATCCATTTTGAATATTTGCCCCCCAGCAACTGTCGCGACAATATATAAGTCATGGGGTTGCAATCTGACAGAATGGTAGTTTTTCGAAAGAGGACATAGTGTCAAAATCTTTGTATCACTTGAACAACTGCGAGTGCTAGCTTTTCAATATAAGAATATTTGCTTTCTGTATCATTTAAGTTCCTACTTAAATAATATATAGGATGTTTAATTCCGTTGTCTTCTTGAACTAAAACCATTGCTATGGTTGTATCCGCTCCAGCTAGATACAGGTTAAAGTCTTTTTGATAATTTGGAGTGTACATTAATGATGCTTTCATTAGGGATTCCTTTAAAGCATCAAAGGAAGCTTGTGCAACCTGATCCCAAACAAAGGGTACTTCTCTTTTCAATAGACGTGTATAACCTTTAGCAAGTTCGGCGTAATTTGGAATGAACCTCCTCAGAAAATTTGCTTTCCCTTGGAGTTTCTGAATCTGAAGCAAATTCGAAGGTGGAGGCAAATTTATGATTGCCTGAACCTTACATGGGTCGAGATGAATCCCGTCCTTTGAGACTACAAAGCCAAGTAAACGACCAGAACTGACACAAAACACACATTTGTGTGGATTGATTCGTATCTTGTAGTGTCGGCAACGTAGAAATATCACTCTCAAATGCTGCAGATGATCAGTCTGCTTTCGCGAATGAGCTGGAAGGTCGTCGAGATATGGTTGAACGATGTTTTTGATGTCATGGAAGGCATAATTCATTACCCTCTGAAATGTTGCCCCTGCGTTCTTTAAACCAAAGGGTAATTTGCGATATGCGAATGTGCCCCACGGAAAAATAAATGCAGTCTTTGACTGGTCCTGTGGGCGGATATTTATTTGATTATACCCGAAGAATCCATCCATAAATGAAAAGATTTCACATCCGGTGCATTCATCAATTATCTGGTCAATAAAGGGTGTAGGGTAGTTGTCTTTTGGACAAGCTTGATTTACATCCCTATAATCGACGCACACTCTAATCGTTCCTTGTTTTTTCATAACAGGAACAATGTTCGATACCCAATCGGTTAGAGGAATCGGGTAGATGAAACCAGCATGGAGAAGCTTTTCAACTTCTGCCTTGATGGTAGTGGCTTTCTTGGGGTGCACCTGCCATAGCCGTTATCGTACCGATTTGACATCTGGATACATCTTGATCTCGTGTTCAACTATACTCGAGTCAATGCCTGGCATTTCTTCATATGACCAAGCAAAGACATCTCTGAATTCGCGAAAAAGAGCGTTATATATTTCCAGTTCTGAAGGAGAACAACATTTGCCAACATAAATATTCTCTACAACATCTGTTTTGGTCGAGATATTTATGGCGATAGTCTCTTCAATGTTGGACAAGTTTCACTCGGAATCCACCGTGTTTACAGTATTTGATAGGAAATCAAAAACTGAAGGATGATGAAGGTCATCGGGAGTATCTTCTTTAAAATCTGGAAGATGGGAACGATGGTGGTAATCTTCCCATGGCGCCCCTTCAATTAGCATTGATTGAACAATTCCTTCATCGGTGCAATGCACTTGCAACCAAGGATCCGAAGGGGTGCCATATTCCTTAGACCTATCTATCCAGATGCTTGACGATCGTTGATTTGGGTTTGCCTCCCATGCTAGAAACATTGAATGCTACAATATTTCTATTGGGCTTGGAGGAAATACTCGCGTATGATCCATGTTTATATCATTTTCTGAGATCTTTTGAATCGAAGATATCATATTGCAGGTTCCTACCGACGCTACTTCCGCTAGATTGATTGGAGGCGGAAGGGCAAAAGTCCCCATTAATATAGGGTCTTTTAGTATGCCTACTCCGATATTTTGAAGCGAATGGGGGCTTCCATGGATCATCAGAATGCTTCCTGTAACTTGGGAACCATTGGGGAGGAAGGTTTGTTGGTCGACAATTGTAATTCCTCCTTGAAAACAAAATGCAATCTTCCTAAAGTAGGTCGACGCAACTGCAGCCATGGCATATATCCATGGTCTTCCCAGTAGGATGTTGTAATCGAGGTTTCTGTCGATTACTTCGACATCTATTTCTACTGTTTTCCCCCCTAGTTCAACTTGCAAGTTACTTAGTATACCATATGGGGTATATGTTCATCCGTCAAATGCTTTTAATGTTGTCGAAGATCTTGACAAGGTTGGGGATCCTAAAGTTTTCCAGCAACTCATCGACATAATACATGTAGATGCCCCCTCATCAATAATTGTTCGATGAACAGTTTTGTTGAGGGCTTTCACCTGAATGAGGAAAGCTTGTTGAGCTGGTAACTGAGGATCATATCCTTTATGATTAAAGGATACAAGATTAGAATCCTTTAGGTCTACCCCACCGAGAGCTGATAACAAAGCCTGCTTTTGGGATGGACAATTTTGTAGTACCTCAAGTGTCGACATAGCGGATGGCGATTGGGCCAGATCTTCCACTATATTATAATGGTGTGTTACTCTGGCATGAGGATTAAATGTCGATTTGTGTACTACTCCCTTTGGCGGTTTTATTATTAGTTCTGGAATGATGGGTGGCGCAACTTCTGTCGAAGTTGTTGTCGAACTACTAGGTTGATCTTTATCCTTGTTGTTCGACAGCTGTGGATTCCCATAATCTTTATTCCTTGTTGATATCAAAGCATCATTTTGCTGTTTCGAAACCGACAACATTAGCACTTGAGATGGGGAAGCATTTTCACTGGCAACCAGATTTGTTCCTGGATTTGGAAACGGATCAGTTAATACTGCTGAGGTTTTTGAATTCTTGAAGAGTCTTTTAAGCTCAGCTTTATATGGACAATCTGCTGTCCAATGATCCTCATCACATATAAATCATGGATGATTTGGTTTCCTATTTCCAGGAGGGTTTTTAGAAGATTTTTCAGGAGATGATTCCTCCTGTTTCTTCTTCTTCCATTTGCTTTTCTTTTTGCCTCCTGGTTGCTTGGTTTCTTTGCCTTTATCTGTCGAGATGGCATTTACTTCCGAGGCGAGAAGTTCTTCTTTTGCATTTTGACTGGAAATCTTACGGGCATTTTTAGATGTAGCCTTTGTCGATTTCACGTCTGTCGTGCCAATCACGCCATCGCCGGCATGAGAGTCATTGTTCGATTTAGGAGGAGGAGGGCCCGAAAATTCCGGTCTGGGAGCGTAAGGTATTTTATCGTAGAGCGTGCCAGACTAAGTGTAAATCAAGTCTAAATATTGTGCATGAGCAATTACTTGCTCTTCGGTGACGACTCCACCTTTTGCCACATCTTCTGTAATGGATGGTAACAAAGACTTAATAAACCATTCAGCTAAAAGCTGATCAGGAACATATGTTTTTACCATTCTATGACGACGTCGCCACTCATGAATATGATCGGATATGTGAGTGGCCGTCGTTTGCTTGAAATTGGTAAGAAGTTCTGTCCCCGTTTCGTACCTTATCGGTAACTGAAAATGGGTTAAAAAGGTTGTGGCTAGGGTACTGAAGTTGTCAAACGAAGCTCTGGGTAATTCGATATACCATTTTGTTGCCGGACCAGTTAACGTCCTCTGAAAAAGGCGAAGCCTAATCGAATCATCATTTAAGGTGTTTGATGAACACCACAGATGGAAGGTCATCACATGATTCGACGAATCTTCACCTGGATTTCCATTAAATTTAGGAATATCTGACGGAAGTTTATGCGGAATCACTGGCCACCAAGGGGCGTAAGCAATTGGATCATTTGTTAGCCGATTTAGATTCGGTAACTCTAAAGTCGCCACAAAGGGTAACTGTTGATTCAGGTTAGGTGAAGCATACCCAGGATAAGATGGAATCGCTTGAGCAGTTGGTCTTTGCATACCAGCATAATGCATTTGATGCTGGTAACTTTGGTAAGGTTGATGGGCATAACCATTGTAGAATGGTTGATTTTGACTGCTTTGAATATACGGTTGCCCACTATTTGCAAAGATTTGTTGCTCAGATCCTTGGTATACCTGTTGGAATTGTGGTTGTTGGTATTGCACAAGCCATGGTTGTGAAGCCATGTTTTGTTGTCCAATACTCACCGTTTGACCAAGATGTGGATTAATTGTACCCGTTTGGGCCTGTGTCATTCCATTAGTTGGCGATTGTGGTTGAGTTGCAGGGACAAGGGGCTGTTGCATTACAACCTGAGAAACCTGAGGTTGACATACAACAGGCAACGCTTGTACTTGCGACACCGTCACAATAGCTGGCGTAGTTGGTATATTTGACATAGGTAAACATTGTTGCATTGAATATACAACTCTTGGTTGTTGAGGTAGTATTGGCACCCAACCGCTAGATGTAATTCCAACATAACCTGAATTTTGTTGTGAACTCTCGTATGGTTGTCTTCCCGGAGGAGACAATGAAAGGGCATATTGCCCCCCATACGGCGGTAATCTAGTACTTAAAGGAATTGTTTGCCCTTGAGGACCAGACTGCCCAAATTGACATCCTGAAGGATCAATTTGCTGAGACTCAACATAAGAGTTTCCGGATACTATTCCGGATGAACAGACAGGAACAGAACATACTGTCGAAATAGCCCCTGAGTGGGCCCCTTCTAGCGATTGAGAGCTAGCTGGGACATATGGTATACCGGCGAACATTGTTGGAGTGACAGCAGGAAGTTCTGCCGTCGCTGTGTCAGATGACATAGTCCTAGATGTCGACGGTTGTTCAGACATTTCTAGTCTATCCAAAAGATTGCCTAGCGATTCTACAGGAGATTCCAATTGCGGTAGACTAATTACTGATGAAGAAGGATACAGAGTGATCCCGACTCCAAATTGCGATGGAGTACCGGCTGGAGGATCCTCCACAATATCTTCTATAGCAATCAAACCAGGTGGAAGAGGTAGACTGTCAGGTCCGTAAAATATTTCTGGTGCCGAAGAAGGTATGGAATCTGCAGCGACAAATTTTTGGGGAATAACACCCTCCGAACCAGTTGTAGATGAAACTAGTTCAGTAACACAAGTGTTTACCCTCAAACTAGGATCAGTGCTACTGTCCCTCGGTGGCTGCTGAACTTCTTCTGTAAAGGCAGGGATACCAGAAATGTTTGGAGTAACTGGAACCTCTGAAGGTGTTGGAACACCTGTTCTAACTTTACCAGGAGATTTGGAACCGGTTAAACGAGTTCGCTTTGTCCGTAACAGTTTCAATTTCGGAGACAAAGACGGTTGACTCGTAAGCCTCCGCGAACGACGGGGTTTCAATTGACTTTCTTCCACGATTGCGGATTACTCGATCAACTAAAAATAAAGGGGAAGTAGATTTCCAAATTAGATGAATTTTAGACGCTTTGACACAACTTGTTTTTTCAATTTTTAAGAGTCGAGAAAAAACAAAAGATGACTCTAGTCGCCTTCGATTTTGAATGAGCCTGAAGTGACAAGTGCTCAGATGGACCTTTTCTGTTAAGGAGTCTGAAAAGGAACGAAAGGGACTACTCTGGAAATCTAGACAGAGGGATTACCAAACCAATTGCAAAACTGCAGAATACTTTTTACGGTACGACAGTCAATCTTCCCGAATGTTGTGTTCAGTGCATTGCAATCGATAGGGCGGCAGACACGGCTTCCTATGGATAAAGGATTAAGCCTATTGTGGTCTCCCAAAATATACTCAACGGTACGTGGGAGCACAAGTCCGTACTGGCACTTATCATCTCAAAGTGGAGGAATCACCCAACCAACAGTGAAAACAACAGTTACCAGGCTTTACGACGCCAGAATACGTCTCTAGCCTAGACTTCTAGATGTTGTGCGTTAGGTTCCAAAGCGTTGTTAGATTCATTAAATTTATTTTAAGTTGATCTTGCTTAAGAAATTTTCCTTTCAGGTTCACCACGTGATGTATGTACACAATTCCTAAAATGTAATCTAAGATGACAAACAATCGTTTTATCTTCTTTTTTGCAATGAAAATCGTAGCTACTAAGGAAAGAGAGACAATATTCTTTCACAAAGAGCAAAGAGCACACACTATATGCACTGTCCTAAATCAAACCAATCAAACAGTCTAAATGCAAATGCACATGCATGTATTTGTTTTCAGCCTTCTTAATATGTGAATGATAAAAAGAAAGCTAATGCGCAAATCTGAATTATTTTCAAAGCAACAATTACTAACAAGCTTCTTTTCAAAATCAAAATGAAGACAATGACAAAACTTTGCGATATGGAAATGAAAACTTGCTTTCGACACTAAGAAAACTATTAACTCAGATCAAATGTAGGAGTAACAATGTAATCGACTACCAAGAACAATCAGATTCTCTTCTATGACTGAAAACGACACTTGCGACACTTTCAAATCAAGAAACGACAGTTCAATTACGCTACTTCTTTGCAAAGGAGAACTGAAAATGACTCAAAAATACATAAAAACATTTACAATTCTTTGCACAATGGAGGCAGAATAACAGCAAGGAAGGGGGTTTCAATCAGAGGTGTACTGACCATTAACAGCAAAAATCTTGAATAGAACTGAAAAGAGCAGACACAGAAATAAAAATTTATGAACAAGGCCTTGTCTGTTCAGCGCACCTGTAACACAATGAAACTGAAATGCAATGCACCTACTACACTCGGGAAGTGTGCTGCATTTGAAGTTCATAGAACAGACAGTGCGCTGGACCAGGGACGAGACTTTGATTGGGTTCCGCGTCATAGTTTGCAGTTCAGTTCAGGGATTTCGGCCAAGCAAGTGGTAATCAGTAAATCAATCACAGGGGTAGATCCAAGGAGGTTACTAGAGCCACCACAAGGGCAATTAGAGAGTTTGTAAATCAATTGTTTAATTTATAAACAAAACCCAGAGATTGACTGAAGCAGCATTGATCTACTTTGCACATGCAAAGCAAGTGCAGTTCGAAGGCTAGCTGGCTTAACTTCAGGCTCCGTCTGTAAGTTTATAAAGTAAACAAATGTAGATAAACAAACAATCTAGTCGCTCCCCAGTGGAGTCGCCATTTTGTTACCAGGAAAAGTGTCTATGCAGAACTGCTAATCCCACTAAGGCTGGTAGCTACCTTAGAAACAAACAAAGTAAAATTACTTTCGTTTTCCTTTATGAGAGATAGATGAGAGAATAATAAAGGAGACCAACCTCTGTCTTGCGCTTAGTTCCTTGTTCGATTCCTGTCTCTTCTGATAGTCCTTTGCTACTCGCTTTCTCTTATACCCAGCTTCACAAAGTACCTGTAGAATCAAAGCAGCATAACACTATACGAGAACATAGATCTATTATCATAAACAATTTAGGATCAAATGTAAATTGACCATACAAATGCATAAAACATAAATCACACAAGAGTATGGAGGAAAACTTGAATAGCTTTATTGATAATCAAGAAAGAGCCAAGAGAGTTACAACCAGTTGTTCTGACCCAGCATCATCCTCTCAGCAAGAAGCCCTTCTTCACCTCATGAAAAGCTTAGATCACCCAACACTATGATATTGCACCAATAAACCAGCAGCACTTCCTTACAAGATACAAAATTCCAGCCTCTGTATCTCTGGGATGAGGGATCCATATATAGATGTTTGCAAGGGGGGTGAGTCAGCTTTTGAGATTTGATTAGTGGCTTCCCTCTGATAGTTCTTGCTTCCACTTGGAGATTGATGATCTCTTACTCATCCTTGGTCGAATTCTGAGAGGCAAGTGTCACAGGAGAAGTTTCTAGAAGATTCCATGCTTCTCCACCTTGCGGATTGACCCTGCCATTTGTTCATTCTCGCCCATCGCACCCCATAGAAGGGCTTTTTGAAATGCAACGCACCTACTGAGGGTATTCAGGTGAGATGCAACACACTTTGCCTATGGAGCAGATGAAATGGTCCAGTTTTGACCAATTATGAGTAGTTTTTCATGGAGAACTTCTGGGAGAAGCTGTAATCAGTTGACCTTGTTCTTTTAGGGGTTGGAACAACATCTTTATGGACTTAGGAGCCCTTAGTTTATAGACATTTCACGATTGGGGTTGCAGTGCCCAAAAATGTCTATAACAGGGAGGTGAGATCCAAGGTGCTTGGTAGCCTTTTTCTGAAGATCTCCCCTGTGATTAACCTATCAAGTAAATCTGAACATGAAAAAGCCTTTAACCATCATCTATGATCTAAGCAACCAAACAAGATTCTAATCTACTTAACAGAAATTACTTTGCAAAGACATAAAAACAAATAACAGTACACAAAGGAAGCCTTGGCACTTGGGTTGGGCCCAACCCCAAGAGCTACAGGCTCCTAAAAAGAACTCAGAACTGATGCCAAATAGATTTGCTTTCCATTACTCAAAAATAACCATGTCTCAAGAAAGTTATACAACAGTAGCTATGAAAATGAGCTGAGAAAATAGCAGCACTATAGTGCAAAATACAACAGTACAAAAAGTAACCTACGAAGGCTGGAAGCCTTCCTATTTATGCCTACGAGGGTCTCCAACAGCCCTCCTTAACTCAAGGGTCTCAGCTGCCCAAACTGCCAGTGATCAGCTACTTCACACAAGATTGATCGGCTGCCCTTGGGAATCCTTTTTGGTGGCCTGTTGAACTATGAGCTGAGGGTGGAGATTTCGAGGAAGGGGCCATTTAATGCAAGGGACACCCTTCCTATGAATCCTCACCCTTGTTCCTTCATGCTTGGATGTAATTTGGCTCATAATTGCTTAGCCTTGGTCCAAAATTTGTCCAAAAATCTGCATTAACAACGTGTTAGCCTTCTTGGTAAAGTGACTATCCTCATTCGTTCAATTAACATAAATATCCTCAAAAAACATGCATAAACTATGAAAAATGGTGGATTGACGAAGAATAACTAGGCAAAATGAGCCCAATAAGTTACCCAATTCCGGGGCTCATCATCACCCCCCTGCTAAATGGGTTGCTTGTCCTCAAGCAACTAATCCAGCTCATCATCCTTGATAGCCTTGACCGCCTCCCTCACATCTCAGGCCTCTGAGGTGATATCTTCTTCACGGTCATGAAATCCTGCTTTTCTTTCCACTTCTTCCCACTGCCTGTGTTCCTCCTCTTCTTTGACTCCCTCCAACAACCCCAAAAGCAAGGGAGGACTGAGCTTGACACCGATCCAATTGGCCTAAAGATTCTGCATGGACTGTTTGTAGAGGGGTACTCTTGCCAAGGCCTCCCTCATCCTAGTTGGGGAGTGGTATTCTCTAATTTTTAGGCTGTGGGACAGTGTGTTCCACCTCCGGGTGCAAGCATGAACACAGTTGTCCCCAAACAGCCTCTCCATGTCCTCAAAATGGGCTATGGCTTGAGCTTGTCATTCAATGTAATCCGGTAGGGCCTGAGAGTTATTTTCCAAGTGCTAGTGGGCGTATATCAATGCTGAGGGGTCCTCCAGCTCTGCTCTGATCATTAGTGGTTCCTTTAGTTCCCTGTCCATAACATTTCGAACCTCTGCTTCTCTCTTTTCTTCATGATTTAGCCATGAGGCCATGGCCATCAGTTGCACATCTCCTACCACAGCGTTGGGATCCCACAAATTCATGTTGGGAAGGGCCAAGTTGTGTAAGTAGAACTCTAATAATTTGGCCTTGTCCGCTGATGAGCTGTTGTCACATAAAGCCATGAATTGGTGGTAGATTTGAAATGGAGTAATGCCCCTTTGGGCCAAGGTGTTAATCTGGAACTGCAACCATTGCCCCTTAAGGTATAAGGCATATGATTTGGCAAGTTGCCTACACTGTATTGCCTCCACTTCCCAGCTGGCCATGCAGGCCAGTTGGGCTTCCTTTTCTTGGATTTGTTGCTTTAGAGACTGTATCTCCTGGGCTGCTTGCAATTCCTTTTCCTATAACTATCTAGTCAGTGCCTCAATTTCAGCCTGCAACCCATCTCTCCCTTGCTGTTCATCAGGGGTTTCTTTGTCTATTGTGGGATCCTCTTGTTGCTGTTGTTCTCCCAAGGTGTGGGGCATGTCTTCCTTAAAGTGTCCCTGTAACTGTAGCTGCTGTTTAAGCAGCTCGTTTTCTTCCTTTAGCTTGGCCCGCTGGCTGCTTTCCACATGTCGTACCATAGCCTATTCCCTTCTTTCCTCTTTTAGTTTCTCTTCCAAGGGACCTATATCTGCCACACCCTTGGACTTGCCGATTTTCATCCAAGTGTGGGTCCTCACTCTCTCTTCTTCTAGTGCAAAGAAAAGTGGCACTGCGAATTTTTGGGGAATTATCTTTCCAGCCTCCAACAGGTTATAGTAGGAGCCCAAGCTGGGCTGGGGGCTTGGTTCCTCAATTTTCTCAGTTTTTTCTTCCTTCTGTGATGATTTAGCTTCCTTTTCTTCCAATTCCTCGGTCTCCTTTAGTCTAGCCAGCGTTTCCTGTAGAACTCTCTCAACATCCTGTAGAGAGGTCTTTGTGTCTAGCATTTTAATCCTTTCTCTCCAGGTGGACGTTTTCGGGCTTCCCCGTTCATAGGTGATGGATGCCTTTGGAGGAGACCTTTTCTTTTGTTCAGCTGTGGTGTCCTTGATCGTAATTGGCTCTTTTGACTGTGGCTGGGGTCTACCAGTTTTTATCCACTACCCTTTTTGCTTTGGGGATGAGCTTAAGGCAGCAGCGGTGCTGGCTGCCTCCCTGGCCAAAATCTCAGGAGATTTCTCCTTTTGCTACTCTGTGTCCATGCTTCTTGTAGAAACTGTTTCTGGACTTCCTATAGAAACTGTTTTCGGACTTCCTGTAGAAACTGTTTTCGGACTTCCTGTAGAACTGTTTTCGGACTTCCTGTAGAAACTGTTTCATCTTGTTTGGCTGGATGTGTCTTTCCTTTTAATTCTTGTTTGGTTGCCTTGGTTGTGACCTCCTTTGTTTGGGCTTTTTCAGTCCTCTCTGCTCTACTTTGCAGTCGTTTCTCCCTGGGTGTTTGTGCCATTGGTCCTCCCACATTTTTAGGCTCAGCAACTTGGCCTTTTCCTCACTTCTCTTTTTGTTCTTTCTGTGGTGGTTTGTCTTGTGTTTCTTTGCCACTGGCTTTCTCTCCAGCTTCAAGGTGTTTCCCTTCTTCACTGCTGGATGAGGTGAGTTCCTCGGCCAGAATTCGGATATCATCATCTCTGGACATGTTGCGGAAAATCTCCCAAGAGAGGGGGACAGTGTAGGTGTGGAGGGCATCCTCTACCAAAAGCTTGATGAGCCCATGATGGGCTAGCTGATCTGGTGTCCCCTCCTTCAATTTTGTGCCACATTCAATCAACGATTGTAGGAGAAAATAGGGAATGCTCAACTTCTGCTCTGGGGGTAAGTCCAACCCATGTCTTAGTTCTCTCAGCAACCGGAAATGATAGCCGTAAACAATACTGAACCGCCCTTCACAGGTAATGTATTTCATGATTTGGAGACTGGCTTCGCTCCAAAGAGGATGCAAGCTGGCCTCCTTACCCCATTCTTGTCTTTTGCAAAACATTCCTTAGGTAGGAAGAATTCTTTCTTGGCTTTTTGGCCTAATGCCCTATCCTCTTTGTTCCAAGGTATCCCTAGTGGTAGACCAGTAACTCAACTAATGAGTTCAGGGGTAAGCTGTAGGGTCAACCCTATTAAGTTCACTGTGGCCTGTGTTTTTGATTTAGGTTGCAGGGACATTAGGAATTCCTCCGTTATTTCATCATCATGGCCCTGGATTTTGTCACAGAAGGTCATCCAATTGGCACAAGTGAAGAGGTTCACCACCTCAGCATGTTCACACAATTTACTGGAATCCGAGGGTTCCTTCCTGATAAACCCTCCTGGCATGGTGAGAGTGCTCTGTTTTAATGCTCTGAGTAGAAAGGGAGTGCTGTTTTATGGTTTCCGCCTTTGAAATTCAAGAAAGGGTCTCTGGGGCGTTTAAAATTTTTTATGTGCACCAATCCCCTGGTTCTAATGCTTTTGCTGCTCAAAACTCGGTTGCCCATGTACAACAAGGAGGATTAGGTTTCCACAGACAGGACACAGAGCTTAATTTTCATCACCAGCATACATACAACCGTGTAAATTTAATTTTTTTTTTCACGCACAGGTTAGCCCTCACAGTGCTTTATCTTTTCTACAGGAAGAGTTTTTTAACAGGAACTGTGGAGGAGAATGTCGACGCAGAACCGACTGAGAAATTCTGCGCAACACACAATCACACTGCTATTTTTGACTTACAGGTAGACTTGTCTCTAATTCTCCTACTCCACCTTTCAAAATATATCATGCATGGAAGAGTGTTTTCGAGCCTACCTTTCTCGGAACTCCAAATTTGATGAAGGAAAGCTCAGGTTTCTCTGTTCCAGAAGGCTGTGTTGTACTTCCTGTAGAACTTCTTCCTGTAGAATGCTTGTTGGCTTCTATAGGATGTTACTGCGCTTCTGCACGAGCTCGGGATGCGGGAGAACTTTGAAACAGGCTGAAAATCTCAGTGGAGGACGATGGGTTAACAGATTGTGGAAGTAGAGGGATGAGTACTTCGGCCAAGATGTTGCAAATGCAAAAGAACAGCAGGTGTGCGAGTCTTTAGCCAAAGATTTTGAACTACGGTGCAATTCGTGGCAAGGGGGTGAGGTGGCCGGACCAAACCATTATCCAACGTCATGGCCATCATTTTTCTGCGTGTCCCTGGCCGCCATTACCTCCCCTCTACCATTAACCGCTGCCAGCACTGTCAGTCTGCCGATTTTCCCCAACTGGACACTCCACACGTGTCGGCTGCCTGGCTCGTTGGCAAGTTTGAATGTAACTGAGCTTGTTCAGATCCCACGAAGCGGTGTAACTGGCTGAGGGTGGCTAGATGACTAGCCACTGAATTCGTTCAATCCAACCATTTTCACAGGCATGCAATTTTTCGAAATACAGTTTATGCAATTGACGAACAAGGTTAGACACTTACCTGCATGGCCGTGGATGCGTTATGTAGACTTTGGGTCTTGGAACCACTGCCTTGCTTGATGTTGCTTCGTGCACGGGTGCTAGATCTCATTCTTCCATTTACTGATGCGGTATGCATGGTTTTGGAACCCGATCCTTTGGTTGTAAATGCTACATGCACAGGTTCTGTTCGATTTCGGCTACCGAGGATGTTCTCACGTCTAGGAGGAGCCTTTTACACGTTCCCTGTGTTGGTTTTGGTTGCCGCTGCCTCTAGAGTATGTGCTCCAGAGGGATCAGCTGCTACAGGATTCCTGTAGGGTGTCCGGTAGCTACTTCTCCTCCTGGGATGCAGGCTAAACGAGCAGGGCTATGTTCACTGATGAAGAGTCTCGATGGAGCTTGGATAGGTAGGGTGTGCGAGACTTTTCTACTTGACCTTTCACTTGGAACTTTTCCTTTTTTCTTGCTATAAATCTGAGGAAAACAGGGTTTCTGGTACGTCTGTGCAGGAAGACACAACTAGGTGGATGACAGAGGTGTAAAGAGATGGAGCAGGGTGCCATATGGTGCTGGGTTGAATGGAGGGGTGGCCGCAGGCCTAACAAACTGATCCCAACCATCAGATTCCCTTTCAAAATTGAATTTGTCTCGCCCGAAGGTTCTACAGGATGTTTCCTGTAGAAATACAGAACTTCCTATAGAAAAGCCCGGAACTTCCTATAGAAAGCCTAATCTTGACCTGAATGTGACCAAATCCTGAGAGAGGTGAGTGGCCATGGAGGGAGTGCCTGAAGGGATGTCCTAGAGCCTGGTACGGACTCCTATCCTCGTTTTGCGTGACCCTCCTTACCTGCAATGTATTCCCTACAACCTGCAATTATTTCACAGAGATTAGCCCTGTTTTTTTTTTCTTTCTTTTTCTTTTTTCTTTTTTCTTTTGATGAGATAGCTAGGGCGCCTCCATGAGGTTTTCACCCTTGCTATCTTCCCTGGGCGCCTCAAAGAGGTTTTCACCCAAGGATCTTTTTATTCCATTTTTTTTTATTTTTCTAGAGACAGCTGAGGCGCCTCCATGAGGTTTTCACCCTCACTGTCTGCCCTAGGCGCCTCAGAGAGGTTTTCACCCAAGGATCTTTTTATTCCTGTTTTTTTTTTTTTTTTTTCTATGATCAAAGTGTGGGTGGAATAGAGGCAGGTCCCTGCTCCACTACCAACACTGATTTGTCCAAAGTTTCAATGAACTCCTGCCTCGAAAGGGGTTTCCTGTAGATTTTCAATCGATGCCCATTGACGAGCATGGGGATGGCTTCTTTATTAATGGTCCTGATAAGGACTGAACCATTGTCATTACATTTCTCCACTGTATATGGTCCTAACCATCTTGTCCTCAGCTTCCCTTTGAAATCCTTGTATCTTGAGTCATACAGCAATGCCCAATCTCCTGGCTGGAATTGCTTTTCATTAAGGTGCCGGTCATGCCATATCTTCCTCTAGAGTTGAACTACTTCTGAGTGGAGGAGGGCCTGCATTCTCTATTCATCTAATCCATTCAACTGCAGTAATATTTCACGTTGAGCATGGCTGAGATCTAAGTCCAGCTGAGCTGCCACCCTCAATGTGTTGTACTCGAACTCTATGGACAACAAAGCTTTCTTCCCGTAGACCAGCTCATAAGGTGTGAAACCTGTTGTAGTTTTCCAAGTGGTGTTGTAGGCCCAGGTGGCCTCAACCAGGCGATCTTCCCAATCCTTTCTGCTGCTGCTCACCACCTTAGTCAAAATCTCTTCCAATGCTCTATTAGTGACTTCCACCTATTCATTTGCTTGTGGATGATACGGGGTGGAAGTTATGTGCTTGATCTTGTGATGAGCAAGCAGGTCTTCAATCAAGTTAGAGGTGAATTGACTTCCTTGATTGGTGACTAACTCTCTTGGGTAGCCAAACTTGTAGAAGATATTTTCCCTTAAAAACTTAGCCACTTTCTCTTCTGTCACTGCCTTGATTGCCTTTGTTTCTGCCCACTTGGTCAGGTAGTCGGTGCACACAATGATGTAAGACCTTTGCTTTGAAGGAGGATTGATAGGAACCACAAAATCCATGCCCCACTTCTCAAATTGCTCGAAGGTCACTTGAGGTTGGAGGGGCATTTCATCCCTTGAAGTCGGTTTCCCCATCCTCTGACATCGGTCACACTGGTTGATGTATCTTCTAACATCTTGATGGAGAGTAGGCCAATAGTAGCCTGCCTGTAGAATTTTGAAGGTAGTCCTTTTTGCTGCAAAGTGGCCTCCACAGGGCCCATCATGACAGGTTAGGAGGATGTCAAAGACTTCCTCCCCCCTAACACAACGCCTCAAGATCTGATTTGGGCCAAGTTTAAACAAGTTGCCCCCAATCCAAGTGAATGGGGCACTCTTCCTCACGATTCTGCTCTTCTCCTTTGAGGATAGATGCGGAGGGAACTGTGCTGAGACCAAGTAATTTTCTATATCAGCAAACCATGGAGAGAGTACTGAGATAGCAAACAAGTGTTCATCCGACATCTGGTCATCCACTGTCCCTTCTTCACCTGCAGGCAAATCCACTCTAGAAAGGAAGTCAGCAACAACATTTTCCTTACCTGGCTTGTCGACAATAGTCAAATCAAATTGCTGCAACAAAAGTAACCATCTAATGATACGAGCATTTATATCAGGTTTATTCATTAAATATCTAATCGCATCATGATCAGTGTGTACGAATGTTTGATAACCAGTGATGTAGTGTCTGAACTTGTTTAGGGAATGGACTACAGCCAGAAACTCTTTCTCGGTTACAGTATAGTTCATCTCTGCCTTAGATAGGTTTTTGCTGACAAAGTATATGGCATATGGAAGTTTCTCCTCAACTTGTCCTAAGGCTGCCCCTATGGCTTTGTTCGAGGCATCAGTGTGGATGTGGAACAGTAGGGCCCAGTTTGGACCTCTCAATACCGAGGCGGATACCAGCTTAACTTTCAATTCATCCAGAGCCCCTTGGCAGTCATCAATCCATTTAAACTCAACATCTTTCCCTAAGAGGCTAAATAATGGTGAAGCTAGCTTACTGAAATCTTTAATGAATCTTCTATAATATCCTTCCAAGCCTAGAAAACTCCGAACATCTCTGACCTTTTGGGGAGGTGGAAACTTTTGGATGATAGCGATCTTGTTAGGATCCACATGTAATCCTTGCTGAGAAATTGTATGACCTAGCACGGTCCCTTCAGTCATCAGGAATTCACATTTTTCGGGACTGAGGGACAGGTTCATCTCCATACACTTGGCTAAAACTTTTCCCAGGTTAGTTAATGCTTCTTGGAAGTTGGACCCATAAGGAGTAAAATCATCCATATAGATTTCCACCGAATCGTGAACCAGTTCAGCAAATATGCTCAATACTACTCTCTGGAACGTGGCAAGAGTGTTGCATAACCCAAAGGGAAGGACCCGGTAGGCAAAGGTACCCCATGGACAAGTGAAGGTGGTTTTATTTTGGTCTTCCGGGCTGATTTGGATCTGGTTATACCCGCTGAAACCATCTAGGAAGGAGAAGAACTTCTTCCCTGCCAGTCCATCCAACACTTGATCTATGAAAGGAAAAGGGAAATGGTCCTTCTTGGTGGCTTTGTTAAGTTCTCGGTAATCTACACAGATTCTCCACTTCCCGTTTTTCTTGGGCACAAGCACTAGAGGTGAGACCCACTCACTGTCAAAGATGGGGTAGATGAATCCTGCATCCAACAATTTTTGCAATTCTTCTTCAACGATGTCTTTAAGGGCTAGATTCATTCTCCTCTGAGGCTGCCTGACTGGTTTACAATCCTCTTTAATGTAAATGTGATGGGTACAGACCAAAGGGTGGACTCCTTTCATGTCCTTATAACTCGAAGCGAAAGCACCTAAATGGTTGTTCAATAAGCTACACAGCGCCTTCTCCTGGGAGGGATATAAGGAGGAGTTGATCTTTAAGGTTCTTTCAGGGCCAAATTCCACACTCTTAACTCTGGGAGAGGTCGGATCAGTCACACAGAGGTCCACTAAAGTGCTAGCTTGGGTATCTTCCACCAACTCCTCTAATGACAGTGCACCAGGAGGTGGGTTTTGAATCAAATTCTCAATCCAGTCATCCTCAGTTTGAGGCCCTCTCCTGGTGGCTTCTATTGTGCACAAAGGTGCAGAGTAGACCTCATCCTCATCTCCCTCTTCCAACCAGAGTGGTAGGTCATGTTCTAGCAGAGGTTGGGTAGGAGGATAGAGGACTAGCTGCTTAGACATGGGCCCATTCTTGATGGTCATGCTTCCAGCTCGACTACTGATGTAAGCATCCGCAGTAGCTAACCAAGGCCTTCCCAAAATGAGGGGGTATCCACTGAGTTTTTCCTTTGGCTGAAGGACCAAGAAGTCCGCAGGGTACTCCCAAGAGTCAACAGAGACCAAGACATCTTCCACAATCCCTTCGGGAGTCACGGTGGAGCGGTCTGCTAACTGCAGCACTGTCGAGGTCTTCCTCAAGGAACTCTGAAGGTTGAGTTTAAGCATAGTGTCCGTGGTCATCACATTAATGGCAACCCCTAGATCAATCAATTTGTGGGGGATTATGGTGCCATTGATGCGGACATCAACTACAAGACTCCCAGGTTCCAAATATTTTGGACAGATTACTTGCCCCAACATTAGGTCAGACAGTTGTCCTATGACATTGATAGTCTGGGCATCTCTCTTGTGCCTACCTGGGTGCCTAAAACACTTCTCCTTGATCAATTTGTTGTATATCGGTACATCTTTTATGCCCTGGAGAAGTGGTATTTTTACACACAACTGCTTAAGTTCTCCCAGAAGTTCAGTCTCCTCTAGGTTTGGTTGCATGGTTACTGTTAGTCGCTCAGGAAAGGGTGGATTGGCTTTGGGTTCACTTTCCTGTTTTTCTTCCTCATCCTCCGGGGGAGGAAGTTGGCGGTCTGGAAGGACCTTCCCAGATCGCAGGTTGATCTCCTGGATCTCCACAGCATAGGTAGGGCATGTTGTCTCCCCAGTGTATACTTGTTGGGCCTGTCTGTTGTTGGGGTTCGGGTTCAGTTGGGCAGGCATCTGGGGTTGTCTTGGAGGAGCAGGAGGTAATGGTTGTGGTTGAGCAGGTGGTGGAGGAAAAATGGTGGGAAGAGAGTTGTATTGGGGCCTCCACCCCTGCTGAGGTGCATTCCACTGAGGCTGTGGCTGGACATGTGAGGGAAACGAATGAGCAGTAGGTTGAGTATGGTATTGAGATGGATAAGACCACGGAGGAGGTGCGGACCAGGAAGGATGAGCAGGGGGACCCCAAGAAGGTATATGAGCAGATTGGTTGGGGCTATAATAAGCTTGGGATGTCCCTTGCATCCCCTGCTGGTAAGGTCTGGGCCCATGCAGCCTCCTTTGGTTGAGGAAGTAGAGAGGTTCAGTGGTTGCCTCAGTCCCCTGGTACATGGCTTTAAATCCGGGCAAGGTTGGGCATTGGTTTGTGGGGTGGTCCTCCTCACAAACGAAGCATACCTCTACTGAGTGCAATGGACACTCGTTCTTAGGGTGCTTCCTCATACATATGGGACAGAAAATGGCCAAAGCCCTCTCAGCTTCCTCTTTCTTTTGTTGGATTCGGAAAGTATCAAGTTGCATGGCAATGGTCTGTCTCATCTCACTTTTTAGGTCTTCCATCTGATTAGCAAACTCATGCTTGGAGAAGGTGGTACTAGCTGAAAGTGGATTCCCCCTACCTCTTTTCCGGGCTGCCCTAGAATGGTTTCTAAATACAGTCTTTATGTCCTCATAAGGTAGTTGGTAGATGTCCCCTCCTGCTAGCAAATGAAGGGTATCTAGAAGGTCTTCAGGGACTCCTTGGAGCAGAACCAGCTTCAGAGATTCAGGGTCAAGTGTGCACCTGGCCCATTTATAACTAAGTTGGAACCTTTCCTCGTAGTCTTCTAAAGACTCATCATTTCCCATGGTCATCCGAAAGATCTCTCCCTTTGTTTCCTTTGACCTATAGTAGTCCTGGTATTTGTTGTTAAAGGCTTGCTGCATCTGAGCCCAAGTAGTGATATTGTTTCCAGGTAACCCCATGAACCAGCGTAGTGCTGCATCCTTGAGGGTAGAAGGAAAGAGCTTCAACTTTTTCTCGTCTTCGGCATAGTCATAAGTTTGAGAAAGGATAGCAAACTCGAACAAGAAAGTATCAAGGTCTTCAGTGGTCAATCCATGGAAGTGAGGTAAGGTTGAGGGGCTTATGTTTTTCATTTTCATGTCCCCATTGGTCTCTTGGATGGGAAAGGCACCTTCTATTCTCTCCTCATCTCCTATACCGTTTTTGTGTTCAGCCATGGTCTCGAGAGGGATGTTCTCTCGCTCTTCTTCTGTTATAGGATCTTCGTATATATCAGGAGGTTCACTTATAGGTTCTTCTGGATCACAGCCACCAAAGAAGAGAGAAGGGTGACTCAGTGATGTGGTGGGGGTGTTGGGTAAGAATTTTCCGGTGTTGTCTCTGTTCCTACGAGGCATGAAATGAAATATTTTTGGCTGCTTTTGTTTCTTTCTTGTACCTGCAAAACTGAAATAGATGGAATTGCAACTAACTAAAATCTTATCTTGCTGAAATGAAAATAAGGAATTGAAATGAAAGCAGGAAAGGACTAATCTATTTTGCTGAAATGAAATTGCAGGAATGAAATGCTAGTCTACGCTTGCGGAATTGAAATGCTACTCTACACTTGCAGAATTGAAATGCTAATCTATGCTTAAAGAATTGAAATGCTAATCTAGGAAAGAAGGAAATGTCTAGTCTACTTTTGCGGAAATGAAATTGCAGAATGGAAATGAAATAAACTACTTAGCAGAAGGTTCTAGTAGAAAATAGAAGAAAAGCAGCAATCAAAAATACTCTGATGCTTCCCCGGCAACGGTGCCAAAAAGAATGGTGGGCTCCAGTATTGTAGCAATAATGCTGCAACTCCTAGGACTCCCTTCTTTACTCTTATCAACCTGGTAGTTCGTAACAAACTTGGAAGCGACAATGCTGTATGCACAAGTACTAGCTCTTGTCGCAGCTGTCACTTGGTCAACTAGCACAAGTCCGCTAGGGGCTTAAGCCAACTTCTATGAGCTCAGAGAAGAATCTTTTTAACTGATGGACAGAAGCTAACTCAAAGGGAGCTAATCTACTTGCAGAAAGAAATTGAAAAGCTGAAAGGAAATGCAAACCCTTGCAAACCCTAATTTTACCAGCTAGCCTTATTGATGCAAAAAAGAGGATGCAAGCTACTGAAAGAGATGCCATTGACTTCTAGGAAGGTAAAATGCATGTGTCTAAGCTACTTCTATAGTAAAATCTGAAGAAAACATCTTTATGTATTTTTGACTAAGTTGTCAGGATTATCATGCATGCGCTTTCACTGTTTTTGACTGTGCAGAGGTGGATCGATGAGAGAAAATGCTTGTAGGAGGTTGGGAAGGTTTAGAGAGGTTCTAAGGGGTCCCTAGCACCCTTCCAAAGAGTTTCACAGAGTTTGGTTATCAAGAAACCGCCTTCGTGAGCTTCTACAGGAAGTCTGCAGGGGTTCTACAGGATGTTCTGGAATTTCTACAGGATGTTCTGTAATTTTCTACAGGATGTTCAGAAATGGGATTTTGGAGGATTGATGGAGGGAAAAAGGTGAAGGAGTGGGTATGGAGGTGAGATAAGGGTGTAAGGAGGTCCAGGGCTTGGTGGATGGAGTTGAGGAGTGGTGAGGATGGTTGGATTTGTTCAAGGAGGGATAGAACAATATTGCACAACATATGAGAATCAGGGCAAAGCGAACGAATATGGCAAGTGTAAGGCAAGGATCCAGAGTAGAGGATGGTGCAGGTGGGATTGATGGAGTATGGGCAGATAAAGAAGTATAACAGGTGCTCTGCAAGTTATTTTTCAAACGGAACAAACAAGGACTTGGAAAATCAAAGACCTAGTTACGTTAGCCTATTCTAACCTAGATAACAGTAAAGAAATGGAACAGAAGTCTAATTGCAACAAAATCACGTGAAATAACTATGCAACTAAGCAATCATAAACCTAAGCATGCAACCAAAACTAATATCAAGTTCTGCAAATGAGAATCTAACACTAATAATTGCATGGTGAAGCAGAGACAGTGTTTTTGGTGGCAGCAAGGTCACCTTGGTCCCAGCTCATGATTCCACTGAGGGGGAGGTGAGATCCAAGGTGCTTGGTAGCCTTTTTCTGAAGATCTCCCCTATGATTAACCTATCAAGTAAATTTGAACATGAAAAATCCTTTAACCATCAACTATGATCTAAGTAACCAAACAAGATTCTAATCTACTTAACATAAATTACTTTGCAAAGACATAAAAACAAATAACAGTACACAAAGGAAGCCTTGGCACTTGGGTTGGGCCCAACCCTAAGAGCTACAGGCTCCTAAAAAGAACTCAAAACTGATGCCAAATAGATCTGCTTTCCATTACTAAAAAATAACCATGTCTTAAGAAAGTTATACAACAGCAGCTACGAAAATGAGCTAAGAAAATAGCAGCACTATAGTGCAAAATACAACAGCCCAAAAAGTAACCTACGAAGGTTGGAAGCCTTCCTATTTATGCCTACAAGGGTCTCCAACAACCCTCCTTAACTCAAGGGGTTCGGCTGCCCAAACTGCCAATGATCAGCTACTTCACACAAGATTGCTCGGCTGCCCTTGGGAATCCTTTTCGGTGGCCTGTTGAACTCCAAGCTGAGGGTGGAGATTTCAAGGAAGGGGCCATTTAATGCAAGGGACACCCTTCCTATGAATCCTCACCCTTGTTCCTTCATGCTTGGCTGTCATTTGGCTCATAATTTCTTAGCCTTGGTCCAAAATTTGTCCAAAAATCTGCATTAACAACGTGTTAGCCTTCTTGGTCAAGTGACTATCCTCATTCATTCAATTAACATAAATATACTCAAAAAACATGCATAAACTATGAAAAATGGTAGATTGACAAAGAACAACTAGGCAAAATGAGCCCAATAAGTTACCCAATTCCGGGGCTCATCAGTTTATACTAGTATCGATCCATCTTAACCACAGTTCTACTAAGAGCCTAGAGGGATCAAATGTCATTATATTCAAATCTCTTTTAAGAATGTAAAAATTGAAAAAATATTTACACATCAAGAGATTTAATCCCTTTTAGTGCTTGATAAATCTGTGATTAAGATATATCTATAGCTTTTTTCTATATGCAACTGTCCCCTCCCACATTTACCCACTTTTACAAGTCCTCTAGGGTAAATGTGAGCTGAATGTTACTATGAAATGATTCGAGCTATAATTTATAGTTATGGAAGTGGAGTCTACAAAAAGAAAACATACTACCACCCTTAAGGGACACCAAATCACCCAGGTGTCTAACAACAACCATTGGTGATCAATCATTGATCTAGAACTTTCTTTTCTGAATCTTAACACTGCAACCACATGCATGACACACTTTGTATGCGAGTTAAAGGCTCCAACCACAAGCATGGCACATTGTGCATGCAGTTACAATCGGAATTTCCCTGTTATGTGCCAATTACTGTGAGATTTGTGCCACTTTTTTAGGGCTATCCTACAAGCCTCTTCCTAGTACAACCTAGAACTCACCAGAAATTAGTCTCAGATGATAAAAAGTATGTACAATGAATACTAGGGCTAGATATTTCCCAAAACATTCCAGGCACATAACAAAAATTTCGTTAAAAACATGGTAAACATAGAAGCTACAGATCATGAATGTATATCTTATCATGGACTTCTTAACTTCGTCAAAGAATCATCAAGAAGGCTCAATGCCCTTTCAAGCTAGCTGCAACAACACCTATTAGCTCGTGCATACATTAACCATTCGGTAGCTTATCAAACCATCAACAAAATCCATAGAAAGAGCACATCATTCGACCATACCTATAACCAGCATATAACCAGAATGAAATCCATGACAGATCAACCATAAGATCAACATAATAGCCAGTACATGTGCTAATTTATTACAATAGAAAAATGACTCATATTAGCATATGCAAAATCCAACCAAGTCAAGGAATTCCATGTACCACCCAACCATAGATTGGGTTGAACCAAATATCTCTTTTAGAAAATAAGCCCCATGCCATATTCCAAACATGAATGTGGGATCATATGGGTTAAATAAAAATAAAACCAACTAAGGCTTCCAGAGGCCAAACCACCTCAACCCACAACCATAATGATTTCACCCTATTGGTCCAGAAATCACTAACACCAGACTAGATTGTTCCGATCCCAAGTTTCCCAAGGCTCCAGGGACTACTATCTCAACCCATAACCTCCACGGAACCTAAGTTGTTACAGGGTGTTGAGCTATGGAAAAGGTATGTATATCTTACTTATTTCGTCATCCTTTTCTTTAGTTATATTCCTTTTATATCCTAAAATGATAATATATCAAAGGATTATGGTGAAAACGAGGAAATTATCTATTATCACAAATTAGCTGATTGTTGTCCTTCTTCATGCAGGAAAAAGACGAAATGGAACAACTGTCGTCCCTAACCAAGAAAAGGAAAAGGACAAAATGGAACAACTGTTTTTCCCTAGCCAAGAAACAGTGTATAGGTAGCAAGCCAAGGATAGGAGCACGTAGTTATGGATAAGAACAAAGGAGATCATAGCATTAGTGCAAGGAAAGAAAGTTAACTGAAGATGGAAGATTGCGCGAATCCCTCAGGATCTCTTGATCCTAAGGGATCGCTGTTACTATTTTACCCTTCTTACCATTTGGCCATTATAAAAGGCAGCAATTGTAAAGAGAACGGGGATTGGAGATTATTCAAAAATTACTATTGTATTTTTACTTTGATCATTGACTCTCATTGTTGAAACAGAGTATGAACTGGCTGTAACTATTTTGCAAAATATTAATATATAATACAGTTGTTGTTCCTTATATCATACTGAAGTAATCCGGTGGTGTTCACTGGCGGCTAAGGGCCCGACCCTAGTGGATTCACTTGTTGTTCCTGTATCATTCTTTTACAATTTCTACCATGTGATGGTTTGGTTTGATTTCCATTATTATAATCACATTGCTCTGCTATTTCATATTCCTAGACTTAATGTAATTACTTTGTTTTACATGCTGCAAAAGTATTGGTTCAAGTTGTTATTCAATTACCTATTTCAGTATTTCCTTATTATGATTTTAGATTTAGTCATTTAACTTCAGCATTCTTTTTCCAATCTATTAATTTAGTTCAACGTGCTATCTTGAGATTCTCCACTGTAAAGAGCATTGACTACTGTTGTCTACGCTCTCAGACCGAGATCCCTGTTATTCAGATTAGAAAATACTTTTGGAATATCAATCAGTTAAAAGAGAAATGAGTTATTGTTACTGTATTCTTGACTGATACTTGAATGAATGTTTGGTTTGGTTTCGTTAGCAAGTTAAGATTTCTTTTAATTGTAATTTGAGTTCACTAGCTGCATCCATTTACTCTTGTATTTGAAAGCATTGTACTGCAATTTAGAAACATTACTCTTGAGTAAATAGCCGCCACAAATTGTGTACACTCTTGAAATAGAAAGTCTTGCCTGGATTGATAACTAATGTGAAGATAATTAGGAGTTAGAAAGACACCTTTTATACCTCAACATTTTGGCACCGTTGCTGGGGAGAGTGTAGCCATTTCTGAAAAGTAGTATACATTTGATGTTTGTCTGTTAGGAGAGAATTGGGTATTAAAAACGCAAGGTAAGAACCTACATACGGAGCATGTAAAAGCCCTGCTCTGTTAGGATATTCCGACACATAGGATATAGTTAAGTTCAACTTGGTCTAGTGTAGAGTTAGGTAAAGTGTGTTTCTTTACCATTGTACATTTTGTAACTTACAATCCGACGGTCACGATATGTAGTGATCCGACGGTTCATTCTCTCCTCGGTATTACCGACACTTGATCCGTGGCTTGACACCTGATTGGTCCATGAGTTCTATTTAAAGCGCATGGAGGGTCATTGTTCGGGTAATCCGTGCATGAGAGAAGCTTATGTACATTTTCATTCTTTGATTAATAAATTGCCTGTAGTACCCACGTTGGGACAGGCCGTGGACTGTTTCCCTCTTTGAGGGTTTTAACCACGTCAAAAATACTGGTGTATTGATCTGTGATCTGGTTGTGAGCGGTGTCCTTTTGGTATTCTTTCTGAGGAACTTACCCTGTAAATTCCTACATGGTATCACAGCTATTTGAGGGCCGCGTCCGTTGCTGATCCAAATCTGAAGCCGGTAGAACTGCATGCGGCTGTCGTTTCCTAGATCTGCTGTTTTTGACTGCTTTCGGGCCGAGAGGACTGCTCTGTTACGTTCGAAGCATCTGTTCCAGTGAGGAACCCCTTTCGTTTCACGCGAAAAGGTTTCCGGTAGCCCTAGCTGCGTCATTTTTCAGATCGGGAGGTATACAGTGTTTTTTGCAGTTTACTGTTATTTTCTCTCTGCTTATTTCGGTTTCGGTTTATTTAGCCCTTTTTTTTTAACCAGATCTATACCTTCCATTTCTGCATATGCTCTTTGCCCTGCGACTTTGTGTGATCTGGGCAAATCAGAAACAGAAAGGAAGGATTTTTCTCATGCGTATGCTCTTTTCCCTGCACCTTAGTGTGATCTCGGAAAATCAGAAACATTGAGAAAAATATTTAGTTTTTCGGCTAAAGCTAACTTTGAGATTTCTTTTTTAAATTTCTAGTTTTTTGGCTAAAGCTAACTTCGAGCCGCAAGGTTCGTTTTTCTTTGCATATTCGTGTTGGGTTTTGTGTTTTGTGTTTTGTAGGGAAAAAGAGCTTTCTCAAGGCAAGCACGCAAACGAAGGCCCCCCCCCCCCCCCCTCTCTCTCTCTCTCTCTCTCTCTCTCTCAAATTTTTTGTATAGATCAATTGGTTCAAAGCTATTTTAAGAGAGTAGAGGTCTTGGGTTCAAGTCTCCATTTTGTGGGGGTGGATTTTTTCATTCCCGCACATTCACGCACTTTGCCGGCAACGTCAACAATGTTTTTTTCAAAAAGCCATAACTTCTTCATCCGAAAGCCTTTTTCAGAGCCGTCTTTTTTAAAACCACCTGTTTTTTTGAGATCTATCCATTGGAACACTTACTTTCAGCATCTTCAGCTTCAATTTAAAAAAAAAAAAATGGAAATTCCATGCCAAGTCATTCTTGACAGCACTAACTACTTCCAATGGGTAGGCTACATGGAAGATTTACTTAGAAGTAAAGGTCTCCTCAGAATAGCCACAGACCAAGAGAAGAAACCAAAAGATGAAGACAAGGCTGCAAAATGGGAAAATAGACAAGATCAAGCACGTGGTTTGATAGGGATGTCTATTTCTCCTGATCTTAGATTCCACATTGCAGAACTTGAGACTCCTCATGAAGCATTAGAAAAACTCGCTAAAGTTTTTGGGATTAAAAATGAAATTAGAGCCCATCAACTTGAAAATGAGTTGCTTACTTTGGATCCTAATAATTTTTCTTGCATTGAAGATTTCTTGTCCAAATTCAAGACCCTTAGATATCTCTTGGAAGGTGTTAAAGTTAAGAAAGAAGATGGTAACCTTATTTATTCCATCCTTACTAAGTTGGGACCAGCCTACTCTGTATTTGTTTCCACTTTCCATTCTACAAGGGAAGCTTTCATTTGTCAAGGAAAAGACTACAAGGCCCCTTCCTTTGACTCCTTTTGTGATTCCTTAATAAGAGAACAAGAAAAACTCTTACACCTTGGTCTTCTTAATCTTGGAAACTCTTCCACGAAAGCATTAGCCGCCTAGCAGCAACCAAATTCAAAGAATCCTAAGAAGTCCTATCCTCAAAAGAATGGTCCTAAACCATCTCAGCCTCAAAATGAAAGATCATTTCAGCAAAATGATAAGACCAATAAAAACAAATGGAAGAAGACTGATAGACATTGTAACTTTTGTAATCGAGATGGCCACTTAGAATCTAAATGCTTTAAGAAAATGGAAGCCTTGGAAGCCGCAATGAAGAAACATAACATCCATGTGGAGCCTACTTCAACTTCAACTTCCAGAATGGCACTTTCTGCATGTCGTTGTCAATCATCTCAGTCTGGTTATGCATTAAATGTATCTTCTTCTTCTTCTCATTCTCATGAGTGGCTCATTGATTTTGGAGCCTCTTATCACATGGCCAAAAACCAAGCCATGTTTTCTTCTTTAAATGATTGTAACACCAAAAATATATATATTGGTGATGATAGATCTCTTAATGTTGTAGGGACTGGAACTGTTCATCTAGACAATGGTCAGTTTAATGATGTATTATGTGTTCCAACCTTATCCTGCAACCTTCTATCTGTCTATCAGATAACTCATTCAGGTGAAGGTAAAATTGTTGAATTTTCACCTCATGATGTTGTAATCAAGGATCTAAAAGATCCTAAACAGATTCTAGCTACTGGTCTTGCTGATGATTCCAAAAGGTTGTATAAGTTTCACAACTTTGGGTCATCAAATCTTCCCTCAGTATTTGTTGCTCATAATGATGAAGTGAGCAAACTTTGGCATGAGCGATTTGGTCACTTAAACTATCGCTCCCTTCAGCATCTATGTAAAGAAAATATGGTGACAGGTCTTCCTATGGTATCTTGCAGAGATGGTGTTTGTTCCGGATGTGTACTCGGAAAACATCATCGGGACAGTTTTGACAAACATGCCTCTTGGCACGCCTCAGCCCCTTTACAGCTTGTGCACAGTGATTTATGTGGTCCTCTTCCTGTTGCTTCATTCTCTGGCTGCAAGTACTTCTTAACTTTCATTGATGATTTCTCCAGACGCACTTGGGTATACTTCTTAAAACTCAAGAGCGAAGTATTTAACACTTTTTTGGCCTTCAAAGCCTTTGTTGAAAAACAATTTGGACATCAAATTCTTAAGCTAAGAACTGATAATGGTGGAGAATATGTTAAAAACACATTCATCAACTTTTGCACCGAAAATGGAATTCAAATGCAACATACTGTTCCATACACTCCACAACAAAATGGTGTAGCTGAAAGGAAAAATCGCACCTTAAAGGAAATGGCTAATTGTATGCTGCAATCTAAAGGACTCAGTCTTAGTTTTTGGGCCGAAGCAATTAATTGTGCAAATTATATAATCAATCGCACTCCTACTAAAGTTCTAGAGAATATCACTCCAGAAGAAGCTTGGAGTTCCATTAAACCAGATGTAAGTCACTTTCGTGTGTTTGGAAGTGAAGCATGGGCCCATATTCCAGATGAAAAGCATAAAGCTTTAGAACCTAAGAGTGAGAAATGTACTTTTGTTGGATATTCTGAAGATGTAAAAGGTTATAGACTTATTCCATTTAAGTCCAAAAATGTTATCATTAGAAGAGATGTAAAATTTGATGAAAATAAATCGGCCTGCGAGCCTAGTTCGGCGGATGTGCCACCTCTTCCTATCTCTTCTACTTTTGAAAACATTTCTTCTTCAGATGATGAAAGCGAGGATGATAATCCCCCCCCACCTTCTCAGGATCCTCAACTTCCAAGATGGGTCCGTGCTACTCAGGATGCAGCAGGTGATCTTGCCGGTGATCCTACAGATCAGCGACGTACACGTTCTCAGTTTGAAAGAGCCTCTTCTTTACTGGCTCAAGCTCCAGTAAATCATGATCCTGACACTTTTGCAGAAGCTTCAGGCCATCCACATTGGGAAGCAGCTATGAATGAAGAATATCATTCATTGATGACAAATGATACATGGGATCTTGTTCCTCTACCAAAGGGACGCAAACTTGTTAGATGTAAATGGGTTTACAGAACCAAGTATGGACCAGATGGGAAAGTTGATAAACATAAAGCTCGTGTCGTTGCTAAGGGCTTTTCACAGGTTGAAGGCATTGACTACACTGAAACCTTCTCCCCTGTTGCCAAAATGAACTCTATCCGCCTTGTTCTTTCCCTTGCTGCCTCTTTAAAATGGGAAGTCCATCAGATGGATGTTAAATCTGCCTTCTTGCATGGGGACTTGCAGGAAGAAATCTATATGGAACAACCCATTGGCTTCATACAAACAGACTCCAGCCTTGTTTGTCGACTTAAGAAATCCCTTTATGGCCTCAAGCAAGCTCCTCGGGCTTGGTATGCCAAAATGGATAGCTTTCTTTAAGAATCTGGCTTTTCTAGGTGTCATTCTGACAATACTGTCTACACCAAGAAAGTGGGCAACTCTCTTATCATCCTTGTTCTTTATGTTGATGATCTTATTCTTACTGGTAGTGATCCCAACCTTATAAACCATGTGAAGTCCAGCCTTAAAAATAAATTTGAAATGACAGACTTAGGACACTTACACTATTTTCTCGGTCTTCAAGTCTTGCAATCCCAGGAGGGTATTTTCCTTTCCCAGTCCAAGTATGCTTGTGATATTCTTTGTCATTTTCACATGGAAGACTGTAAGCCCGCCCCTTCTCCCTTTCAGTCTGGAGTCAAACTTTCAGTCTCTTGTACTTCTCCTGAAGTTGATGCTACCTTATACCGTCAACTTGTCGGAAAACTCTTGTATTTAACCCATACTCGTCCTGATCTTTCCTTTGTTGTTGGCCTTGTTGCTCGTTTTATGCAAAACCCCCGTGAAAGTCATTGGAAAGCAGCTAAAAGAATACTTCGTTATGTTCGAGGTACAGTACAGTTTGGGATTCATTACAGTGCCAAAGCAGCTCCTCTGTTAGTTGGTTTCACTGATTCTGATTGGGTTGGTGACCCTGATGATCAGAAGTCTACTGCCGGTTATGTCTTCACTCTTGGTTCAGGACCTATTACATGGGCTTGTAAGAAACAGGCTGCCATTTCTCTTTCGTCAGCAGAAGCAGAGTATCGTGGTGCCGTGGAAGCTAGTAAGGAAGCCTTGTGGCTTCGTCAGATCCTATCAGAGTTTGGCTTTGAGCAGCAGCATCCAACCACACTTTGGTGTGATAATCAAAGTGCCATTCAGCTATGCAAAGATCCAGTCCAGCATCAGCGCAGCAAACACATTGAACTACACATGCACTTCATCAGAAAGCTCATTCATGACCATGTTCTTGAAGTGCAATATTGTCCAACAGATGATCAGGTTGCAGACATCTTCACAAAGGCTCTCACAGAGGCGAAGTTCACTAAACTTCGATATATGCTTGGAGTTCAGGAAGTTGTCACTAAGGGGGGATAGGCTCTAGTGCCTCCTTCCTTCTCCTATTGTGTCATATTTGTAAATCCTTCAATCCTATCCCAAGTTGTTCTTAAGGGGGGATGTTAGGATATTCCGACACATAGGATATAGTTAAGTTCAACTTGGTCTAGTGTAGAGTTAGGTATAGAGTTAGGTAAAGTGTGTTTCTTTACCGTTGTACATTTTGTAACTTACAATCCGACGGTCACGATATGTAGTCATCCGACGGTTCATTCTCTCCTCAGTATTACCGACACTTGATCCGTGGCTTGACACCCGATTGGTCCATGAGTTCTATTTAAAGCGCATGGAGGGTCATTGTTCCGGTAATCCGTGCATGAGAGAAGCTTATGTAAATTTTCATTCTTTGATTAATAAATTGCCTGTAGTACCCACGTTGGGACAGGCCGTGGACTGTTTCCCTCTTTGAGGGTTTTAACCACGTCAAAAATACTGGTGTATTGATCTGTGATCTGGTTGTGAGCGGTGTCCTTTTGGTATTCTTTCTGAGGAACTTACCCTGTAAATTCCTACATGCTCCCCCACCCGCTTTCCAGCAAAATTGTTAAGAACTTAGGGTAGAAGTAAATATTTGACTTGTGCGTATGACTAAGAAGAGAAAACCTAAAAACAATCCTAATCCACTACCCAAATCTAACAAAGCTAAGGGATCAGTGACCCTTGTTCGATCAACCTTCATAGACAACATCATTAAGAAAGCCAAATCTCAGCCATCAGTAGGCCCTAGGAAAGTTGCTTCCAGACAACCTACTGGCTCCATTCAGGCCACAAATTCACCATCTGTAGCCTTTTCTGAGGTACACAGCAAAACAAAAGAGACCGAGCAGAGTTTTCAAGAAATTGAAAATTCTCCCCCAACTTCTTTACAAGAAGGGAATTCTAGTAATCTTCATGAAGGAGGAGGAGAAACAGGGGAAACAGAGGAGCCAAGATCCCCTCAGGTAATAATTCAACCAGGAACACTCAGCACCCTAGATAAAGGGAGTGTCGTTAAGTTCATTCAAGAAGAAACTGGGGAAACTGAGGAGCCAAGATCTCCCTAGATAGTAGTTCAGCAAGGAATACTCATTGTCCCAGACCAGGGAAGTGTTGTTAAGCTCATTCCCATCCCTTCTAGTCATCCTAGGAACAACTCTCTAGAAATCCTAGATGGGTATTGGCACATATTTTACCAAATGGCCCAGAACCAACAAACACCTCAGACCTCCACAATGCAGTATCCCATCGTTGACACAACAGTCAACGCACCTATGAAAGCCATTCCTCTCCAGAATATTCCTACCTTTCATGGGCTGACATCAGAAGATCCAAACACATTTCTATTTGAGTTTGATGTATTGTACCGGGGGTATGACTATACCACCGATCCCCAAAAACTAAAGCTATTTCCCTCCACATTGAAAGGGGCAGCCTTACGATGGTTTATGGGATTAGGTGGGGGCACTATAAACGACTGGGATCAGATGAAAACTGCTTTCCTAAAGAAATATTAGGACTATTGCAGATTCAGGGAATTAAAGGATGAAATATTTCAAATGACAACAAGACCTAGCGAAACACTAGAGGAATATGTAGAACTCTTTCAATACAATCTCCAGAGATCTCCCTATGCATATTTGCCCTTGCCTAATAATGTGTTAAAAACTACACTAATTAAGCGAATGAAAGAACAATGGATTGAAACATTAAACATTATGGGTAAAGGTAACATATATTAGGAAAACTTTGCTGACATCATTAATTTATGCATTAGGTGTTCAAGAGGCAACACAAGACTGAAGCCAGTAGAGCACAACATGATCACAAGGGATAATAAAGTCTCTGGTGGAGGAATAACTCACACAAAAATTGGCAATCTGTTAGAGGATTTCAAAACTGATATCCTAGGTACTATAACAACGTAGTTGGACATTATGCAAGCCAAACAAAAGCAAGCAGAAGTAGAACAAAACTTGGTGATATTCTGTCCTAGATGCAGAAAGAAACATAGCCACAAAGAGTGCCCGCTGGATACGGTCCAAATCTGCGCCATCTGTACGAAAGATCACTCAACAGAAAGCTACCCATCACTCCCAGGAATGAAAGTAGTCTACAAAGAGGCGGAGGAAGAAACAGAACTGGTCTACCTACTAAATCAACGCCGCCAGTGGTAGTCGCGACAAACAGGTATGCCCATTGATCCATCCTCTTCTTTTCAGCCTCCTTAGTATAATGCTCAACAATATAAAGGAATGTGGCAGAATCAGCCACTTGTCCCCAGTTGGTCACAATAGCCATTCCCCATGTCACCATGGCCAAATCAAACAAATCAAACCAATTGGCTGAACTTTCCTTACTTTCCACCATTTTGGCAAAATAATGCATATTCATCACAATGGTCACCATCCACCTCACAGAGTCAAAACTGGCTGTCGAACTGGCAAAGACCCACAAATCAGCGAGTAGGAATGATCTCACTATCTCAACCCACACTACCAACACCTTACACATTGCAACAGAACCCCCAAACCAACTTAAGACCATAGCTCCCAGCCCAACCCAACCCGAACCCCAACAACAGACCGGTTCAATCCGTGCAAATTATTGAAGGACCAGAAACAGAAACCGAGTTAAAGGAGTTCAATGACCTTCAATTAATATCTGGGCGAATAATAGTATCAGAGGGGGATAAAAGTGTTCAAATTGAAAATCCATTACCTATAGAACAAACACCACAAGAAGAGAATCTGGTTAGACAGAAAACTCATGAACAAGCAACCACCTCTTCTCCACCATTCCAAGAACGACTAATCATACCTCGCCCAATAGAACACCCTGATTTTGATCTTCTGGGAGAATTGAAAAATTTATGTATAAAAATACCACTCCTCCAGGCTATTCAAGATATCCCAATTTATGCAAAAACTATTAAAGAATTATGTATGAAAAATCCAAAGAGGAAAATAACAACAAATCCAACTGTCCATGTAGTCGGTACCTTATCCGATTTACTATCAAGAAGAGAAGCGCCTGTAAAATATGAGGACCCAAGCAATCCAATAGTTACTGTGCAAATAAACAGCTACTCCTTTCCTAATGTACTAGTCGACTTAGGAGCAGCAATCAATATTCTTACCACAACAATTTGCCAAAAGCTCAGCATTACATCCCTAGACCCAACCACAACCTTGTTGAAATTGGTTGACCACTCAGTAGTCAAACTAGAAGGCACATTACAGGATGTAATGGTGTCAGTAGATTCCTGGGAATACCCAACAGACTTCCTCATCATCAATCCCAGAAACCAATTAGAGGGACACCCACTCATTTTAGGTAGACCTTGGTTGGTAACCGCGGATGCCTATATCAGCTACCAAACAGGCAGCATGACCATAACAAGAGGAACCAATGTCAAGAATTTAGCCTTATATCCTCCTGCCCAGCCAAGTTTAACAATAATCAAAACCAGAAAACAACCTGTATCATATCTAACTGAAAACATTAGATCACCCCTAACCATAGAAGATGCTCTCGAATTTAAAGATCAAACAAAATATGACATCATCAACACCTACATTAACCAACCAGAAGCCGGAACCCATCTCAAATGTCACATGATCAAAGTGGAATTCCCTAATGAAGTAGAAGAAGATCCCCTAAAACATACTAATGATCAATCAATACCAACCACCTCTATTTATAATAGCAAAACCATAAAAATTGAGCCTAGAAAAACTTTGACCATTAACAAAAACCTGACTGTTGACCAAGAGCAAAAGCTCGTTCAACTCTTGAGAAAATATAAAGAAGCCTTTGCATGGGATTACCTGAACATGAAAGGAATTGATCCCCAGTTGTGTACGCACCACATCTATACAAAAAAGGATGCTAGACCCGTTCGCTAACCCCAACGGAGATTAAATCCTCATCTTAAGAGTATTGTGAAAGTTGAATTGCAAAAAATTTTAGATGTCAACTTTATCTACCCAATATCTGACAACAAGTGGGTCTCTCCATTGGTAGTGGTGCCGAAAAAGAATGGAAAGTGGCAGATATGTGTTGACTATAGAGAACTGAATAAAGCAACCCAGAAAGACCACTTTCCCCTTATATTCATTGACCAGGTCTTGGACACATTGGGGATAAAACTACCTTTGCCTGCCCTTAGGGAACATTTGCTTATAGGGTCTTACCCTTTGGGCTGTGCAATGCACCTACCACATTTCAGAGGGTTGTACTCAACATTTTTTTAGATTTGATAAATGAAGGGCTCAAAGTGTATATGGATGACTTCACACCTTATGGGGATGACTTTGATCCAACATTACAAACATTAGAAAAAGTGCTGCAAATATGCATTGCCACCAGGCTCTGTTTAAGCCATGAAAAGTGTCATATGATGATGACCGAGGGACTCATCGTAGGTCATTATATATCAGTAGCTGGAATACAGGTAGATCCAGCTAAAATTCAAATAATTCTGTTAATACCTACCCCTACCACACAAACAGAGGTACATAATTTTTTGGGATTTTCTAGTTATTATAGAAGATTTATGAATTTTTCTCAGATTGCTGCACCATTATATGCACTAATAGGAAATATTGATTTCATTTGGACAGATAAATGTGACAGTGCTTTTGAGGATTTAAAAAGGCTTGTATCAACAGCCCCAGTGCTAAGGGGCCCAAACTGGGATTTTCCATTCCAGATTTCATCTGATGCTTCAGACACAACAATCGAAGCAGTTCTTGGATAGGAAGAAGATAAAAAGCCATATGCAATATATTATATTAGCAAAAATCTATCTCTTGCTGAATTAAACTATACTGTGACTAAAAAAGAATTTTTAGCTGTAATATATGTTGTAAATAAATTTAGACATTATATAACTGGATATCCTGTAGTTTTATATACAGATCACTCTGCCATTAAATATCTAGCAAATAAACCTGTTACAAATGGAAGAGTGACAAGATGGTTGATTCTCTTGTAGGAATTTGACATCACAATTAAGGATCGACCTGGAAAAGAGAACCCTGTAGCTGATTTTCTCTCACGAATGCCAAAGCCAGCTGACGCAGCAGCAGTTGAGGATCAATTTCCTGATGAACATTTATTTGTTGTTACTGTCAGAACACCATGGTATGCGGACGTTGCAAATTACTTGGCAGTAGGCAAATTACCCAAGCACCTAACGCCTAATGAAAGAAAACAAATAGTGCAGCACAGTACCTGATTCTCTTGGATCGGGGGCTACTTATTCCACACAGGGGCAGATATGCACATTAGAAGATGCATCTGGGAAGATGAAGTGTTTGACATTCTAAAAGCATGCCATGAGGGGCCGTGCAGTGGACATTTTGTAGAGCACAGAACTGGTCACAAAGTCTTACAAACAGGTTATTACTGGCCCACTATCTTTAAAGATGCTAAAAAGTTTGTTCAAGCCTGTGATAGCTGCCAGAGGGCGAGATGCCCTGGACAATCTGATGAGATGCCTCTAAGCCCACAATTAGTAATCGATCCATTTGAGCGGTGGGCGCTAGATTTTATTGGTCCTATTAACCCATCATCCAATCAAAAAACATACATACTAGTTGCAATAGAATATGTTACTAAATGGGTTGAGGCAGAGGCGCTACCAAGAGCTACTGAGGATTCAGTGATACATTTTCTTTTCCAACTATTTGTGCGATATGGCTTGCCGAGAGACATAATTACAGATGGAGGACCACAATTCGTAGGCAACAAGATTGCTGCAACATTGAAGAATTACCATATTCTCCACAAAATTACAACTCCATACCACCCACAGGCAAATGGCCAAGTAGAAAGTACTAATAAGGTAATTGAGGCAATACTTACAAAGACAGTTGCATCACACAGACGTGACTAGGCTTCTAGATTGCCAGAAGCCTTGTGGGCATACCGCACAACATGGAGAAATACCATGGGATATTCACCATATCAATTAGTATTTGGTAAAGAACCCATCTTCCCAATCGAATTCGAGATACAAACATTAAGAACAACCCAAGAAGTGGGTTTGAATTTAAATGAAGCTCAGATCAATAGATTATAACAAATCAATGAATTAGATGAAATCAGGCTATCTGCTCTTCAACAAACTGCACTAATCCAAGAACAGAGAGCGAAATGGCATGATGCCCTTATTAAAAATAAGATCTTCCACGAAGGAGATTGGGCACCCCTATACAATTCCAGGTTCCAGGATTTCCCAAGAAAACTCTAGACTACATGGTTAGGACCTTATGAGATACAAAAAGTGCATGATAATGGCACCATTACATTGGCAACCATTGATGGATCTGGCTATTCTTTTAAGGTGAATGGTCATCGAGTGCAAGTGTATCGCAAACCGCTTACGAGGGAATCCTTTTGCCAACAATTACGGGAAGATTCCACCATGAAAATTCTCACTGAAGAGGATAACCCATCCTCAGCATCAATCCAGTGAACAACTCATTTGGTTTTTTGAATTTTGTATATAGACTTTTCTTTCTATTTTTTCTTGTATAAACTGTATTTTTTTGTATAGATTTTCATGCTGTTCCATTTAAGGAACAACTGTTGTTCCTCTTAAGGAACAGTTGTTGTTCCTCTTAAGGAACAACGACCATTCCATTTAAGGAACAATAGTTTTCTCTTTTTTTAATTTTTGTGCTATCCCATTTAAGGAACAACTGTTGTTCCTTCTAAGGAACAACTATCGTTCTATTTACAAAACAACAGTCCCCTGTATATCTGATTCTCGTGCTATTCCATTTAAGAAACAATTGTTGTTCCTCTTAAGGAATAACAGCCATTCCATTTAAGGAACAACAGTTTCGAGTGTGTTTTATTATTGCTGTTCCATTTAAGGAACAACTGCTATCCCTCTTAAGGAACAACAATCATTCCATTGAAGGAACAACAATTCTGCGTGTGTTTCCTTTGCATTGTTCCATTTAAGGAACAGTTGTTGTTCCTCTTAAGGAACAATAGCCGTTCCATTTAAGGAACAACAGTTTTGCGGATGTTTTCTTTTTGTTGTTCCATTTAAGGAACAACTGTTGTCCCTCTTAAGGAACAACAACTATTCCATTTAAGGAACAACAGATTTGCTTGTGCTGTTCTTCTTAAGGAACGATAGTCTCACGTGTTTATATTTTTGCTGTTCCATTTAAGGAACAACTGCTACTCCTCTTAAGGAACAACAGCTGTTCCATTTAAGGAACATCAATCTTGTCAGTTTGTATTTTTTTGTTGTTCCATTTAAGGAACAACTTTTGTTCCTCTACAACAACTGTTCCATTTAAGGAACAACAGTCTCACGTGTATTTTCTTTTTTCTGTTCCATTTAAGGAACAATAGTTTCACATGTGTTTCTTTATGCTGTTCCATTTAAGGAACAACTGTTGTTCCCTCTAAGGAACAACAACCGTTCCATTTAAGGAACAACAGTTCTGTTTACATTTGTTTTTTCTGTTCCATTTAAGGAACAATTGATGTTCCGTTTAAAGGAACAACATCCATTCCATCTAAGGAAGAACTGTTTGATATGCGAGTCTTTTCCACTATTCCATTTAAGGAACAATTGTTTTTCCTCCTAAGGAACAGCTGCCGTTCCTTCTAAGGAACAACAGTTTCGTCATTATTTGTTGTTCCCCCAAAGGATCAACACTTTCACCTATGCCCATTTTTTTTTCCGCTGTTCCTCTTAAGGAATAACTGTTGTTCCTCTTAAGGAACAACAGTTTCGTGTACAATTTTTTGTTTGTTTATTTGTTTTTTTTTTTTTTATTGTTCCTCCTAAGGAACAACAATTTTGTGTGCAGTTTGTTTTTATGTTTTCCTCTTAAGGAAACGATAGTTCCTTTTAAGGAACAACACCCTTTTTTGTGTGCATTTTTTTGGTGTTCATCCTAAAGAACAACACACTTTTTGAGAAGTTTTTCTTGTGAATATTGTTTCACTCTTCGTGATCCTTTGAAGGCAAGAATACAAACATATATGCAAGGATACAAAATTTAAAGGTTACTGGAATAAGAAAATCAAAGAGAAATTAAAATCTTTAATGAGATTGCTTTGTATTGATTAGAAAAGGGGAGGACACAACTATCTATATAAATTTGTTGTCCTTATTTTCACTATAACTCAAATTGATTGATTACTTGTACCATGCTGGTTGTTCCCTAATTCTCATAATTCTCTTTGCTTATTATCATTGAATAGGAATAAGGGCATATTTTCTTCTATTGATATGTTCAGACTTCTTCCACCATCCCTACTCTTAAGGAGTGTTGAGCCATCCTCTATATATAAATAGGATTTGCTATATAAAAGAAAAGAAAAAAAGAAGGAAAGAAAATATATATATATATATACTAACAATTCTATGATTTGTCAGATAGAGGATATGGGGTCTCATCACGAGCCAGCCTACCATGATCATAAGGAAGCAGTGAAGTGGCATTCCCACTATGGACACCACACCAGAGATATGATCCAATGGACACATCAGAAAAATCAAAATCTTTGGAACAGGAGGTCTCATCATGAACCGGCCTGCCCACCTTTCACTCCTTCCCAGTGAATGGCATTATGATCCATCTGGTTACCAAGCCAGCACAATCGCCTCCATTCTAACATCACAAGGCACTTTCCTAAGTATACATAAAGGACCATGGTTCAAAAGGGTGAAAAAGCAACTATGTCAAGGTTATAAACACCTGTGAGCAAGAGAGCTCTACTGATGGTATTGGAGTCATATTTTTCAACATCAATAGTAATTATAACCCCTTTTCTTATTTCTTTATCTTTATTTCAAAAGAGATTATGTTCCCAATTCCTTTTGAACCTTTATGCATGAAATATCGCATAAAAAGTCAATCATAATGGTTTAAGTGGAATAATGACCGCATAGCATCTTACCTACATCAGATGTCCTTCCCCTTTTCAAATCACTCCATGGCATCTCTATATTTATTCGTAATTCTCATGCTATGCATCGATTTCAACAACTCGATATTTTTGTGATCTT
The DNA here is from genome assembly GCA_031772625.1 of Pinus tabuliformis. Classification (NCBI taxonomy): domain Eukaryota; kingdom Viridiplantae; phylum Streptophyta; class Pinopsida; order Pinales; family Pinaceae; genus Pinus; species Pinus tabuliformis. Next base: position 1,005,626,894 of record CM062811.1, read on the forward strand.
GTCATAAATATGTACAACTTGCCATCTTTACCATTGTACGATTGCCGTCAGTACGTCGTTCCTACATTTAACCAGTTGAAGGCGACCTATAATTTTCAGGGGGCCATGGGTGACTTCCAAAGCACTTTTTCATACATGTCAGTCTTTTATTTGGTTATACCAGGCTACATGATATCCCATAATAACAAGTTCTTAACAGTATCTATGTTAAAAAAGTATTATCTGAATTTAACAATTTGTTGTTCCATTGCTAGCTCTGTGTATTTATGTGTTACCTGTGTTAAAGCTAACAGTGTGCAGAATTCAGACAAAATGGGAGGACGATCAATATGCAATGAGCCACAGATGTTAGTTGTTTCTAATGTCGCCCAAGAAATTCTAGTACGAACCAGATGGGTCGCATATTTTACACGACTGCAGCAACCCAATGAAACCATAAGAGGAAGGTGAATGATAGTAACGGATGCAATAATAGTAGAGGTGTCTGGATTACCAACAGTCAGACCCATATGGGTGCATAAAAAATTGAGGCTACAAGACGTGATTGCCACCTTTCGGGATGAAGGATAGAACCTGATTGTCAAAGGCAAAGGAGTTCAACCCTCATCTCTGGGAGAACCATGGACAGAGTTGGATAGAATCATTTAGAGCTATATCACATGCGACAGAAGAAAATATGTGGTAAGACTACGCCACCTCAAATTATTAGCAGTTTTAAAACAGAAATGTTCTTTAAACTTGCCTGCATATTTGAAATTCGTGTTGCCTGACGCTGCTCAAAGCATAAAGAAATCCTGACATACAGAGACTTTTGTAAGTCATCATTGTTTAATTAGGTTGATAGTAAGCTACAATCTAGCCTAGCAGTGAACCAACTGGGAAGAATTAGTGTTTACTATAGAGCGGGGGTTAGCCTTGCCTACCCCAAAGAGGAAAAGAACTACCAACACAATAAATAGACCACAAAAACACAGACGATATGCCGAAGCAAGTAAGGAAACAGCTGAAAACCTTCTGGGTAGCAGCAGCCAACCCTTAGAAGTATCTAGCCCTGAAAACGAGCAACCTTTACAGCTAGAAGGAAGGGATAACCTAGAGTCAGAACTTGAGGAGGAAACAAAGCATACTAGTGAAGAAGAGAGGGATGAAACAAAACCTCCCTTAACTCCCTGCACAAGTCCACCACAAGATTTACTACATGATGCTGAATTGGCCCAGATTTTGACCAATATGAGTGAATATATACACCCCGAAAGTCCGCTCAACCTCAATATTGAAGCAGCACAATCGGAAGAAAACTCTGCCCACAATCGAAGTATATCAGAAGAAATAATTGGTGAAGCAAAAACAGGGGCAGAAGCCACTCAGGAAGAGGTGGACCAAACTAGGGATACCCCTCCAGAAGAACCTAGTCAGGTTAATTTAAACACAGAAGATGTGGGCTAAACAGAGGAAATAGAAACTATTCAAGGTAGAGAAACAACCCTTGGAGAACAAAACTCAAATAAGCAACCGAGCTCGGTAAGAGCAGAAACGGTTAGTGAAATAGTTGTTCCTCCCAGAAAGTAGAAAAGCGAAATTAAGAGGTTGAGAAAGGAACAACAGAGGCTGCAAAAATTAATTAAAAGACTTTGGCAAAGGATAAGGACATTAAAAAGGGGGAAAGTTTCAAGCAGAACCCGAGAAATGGTGAATGCAACCATCCAAACTGAATTCCATGATACAAGGGTTACTGGGACTCAAACCGAGCCCATATTCATTCAAATTGATAAGGAATAGCATGCAACCATTACAGAAGCGGCTGCCAAAATAGAGAATGTACATTTTTGTAATGTAGCCGTTCAAACGGAGGCAATATCCTCCAACAACACAACCACCCAGATAGAAAAACCAACTTTCCATAATAAAAGAATGTAGACTTTAAACATTCCATCCCATGATAGGAGTATGTAGACTACAGATCCTCAGTCTTATAATAAGAACAACCAGACAGATATCCAAGCCAAAGATGTTTTTATAGGCAACGATCCTGGTATAACAAATCTTTAAGAGAATCTGGCACAGGCTCAGCTGACCATAGAAAGGCTTGAGGAAGAGACTGTTCCCCAACAAAGGTACTAGGAATTGCATAGGCAATTGCAGGATATCAACACGTTGGAAAGTGAGGCCTTCGAGAAATGTTGAAGGGTAGAAGAAAGAACTGAGAAAATAAAGATCAGACTGGAGGTAATCATGCATCAAAGGGATACTCTCTGTTCCCTATACACAGATGTTTTAGCATGCAGGTCCCCTACCAAGAACTATGCTTTATTTTTGTTAGAAAGGTATTTAAAGTTAAAAATTAAGGCTGTCAGAATAGGGAAATCCATAGAATTGAAAACTATGGAAGATTTCATAAACTGCTGTAAACACCATAGAGTGAAGTTTCAATGATTACTCTGTGATTTTTATTTGCATAATTTTGTATTGGAAGAAGAAATGGAAAAGAATCCCAGCCCTTTTGTGGGGGATATACAATTTCAAGCTTTCATTTCATTTGTTGTTAACCAGATGAAATGGTCCAAAGCCCATAATATTTTCCAGAGGTATGAAAATGGGTTGGACCTTTGGGTCAGGAGTGAGTCGAAAAACCCACCGCAAATGCTGACCAAACATAGAATTTTGATGCGAAAGGAAGGAGTAATCCAGGTATTTGGGCCCATTCACAAAGAAATTGTCCAGCAGAGGGGTAGATTATTTTCTCTCTATCAAAGACAACTCCATGGCAGCAGCTAAATTCAGATGGACAGTTTCCAATCGTAATGTGTAGGGCAGAGAACCATTCAACTATAAAAACTTTAAATTGGCTGCAGATCACTTTGTTACTTATAGCAACCTCATCTTGAGGGAAGGCCCATATTGGCTAGTGTGGAGCGATAAAAAGGTGTCTTTTAACTCCTAATTACCTTCACATTAATTGTCAACCCAGGGACAACTTTTTATTTCAAGAGTGTACTCAGTCTGAGGCGGCTATTTACTCAAGAGTAATGTTTTGCAGTATAGTGCTCAAAATCCAAAAGTAAATGAAAGCTGGAAATAAAATATACTTACAACAAAGCACTTTAAGACTTAAATCATGCATTCGGAAAAATAAGCAATGTATCAGTCAAGGGTCCAGTAACAATAACTCATCCCTTTGGAAACTAATGTAACCAAAAGTAATCAAGGAACAGATCATTAATCTGGGGACTAGACAGCAAATGCCAATGCCCACTACAGTTTCAGATCGTTCTTCACACCAAAGCAAAGATAATGCAAATAATAGGAAATGGAACGACAGATAAGAAATGGAACAACAATTAAGAAATGGAATAGCAAGAAACTGAAATGTTCTTAAACTAAATCACTCACTCAGACAACCATCAATTGAGGATACAGTAGCAATAACTCATTCCTCTAGAGATTGATGCAATTGAAATCAAACTAGAACAAGACAATCAATCTGGGAACAAGGAAGCAATAACCAATGTTCTCTACAGTTGAGAGTCCTGCTTTAAAGCAATTAAAAGGAAATCGAAATTGAACTAAAGCTGCCATTGAAAGTAAACTAGGAAAACTCTTTAAAAACAAACTATTGCAATTAATCAACCAAACTGAACAGCGAAGTAAATGGACAACAAACTTATAATTAAAGGAATTAAACAACAAATCATATTTAATAAATCTGAACAGCAAACTCTAATTAGTGGAATCGAATAACCAACAATCTGAAATGAACAACGAAGCTTTACATTTGGAATGAACAGCTTAACAATATAAGTTGAAAAGGATAATAATCTTTGTTATGATGGAAAAGAACAGCCACGCGATTCAATCTCAACTTGTGCAATAAAACAATTCCTTAAAATATTCTAATAGCACACTATAAAAACATGAAACTGTAAAATAATGCAATTCAAAAGAATAGGAAATAAATCAAACCATCACATAGCAGCAATTGTAAAGATATGATACATAGCAGCAGTAGCGTACTCCACCAGAGGCTGGGCCCTTAGCCGCCAGCGGACGCTACTGGGTTACTTGAGAAGGAAAAGAATGAACAGCAACTCCCGAATCATGTATTAATCAGCAAATTGTGGAATCATTACAACAGCAAATGCTTGAGAATTACAGCATGCAACAATCCCTATCCTATCATAAATAATCCACCATCATTCTTCATCATTTTTCCATCATTTTTCATCCCCAAAATCATCTCCACCTCTGATCTCTGTTTTCATTTAAATAGAGAGAGATCAGAGAAAAGTTACAATAAAGATAAGTACAACATAATTTTTATTACAAAATTAGATTGTTTCCAACCAATTGATCAACAAGAAGATATATTTCCATCCATCTTTCAACAAGAGCAAGACGAATTTGGCTTTGCAGCTGAGATTTGGAGGACGGCCGCAACAACAAATCTGAGAAAATCGTGCTCAAAGAACCCTGCGTTTCTCTCAGTACAAGCCGAATTTGGGCAAACCGTTCTTTAACAAAGCTAATTCGGTCCGTTCTGGACAAAACCCATGTTCTAGATTTTCCAGATTCATCTCCATTTGCTCAGAATCTCAACCGCAAAACTGTCACTTCTTATTCCAGCGAATTTCTGAATTGGCACTTTTAATGATCAAATCTTCAATCTGGAAATTATCTTGGAGGCTCAAAATGGTGAATAATGTTATAACCAATTTATTAAACTTTCATTGATAAAATCATGCATAATCATCAATTTATTAGAAATAAAGGAGAATAAATAATATTCATTCATAAGAGCATAAATCATTATAAAACGGATTTATGTAATAAATTATAATAAATGACGTGATGAAGAATGGTAGAAATTGATGAAATAAGTGTTATAAAGTGGTCGTATTCACGGCCCAACATACCCCCACACTCAATATGTTGCATGTCCTCATGCAACGAAAACTGAATATATTGCATGTCCTCATGCAACCCAAAGACAAAAACCCATGTGTTAACCAAGCAATAAAAAATTTGAGAACAAATGAATGCTTCCTTAATTAATGAATATTCAATTTTAGCAATCTTGATGAAGGCATAACAATTTTTACATTGACATTCAACTATATGTATGAAGTTGCAGCAAAATATGATATAGATAACAACAAACTTCATTAACCATTTTCTCAAAGACTACAAACCAGATTTTGTTGAAATGTTGCAAGTAAATTTATAATATATGAATTCCTTTATGATCCAAAAAATCAGACTGTTTTGATGCACGGATCATGAGATATAAACAAAATGGTTGTAGGTGAGAGTGCATGATTTCCGAAATTTTATGAACCAATTTATCTTGAAATTATTTGGGTTTGTATTAATGATACGTCTGTGTTTTCCAAAAATCACAAGAATTGAGTTCATATTATGGAAATCAATTTCTGCACTGTGTAAAAATGAAATTGTATGCCTTAAATGATGAAGAAAGTAGAAAACATCCATCATGCGTAGCAATTCCTCCCCCTCTCTGAAGAATTAGCATGTCCTCATGCAATGCTAGAAAACAAATAGAGGTGGTTGCTACCAGCTGTTGAATTCTATGCTTGGTGTAAAACAACATGGAATAAGGGAGGTGTTGAGAGTGAATAAGAATAGCAATGGATGATAAAGAAGATGAATAACATGGTCATAAGAAAGAAATGAATGAAAGGAACACTCCCCCATACTCGAAAATGATATGCTGCTGAAAAATGGGAATTGGTACAGATGTGGACTGAAGGATGATAAATAATGCTCAAAATGGATTTTTATGAAATTCTCCTAAATTCGTAATAAATCAGAAAATTATGCGATTTTACCTCAAGTTTTACCTCCAGCATGACATATATGTACTGGCATTGGTTGAAGCTGATGTAGACAGAGTTGGTGCTGAAAGTGATGCAAAAGGTGGAATGCAGGTAAGCACATCATGTCTGAAGAATTGTTCACATTCGCGAGTTGCTCGAGCCTCTTTTGTTAGTTGCAATAGTGTGATCATGCTGTGAATAGAGTTCTGCCCATACTTGTTGTTTTCCTGTAAACAAAGTTCTATTTTGCATACAATGTTCTTGAATCCATGGTGTTAGTTTTGAATAGAAATATATAAGATGCATGCAAAACTTTCAATCAAAAAAACTTGTGTCAAATCAACAAGTTATGGAAGAGTGTAGTAATCATATCGCATGCAATCCCATAATGCATACATTCCCCCCTCCAATTGGAAAAGGGATTCCATGAACATAAAGCCTATGAAATATGTTATGCGGACAACAAGGCAAAGGAATGAACAATACAGCAAGAAATGAAACAGAGTACACATATCAATGATAGGACAGCAAGAGTTATGGTTATAATGAGAGCAGAATGTGTAAAGATAGTTATGAATAAGAGATAGGACACTTTGGATTGATGATAAGTTATGAAAAAGAGAAAAAGGACAACAATATGCCAAAAAGATGATTTACTGACGGTATTCTAGCTGAAAATGATGTGATTGATCATAAAACAATTTCTCATGCATAAAGGTTCAAAACAGGGAAAAAAATTAAGGAAATAACTTCTCCGATAAAAAAAGAAAATAAGAAAAGGGTATTATAGTAATAATTGACGATAAGATATAACTTCAATACCATAAGCAGAGCCTCTACTGCCAGCAGGTGTCCATAGCCTCGGCAGGGTTGTTTTTTAACCCATATGAGCCAGGATCCTCAATTTATAAATGGAGAGTTACAGTGTTGTTCTACAGAAGAGATCAGTGTGCTGGCGTGGTAACCAGATAACCACACTCTCATTCACTAGGATGTAGCAAAAGTGATCAAACCGGCTCGTGATGAGACCTCCTGTTCCAAGGATAATTTGGCTATCCAATGGATCATAACCCTGGTGTGGTGGCCATAATGGGAATGTCACTTTGTTACAGCCTTATGAACATGGTAGGCTGGCTCGTAATGAGACCCCCTATCCTCCATCTGCGAACAATTTTTTTTTGTTATTACATATTTTTATGATAAAAAGAGGGAGGCTCAGTACTTCTTAAGAGCAGGGATGGTGGAAGAAGTTGAACATGTCAATAGAAAAAATATACCCATAATCTCATTTATTATAGACAGAGAAGATTATAACCAAGAAGGGTGAAACCAGCATGGTATTAAGATGATCAATCAGTATCATGTACAGCAGAAAACAATGCAGTAAAGTAATATATAAATAATTGTGTCCCTTTTGAAAATAAGCTATCATCAAGGAGCTGTCCTGTTAAAGATCATAACGTGAATGATATTAACTCGCTTCAATAGAATCCATAATTATTGTCCTCATAAAAAACAGTGTACTTCATGCCATAAAAGGGAATCAATAAAATGTGGTTGAGATGGACTAAGAGTAATTCCACAAGAGGAAGGAAAGGGTTGCTCTCAAAAATATTCCCAAAGTGTTGCTCTTTTGAATGAACAACAAAAACACTCAAAAAAAGTGTTGTTCCTTGTAGGGAACAACAAAGGAAATGCACACAAAAAAAGCAAAAATACACACAAAAAAGTGTGAAAATGCAAATGCCATTCCTTTGGAAAAAGGAACAGCAAAAACACTCAAAAAAGTGTTGTTCCTTGTAGGGAACAACAAAGGAAATGCACACCAAAAAGCAAAAATACACGCAAGAAAGTGTGAAAATGAAAATGCCGTTCCTTTGGAAAAAGGAACAGCATAAACACTCAAAAAAGTGTTGTTCCTTATAGGGAACAACAAAGGAAATGCACACCAAAAAGCAAAAATACACACAAAAAAGTGTGAAAATGCAAATGCCGTTCCTTTGGAGAAAGGAACAGCAAAAACTAAAAGTGTCGTTCCTTTAGAAAAGGAACAACAAAAACGCAAGTGCCGTTCCTTTGGAAAAGGAACAACAAAAATCAAAAGTGTCGTTCCTTTGGAAAAGGAACAACAAAAACGCAAGTGCCATTCCTTTGGAAAAGGAACAGCAAAAATGAAAAGTGTCGTTCCTTTGGAAAAGGAACAGCAAAAATGCAAGTGCCGTTCCTTTGGAAAATGAACAGCAAAAATGAAAAGTGCAGAAGTGTTGTTCCATTCGAAAAGGAACAGCAAAACGTGAAAGTGCAGAAGTGCTGTTCCATTTCGAAAAGGAACAGCAAAATGGACAATCATAAAATGCAAATATGCAAAAAAACAAATTAGTTGTTCACGGCATTGATGCTGAGGATGAGTTACACTTTGAATGAAGCAACACCTGAAACACAAAATATAAGAGAAATTAGAAAAGAAACAACATTTTATTTAAAAACAATATGTAAATTAAGTTACAACAGCTATGATATTATGTAAAAAAAATGATCTTTTTGACAAATGTTTTGGCAGCAGTGACAAGACATGAATCTTCAAAACGAAATCAATTCTTCATTTCTTCTATTATGAATCTGTTGGATAATGACTTGGATGAAATTCCTTTGTTTCTTTAAAAAAATTTCAAGAATCACTCGTCCATAAATTGACCACCTTTATTTTCCCAGGACCTGCAAAAAAGCGAGTGTCTACCTACAATAAAACATTAAATCATGGAGAAAGAGAGGTGATCAGGCTCCCCTAATCCAAGAATTATGCAAAAAAATAACAAGTAGTTACTCTGTATAACAAATCCATTGAGAAAATAACAAAGTAAAATTTATTTGTCACCTGCGGGAGAGCAGTGGTCGACCATACTATCCAACAGTGTTTTAATCAGAACTTCTTTATATTTCATCAAAATTGAGTGATTCCAAAGCCAAATGAGAGATAATTCAAAGGTTTATCTCCAGTAGCAACAGGTTTTAGAAATTCAATGATATGATGTGTCAATTTTAGTTAGAACAACCTGCATAACATAGTCATTTTCAATTACCCAGCTCAGATCAACAGTTAATGTTTTAAGCATAGGTTTTTCGTTTGATGTCGGATTCGAATGATTCAAATTGGAAATTAAAATAGATTCATTTATTTATTTCCAACAGAAACAGGTTTTGAAGACAAGAAGAATTGATAGGTCAAATACTGTAAGGAACAGCCGGAAAGACATAGTTTTAAGGGTGCTGATTTACGATAGACAGTCAGTATTTTGATCATAACTTCCCCATATGATATCGAAAATGAGTGATTCAAATTGCATTGTAAACTAGATTCATAGGGGAATCTACCATAGAAATAGGTTCTAAAAATTCATTCATTTAGGCCTCCAAAAACTAACTGTCCCAACTCTGTTCCTAAGCTGCCCGCTAGACATCCGGTCAATGTTTTGGTTCTAACTTTTTCGTTTCAAATCCAAATTGACTGATTCAAATTGGGTTAGAAAGTAGACATCAAGGGCTACCTAGGATAGAAATAGGTTTTAAAAATATTCATTTTTGGTCTCTCAAAACATGACTGTCCTGACTGTTTTTCCAGAAATTTCATCAAGCCTGCAAGCCAAAAAAATGATATTCAAGCATTTTTTCAAATTGGTGATAAAAAATGAATATAAGTGTTTGTAGAATTGTTATTTGCAATATAATTCATCTACATACACAAATAAATTGAAAAATTTATCACCGATGTTGATTTCGATAGCGTGTTGCAACAAAGAAACAACTATTTTTACAAAAATTTAAAAAATGTGTTTGTTTTATTTCTTTATTTATTTTATTTTCTCCACTATCCTACTCTTCTTTGAGAATTGAATATGTTTATGTATAAGAGTATTTCCAGTGGAGCCATTATCGAAATAAGGCTTCAAGTATGCACATACCCAAATTTGAAAAATGCATGTTAATGAATATTAGGGTATGAGAAGCCAACTTCCCTTGAAAAAATGGTGTCAAAAATTGTTGAAGTATGGAGTGATGCTGCAAACAAGTGATGGAGTGAAACCAATCTTCAATATATCCTTTATTTTCTTGATTTCCCATATCCATCATATCATGAAGTTCTTGAGCTTTTAAAATGGTTTGTTGATGCAAACTAGAAGTAAGCTCATTTTCTTCCATAACTTCTACAATTTTTGAATTTGAAACATTCTGAATCTCATTGTAAGTTTTCTCTAATGGCGCATGTGAGATAGAATGGGTGGGAAGGGTGGGTAAATTTGGCAGTTCAACACTGTAAGTATGTTGTACTGGTTTATTGTGGTGAGGGTGTGGAATTAGTTGAGCAGGAAATTCAAAAGTAAAAATGTTGGACAGTTTCTTACCATAACAGAAGATGTCCTTCATGTGTTCTTTAAAAGCTCCTTCTTCCAATGTTCCTGTCAATTAGTTAGTGAAATGGGTGGTGCTTACATCACCACTTGAATGAAATCATGTGATTTGTTTTTCAATTTTTTATTTTTATTTTTTATTTTTAAGTCATTCACACAAAAATTCAAACATCTATTTCTATCCTAGGTTCTTTAACAATCCTGTTGGAAAGCGGGCGGGGGAGCAGGGCTTTTACATGCTCCGTACGTAGGTTCTTACCTTCTATTTTTAATACCCAATTCTCTCCTAACAGGCACTCATCAGATGCACACTACTCTTTAAAAATGGCTACACTCTCCCCGACAACGGAGCCAAAATGTGGAGCGATAAAAATGTGTCTTTTAACTCCTAATTACCTTCACATTAATTGTCAACCCAGGGACAATTTTTTATTTCAAGAGTGTACTCAGTCTAAGGCGGCTATTTACTCAAGAGTAATGTTTTGCAGTATAGTGCTCAAAATCCAAAAGTAAATGAAAGCTGGAAATAAAATCTACTTACAACAAAGCACTTTAAGACTTAAATCATGCATTCGGAAAAATAAGCAATGTATCAGTCAAGGGTCTAGTAACAATAACTCATCCCTTTGGAAACTGATGTAACCAAAAGTAATCAAGGAACAGATCATTAATCTGGGGACCAGACAGCAAATGCCAATGCCCACTACAGTTTCAGATCGTTCTTCACACCAAAGCAAAGACAATGCAAATAACAGGAAATGGAACGACAGATAAGAAATGGAACAACAATTAAGAAATGGAATAGCAAGAAATTGAAATGTTCTTAAACTAAATCATTCACTCAGACAACCATCAATTGAGGATATAGCAGCAATAACTCATTCCTCTAGAGATTGATGCAATTGAATTCAAACTAGAACAAGACAATCAATCTGGGAACAAGGAAGCAATAACCAATGTTCTCTACAGTTGAGAGTCCTACTTTAAAGCAATTAAAAGGAAATCGAAATTGAACTAAAGCTGCCATTGAAAGTAAACTAGGAAAACTCTTTAAAAACAAACTATTGCAATTAATCAACCAAACTGAACAACGAAGTAAATGGACAACAAACTTATAATTAAAGGAATTAAACAACGAATCATATTTAATAAATCTGAACAACAAACTCTAATTAGTGGAATCGAATAACCAACAATCTGAAATGAACAGCGAAGCTTTACATTTGGAATAAACAGCATAACAATATATGTTGAAAAGGATAATAATCTTTGTTATGATGGAAAAGAACAGCCACGCGATTCAATCTCAACTTGTGCAATAAAACAATTCCTTAAAATATTCTAACAGCACACTATAAAAACATGAAACTGTAAAATAATGCAATTCAAAAGAATAGGAAATAAATCAAACCATCACAAAGCAGCAATTGTAAAGATATGATACATAGCAGCAGCAATGTACTCCACCAGAGGCTGGGCCCTTAGCCGCCAGCGGACGCTGCTGGGTTACTTCAGAAGGAAAAGAATGAACAGCAACTCCCGAATCATGTATTAATCAGCAAATTGTGGAATCATTACAACAGCAAATGCTTGAGAATTACAGCATGCAACAATCCCTATCCTATCATAAATAATCCACCATCATTCTTCATCATTTTTCCATCATTTTTCATCCCCAAAATCATCTCCATCTCTGATCTCTGTTTTCATTTAAATAGAGAGAGATTAGAGAAAAGTTACAATAAAGATAAGTACAACATAATTTCTATTACAAAATTAGATTGTTTCCAACCAATTGATCAACAAGAAGATATATTTCCATCCATCTTTCAACAAGAGCAAGACGAATTTGGCTTTGCAGCTGAGATTTGGAGGACGACCGCAACAACAAATCTGAGAAAATCGTGCTCAAAGAACCCTGCGTTTCTCTCAGTACAAGCCGAATTTGGGCAAACCGTTCTTTAATAAAGTTAATTGGGTCCATTTTGGACAAAACTCATGTTCTAGATTTTCCAGATTCATCTCCATTTGCTCAGAATCTCAACCGCAAAACTGTCACTTCTTATTCCAGCGAATTTCTGAGTTGGCACTTTAATGATCAAATCTTCAATCTGGAAATTATCTTGGAGGCTAAAAATGGTGAATAATGTTATAACCAATTTATTAAACTTTCATTGATAAAATCATGCATAATCATCAATTTATTAGAAATAAAGGAGAATAAATAATATTCATTCATAAGAGCATAAATCATTATAAAATGGATTTATGTAATAAATTATAATAAATGACGTGATGAAGAATGGTAGAAATTGATGAAATAAGTGTTACAAAGTGGTCATATTCACGGCCCAACAGCTAGGCTATTGAGTTCGTAGTCCTATTGTTTGGTATCCTGCAGAAGACTATAAAGCTATATATGAATTACCTGAAGGACAGACAGGACACATTTTTGAAACCTTGGCTAAAAATCATGGTTTCAGACCACTTCATGACATTCCTTCCCCAACCTATTCCTTGATTGCTTTGCATACAAATTACATGGTTTTCATGAGGGCATGAAAAAGGGTAAGTAGGGGAGTGTGTTGAGCTATGGAAAAGGTATGTATATCTTACTTATTTCATCATCCTTTTCTTTAGTTATATTCCTTTTATATCCTAAAATGATAATATATCAAAGGATTATGGTGAAAACGAGGAAATTATCTATTATCACAAATTCGTTGATTGTTGTCCTTCTTCATGCAGGAAAAAGACAAAATGGAACAACTGTCGTCCCTAACCAAGAAAAGGAAAAGGAAAAAATGGAACAACTGTTATTGCCTAGCCAGAAAACAGTGTACAGGAAACAAGCCAAGGATAGGAGCATGTAGTTATGGATAAGAACAAAGGAGATCACAACATCAGCACAAGGAAAGAAAGTTAACTGATGATGGAAGATTGTGCGGTTCCCTCAGGACATCTTGACCCTGAGGGATCGCTGTTACTATTTTACCCTTCTTACCGCTTAGCCATTATAAAAGGTAGCGATTGTAAAGAGAACGGGGGTTGGAGATCATTCAGAAATTATTATTGTATTTTTACTTTGATCATCGACTCTCGTTGTTGAAACAAAGTACGAACTGGCTGTAACTATTTTTACAAATGATTAATATATAATACAGTTGTTGTTCCTTCTATCATACTAAACTAATCCAGTGGAGTTCACTGGTGGCTAAGGGCCCGGCCCTAGAGGATTCACTTGTTGTTCCTGTATCATTCTTTTACAATTTCTACCGGGTGATGGTTTGGTTTGATTTCCATTTATTGTAATCACATTTCTTTGCTATTTCATATTCCCAGACTTAACGTAATTACTCTGTTTTACATGTTGCAGAAGTATTGGTTCAAGTTGTTATTCAATTACCTATTTCAGTATTTCCTTATTATGATTTCAGATTTAGTCATTTGAGTTCAACATTCTATTTCCAATCTAGTAATTTAGTTCAATGTGCTATCTTGAGATTCTCCACTGTAAAGTGCATTGACTGCTGGCATCTACACTCTCAGACCGAGATCCGTGCTATTTAGATTAGAAAATACTTTTGGAATATCAATCAGTTAAAAGAGAAATGAGTTATTGTTACTGTATTCTTGACTGATACTTGAATGAATGTTTGGTTTGGTTTTGTTAGCAAGTTAAGCTTTCTTTTAATTGTAATTTGAATTCACTAGCTGCATCCATTTACTCTTGTATTTGAAAGCATTGTACTACAATTTAGAAACATTACTCTTGAGTAAATAGCTGCCACAAACTGTGTACACTCTTGAAATAGAAAGTCTTGCCTAGATTGATAACTAATGTGAAGATAATTAGGAGTTAGAAATACTAGCTCAACACAGGGATCCAAAGAACTACCATCTCAACCCACAACCTCCATGGAACCCACGTTGTTCCAGGGCTTTAGAGATTCTATCCCAATCCACTGCCATTAGGGAACCTGAGAACCAATCCAAAATCTAGAAAGAGAACCCACTACATCATGGCTATCTAGGAAATGGAAAGGCAAGGATGAAACCATAATCAATTCAGGAAAATCTCATGCTAATGACAACAAAATAACCAAAGAACCACATGCATATACCATGCATTCAAATATCAACATGGAAATCACACATGGAACCTGCTACCTACAAAGTATTCCTGTTGTAACTTCTTTTCCAACCTTTTATTTTTCCTCCCTTACTTTACTTTTCTTGTCCTTTTCTCACTTGTTTGCCTCTATCCAAGTGCTTTCTCCTTCTCCATCTCTTAGGGCTCTCTCACTGAAAGTGATCAAAGCTAGAACTGAAAAAAGTTGTGAATTGTTTCTCTAATTCCTTTCTATCATTAATATCTAGTCTCTTCCTTTTCCTTTTCCTTTTTCTTTTGTTTCATTTTCCTTCATTTTCTCTCTAATTTATCGCACATGCATATTTGTGTGTCTTCAACTTCCTTTCTCCTATTTTCCTTTATTTACTTAATTAAATGCCATTTATTTCCTCTTTTCCTTTGCCAATTTCCATAGCCATTAATAAACCACAGGTGATTCCCACTTAATGTTTTCCCATCATTCAACTTGGAATACATGTCTCATGACCTTGGTTTTTATTTTATTTACATGGAGAATCAACCAGGGGTTATTACAAATCCCTTCCCCTTGGGGGAACACCATCCTCAATGTTCTATGATGCTTATGCCCAACAAAACATACTTCTTATGGAGTTTTATAAAAAAAGATTGACACAATATTTACAATATACCAAACTGCTAAAAACATGACCACCATACTGCTTATGGAGCTTCATAACACTGCTCATTGCATTATTTACAATACACGTATGCATTTATAAATATAAACAAAAACATATCTACTCAACCAGAAAAGAAGGAAGGATACAAGGCCTACATATAATCAACCATCTCCTATACAACTTCATCAGGACCAAAGCACTTCTATTTCACTTTAACTTTCACTATTGTTCAGTTTTGGAGCATGAGTTTTTTCCACTACAAGATGCATTGTGGATTTGGATGGAACTCTCCCTCTGGTTCCACCTACAATATAGATCAATCAATCACATGACCAACATCCTGTACATATCTCTTAAGTAATGAAACATGGAAAACATCACAGACTTTCATTGTTGGTGGAAATGCAAGTGTGTAGGCCACTAGTCCAATCCTCTCAAGTATCTCAAAAGGCCCAGAATACCAAGGTGCCAACTTGGTACATGACCAAATCCTCAAGGAGTTCCTCTTGGGCTTGATTTGCAAGTACACATGCTCTCCAACCTAAAAATACTTGAATACCTTATGTTGATCTACATAACTCTTCTTCCTGTCATGTGCTACCTTTGAATTCTTCTTAATAACTTGCATTTCCTCATTCATATCAGTCAACATACTTGGTTCAATCAACACCCTATTTACCAAATTAGTCTAGTTGATAGGAGTGTTACAAATTTTCTTATAAAGAACATCAAATGGACTCATCTTCAAGGATTTTTGATACCCATTGTTATATGAAAACTCTACCAGTGGAAGATACTCCTCCCACTTCCACTGCTAATGCATGACATACATCCTCAACATATCTTCAAGAATCTTGTTAACCCTCTCTCTTTGTCCATGTTTCTGTAGATGATAATTTTTACTAAAGTCTAACATTATCCCCAAGATTGTAAATAACTCCTTCCAAAACTTGGAAGTGAACTTGGCATCTCTATCTGATATAATATTCTTGGGAACTCTATGCAACCTCTCTATCTCCTTGATGAAGATCTCAACTACCTCACTAGTCAAATTTATACACTTCATTGTAATGAAGTGAGATACCTTTCTCAACCTATCAACCACAACCATAATGGAATCATGTTACCTTGATGTCCTCGACAATCCTATAATGAGTTCCATGGTAATGACTTCCCATTTCCATTATGGAATCAGAATAGGTTGCAACTAACTGACTTTCATTTTTCTTTCACTTGTTGACAGTCCAAACACCTTGCAACAAACTCAACCACCTATCTCTTTATATTTGGCCAATAATAGAACTTCTTAACAGTTTTCAAAGTATTCTATTATCATGAGTGGCCTGAATATGGCTTGACATGAAACTCCCTCAAGACGAGCTTCTTCAACTCACTGATATCTGGCACATAAATCATGTTCCTAAATATCACTAAGACATTTGTCGTGATGTGATACTTTTCATCTCTGTCACTTTCACTCTACTGTTGCAACCTCTGCTTCAGCTGCTGGTACTTCTCATCATGTTTCCCTGCATGTAAGATCTGATCCTATAAATCTGTCCCATAAGAGATCATAATTCAAACATGATTCACCTACACTATCCTACTGAGAGCATCTACAACTCTATTCTCCTTGCCGTTAATGTACTTGATCTCAAAATCAAAATCATTAAGGGTACCCAACCATTTAACTTTCCTTGCATTGAGATTAGGTTGGTCAAACAATTACCTCAACCCACTGTGATCACTCATCGTAACAAACCTCCTGCCAAGAAGATAATGTATTTACATATTTTATGCATGAATGATAGCTACAAACTCAAGATCATGAGTCACATATTTATACTCGTGCTCATTCAACTTCCTTGATTCATAGAAAACCATTTATCCTTCTTGCATTAGGACTCCACCAAGTCCCTCCTTGAAATCATATGTACAGACAACGAACTCCTTATTTGGGTCTGCAATCTTTAAGATTGGAGAATTAGTAAGAAAATGCTTCAATTGATCAAAACTAGTTGCACACTCCTTAGTTCATTCAAACCTCTTTCCTTTTCTGTGCAAATGTGTAATAAGATAGCCAATCTTGGAGAAGTTTCCAATGAACCTCCTGTAATAATCTACTAGTCCCATGAATGATATGACCTCATCCACATTCCTAGAAGTTTGACAATCCATGATAGATTTAATATTTTCCAGGTCCATCGTTATCTCTTCCTTGGAAACAAGTCCCAAGTAATGAATCTGAGACTGAAATAAACTGCACTTTTTGAGCTTAGAATACAACTAATGCTCTCTCAATAATATCAATGTTGCTACCAGGTGCTCTACATGCTCCTCCTCATTCTTGGAATATACCAGTATATCATCAACAAATACTATCATAAACTTGTCTAGGTAAGGACGAAACACATTGTTCATAAAACACATGAAAGTGGTTGGATCATTAGTTAGACCAAAATGAACCACCACGAACTCATAGTGTCCATATTGCATGTGAAATGCAGTGTTGTAGGTGCCTTCTTCTTTAATGTGCACCTGATGATATCTTGTTCTCAAATCAATATTTGAGAATATTGTTTCTCCCTTCAGCTGATCAAACAAGTCATTATTCCATGACAATAAAAACATGTTCTTGATGGCCACCTTGTTCAACTGCTTGGAGTTAATATATAATCTAAGAGTACGATCCTTCTTCCTTACAAACAACATTAGTGCACCCTAAGGAGATACACTTGGCATTTTGTATCCCTTATCAAGCATTTATTTACGCTGCAACTTCAGTTACACCAATTCTGAAGTGCTCATCTTGTAAGGTTTCCTAGATGTTAGTGCTACTCCTCACATCAAATCAATAGAAAAATCCACCTCCCTATGAGGTGGTAGCTCTGGAATATCTGTAGGAAACGCATCCTGAAACTGCTGCAAAATAGGACACCTCTTTAGGACTTCATCATCCTCAACATCCTTCCCTTCATCACTGGAAACATGCACTGCAAAAAATAAACATCCTTTCCTGCAGCTGCACTTGGCTTGCATCGCTGTAACCATTCTCACAGATGTAGGCTTCTTCTTTCCCTGCAAGACTCTCATTTCTCCATCATCATCCATGCAATCAATACACTTGTCATAGCAATCCACTTTAGTCCTATGAATAAACAGTCAATCCATTCCCAAAAGAATACTATATGAACCCAAAGGAAGCACATTTAGATGTGTTGATGTAGGCATACCATTGAGCTCAAATACACAAGATATCACTGAATGATGAACTCTTCTCTTGGTCCATGTAGTCAATTGTACCAACCAATATTCTACATGCACTTCTTTATTCAAGCAACACTTATCCACCAGGTTAGGACTGATATAACTATAATTTTATCTAGGGTCAATCAAAATAGAAACAACTTGATCACAAGGCTTACCTTCCATCTCATAGATGCCTGATGATCTGCTTTCCTGTTGTCAACTGTTGCATAAATCTAAGGAATACTCTGACCAACATATCCAACTATCTATGCCTCCTAAGCACTATAAGTATGAGGTCTACCAACCTAGTGCGATGGAAAATCTCTCCTACAATGCTCTCCACTGCAAGTCCAACACCTCAAAGGATTTCTGCCATCACTCTTATTTTTCTCCTCAGGCTTAGACCCATGTCCTCTCTCAACTACATTGAACTTATTATAAGGTGCCACATTTTCCTTTTCACCTGCATCCTAAGGTCTTGCTCACTTCTTATGTAATTTTCCCTTAGCCTTCTCATTACCTTTCCGGTCATGCTTAAACCCAGGCTTCCGCTTTAACTCATCACAACAATGATTTTTCTTCCTAGTGGCTTCCTCTAATGACCATGACTCATCAAACTCAATCCAATATTTGAATTCCACTCGCAACCCATTGATGAATATTTTAATCTTTTATTTCTCTTCCTTAAGATAAGGCATGTACCTCAACAACTCCAAGAATTTTCTTGTGTACTTATCATCTGTCATGGAACCCATTCTCAACTCATAGAACTTCTTGGACCTTTCATCATAATATCTTTCGGATATGTACTTCTTCTTGAAGAGTATTTAAAAATATTCCCAAATCAACTCCTCTTCTCTAATGCATTTGACATGTTTTACGTCCTCCCTTGAGACTTAAGGTAGCTATCTTAGCCCTCATGTTCTCCGAGTAATCATGCAGCCTGAAGAACTTTTTCTTCCGAAGAAGCCATGCTTCTACATCTTCTAATGTCTTCATTTCTCCATAAAAAGTAGGATTCTTGGGTTTCTTTAACTCTTCTACCAAAGACTACTTCTTGTTCATCCTATACGAATGCTGGTGGTAATGGTGATGATGTCTCTCAGAACTGGAGCTATAATAGAATCTATGAGTACTATCCCTCCTCTCTAGTATATCCAAAGATCTTCCACCTTTGATTGTATCATCTATATCCATCCTATAATCCTCTGAGACCTATTACCACATGCCCCATTAGTATTCTCCTCCTACCTATCTCCAAGACTAATACCTAGTTGTCCCTACTTCTTTAAATCTGATAGGATTTGAAGAATCATTGCATTAACTTCTTCTTTCTTTTCTTGAGCCCCTGAAGGTATTTCATATGCCTCAATCAATTTTTTACTATTTTCCTTGTAAATTCTAATCTTTGCCCTCAGACTCCTCAGTTTATATGCTAGATTAGGAGAATACTCTTCTCCTTGCTGCTCAACTTACTTTTCCCATTCCATTGAATTCACATCAGGATTGTACGGGGAGTCATGTGAACTGTAATCCACCATTATTCTCTTCATCTTTAGCCTTCTATTTCCTACAAACATACCATGTTTGATAAATCAAATAAAAGAAATAATCAAAATCATACCTCAGTGTATCTTAGGGGAGGTTATCACATCTCCACAAATCAATCTAGATTAAGACGATATAAATATAGTAATAGAAACACATATCAACCTCAGTATTCATGCATGATAATAACACAAAACTATAACAATAATTGTGTATATGAGAATTGTAACCATCTACATGTACCTTGAGGTCCAATACTATAAACCTCACTGTGATACTATTTTGTGACATCGGTATCAAAGAAAGGTTTACAGGGAACAAAACTGCTCTAATACCACCCTCCAGTATCACATACCACCTTGTGGTATTAGATACCACCCAAATGGAATGTAACTACACTCTAAAGATTGATACCATCCTGTGGTATCAGATACCACTAAAAAGGAATGAAATTTTGCTCTGATACCACCCTGTGGTATCAGATACCACCTAAATGGAATGAAACTCTTCTCTGATACCACCCTGTAAATTCCCACTCCCACATTTACCCATGATCCAGGTGGATGCTGGTGGCCACCCACCTATCCCACTTGGACCCCCACAACTGTCTCTTTCAGTTTTTCAATTTCCTTAATTGTGGCACAATTTACTATTTTTAGCAGTTTTTCAGGTCCTAAACTTCCGGAGCTATTTGAGGCCCTAAACAACATTTTTTGGGAAAACAAGGAGAAACATGGTTTGTAGACCAATGTTTCTCTTCCCAAAGTTATATTCCTCGGATAGATCTTTCTAACGAGCTATTGTGCACGACAAACGAAGATCATATGCTAGAGTTACGACCCCGGGAAGTTGATGTCCCAATTTACCCAAATAGGGCCCATAGTTTGGCACTTCATCTCCTAGGGTTAGGTTTTTGGATGTTTAGGGTTGTCCATTGTTTCTCAACAATAAATAGGCCTTCAAGCCTCATTGTAACATAGTGTAGAGGCATGTAGCCGCCACATCTCTTCTCAGAGATAAGCTACCATCACCCTCACTGGTTTATTTCCATTTCTATTTGTAAGCATATTTCAGTATTTTACAGTAATGGAATGAAGTATTATTTCCACTGCATCTCTATATTTATGGTTATCTCTATAATTTGATGCATTCCCATTTAAATTCGGATCAACCCAATTTTACAAGCTCTCCAGGGTAAACGTGAGGTGAGTGTTACTATGACATGACCCAAACTCCAAGTTTCGGTTATGGAAGTGGGGTCTAGAAAATTAAAACATATTACCACCCCTCAGGGACACTCGGTCACCTAGGTATCTGATAACAAACACTAGTGATCAATCCCTAAGCTAGAAATTTATGTTCTCAAGCTTAACACCCCAACCACACACATGACACACTGTGAATACGGTTGAAAGGCTCCAACCGCACACATGGCACATTATGCATGCAGTTACAACTAGAATTTCCCTATTTTGTGCCAGTGACTATGAGATTCGTGCAACATTTTTAGGGCTAGCCTACATGCCTCTTCCCGGAACAACCCAGAACTCAACAAAACTTAGTCTCACATGATAACAAGTATGTACAGTGAATACTAGGGCTAGCTCTTCCCCAAAGCATGCTAGACACATAAGAAACATTTTGTCAAACACATGGTAAAATTAGAAGCTACAAGTAATGAATTCATATATGATAATGGACTTCTTAACTTCATCAAAGAATCATCAAGAAGTCTAAATTCCCTCTCAATCTAGTTGCAAAAACACTTGTTATCCCATGCATACATTAACTATTCGATAATTGATCAAACCATGAACAAAATCCATAGCAAGAGCACATCATCACTGGCTTAAGGGGTCCTGACCTAGGTTCAGAATTAGTTGTGCAAACCAACAAAACCCTACACTACTAGCCCTTCGGCAACAACCCACGTAGCGCAGGCTGAAGTCTCACCTGAAGCAGTATGGGGGGATGCAAGAACCAACTTTTTGCATCCAGAGACTAGTGTGATGTCCTTCAACGCATCAAATCTACCTTTGCCCAGATCAATACACTCTTAGGGCTCACTAATGCAACACTGTCAAACAGCCTTCAGACCTTCACGAAGGTCTACAATCAGTTCTTGCGGAACTTTAACAGTCAATTTGTCTACTTACATGCATCAGAGAGCAGTTCTAAGTTAGGGTTCATGCATATATACTTAAGTTATTAATAAACATCATAGAATTCATCAAAATCTCTAGGAAAGTAATTAAAATGCATTTCCTAAATCATTAACACTTATTCAAGAGAATCTCGTAACATTTAATCAATATTCCATAAAACACATCATTCATCGACAACATATCACATTAACAATAATAACAGAAATACAAAAGAATTTCTTCAGAAACTTCCTTTATTGATCTTAAATTCAAGGTTACAGACTCAAAACTACCTTGCACACATAGCTGCAGGGGTCCATGCACTAAACTACAGACTCTACCTAGGCCTCTGCACACTCAACTACAAGGCATTCCTTTTATCTTACCCACTTCTCCTCGCTATCACTTCTAAGTCTTCATCCAAATCTACTTGTTTCCTCAGTAAGACTCATTATTTATAATCTTTTTCGTACAATTCCATGGTCCGTGGACCATGGGTGAATCTCAAAACCAACTCAAACTTTACATAAAACAAGGTGCCAAACCCATTTGGCTCCTATTCATCTACACGCTCCACATCCACAAATCTCGGATACTTTACATTATTTACAAAAACTAATAAAAAATTGGGTTATCTTAACCCCAAAACTGACTCAAGGGACCCCATCCCAATAGGACCCCAACACAAAGATCGTGACTCACCCTCAAGTCACTCTGCTGGCATTGCAAGCTTACTATGAAGATCGCCCAGCTCAACCTGGATCACTGCAACTTCGGTAGCGCTTTGTGTTGCTTCCAAATTCACTTCCTTGACCAATTTTTATGTGGCTGGTCCTTCTACAACCAGTCTCATCGTTTGCTTTTTCTGCTGCAGCTCTTTAAGCTTATCTTGAACGGTAGTCATGACTTGATAAGTCTCCTCCAACCAAGGCTGCAATCTGGCCTTTAGCAAGGCCTCCTTCTTCTATGCTTCCTCTAGCTGTGCTAGGAGCTGCTTTCCCTCCTGTAATTTTGCAAGGCACTACGCTGGTGCTATAGAGCGTGCAGTTGCCCTCACTTCATCATATTGCCACTGTAGTTCCCTTACCTCTATGTTCAATGTTTGCAGGTTCAGATCCTCTTGTAGATTGGTCACTAGCTCCATAGCCTGCTCGAACAATGTCACACAGTCAGTGATTATGGTGTCCAAGGTGGACATGCCTTCCTTTATCGCGGCTCCACGCTACTCTAGGACCTTAGGTGGAGTCGTGGGATGGAACTTTAACTGCAACTCTGTAATATTCATGTTGAGCTCAAACACGACTCAACCAACCTCTTCTTTAGCTTCACGCACACCAGTGGCTAGTTTTCTGATTTTGGCTTCTAGTTGTGCATCATCCAAGATGTGAAGCTCAAGCACTGTCTTGCATGCCTCTGCTATTGCTGACACTAGATTCGAAATACATGTCTACAATGGCTCCTTTTCCTTCAAAGCCTACAACATAGTTACCGATCAAATAGGAACTATTACTTCAAAATGAGTACTCGAGCCCAGAAATCCCAAAAAAACATGAAAAAACACCTTCAAATTGAAAGGTGTTGATGTTGGAATAAAGGTTTTTTTTTTTTTTTTTTTTTTTTTTAAATAACAGTAAAAAAACAATAAAAGCCATTTTGTATGGTGCAAAAAACATGTTGAAATCAAAAAGTGTTGATGTTAGAATAATGTTTTTTTTTCAAGGTACATTTTCAACAATTTTTAGTAATGACGTTAAAAACAAAATATCATGACTCTGAAAAACTTTAAATTTCCAATGATTTTCAAGCATGACATTAAAGATAAAATATCACGTATTTGAAAACCCTTAAAATTCCAAAGATTTTTAAGCATGACATTAAATTTAAAATATCACTTCTTTGAAAAACCTTAAAATTCCAACAATTTTCAAGTATGGTGCTAAGAAAAAATATTTATAATTGTTTTAAGCCATAACATTAAAGATAAAATATCACGACTTAGAAAAACATTAAAAGTCTTGACAATTTTTCAACAATGGAACTAAAACCAAAGATTATGACTACAAAACAATATTAAATTTTCAAAATATTTTAAGCATGACATTATGGAAAAAAATTACGACTAAAAAACCTTTAAAGATGAACACCTGAATAAAAGAGTTATTATACCAAGAGTAAATTTTTTAAATGCTAAATGTATAGCGATTTTGAAATCTTAGCCTAAGCCAACTTGATACGTTGCGAAAAAGTTTAAAAATCAACTATCAAATTGACACGCAATGTAAGTGAGCTCAACACATTGTAATGAGAACTTAAAGACCAACCATGAAATTAACACATTGTGGGGCAGACTCTATTCATTATAACGAAAAATTTAAAGTCAACTATCAAATTACACATAATGGGATTGGGTTGCTAGACAAGCATCAACACATACCCTACAAAATAATATATATATATATGAATGATACATAAGAAAGCAAAAATTTGAATATTGAAAAAAAATAAAAAAATAAATAATAAAAAATAAAAAATAAAAAATTAAAAGTAATAAAACATAAAAACATTACCAAAAAAGGTCAAATATAAAAAGTATATAGAAATGCAAAAATTCAAATATTGAAAAAAAGACAATAAAAAAAAGACAAAAAATCAAAAGAAAACAAAAATTCAAATATTGAAAAGAATAAAAATAAAAAATAATACCTAGTAAAACATTTAAAAAAAACAAAAAATAAAAACCATGACAAAAAAAATCAAATATAAAAAATATAGTAATGACATAAAAAAAGACCATAAAATGTAAAAAAAATTTACCATACCATGTAAAATAAATAAAAAAGAAGAAGAAGAAGAAGAAGAAGAAGAAGAAGAAGAAAAGAGTAAAATAAATAAAAACCAAATAAAAAAACAAAAAAATTAAATAAATTACATCATTAAAAAAAAATTAAAAAATTAAAAACTTAAAAAAAAAAAAAATTCCCCGGCGACTCCGAGGCCCAACTAGCCATGAGTGGCAAGGGGACGATTCATGTCAAAAGATAAATTAAATTTCATAAAATATATAAAAAAACAAAAACAAAAACACCATAAAAATGTAAAAAGGATAGAAAAAAAAAATAACTTGTAAAAATGAAAAATTTAAATAAATAAAATATAAAAAATAAACCAAAAAATTAAAAATATATATAATAATAAAAAAAAAAAAACTATTTTGTAAGTTTAAAAAAAAAACAAAAAAAACAAAACAAAAAAAAAAGATCATTTAAAAAAACTGTTAAATAATTATCCAAAAAAAAATTCAAAACAATTTAGAAAGAAAATGTAATATTAAAGTTAAAAAAAAAAATTAAAAAAATAAAAAATAAAAAATATTTAAGTTTTTTTTTTTTTTTTTTTTTTTAATTATATTTTAAAATTTACATTATGAAAAGATTTAAAATAAAATAAATTTAAATTTAAAACTTAAAATAAAAAATATTAAATTTAAAAATAAAAATAAAAAATTAGAAAAATAAAAATACAAAATAAAATTAAAAAACTTCAAAAAATAATAATATTTAAATTTTTTTAATAAAACAATTAAAAATAAATAAAAAAAATAAAACAATTAAAAAAAATAAAAATAAAAACAATTTAAAATAAAATAAAATAAAGTAAAAACAATATTAAAAAACGATTAACAAAAATATAAAAAAACTAAAAAATTTAAAAAACTAAATTAAAAAAAAAAAAAAAAAAAAAAAAAAAAAAAACAACTAAAAAAAATAAAATAAAAAACAATTAAAACAATTAATAAATAAAAACAATTACAAAATACAACAACACCCCCCTCCCTCTGTTCCCCTCTCACCTCCCCCAGCCCGCCCTCACCCCACCCCACACCCTCACGTCGCTCCCCTCCCCCCTTACCCCCTTCCCCTCCCCGCCTAGGCCCCTAACCAGCGACCAAGACGCTGCTGGCTAGGGGCCCGGGTGGGCGAGGGAGGGTTGTGCCCAGCCTACCCCGTCCATCTGGGCCCCCAGCCAGCGACCAAGAGGCCGTAGGCCGATTCCTGGAATTGGCCTGCGGCCTCTCGGCCGCTGGTTGGGGGTCCAAGCCGGGAGGGGAGGGGGGTGAGGGCAAGGCATGTAGTCGGGGCCGGATGGGGGAGGGGAGAGGAGATCGAAGGGAGGGCGAGGTGGGTGAGGGAGGGAGAGGGGAGCAGAGGGAGGAGGGAGGGGCATGAGGGTAAGGGGTGGGCTGAGAGCCGGGGGTGAGGGCAGGAGGTGGCGTGGGGGCCAGGTGGGGGAGCGAAGAGGGGACGGGTCAGGAGGGTGGGGTGCCCAATTTTTTTTTAATGTGTTTTTTTAATTGTTTTTTTGTATTTTTTTTTTTTAGTTTAATTGTTTGTTTTTTAAATTGTTTTTTATTCAATTGTTTTTTTTAATTTGGTTTTCTTTAATTGTTTTTATTTTTTAAATTGTGTTTTTTAATTGGTGTTATTTTTATTGTTTTTTGTAAATGTTATTTTTTAAACTATTTTTTTTAATTGTTTATTTTAGTTGTTTATTTTAAATTGTTTTTTTAATTGTTTTTTATTTTGTAATTGTTTTGATTTTATTTTTTTTATATGTTATTTCCTTATTTTTATAATTTTAATTTAAAAAAATTATTCTTAAATTTCTATTTCATTTTATTTTCAATTTTGGATTTCGTTTATTTAAATTATTTAATTTAAATATTTTATATTTTATATTTTTATTTTTTTATTTAATTTTATTTGGTAATTATTTTAAGTTTTTATTTTTGTAACGAGTTTTTTTTTTTTTAGTTATTTTTATTTTAACTTAAAAATATGTATTTTTTTTTTTTTTGGTGGATCAATTTGTTTTTCTTTAAATTATATTTTTTTTTTTTAAATCATTTTTTTATTTTTATTTTTATTTTTTTTATTTTTTTATTTATTTTTTGTTTATTTCATTAATTTTTTTATTTTTATGGGTTAATTTTGGTTTTTTGTTTTTTTGTTTTTTTTTTTTTTTAGGTTTTTTGTCTTTTGATTTTCCTTTTTTATATTTATTTTTTATATTTGATTTGTTTTTGTCACATTTTTTATATTTTTATATTTATGTTTTATTACTAACATGTTTTATGTTTTTTTATTTTTGTTATGTTTTTTTTTTTGATATATTTTTCTGTTTTATTATTTTTATATTTCTGATGCTTTATGTTTTATTTTTTATGTTTTATGTTTTTTTCACATTTTTTTCTTTCATATTTAATTTTTTTTTGTCATGTTTTTATTATTATTTTTTTATGTTTTATTACTAACACGAAAATCACCAACATTTTAAAAAAATTATCCACACTTAATTCATTAGAAAATTTAAAGTGTAAAAACTAAGCCCTCTAAACAAAAAGGGTTGATGCTCATAAGCACTTTTCAAGATCAAGATGAAAATCACTAACAAAAAAAAAATGTCACACTTGATACATAAAAAAATTTAAAGTGTCAAAAATAAGCCCTTTAAAAAATGTGTTGACGCGGCATCAACACTTTTCAAAATCACAATAAAAATCACTAACATTTAAAAAAATGTGTTGATGCTGCATCAACACTTTTCAAAATCAACATGAAAATCACTAACATCGAAAGAAGAATGTTCATACTTGATACATAAGAAAATTTGAAGTGCCAAAAATATGCTAAAAAAAAAAAGTGTATTTTGGCATCAACACTTTTCAAAATCAGGTGATCTTTTGCTACCTCAAAAAGATGGGTACTAGTTCACTTTCTCATTTCATTGGTAACTATGTTCTGCGTCTTTTCAATGAACATTTGCTCATTTTTCATTTTGTACTCACTGATGAGGTTGAAGGCATATTGCTCCCTAGTTCTCAATTCATCTGCCACCCCTGTATGCAGCACATGGAGGGTCTCATTGGAGAGCGCCACTATATTCATTCCAATGTTCTTGATTTTACTCAAGATAATGCGATCATTAGCAAACTCTGCATGAATAGACCCATTTGGTAATGGTATAATTCTGAGGTTTAGGGTCCTTACTAACTTTGCTACTTGGCTTGTCCCAGGTGTCAGGATCTCTTGCTCCACACTCACTTGTCTAGTGCCCACCTGTATTCTGTTTTCTTGGATTTGCAGCTTGCGTAGATCCTTTTGGATGCTCCCTAGCATCTGCAGGTAGTGCTGCTCAAATTGCTGCAGCACTTCAGTCGTGGTATCCCTGATTTTATCACTGGTCTCATCAAGATCACCCTCTGTTACCATGGGATCAACTTGTGACTTATCTGATTTCTTCTTTTTTGTGTTCCACCGTGTTGCTCCTTGCCACGTCTCTTTAGAATAAATGGGGTGCTCTGCCCCTCATCCCCTCTTCTGCCTTGTCCTAAAAATTCTTCTTCCTTTGTCTCCGACGAAGGTGACTTGTCACCTTTTTTTGACTTGTGTTGTTCCTGTTCTGCCTGCTCATTAGCAGCACGTTCTTTCTCGATCTGAGCTTTTTTTGTAGTTTCCTTCTTTTTCTGTGCTACCACGGTACACGTAGCCTGCTTAGCTACCTCCTTTATTTTCTGTGTGGCGAAACTTTCCGCACCCGCGCTGGGTCCATCAGCTAAGTCAGACGGGGAATGCCACTCTGCAGGCCATTTCGCTTCAACCTCCTGCACATCTGTTTCTATCATCAAATAGGGCAAGTCGTGCCATTTATGCTCTGGATCCTTCCACACTTGGATGTATCCTCTGTGGAAGTTAGCCTTGAATGTTGCGTAGGCTGACAACTGCGTGAACAAGTTTGGGGACAACCTTGGATGCTTATTAATGGCCATGCGGAGATACATTTCCATGAGAACCCAGAATATATTTTTTTCTACGATCTGCACGACATCCTTTGTAGGCCATAAGGAAGCAAACTGTGTTGCCTTCAGTAATCCTTCCTCAAGAGGAGGAAACTGTCTATTCTCTGGCAATTTCCATGAAACCGACATGATTGATAGTAACAACCAAGCATAGTGAAACGACTTGGTTTCATCTTAGGCCTCGCGATAGTTTGTCGGGAACTCCTGAAAGAGGTATCTTGCCCAATTAACCTATATGCCTTTCATGCACTCTAGAGTGAGGGAAACTACATGTGCTAGAAGTTTGTTTGTGGGGCATTTCCTCATCACCTTCCCTACTAAACTTTGGGTAGCCAATTGAACTGTCAGGTTTGTTATAGAAGGAATTGAATATCCTCGTGACTTTTTAAGGAGGTCGTAATCCCTCTTCATCCTTTCTGCGCAAACTGGGCACAATTTACTCCATCGACATTACAACTTTGACCCCATATACTTATCTAAACGACGTTTTCCATGTCAGCTTCTTACAAGTAGTCCTATAATGATCCAGGTGGATATTGGTGGCCACCCACCAAGTCCACTTGGACTGCCACCATTTTTTCTTTCAACTTTTCAGTTTCCTTAATTGTAGCACAGTTTACTATTTTTAGCAGTTTTTTGGTCCTAAACTTACGAAGCCGTTTTGAGGCCCTAAGTGATGCTTTTTGGGAAAACTGGGAGCAACATGGGTCCCTAGCTTGATGTTTCTCTTCCCAAAGTTGTAGTTATCAAATAGATCTTTCTAACGAGATATTGTGCACGTCAAACGGAGATCGTATGTCAAAGTTACGACTCTGGGAAGTTGATGTACCAATTTACCCAAACGGGGCCCACAGTTTAGTGTTTCATCTTCTAGGGTTAGGTTTTTGGATGTTTAGGGTTTTCCATTGTTTCTCAACAATAAATAGGCCTTCGAGCCTCATTGTAACATAGTTCAGAGGCATTTAGCCACCACATCTCTTCTCAGAGGTAAGCTACCATTGCCCTAACTAGTTTATTTCCATTTCTGTTTGTAAGCATATTTCAGTATTTCACAGTAATGAAATGAAGTATTATTTCTATTCATCTCCATATGTATGGTTATATCTATAATTTTTTGCATTTTTTGTTTAAATATGGATTAGTGGTATCATAGCGGCCTGCTCTTTCTCTGTCTTTCTTTGCATGTCCCCAATGAGGTCGACATATAAGGAGTTAGGGCTTGAACTGGTTGAACCTTTGCAAGACCAGCCTCGCAAATCTTGACGGCCTCCCATGGTGGATGAAAAGAAAGACGAGGTGGCAATAGATCCTATCAAAATATTTCTCGAAAAGGCCCTCAAGTGACAAAGGAACACGATGATGGACAACTTTACCTAGATCCTTCAGCGGCTACCCAGGGGTGACACATCTAGTTCCAGCAGCTACTCTGGAAGTGCCATACCTTTTAAGGTACAAGTTAACTTTGACATTCCCATATTTGAGGGTCAGATAGATGCAGACGCTATAGATAAATGGTTAAATCTTCTAGAAGGGTATTTTTCTATTCATGATTTTTCCGACCGGGAAAAGATTACTTTTTCTCTTCTCAAAGCCACCCCCCACATCAAGGACTGGTGGGAAACCTACTGCGAGCAGAAGGATGAAAGTATGGCCTCACTGTTTTCAGCCACACCCACTTGGAATTCATTCCAGACTACCATCAAGGAGTAGTACTACCCTGTCGGAAGCTATGAGGATCAATACATAAAGTGGACCACGTTGCGGCAAGGAAGGGACCAAGACGTGCCGGAGTTTACCAATATTTCCCATACCCTTCACACAAATTTGGGTATCAAGGATTCAGAGCAACATTTGGTACTCAACTACCACAACTGCCTACATGAGTACATCTAGGAAGAAATAGAATTCCTGAACATCTCCTCACTCGGCATGACATACCGATATGCCATCAAGATGGAGCAAAAGTTTAAACAGGAGAAGCGAGACTTTAAATCTGTGAATCCAAAGCAAGGGAAAGGTGCCCCCAAACCACAAAACAAAGGACAAATCCAAGGTGAGGTAGCCCAAGACAACCCGCCAAAGCTGAAAGCAAAGAACAGCACTGCGAAGTCGAAAAAGGACACGGGAAAGTGGTGTGAGTTCCATAAGAGCTCCACTCACAACACAAGTGAGTGTCAGGCCAAGCAGTCACTGGTGGCCGAGCTAAAGGTTTCAGAATCAAATGCATGTTCCAACTCTGAGTCATAACTTGACAAAGTGAATGACAAAGGGAAGCAGATTATCGATGCAGAGCTCAACGCCGCCGTTGCCACCACGAAGATCCAGAAGGAGGAACCTGAAGATCCAGAGGAGGAGCATCTCTTCACTCCCAGATATGGGTAAAGGGCTCCCTGTTACAGTTCACTTTCGACAACAGGAGCCAAAAGAATCTCATTTCGACAGAGGTCGTGAAGTGGCTGGGCTTACCGACCACAACACATCCACAACCGTATACCATCGAGTGGCTTCACCAAGGACAGGATCTTCGTGTGAGCCAGCAGTGTCACCTTTCATACAACATCAAGCCCTTCATGGATGAGGTATTGTGTGACATTGCTCCCCTTGACGTTTGTGATGTATTATTAGGACAACCATACTTGTGGAAGCGACATTTTGTGTATGAATCAAGACCCCGTGCTGTTATTGTTACTTTGGGAAATAAGTTATACAAGATACTAGAGGTAGCACTACCTACTGCCATCTCTTTGGTTACTGCAAAACAATCCAGTAAGCTCATTTCCAAAACCAAAAAATTTGTTTTCCTGATGATACTTCCTCAAGGAAAGAAGAATATGGTGGCCACAACCTCTAGACAAGGCCCCTCCGCACGACAACTATAGATGGACAAGGTTGTGGAGGAGTATGAGGACATCTTCACCTCCCCCAATGGGGTTCCTCTGCACTGTCAAGTCAAGCACTCCATCAATCTGTCCCCAGGTACATCGTTGCCCAATGGAAAAATCTATCAGCGCTTTGTTATGGAGAACGATGAAATCAAGAGGTAGATTCAGGTGCTGCTATAGAAAGGTCACATCCCTTCGAGTTCATTGCCCTGTGGGAGCCTGATCGTGTTGGTATAGAAGAAGGATGGGACTTGGAGACTCTATATTGAGTATCAGGTGCTAAACAAGATCACTGTCCATAATAGGTACACGATCCCATGGATTGATGACCTCCTGGACCAACTGAAGGGGGCAAAATATTTCATCAAGATTGATTTGAAGTCAGGATATCACCAGGTACTAATCGAACACTTCGATGTGTGGAAGACTGCCTTCAAAGCCAAGGAGGGTCTTTTCAAATGGTTGGTTATGCATTTTGGATTGACGAATGCTCCTGCAACCTTCATGAGGCTAATGGATGACATCTTGTGGCCATTTACCAACTCATTTTTAGTGGTATACTTGGGTGACATCCTGATCTTCAGCTAGAGTTGGGAAGAGCACCTCCACCACATCTGAAAGTTCTCCAAACAGTACGACAACACAAGTTATGTGCTAATTTGGAGAAATACACTTTTGGCATGACCCAAGTTCAGTATCTAGGACACATTATTGATGAACAAGGAGTGCATGTGGATCTAGCCAAGATCCAAGTCATTCAGGATTGGCCATCTCCAACCACTCTGACAGAGCTCCGTAGCTTTCTAGGTCTTGCCAACTTCTACTGCAGGTTCATGTTGGGATTTTCTCATATCACTTGGCCCTTGAGTCAAGTCACCAAGGGAGGAGCAAAAGAAAAATTCTTTTGGTCTAAATCTCAATACAAGGCATTCACAGAGTTGAAATATCACCTCTGCTCAGCACCAATTCTCGCATTACTAGACTTGCAACAACCATTTGAGGTCGAGATAGATGCCTCTGACTATGCTATTTGGGCAGTCCTTACTCAACACGGGAATCTAGTGGCATATCACAGTGAGACACATTGAGACACAGTCTAGAAGTATCCCACTTATGACAAAGAGATGTATTCCATTATGCAGGCCTGTTGAAAATGGAAGCATTACATTTTGGGGAAGGAAACAGTCATCCACACAAACCACCGAACCCTGTAGTTCATATAGACCCAAGGGAAATTACAGAATATTGTCATCAGAAGTGGTCCACATACCTACAATAGTTCCATTTGAATATCAAGTATAAGAAGGGCAACACCAATAATGTTGCAGATTTCCTCAGTCGACCACTGATCATGGCATTAACCACCATGCTCAACTCTTGTGGGCACAAACTTCTGATTGGCCACTTCTCTACAAAGCAACCCAGAATTTGGCCACACATACTAGACACTCTTAGAGGGTCAACATGTTGCATATTTTTACCTCCAGGATGCCCTGTTATGCCACTTGGGTCACCTTTATGTTCCTTCAAACGAGTGTGCCAAGATGATTTGGGAAGCACATTACAGTCGAGCTGTTGGGCATTTCGGGGTCGAGAAAATGGTGGCAGTACTACACAAGTATTTCTATCGGTCGAATCGTGAACAGGATGTTGGGAAGTACATCAGATCATGCATTGCCTCCACCATTGCCAAACCAACCATCAAGAACAAAGGCCTCTATACCCTGCCGACCTTGGGAATCCATCTCCATGGATTACATCTTGGGCCTTCCTTCTACTAAGCATGGAAATGACTGTGTTTTTGTGGTCATCGACAGGTTCTCGAAGATGGCCATTATGGCGGCTTGCAAGAAGAATATCATAGTAGAAGCCACTACTAAACACTTCTTTGAATGAGTGTGGATACACTTTGGGATCCCACAGTCTATCATCTCAGATCATGACATCAATTTCCTTAGTACAGTTTGGTCCAGTCTTTGGTCGATGCTGGACACCAAACTCACTAAGGCCACAACCTTCTATCCTCAAACTGATGGCCATACAGAGGTTGTCAACAGGATGTTCGTACACATTATGTGCATGTATAACTTAAATAATCCACACACATAGAATGAGAGCATCCCCTATGTTCAGCACAGCTACAACCAGGCTCTCCACAGCTCAACTGGCCATAGCCCTTTTCATGTGGGCTTGGCATTCTAGCCACTATGTCCCATTGATGTGGCCATGCCATTTGCAGCCACTCACAGAGATTCGTCTCATGTCCAATCTGAAATAGATAGGGCAAACAACTTCATTGAACACATCCAACATATTCGCCAGCTGGTCCATGACATTCTGGAGAAATCAAATACCAAGTACAAGTAGTGACATGATCAACATCGAGCGCCACACAAGTTTCAGGTGGGTGACAAAATCTAGTTGCATTTGCAAAAGGAACGCCTTACCGAAGTCTATCAAAAACTCAGACCACTCCAATATGGTCCTTACACCATTACCAAGGCTATGGGAGATAATGCATATGAGCTTAGCATTCCCCCATTCCTTGGCCTGTACCCAGTGTTCAATGTGGACCACCTTCGGCCATACTTTCCACCATTACTAGACACATCCGACATTGCAGAACAACTCACACCCACAGAGTTAAATCCAGAATGCATGGAACAAGCTACAACTGATTGGATCATGGAGACATAGATCAAGCACACTCGCCATCATAATATCCAACTGTATCGAGTTGTCAAAGCAGACCAACTCCTTCACTGAAAAATCTACTGCATGCAGTACTAATTACTTCTTTTGGTGACTTGTATACCCTTTCGGTGCCATCCCCATAGTCAAGAAGTGAATAATGTCTGCAAAATTATTATTTTCTATGCACACCGCAAAGAGTTGCGCATCTGGCAACCCTTCCTCCAGATTATTGGGCTCCTCACCTATTTCAATCCACAACAAATGGTCAGGTCCTCCATTTAACCTCCCTAGCTTCATAATGACTTCAAATTCATACTCCTGGAATAATAGCAACCATGTGTAGATCCCCCCCCCCCCTTCCTCCAACACAAGCTTATTGACCAGGTATTTCAAGGCAAAATGAGTTGTTTACATTTTTAAATGACCTCCTAATAGATAATGCCTGAGTTTTTGCAGCACGTACACCATGGCCAATCCTTCTCGCTCAGTCGTTGAAGATTTCTTATCAGCCTTCGATAACTTTCTACTTGTGAAGGCTATAGGATGGTCAATTTCTCCTTCACCGGTTTCCATTAACACTGCACCCAACACAATGCAAGAGGCATCCACATGCACGTGAAACTCCTTTTTCCAATCAAGGAATACCAAGATAGGCACAATAACCATCTTTTCTTTCAATACATCTAAGTTGCGCTGACATTCTTCATCCCAACAAAATGTCGTGTCCTTCTTTAGCAGTTTCTCCATGGGCATAGTAATTTGAGGATAGGCTTTGATAAATTTTCTATAATATCCTTTATGTCCCAACGTTGTGCGTAGCTGCTTGACATTCCTAGAGGCCTCTAAATTCACTATTGCTACAATCTTTACAGGGTCCACCATCAATCCTTGCTTGCACACCACGTGACCTAAAAACATCCCAAATGGAACACAGAATATGCATTTCTTCAAATTCAGTGTGATCTAGTACCTGCGACATGTATCCAACATCAGGCACAGACTTGCTACATTGCACTTTACTAGTCCAAACATCGTCCAGTCATCAAGGTATACTTCCAAGAACTTATGAATGAACTCCTTGAATGTTGCTATGACTACGCGGGAGAATATCGCAAGTGCATTCTTAAGCCCAAATGGCATCAAAGTCTATTGAAAACAACCCCACTCAGTGGTGAAGGTGGATTTTCTCCTATCCTCAAGCATAATCTTAACCTGATGATACCCAGAAAACCTATCAATGAAGGAATAAGCCTCCTACCCTCCAACATCATCTAATACTTCATCTATAAATGGTGCTGGGAGTGGGTCATGGACACGCGCATCATTAATCTTTCGCAGATCTACGCAAATCCTTATATCACCCTTTTGTTTCTTCTCTTGAACCACCATTGGTCTCACCCAATCAGATTCTTCCACCAGTTCTATGATGCCTGCCTCCAGAATCTTATCCAGCTTTAGGTGAACATTTTCCTTTTATTTAGGATTAAGGTGATACAATCTCTGTTTAATAGGCTTCGCATCTGGATTCAAAGTGATCTTCATAATGCTCAAATCACCAACTATGCCCTTTAAATCAGAGAACTTAGTAGGGATGAGATCATGGTATTCATGAAGTAACTCAACAACTTTATCCACAATATCATCATCCCAATAATCTTCAATATTCGTGAACTTTAGTTATGCTTCATTGTCAATGTTTACATGTTTTGTCTTAAAAGTTGAGGTGATGTTCAGGTTGTTTATTTGTGGGCCTTTGACTTCGTGATGCCCTTCTTCCTCTAGAATATTAATGTTTCTCAGATATTCATCTTCTTCTTTAGCAGTCACATTATAGCATTCCAGCACATGGCACAATCAGGTGCTCCAATATGGTTGGGTCCATTCCATAGGTTTATTCGGTGTTCTGAAGATGACTACCTTAATCTCCTGTAGAGCTTCATCGATGCTTGCGAAGTCATCTTCAAAGATGAAGGTCAATAAGAATCCTTCCCTAAATATATCCCATTCCATCGTGCCATGGCGGAGCTCCATTTCTAGATACCAGTTCATGATAATTGTATCCAAAGTATGGAAAAATATGTGTACCCACTCTAGTTCTAGCTCTGTTCCCCATGCTTTAGTCCATTTTGCTAGGTGATCACGTGGATCATCCCTTCCATTATATTTCTCAGTCAATATAGTGTTAGGATGCCCAAACGATAACCTCATCATTCTTCTGTAATCTCATCATCCAACAAAACTATCCTTATGCATACCCCACCACCGTATGGGTGTAGCACACAATGTCAATTCTAAAGCTTGGAAGCAGTGATCCTTAGGGACTTCATGCTCATACTCATCGAAAAAAGTATCTACGTCAAGTAAACCATCATAATATGGTATTTTCCTTACCAACGATGAAACACAATGCAACAACTTCATCATCATATTGCATCACACTGTACATACCTCATGCAAGCGATTCTGCCAATGCTCCAACCCTTCATCTGAATCAAAGGTGTAGGAAGTCTCTCGGTCCCATTGAATCCTTGCATCTTCTATTGGATTGATATAGTCCTAATCTCGCACTATTATTTTGTAGATTTGATCAAGTTCATCCTCACTTTCTTCATAATCACGGACAGGTTCAGTATAGCGCGCCCCTTCTGCAAGGTCCAACGGTACTACAACCCAAAGCAATTTTCTTTCAAATGACATTGTCCTTTTCTTCAAATTGATGACCCCATCCATATCAATGGCCCAGTCAATTCCCAGGAGTTTAGGGAATGTATTACTATCGTCGACGATTTCTATAACCTCAAAGTCAGCCATCGAGCTCGCACCTTCTATATCAACGGATACTCCATATAATCTTCCCATGGGGATTATTTTCTATTGGTTCATCATTCTGAGTTGACTCAAATACCACTGTAGCATAGTTCTTCCCATTCTCTCCCATGTCTATTTTGGTAATACATTCGCATCAGACCCAAGCTCCAAAATGACCTAGTCCATCTTGTAATCACCTATCTACATGGTGAGCCTCATCTCACACACTGTTCACACCTTATGTTTACCAATTTTTCTAACTACTCGGTGTCCATCAGGGACCTTCTCTTTGTTGGCACATTTGTTTATTAATTCCTGCAGGCCTTCCACAACTTTTCTATCTTGAAACAATTTTCTATAGGTCTCCAAAAACGTAGTGAGTATAGAGGCATCAACCTCTGTAGGCACACTAGTTTCTTGCACCTTGTCCTGACTTCTTGAGGTGAAGGCCTCAATGAAGCTCTTCCTGGCTTCCGTAAATGTTTCCTTAGCACACTCTAGATCAAAGCCAACGTCTTTCTCTGGTGCTTTGTGGACCCATACATCCTCTATAGTTTTTTTACCTTTATCATCGCAATTTGTTCTTCCACTTCTCAGCACTATATTCATGCTTTGATCCTCCTCACAGGGCTCAACTCTCATCATCTCTAAGTTCTGCGTAGGTTGCTGAGGTTGTGCTTTCTTCTATTGCATTTGAGCTATCAGCGCTAGGCACTCCTCTTCTCTAGTATGGTCAAACTGGCTGTAGTATTGACATGATGAGCGTGTCTGATTTTGACATTCTCATGCATAGTGCCCTGGCTATCCGCAGTTGTATCAGATAATCTGTCTAGGACATTGACTAGGTCCTCCTTCTCCTTGGCCCCTTTGTTTTCCTTGATAACCTCTGTGTGCTCCTCAGGTGCCCTGTTATGGAGGTTGAGTTTTGTCTTGCATCCTATATGTAGGTGTTCTTTCCAT
This sequence comes from Pinus tabuliformis, assembly GCA_031772625.1. Taxonomy (NCBI): domain Eukaryota; kingdom Viridiplantae; phylum Streptophyta; class Pinopsida; order Pinales; family Pinaceae; genus Pinus; species Pinus tabuliformis. Next base: position 1,005,665,045 of record CM062811.1, read on the forward strand.
CTTCAGTTCATAGCTGCGACAATGGCACTCATCATGGCCCACCAATTTGCAGAAATTACAGAAAAATTGCTCAGGTGTCTCAATGAACTTTTGAAGTAAATTATAATTATCTGTCACATGTTGCCCAACAACCTGAAAAATAGCACACCATAGCCCAACCCTCACGCTCTGCCCTACTGGGGCTTTTGGCTTCAAGGGAATTGGTCCCCCTCCTGTAATATAATTCGTGTATATTGGCCAATGGTCTTTATCGTGCCCCTAGTGTTATAGACATTTTTTGGCACTGCAACCCCAATCATAAATGTCCATAAACCAAGGGCTCCTAAGTCCCTAAAATTGTTGCTTCACACCCTAAAATAACAAGGTCAGCTGATTACATCAACTCCCAAAAGTTCTCCACAGAAAACTGCTCAGAACTGGTCAAAACTGGACCATACAGAATGCCCAGTGCGGAGGGTGTGATGCATCTCACCTACTCAGTGTAAAAAGTGCGATGCATATTGGAAAGACCTTTTGTAGGGTGCGATGGGCGAGAATGGACAAATGGCAGAGACAGTTTGCGAGGTGAAGGATCATGGAATCTTCCAGAAACTTCTCCTATGACACTTGCCTCTCTGAATTCACCTAGTGATGAGTAAGAGATCATCAATCTCCAAGTGGAATCAAGAACTATCAGAGAGAGGACACTAATCAAAATCCCAGAAGTTGACTCACCCCCCTACAATCATCTATATATGGATCCCTCATCATAGAGATCTAGAGGCTGGAATCTTGTATCTTGCAAGGAAGTGTTGTTGGTTTCTTGGTACAACATCATAGTGTTGGGTGATCTAAGCTTTACATGTGGTGAAGAAGGGCTTTCATGCTGGAGGATGATGTTGGGTCAGAACAATTGGTTGTAATCCTCTTTGCTATTCTTGATATTAATAAAGCTATTCAAGTTTTCCTCCACATTCTTCTATGTTTGATGATATATGCATCTGTGTGGTCAATACATATCTGGTCCTGTATTGCTTATGATTGTAGATCTTTGTTCTTCGATAGTATTATGTTGCTTTAATTCCATAGGTGCTCTTTGAAGCTAGGTAGATGAATAAGAAGCGGCAAAGATCTATTAGAAAGGATAGGAACCAAGCAAGGAACCAAGCGCAAGACCGAGGTTGGTGTCCTTTGTTCCCATCTTATCTACTTCTCATAAAGGAAAGCAAAAGTAGTTTTTGTTTGTTTGTTTCTAAGATAGCTACCAGTCTTAGTGGGACTAGCAACTCCGAGTGGACACTAGATTTCCCGATAACAAAATGGCGACTCCGCTGGGGATCGAATAGATTGTTTGCTTGACTTTATTTGTTTGTTTTATAAACTTACAGACAGAACTTGAAGTCAAGCCAGCTAGCCTTCGAACTGCATTTGCTATGCAAGTGCAAAGTAGATCAATGCTGCTTTAGTCTATCTCTGGGTTTTGCTTATAAACTGAACAATCGATTTGCAAACCTTCTAATTGCCGTAGTGGTGGCTCTAGTAACCTCATTAGATCAACCCTTGTGATTTATATTTACTGAACATCACTTGCTCGGCTTAAATCCCTGAACTGAGCTACAAACTGTGACCAAAGACCAACTAAAAGTCTCGCACTGGTACCATTGCACCCTCTCTTCAAGGAAGCTTGTATGCATCGCACCTCCCATGTGCAGTAGGTGAGATGCATACTGGATTCCCTGTGTAACAGGTGCGATGGTTAGGAAAGGCTAATTTTGCCTTCAGACTTTGGTTTTTCTTCACTCTCTTCAGCTCTATTCAGGAGTTTTGTTATCTGTGATCGGTATACCACTGTGGAAACCCCCTTCCTTTCCATCATTCCACCTCCATTGTGCAAAGAACTGTGAATGTTTTTATGTATTGTGCACCATTTTCAGTTCTCTTTTACAAAGAAGTAGCGTAATCAAACTGTCGTTTCTTGATTTGGAAGTGTCGCAAGTGTCATTTTCAGTCATAAAAAAGAATCCCACTGTTCTTGATAGTCGATTATACTGTTACTCTTGTATTTGATTTGAATTAGTGGTTTTTCAAGTGTTGAAAGCAGTTTTCAATTCAAAATCGCAAAGTCTCGTCGTTATCTTCCTTTCGTATTTTGAAGAAAAATTGTTAGTATTGTAGCTTTGAAAAGATAATTCAGATTTGTACTTAGCATTCTTCTTATCATTCACACATTAAGAAGGCTAAAAAAAAATACATGCATGTGCATTTTCATTTAGACTGCTTGTTGGTTTGATTTAGGACAATGCATCTAGTGTGTGCTCTGTGCTCTATGTTGGAAGATCCTCAGTTCTCTTTCTTTAGTAGCTAGGATTTTCATTGCAAAAAGAAGATTAAACGATTGTTTATCATCTTAGATTGCATTTTAGGAATTGTATATCTACATCACGCGGTGAACCTGAAAGGAAAATTTCTTAAGCAAGATCAACCGTAAAATAAATTTAATGAACCTAAAAACGCTTTGGAACCTAACGCACAACATTTAGAAGTCTAGGCTAGAGACGTATTCCGGTGTCGTAAAGCCTGGTAACTATCGTTTTCATTGTTGGTTGGGTGATTCCTCCTCTTTGAGACGACAAGTGCCAGTACGGACTTGTGCTCCCATGTACCGTCGAGTATATATTGGGAGACCACAATAGGCTATTTCCTTTATCCTTAGGAAGCTGTGTCTACTGCCCTATCGATCGCAATGCACTGAACACAGCATTCGGGAACATTGACTGCCGTACCATAAAAAGTATTCTGCAATTTTACGATTGGTTTGGTAATCCCTATGTCTATATTTCCAGAGTAGTCTCTTTCATTCCTTTTTAGACTCCTTAAAGGAAAAGGTCCATCTGAGCACTTGCCACTTCAGGCTCATTAAAAATCGAAGGCGACTAGAGTCATATTTTGTTTTTTCTCGACTCTTAAAAATTGAAAAAACAAGTTGTGTCAAAGCATCTAAAATTTATTTTAATCGGAATAACATCACTATTCCCTTGTTGATCTTAGGTTGAGAAAATGGAGTCCACCAACCAAGGGTTTCTCCTTGGAGGAAATCCTAGTCCCTTCTCCTCTTGGGGAGATGTTGGTGCACCTCATATGGCTACATTTTCACTTATAGGATTGACAATCGGCTTGCCAGTATGGCTCTTCTCGACCTCTATCATTCAAACCACCGCGATTCCTGAGCAATCAAATCAACAACTAGATGATACTAGAGTTACCTCCCAACCTTCTACTTCGTCCGTCTCTCCCTCTCCTCCTTCCTCTGTGCTTGATGAAGTTGGTAAAGCTAAGGATCAAGTAACTAAGAAGAAGAAGAAACGGAAGGAGAAAAAGGAAAAGAAGAAGAAGGAGCTAAAAGCGAAAGGGGGCAACCATGCATCGTCTAGCGAAAATCCTCACACTGCATCGTCTAAACCTAAATCTCCATGTGTCATTTGCAAAGGAGACCACTATCATTGAGATTGCCCTTGCATCACTCGGATCCTAAGGGACTGGTCTCCTTGTTTGCACAATCCGGTGTCGTCAACCTCTGATGATCATGTTGAAAGCACACCGTCAACTAGTGAAAGCGAAGTATCTGGACAGAAAAGGAAATGCAAATTTCCTTGTAAACTGTGTGAAGGCGATCACGTCGTCCACCGTTGTCCCTTCCTAGACGAAGCTAAAAGAGTTTTGGATGACCGTCCTGCTTCACCGCTACAGCTTCCTCCTGGATATAAGAAACTCTTGCTAAGTCCATCACTGGCTGAAAATCCGGCTGGCATGCCATTGTGGTTAGCCGAAGTGTCTATCATTGAAGATAAACCCTTTGAATCCACGCCAGACAAAATTCAAAAGGTCGAGGTGGCAGTTGACCCGGTCTTACCTTCAGAAGGTCCATGTTCAGATGATACAGTCACCGAAGAGAATAAGAACAACACTGTTCAAATTCTTTTCGTAAACACAGACTCTGATGAACAAGGGGGCAGTCTACCCATTCCTTTGCCATAGGAAGGAAGTTCGTCAGAGTCATATCCGATCGTCTATTCAGTCCCACCTCCAAGCAACCTAGTCATTTCGTTCGATTGGAATCTACTAGGTAGACCCCGTTTACCAGCTAGTGTACCATTCCGAATCATTGTACAAGCTTACAAAATGGTCATGGCCGGTACCATCATAGATGAAGGGGCTTCTGTGAGTATCCTTTCCTCGACTGCTTGGAAAGCGCTTGGTTCACCATCGCTTCTGCCTGAGATGAGAAATCTGATAGGCTTCGATAAAGGAACTAGTCGACCGTTAGGGATCCTTCCCAATGTGCCCATAATGTTGAGAAGGAAAACCATTCATATGAACATAATGGTAGTCCAAGGACCGCTAGACTATAATCTACTCCTTGGGCGTGACTATATTTATAGCATGGGAGCCATTGTCTCCTCACTCTTTAGAGTAATGTGTTTTCCGCATGAAGGCCGAGTGGTCAAGCTTGTAGACCAGCTTTCATTCCCCGGCTCACACATAGCTAATAGTCAAATTCCATCCCTAAATGGTCTTTTCACGCAAGGAATGTCTCATCAATCTCCAGTCCATCCACCTGAAGAGCGCAAGTGATTTGAGAGGACATGACTGAATCCCAGGGGGCATGCACCCTGGCCTGCTCCGGCAAGGAAACTCTGGTTATAGGGTAGGTTTCGACGAAGGATATATGACTAGTCCGACACCCATCCATATAGGAAAATGGGATTAGACCGGATAAGATACCTCCGTTAGAAGGTAGGCCATTCCTGATAGAACAAATGTTTTGTCTACAAATTGAAGGGTAACCTGGAAAAGGTATGCCTTTCCCGACAGAACAAATGTTTTGTCTGCAAATTGAAGGGTAACCTGGAAACTCTTCTTCACTATACTTGGGGGCATGCAAACCTTTTTGCATGCAAGTGAAGAGCGACCATTTATTTTCTTAGTTTCTAGATTCTCAAACCCTTTAAACTCGTAGGATTGGTCACTCCTAGCTTGCACAATGAAAAGATGCGGAGCAAAGTTTCAAATAGTGCAAGATCCATAAAAATTGAACCTATCGATGAGATGTCCTTATTATATGACTGGCGTGAGCAGTTTTTATGTGAAGTTCAAGCTCGTTAAAAATTAAACCTAAGCAATGAGCAAATGTTTCCCCCAGAGTTTAAGCTCATTAAAAAATGAACCAATCTCCAGTAAATAACCATTGCGAATGCATTATCATCAGCTTTTGAGCCTTGGTCGTGTTCTCATCATCACCTCCACTTTGTTTTAGCCGATCATACGCCTCCATTTGATTTTTTACCCTTTTGAGGAACATTTGTGACGAGTGATTCTGTTAGCCACCCTTGTGACACTGCCATGATTGGAAAGTTCCAAACCTTACCTGGAACTAGCTGCTACCCGAAATCATCACTCGTTCCTCAAAAAACGAGTCTCCTTTAAGATCTTTTCATCTGACTCGTAAAATATGAAAAGATTGTCGAGCGATTGGCCTCTCTGGCTCATTAAAGTCATCGGAAGTGCTATCCCTCCTCTAGATTTTAATCTTTTTGGACCTGAGGGATTATTACACAAAAATATCGAGCGCTTGTCTTGTTCGGCTCATTAAAACTATCGAAAATTCATCCCTTTCGTATTATTTTATACTTTTTCGGACTTAAGGGATTATATGACGAAAAAGGATTATTGGAGTTTCCTTTCCGTCCCTTTTCAGACTCTCTAAAAATGAAAAAGGACCGAGTTATCATTGTCATTAAACTCGTTAAAATCAATAGCGACAAACTTGTCCAAATGGACGAGAACGAGTTTCACTGTCGCTAGGCTCGTTAAAACATAGCGACGGGTTCACCCGAAGGGCGGATTATAGAACAAGCATATGTTATCCTCCTCAAGCTTGACAAAAATAAAGAGGTACTGGTCAGCAATGACTGGGGAAAATTGGGAAGAAAACTTGAAGAAACTTTATTGGTAGCAAGTTTCTCTTGAACATGACACTTTCACTTCATCCGAGTCAGGTTGGGTTATTCCGTTCACCGATCATATCACCATTGGTCCATCACACCATCCATATTTGGGGTTAACGCTACCAATCCATGTCAGTGTCGCTGGTATGTTCAAGAGAAGTCGCTCAGAGAATTCACCTGTGTCTCATCCACTGCAATACATTCACGCTCCATTCTTTCATGACCGCCACCCTGAACCCTATACCATTAGATCATTTTCACCTCCAAAATCATTTTCTCCATTCTGTGTCGTAGATGTGGGATTCATTAAGGCCCTCCTACGACGGGTTGCTTCTTGTCGACATCAGCTCATTATCCAAGAAGTCAACCTAGGAACAACCCTTTCAGTACTTTGAAGCTTGCATGCCTCAATGGCAAGTTTCTCACTTTCAGCGACAGGTTTACATCAATGGCCTTCGACCGAGAGATTTTGCATGGTGTTCGACTCCAAGTCCCTTTTTCACACCACGCGGATTTTACTGTAGTACCTTGAGGGTCATTTTCATTATTGGTGACTCATCTCGCGCCTGTTAACAGCTTACATCATTGGCTGGTAATCAGGCGATGTCTTTCCATGTTCGACTCCAGAACATCTTTCACATGGATCGACTTGTACTCCAAGTGAAGATTGAACGAGTTTGAAGACCCTGGATCTAGTTTCATCCATCCGGGCTGTGATATATTCAGGAATATAAAGACATCAAATGTACATCATTGCCGAATAGATTATCATCTGAATCAAAGGATGATGACTCCGTCCAAATCATTAGTCTGCTACACAGATGGTTGTCTGTCCTATGTACATGAAAATGAATTTATAAAGATGAGCATGGGAATGCCCGCCTCAGCTAGATCATGAAAATATTATGAAGATAATGTATTGTATTGTATCTTATTACAGGTCACCTCCCAACTCGAAAAAACTTCGGATCCTCATGTTAAAGCATTTCACCTGACATCAAAAGATTAACGACCTCATGCTTTAGGGGGCAACTGTCATAGACATTTTTGGGCACTGCAACCCCAATCATAAATGTCCATAAACCAAGGGCTCTTAAGTCCCTAAAAGTGTTGCTTCACACCCTAAAAGAACAAGGTCAGCTGATTACATCATCTCCCAAAAGTTCTCTCAGAAAACTGCTCAGAACTGGTCAAAATTGGACCATATAGAATGCCCAGTGCGGAGGGTGTGATGCATCTCACCTTCTCAGTGTAAAAAGTGCGATGCATACTAGAAAGCCCTTATGTAGGGTGCGATGGGCGAGAATGGACAAATGGCAGAGACAGTTTGCGAGGTGGAGGATCATGGAATCTTCCAGAAACATCTCCTGTGACACTTGCCTCTCTGAATTCGCCCAGTGATGAGTAAGAGATCATCAATCTCCAAATGGAATCAAGAACTATCAGAGAGATGACACTAATCAAAATCCTAGAAGCTGACTCACCCCCATACAATCATCTATATATGGATCCCTCATCACAGAGATCCAGAGGCTGGAATCTTGTATCTTGTAAGGAAGTGTTGTTGGTTTCTTGGTGCAACATCATAGTGTTGGGTGATCTAAGCTTTACATGAGGTGAAGAAGGGCTTTCATGCTGGAGGATGATGTTGGGTCAGAACAATTGGTTGTAATCCTCTTTGCTATTCTTGATATTAATAAAGCTATTCAAGTTTTCCTCCACATTCTTCTATGTTTGATGATATATGCATCTGTGTGGTCAATACATATCTGGTCCTATATTGCTTATGATTGTAGATCTCTGTTCTTCGATAGTATTATGCTGCTTTGATTCCACAGGTGCTCTTTGAAGCTGGGTAGACGAAGAAGAAGTGGCAAAGATATATCAGAAAGGAGAGGAACCAAGCAAGGAACCAAGTGCAAGACTGAGGTTGGTGTCCTTTGTTCCCCTCTTATCTACTTCTCATAAAGGAAAGTGAAAGTAGTTTTAGTTAGTTTGTTTCTAAGATAGCTACCAGTCTTAGTGGGACTAGCAGCTCTGAGTGGACACTAGATTTCCCGATAACACCTAGCTCTTGCACTTCAGACACTAGACTTCTGTGCATGCTTTTGCTTTAGTCTCCTTGTCTTTCTTCAAACTCTGTAGTTCTAGGTGTAGGCTCTATTACTAAGAGTGGATCTGCTCTACCCCCAAGGTCACATCCTAAATAGGTGACGCATGCAACCTCATCACGATTTCCAAGGCTTCTGCAAGTGTTCCTATCTTCTATTGCAATAGAGAAACTCTCAGGTGGGGCAGAAGCGAAGCTATAAACCATTCGTGATGCAGGCTATATGTGAGCTGCATGTTAGCTTCTCGAATATAACACTTCAACCGTTGATCCAATTCCCAAGGCATCTCATCGACCCTCATCATGATTTCTTTGAATCCAATTACTGACTATGATTCAGACTTAGGCTTACTAAACTCCTTGTTTAAAGCCTCCCTAGTCGCTGCTAGCGATGCAAGAGGATTATTAGAACAATCCTTAATATACCAACTTAGCGTACGATCCTGCAAAGAGGTAACCAACTGTGCCTTCTTTATATTTTCATCAGAAATCTGTTGCATTGTCTATAAAGCATTCATAACAAACCAAAACTATTCTGTATATTCACTCCCTATGCTCTTGAATATCAGTCGCTTCATCATGTTCGCCATGTTGAATAGTGGTGGTGGGGGTGGACGTGTAGGTGAAGGTGTATGTGGTCGAGGTGGAGGTGGAGGCAGAGTGGATGGATGATGTGTTTGCGAAAAACTATATGTTGTCAACTGGAAAACACTTCACAATGAAGCATGCACCACTCCTTTGTTGTTACTTGAAGAAAGTTTGATTAACAGACTATATTCTAGACGTGATCTCTCTTTATCTCTAAAGAGTCTTTCACTTTGCGTAGCTCCAAACATCAAGGCAATGTCATCACTCGTTTTTCACATAACAACATTTTAATCCAAGTATTCAATGATATTAAATACTTACCTCGCAATCCTTTGAAAAATCACCGCTCCGCTTCACTATAGTTGACCGAGGTATCAACTGCAATTTTTGTAACAAATCCTCCCAGAATCTAATCGAGCCAATGATCGAAAACCAATGCAATCTTGTTTTTAGAGGTTTCTAGCTTTTGCATTACTTCTAGAGTACACACTATAGGAGTATTGAGCTTCCACCTTCCTTGACTGTCTATTAATTTGTCTAACCACTCATACAATTCAATGGGAAAAGTGCAGAAGAAGATCTCGTGTAACTCTGTATACAAATACCTGTTTAACCACTCTTATTTTGACAGGTGTGGATTCCTGTTTTCTTGTGCCCGTGAACTCATGAATCTTTTGATCCAACCACTTTTCAATTTCCTTCTTGGTCGGATTCCAATGATGCAACATCACACATCTCCTTTAAGTAGATACCGGTCCCGACAATGGAACCATTTGTTGGCTTAGGGGGTCATGCCCCAGGTTTAGAGTTAGCTGTACCAACCAAAAAATCCCTACACTACTTGCCCTTTTGGCAAAAAACCGTGTAGCGCAGGCTGAAGTCTCACTCGAAGTAGTATGTGGGGATGCAAGAACCAAGTTTCTGCATCCATAAACTAGTGTGATGTCCTCTAACGCCTCAAGTCTACCTTTGCGCAAATCTATACACTCTTAGGGCTCACTGCTGCAACCCTGTCAAACAACCTTCAGATCTTCACGAAGGTCTACAATCAACCCTTGCGTACCTTTAACTATCAATTTGTCTACTTACGTGCATCAAAGAGTAGTTCTAAATTAGTGTTTGTGCAAATCTACTTAAGTTATTAATAAACATCAGAATCTTCGCGAAAGTACTTAACATGCATTGCGTACATCATTAACACTTATTCAAGAGAATCGTGTAACATTTAATCAATATTTCATAAAACACATCATTCATCGACAACATATAGCATTAACATAAATAATAAAAATATGCAAGAATTTCTTCAAAAAAATCTCTTTATTGATCTTCAATTCAAGGCTATCGACTCAAAACTACCCTGCACACAGAGATGCAGGGGTTCGCGCACTCAACTGCGGACTCTACCTAGGCCTATGTGCACTCAGCTACAAAGCCTTCCTACTATCTTACCCACTTCTCTTCGCTATCACTTCCACGTCTTCATCAAAATCTACTTGTATCCTCGCTAAGGCTCACTATTTATAGCCTTTTCTATACAATTCCATGGTCTGTTGACCATGGGTGAATCTCAAAACTAACTCAAAATTTACATAAAACAAGGGGCTAAACCCCTTTGACTCCTATTCATCTACGTGCTTCGCATCCACAAATCACAGAGACTTTAGATTATTTACAAAAGCTAATCAAAACTTTGGTTATTTTAACCTCAAAATTGGCACAGGGGACCCCATCCCAACAATCATTCAACCATGCCTATAACCAACATATAACAAAAATGAAATCCATGATAGATAAACCATAAGATCAACATAATAGCAAGTACATGTGATCATTGATTACTGGTGAGCACCAGTATTGCAGCAATAACGCTGCAACTTCTGGGCTTCCTACTTTACTTTTATCAACCCGGTAGTTCATAACAAACTTGGAAGCGACAGTGTTGTATACACAAGTACTACTTCTTACTGCAGGCTGTCACTTGGTCAGCTGGCACAATATCGCTAGGCGCTCGAGGCAACTTCTATGGGTTCCAGAAGAAGCTCTATATGTGATGAAAGAAAGGAAAGCTTACTCTACAGAGGCTACTCTACTTGCAGAAAGGAAAAAGACTAAAATGTAAAGTAAACCTAACAAACCCTACTTAACCAACTAATCCTATTTTTTAAAAAAGAAACATGAAACCCATGAAATGAATGCCATTACCTACTCAAGGAAGTAAAGAACATCTATTCAAGCTATTTCTAGAAGGAAATGAGAAAAAAACATCTTTTTAGATTTTTATATATTTTTACGTGAATTTGTCATGCATGTAATTTATTTGTTTGTGAATGTGGCAGCGAATAGGTGGCGATGGAGGGTGCTTTTGGGACTTGAGAGGATGTAGGATGGTGTGGATGGATCCTATGAGGTTTCAGGAGGCCTTCTGGAGGCTTTTCCTACAATCGGTCTTCAAAAGGAAGCCTACAGGAAAATCTACAGGAGAATGCAGGGGATCTACAGGAGGTCTACAGGAGGATGCCGAGAGCAGTTTTGAAGGTTTTGGAGGTGTGAGAGTGGGTGAAAAGGGTAGTTGAAGGTTGGGATGATGTGTTAGGGTGCCTGGGATCCACCAAGGATCACTAGGAGAGGGAAGATGTTCGGGAGAGAGGAAGAAATCCTATGGAAAAACACAGAAAAGTAAGGCAGATTTGAGGCTTTGGGTGACCTGTAGGGCATAGGTCAGGGAGAGAATGTGATGGTTGTAGGCTAACCTGTTGTGAGAAGAGATCTGCTACAAAAGAACTGGAAGTCAAACAAAATGAGATCAAGCAAGCAAGGAAATTAAGTACATCAAAAAAACAGAATTTTGCATCAAGCTAATCTAAATTATGAGCTATGGAAAGAAATGCTGAAAAATGCTATAATGAGAGAAAGCATGGAAGAAGACTTATTGCAAAGACAAAAATGAGCATGGTGAAAGAGATCTAAAGCAAAGCATTAACCTTCTAACAAACTGCAACACTAGAAATCCTATGGAGAAAGAAAATCTATGTTTTTGTGGCAGCAAGAGGGTCTTGGCCTCAGTTCATGGTCCCAAGGGGAGGAAAGGAGGCCAAGGCACTATTGATAGCCTTTTGTATCTTCTTTTTATCACTGTTCAACCCGCTATAGGAAACACAAATGGAAACAACCTTCTAAATCACAAAAACAAACCTATTCTTAACCAAGAAAGAAATTTATCTAATAGCAACTAATCCATAAACTGAAAAAAAGCATATAAATACAAACAAGAGGAGCTTGGCTACTTGGCTTGGGCCCTAACCCTAGAGCTTTAGCCCTCTTGGGTAACTCAATGCTAGCTCAAAAAATATCTCATATTTATTATCAAAATGGTAATAGGATTACATGAAACTATCAACAAAAGTAAGCTCAAAGTTGAGCAGAGTGAAGTTGCAACAAAAATTCGACCCTAGTGAGGTCCTAGGCCCCTCTACTTATACAAGCAAAACTCCCAACAACTTCCTTAAAATCAGGGAGACTTGGCTTCCAAAACTCGAGATAAACATAATTTATCCTCCACTTTCTCGGCTACCTCCTAGTGCATTGATTTGGATATTGGTACTCCGAGCTGCATGAAGGAGAATTCGAAGTGGTGAGTAATAAATGAGGGGGATTCCCTCCTATAAATGCTCTCCTTTGTCCAATTCGAATTACTGCTACCAATTTTCCATTGAATCTTTGATTTTGTCTTCAAAATTCAACAAAAATCTACATTAAATACACATTAGACCTCATGGCACCATAACTAACCCAACTCACTCCATAAGCATAAATATAATAAAAAAACATGCAATAAGCTAAGAGAATGGTTGATTTAACTATGTTAGGAGGCAAAAGAACCCATATAATTACCCATTTATGGGCTCATCAATTACAATAGAAAAATGACTCACATTAACATATGCAAAATCCAACCAAGTTAGGGACTTCCACATACCACCTGACCATAATTGGGCTTAACAAAATCTCTCTTTCAGCCAATCATCCTCGTTCCATATTCCATGCATGAATGTTGGATCTATGGGTTAAAACAAAAGAAAACCAACCAGGGTTTCTAGAGGCCAAACAACCTCAACCCACAACAATAGTGATTTCACCCAACGAGTCCATAAATTACTAACACCAATCCAGATTGGTCTCTTCCAAAGTTGTCTAGGGCTCCAGGGACTACTATTTCAACCCACAACCTCTAGGGAAACCAAGTTGTTACAGGGCTCCAGAGAACTACCATATCAACCCACAACCTCGAGGGAACCAAAGCTTTTACAAGGCTCAAGAGATTCTATCCCAACCCATAACCAGTAGGGAATCTGAGTACCAATCCAAAATCCAAATAGAGAACCCACTACATCATGGCTATGAAGGAAATGGAAAGGCAAGTCTGAAACACCATCAATCTAGGAAACTCCCATGTTAATGACAACAAAATAACCAAAAACCCATATGCATATATCATGCATTCAAATATCAATAAGGAAATCACACATGTAACCTGTTACTTACAATGTACTTCTTTCATAGTTGTTTTTATAACCTTTTCCTTCTGCTCCCTTACTTTCCTTTGCTTGTCCTTTGCTTGCTTGCTTGCCTCTATCCAAGTGCTTTCTCTTTTTCCTTCTGTTAGAGCTCTCTCCCTGAAAGTGATCAAAGATAGAATTGACAAAAACTGTGAACTGTTTCTCTAATGTCTTTTTATCATTGATGTCTAGTCTCTTCTTTTCCTTTTTCTTTTCTTTCATTTTTCTTCATTTTCTCTCTAATTTCCTTGCATGCATATTTGTGTCTCTTCACCTTCCTTTCTCCTAGTTTCTTTTGTTTCCTTAATTAAATGTCATTTATTATCTCTTTACCTTTGCCAATGCCTTCGCCAATTTCCATAACCATTAGTAAAGCACACGTGATTCCCACTTAATGTTTTCCCATCATTTAACTTGGAATATTTGTCCCATGACCTTCGTTTTTATTTTATTTACATGGAGAATCAACTAGGGGCTATTACATTGTGTCTCTCTATACAGACAATATGTAAATTTTAATTGTTTAAATTGTATTTTCGAATAATTTATTATTATTAATATTTGATATTAAAAATTGAATGAGTTACACATTTTCCTCTTATTAAAAAGTAACTAAATAATTTCACCCTTAATTACTAGATATATATATATATATATATATATATATAATTCAATATGGATATTCAAACATTTTATTTAAGTTTTATATTGAAATATTTATAAAAGAAATAGAAGTTTTTTTTTTTATTTTAATTACTTTATCTTTGTATAGCTATATAAAATTATATTATTCAACATAGACATCTAAATATTTTATTTACCATCCTAGATCCATCTTAAATCTGGATCTATCAATCATCAAAAGGGATCAACTCTATCATGGTGCAAACCTCTTTTTTGAGTGTAAAACTTGAGGAAAGGTTTGCACCTCGATAGTTTTGATCTCTCTCTGTGCTTGATAAATCTGCAGTTCAGATGGATCTAGGCTAATTTAATATTTATATAAGTTTGGTAGTTAAGAAAATATGCCGTAAAACCTAATAAGCTCCTATGCTATATTTTAAAATAGATTAAGATTATATACCTCTGTCTTTGAACGAGCTAAGGATATTAACTATCCTTGGTTTAATTTTTTTTTAATGTTATCATTTGATCTCCTAAATAAAATTTAATAACAGTTATATGTAAACTAAGTTTTTATGAAGATCTGAGAGACATATTTCAGTGAATTTTCATGGGGACGTTAAAACCAATAGTTGACATAGTCTAAACTGAGAAACTCCAATACATTTTAATGCTAATAAAAAAATATAAGATAAATATAGGACTGCATGCACCCAATTTTATATTTTTTTGTGCTAGCATTTCTCTTCAAACTAAAGAGTAAAATTTCAAACATGTAAACTAAAATTAATAACATACAAGATAGCTTGCAAAAATCTATTCTTTGAAGCCTATGTAACAAAGTGAGAAAAACTATTTTTCCCAAGTTTTACCTGGAACACGCACATTCACAGAAATATAAAGTCTTTGTGTAGTGTGCCTTTATTGAGGGGTTTTCTTTGCCAAATTGGATATGAAAATTTGTTAGGATTTTTATAATTTATGGTGGAAACTAGGATTTACTTTTATTTATCTAAAAACTTTGTTGCAATGAATATCTCACATTAGCAAAAACTACCTTTACATAAGCTGCATTAGAGAAAAATGCCATGGGAAAAACCATGGGTTGTGAAAACCTAGAGCCCAAAAACCTCCATCTATAAATTTATTAATTTATTTCAAATTTGTTTTAATTATTAATTATTTATTTTATTTTAATTTCTTAAATTTTTATTCATTTTTTTGTGCAATTTGACAATGGGAGAAGAATACCATGGAAAAAACCATGGATTGTGAAAACTAGGAGCCCAAAATCCTCCATCCATAAGTTTACTAATACATCTCAATTTTAATTTTATTATTCATTTTTCTTTTAAATTTTCTTTTAATTTTATTTTAATTTTATTTTTAGTGTAATTTCATCATTAGAGAAGAATACCATGGGAAAAACTATGGGTTATGAAAATATGGAGCCCAAAAACTTCCATTAGTAAATTTATTATTTCATTTCAATTTTGTTTCAATTATTAATTATTATTTTATTTTGTTTTACTATTACTTTATTTAAAATTTTCTTTTATGTAATTGTACCAAGCCAAAATGTTTACATAATATAGCATATATAAACTTATTAGTCGATATTTAAAAAATATTGACATATTTAACCTTTACATATCTAACATGCTTAATCGTCTAACACCTGCCCATCTAACATCTAACACCCACACATCTCTCCCATATTGGGTTGTAGAGTGCCTCTCAGCTTTGCTCACCTTGTTACATAGCCATCAAATAATAGATTTTTCCAAGATATTTTTTATGTTATTCATTTTAGTACACATGTTTGAAATTGTACTCTTGAGTTTGAAGAGAAATGTCAAAAAAAAAAAAAAAATCCTGTGCATGCAGTTCTACATTTTGTTTATATTTTTTTGTCAGAACAAAAAAAATTATTGGAGTTGCTCAGTTTAGAGTATGCCAACTATTGGTTTTAACCTCCCCATGAAAATTAACTAGAATATGTTTCTTAGATGTTCATAACAACTTAGTTTAGTTACAATTTTTATTGAATTTCATTTAGGAGATCGAATGATAACATTAAAAATTAAATTTAATCAAGGATAGCCAATATCCTTAGCTCCTACAAAGAGAGAGATATATATTCTTAATGCGTTTTACAATATAACACATAATCTTATTAGGTTTTATGGTTTAGCAAAAGAGCTTCAAGTAGATTGTCTTAACTACCAAACTTATATAAATATTAAACCATCTTAGATCCATCTTAACTATTGATTTATCAAGCACTGAGAGGGATCAAAGTTGTCGAGGTGCAAACCGTTCCTCAAGTTTTGCACTCAAAAAAGATGTTTGCACCATGAGAGAGTTGACATTAGAGAAAATTTTGAGGTCTAAAATAAGTTTGCTAAGGAATATTATAAAATAATATTCGAAATAATAAAATAAGATTAGACTACCTCATCAAGTTTTGGAGGGAAAAAAAAAAAAACTACCTTTTCAACTCATATTTTCAACATTTCTCCCTATGAGTTTACTCAAATTTTGAGCAAGAGTACTCGTTGGATGTCAAATTTAATTTTTCGTCTAAGCAGTGCCCATGTTGCATACTTTCGATGGACCCTACTACACGAAAATGTGAAATACATGGAAAAATGTGATTGCAATCATGCTTTTCATGTATTTCACATTTTTTGTGTAGTAGGGTTTATCAAAACTATGCAACAAGGGTACTCCTTAGATGAAAATTTAAATTATTCATCCAATCAGTGCTCCCACTTGAAATTTGAGTAGAAGCATATGGAAATAACTTTAAAAAATACGAGTTGAAAAAGTAGTTTTTTTTTTTTACCCTTTTACTCTAAAATTGTTGAATCATCCCCCATGGTTGTTATCATGATATTGAATCCTATTGGTTATTATAAAGATTATTTTTGTTGTACAATTATGTTTTGAGGCCCATTTTTTATCTCAAAATTTTCTAATATCCCTCTTGGTGTTTGATAGATTCAAATTTTAAATGGATCTAGGCTTGTATAACATAATATTCATGTGATAAAAAATGAATACGATATATAAAATTAAGGCTAATTTAAAAAATCCAAACATAGATAATGATCATACTATAAATTTTATATGTGAGATGATAATACACCATAAATATCATTTCGCATTTACATGAAAATTTATTTCACCACATAATAGAGCCAACAACCATTGCTTGGATATCTATGTAGGGAATAAATACACTCTATGAAATAGTTTTGGCCTGTTAGGTGATAGACCCAACACCCACTATTTGACTCTCGTGCAAAAGGTGAACACAACAACTACTCTCCAAATTCCAATCCTAAATCTAATTCCCAAAGTCATTAATGTCATATTGTCATCTAGATTCTCTTGCCATCCCACTTTAATACATACAGTGCTACTATTATTATGAGCTTCTCTCCTTGGATTTTCCTTTCCATTACATGAATCTAAAGGACACCCATGTAAGAATTTATTCCTTTGAAATGATGTTGCACTGAATGTGGAAAATTGTGTTCCTCTAGGGATTGGTCTCCAAAGGTTATTATATGAAACATCCAAAACAACCAAACTATATAGTTTAGAGAGCTCTTCATGAATCTTTCCACTCAATTTATTCTTGCTCAAGTCTAACTGCTCCAAAGTAGACATGTTACTGAGAGATGTAGAGATTGGTCCTTCCAACTAGTTGCCAGATAAATTTAGCAATCACAAGCTACTCAAAGTTCCTATACTTGTAGGTATTTGTACTATAAGATTATTGTTAGAAAAATCAAATATATATTTTTTTCCTTGACAAGTATGATAGAGTATATTGACTTCCTTTGATGTTAACTAATATTTCTCCACTTCCATCACTATCAGGTAATGAATTGTTTACAAATCCTGCAAGTCTTTCAAAACATAATGGAATTCTTCCAGTGAATTTATTGTTGGATAAATCCAAGATAGAAAAATGGGTGAAATTTTTTAATGACACAAATGGCACTATGGAAATTATTGTACCCAAAGTTTAAAAATCTTAAGCTAATAAAAAATGTCAAGGAGTAAGGAAATTTTCATATCAAATTATTTCTCCTCAAATCCAATAACTTAATAGTGCAATTACCCAAAGATATTAGAAAAATCCCATAGAAAGTGTTAGTGTGAACAGAAAAATATTTTAAAGAAATGCAACAACCAATAATTTCACAAAATTATCCCTCAAAATTAACCTTTAATAAATCTCTCCAGTAAAGTTCATTCTTGTTGCATGCCTATTCTTATGACAACCATTAGAGCTAAGTGAAAATCATAGATGAATTTAACAAAATAAATATCCCTATTCATGGCTTCTTAGAGAAAAAAATGATTTGAATATCATAAAATAACTACAGTAATAGTAATCTCCCATGTATTAAAGAATGGAGAAGTTTATGCATCAAGGTAATCGAGGACTAGGGACAAAAAACCTTTAAATGAAAAGATCATGGCTATAATACAAGATTTTACACAATCCATGTGATTAGCCCACCAAGGAAAAGGGGAACATTGAAATGTAAGTATCCCACAAATAATTGAAAGTTTCAAATAAAATTGAATAAAATTAAATTCAACTACTTATCTATGTGCTGATTTATTTTTTCACTTCTATTGTATTTTTTCCATCCCTAAAATTTTCCTTGACTTAGTCATTTCTCTAGTGAAATGTACATAAATATTTAACCAATCCACACATCTCCGCACACTTCCACACCTACAATATGGCTTTTGTATTACTGATACTTATTCATTTTACCTTTTGTGTAGAACAATTCATTAATCATTCTTTCACACATAGAGTCTCCCACACATCATTTTCCTACACATATAGTTCTTCATCATATTCATTATTCCTACACATCCAATCCTTCACGTGAGAAGTTTTCTGTAGATTCATGTTTTCACACATGTCATGAAATTACCTTTCCACTTATGTTCCATACTCAGCAAAAATCAATTGTTTTATCTTTTTGAGGCTAATCAAAATGTCATTGGAAGAAATTTATCCTCAAGGTGGAAAAAGGCACCTAATATTTTGTTACATCAATAATATCTGCTTGCACCTTCATATTATGTTATACAAATTATCCACATGTCACACCCTACCCTTGCACTATGTTATCACTTAGAAATGTCCTCTTAGTTGTAGGACATAAATTCATAAGGTAACCATGCAAATCAAATTACAGATTGAAGGCTAGCCCCTTCAATCCAAAGAGGGATCTCTCTGACAACTTAATCATTAGGTTTAGTAGTTGAGTGTATTTCTACATAGTGGCTAGATCTTCAGTTATGTTGTGTTAATACAGGGTTTAGTTATGCATGAGGTAGAATGTCCATTAGGTGTAGGTTTTAACCCCGTACAGAAATTACCTGCATATGAATTCTAAAACACAAAAAAATAAACAATGCGAGGGCATAACACATAAAACACATATACACAGATATTTTCCCACTGGATCCCAAAACCGTGACTACCAGCTTGATTTTTCATTATGTTCCTTTCAATGTTACAATACATATTTATACAGGACGAAGCATCCAATACCATGGACCGAAAACCATCGCATCCAATACCATGGACCGAAAAACCATCGTGTCCAATACCATTGACCGAAAACCATCGCGTCCAAAAAACATGTGTGAAAATCATGGACAAAACCATAGGTGGGTCTGCCCAACCTAACATAGGGTCCAAAACCAAAATTTTCCAGGGCGTTGCCCCGGACCCCATAAAGTGGGGTTACGTGTGCCCTTTAAACCCCCTAACTACATGGAAAGAATATAACACAACCCAACATTCTCCCACTTGTTGTTTTCTTTCCACAGGGGGCCATAAGAGAGCTTAGTCATTTTCCCAGCCTTGAAATGCCCATTGTCTCTCTACACCAAGAGAACTTCTCAGAGCTCACAGATTTTGTCAATGCATCTGCAGTATTCTTCAAAGTTTCCACCTTTACCAGCAACACCTTTTTGTCTTCCATCATATCCCTCACAAAGTGATACTAAACATCAATGTGCTTTTTCTTTGAATCATATGCAGGGTTCTTTGCCAAGAAAATTTCACTTTGGCTATCACAGTCTATCCTTATAGCTTCCTATACTAACCCCATACTTGAACACAATCTCTGCAACCAAACTGCTTCCTTGCTTGCATGAGTGGTTTCTATGTATTCTGCCTCTATAGTTGATAGCGCCACTATAGATTGTTTCTTACTCTACCAACTGACTGCACCTCCAAATAGGATAAACACATACCCACTTGTAGATCTTCTCTTATCCAGATCTCCAACCCAGTCTGCATCAACAAAGCCATGAATATCCAACACTCTGTCTAATCCTGGTCTTCCTTGGTAGCAGAGACCATAATCACTAGTGCCACGCAAATACTTGAAATCCCACTTCACTGTTGTCCAATGCTCCTTTCCTGGTTTTGACATAAATCTGATCAATACTCCCACTGCATGTGCAATGTCTGTTCTAGTACAGACCATTGCATACATCAGGCTACCAACTACACTTGCATATGGAACACGGGACATGTCCTCTTCCTCTTCTTGTGCCTTGGTACATTGTTCAGCAGATAACCTCACACCTACAAGAATAGGAACCTTCACCGATTTACTATCCTGCATATTAAACCTCTACAGTATTGTCTCGACATACTTCCTCTGGTTTAACCAGAGCTTCCTCTTTGCCCGATCTCTTTTAATTTCCATGCCCAAAATATAGTTTGCAACACCAAGATCTTTCATGTCAAATTTGGAGGACAATTGGGTCTTCAAATCCTAGATAATTTCTTTGTCATTTCCAACCAGCAACATATCATCCACATACAAGACCAGATAAATAACACATTCACCAATTAATTTAAAATACACACAATGATCTGCTTTGCTTCTAGTGAAGCCAAGTCCCCGTATAAATGTATCAAATTTTTGATATCACATCCTTGGTGACTGTTTTAACCCATACAGAGACTTCTTTAACTTGCATACCAGTTCTTTCTTACCCTTCGCTGCAAAGCCTTCAAGTTGCTACCTCAAAATCAAAAGCAGCAACAACAGATAAAAGTAATCTAATAGAAGTTACCTTGGCGACAGGAGAAAAAATATCACCAAAATCAATTCCCAGCACTTGGGAATAACCTTTTGCTACCAATCAAGCTTTGTATTTCTCCACTTTTCCTTCTACATTTGTCTTCCTTTTGAACACCCATTTGCCACCAATGGGTTTTCTTCTAGCTGGCAACTCCACCAAATCCCAAGCCTCATTTTTGTGCAAAGATGCGATTTCATCAACCATGGCCTATTTCCAGAGTTTTCCATCCTCTGAATCTATTGCTTCCTTCACAGTTCTGGGATCATCGTCAGTAATAGATAAAGAAAAATTTGAACAGAAAGCAGATGGACTATACCTTTCAGTTTACCTTCTTTCTCGAACTGATCTTCTCACAACCGGAGTTTGTGGCTCTTCATCTTCTGATTCCTCCTCTACTGTAGAGTCTGATTCTTCCTCCTATAGCTCAAACTCTATCTTCTTAGGTTCCTTTTGTTGGACTTCATATTTAATAACATCTTTCACCTCTCTGAACACCACATCTCGGCTATAGACAACCTTCTGTGTGACTTGGTTCCAAAGCTTATAACCCTTTAAACCATCCCTATAACCAATAAAGATACACTTTTCAAATTTACTATCCAACTTGGTTCGTTTCTCCTTTGGAACATGTACATATGATCACATCCAAATACCCTCAGATGTGAAAGAGGGGGTTTCTTACCAGTCCATACCTCTTGTGGAGTCTTATCCTCCAACGCTAATGAAGGTGACCTGTTGACCAGGTAACATGTAGTATCCACTGCCTCTGCCCAGAATTCTTGTCCTAACCCGTCACCACTGAGCATGCTTCTTTCTCTTTCCATCAATGTCTTATTTGCTCTTTCTGCAACTCCATTTTGCTGAGATGTATATGGAGTAGTCTTTTGCCATGCTATACCACACTTCTTACAGAATTCTTCAAATTCCTTACTGCAAAACTCTCCACTATTATCTGTCCTCAACACCTTTATCTTCTTCTCTGTCTGGTTTTGCACCAGAGCCTTAAATTCTTTAAACCTGTCAAAGACTTCAGATTTATTCTTAAGGAAATATATCCACGTATTCCTTGAGAAGTCATCTATGAATGATACATAGTACATAGACTTACCCAGTGATGGAACCTTCACAGGTCCAAACACGTCGTTGTGCACAAGTTCTAATATCTGTTTCACCCTCTTACTTCCAGAGGGGAAACTCACCCGATTCTACTTCCCATATACACAATTTTCATAGAAATAAAAATCCAGAGAGCTATTACTCATACCTTCTACCATACCTTTACCATGAAGTATCCGAAGGCCCTTTTCTCCAATATGTCCAAGCCTTTGATGCCACAACATGGTCTTCTCTCTAGAGACCACTATATTTTCTGCTCCACTTTCAGGAACAACAGAACTATTGCACCCATCAATAACAGTGCTACCTTGCAACTTGCACAGAGTTCCAATCCGAACTCCCCACATAAATACCAGTGCTCCCCGAACCATCTTGCAGGTATCCTTCTCGAACACTATTTTACACCTGCATCATCCAGCTTGCTAATATAAATCATATTTCTAGCTAATGTAGGAATATGTAGAACACTTGGAAGCGTTCTAACCCTTCCACCTTGCAACTTCAACTTTACTTTTCCGTGACCAACAATTCTAGCCTTCCTGTCATCCCCCAAGAAGACATCACCACCATCATATTTCTCATACTTGCAGAACCACTCTCTATGGGGAGTGAAGTGAAAGGATGCACCTAAGTCAATCAACCATGCCTCATGATCTACATGTCTACTTGAAGAAGCCAATTACACATCCCCACCTTCATCTGAGGTGGTTTTCGCCCCTACAGAAGGAACCTCATCAGATCCATTTCCTATGTTAGGAGCTTTAGATTTACAGTCCCTTTTGTAGTGCCCTTCCTTTCCACATTTCCAGCACACCACCTTTACAGGTTTTCCTGGAGATTTAGATCTCCCTTTAGATTTAGATCTCCCACTTGATGACTTATTTTTGTTTCTATTCTGGGTCCGCCCTTGTACAGACAAGGCATCACCATTTTGGCTCTCCATATTTTTATGTCTCATCTCCTCCATCAGTAAGGATGAGACTATTTCATCAAAATGCAAGGCAGTTGCATTGCTACCTATTGCAATAACCAGACTATCCCACGAATCTGGTAGAGAACACAACAAACTGATGCACTTATCTTCATCTGAAATTTTAATATTAACAGATGCTAACTGAATTACCACAGTATTAAATGCATTCAGATGCTTTGTCACCGAGTCTCCATCTTTCATCCTCAGGTTATACAACTTTTAATGTAGGAAGAGTTTATTCACCAGAGACTTAGATTGGTACAGAGTCCCTTACTTGTCCCACAAAGCCTTCAACATAGCTTTCCCTGATACATTCAGCAATACTGAATCTGAGACACAAAATCGTATTGTGCTCTTTGCCTTCCAATCCAACTTCTTCCATTCTTCATCGGACACTCCCATTGGTTTAGTACCTAGATCTACCACGATCCATTGGTCTTTATCCACCAACAGATCCTCCATCTTGAGTTTCCACAACTCAAAACTCTGACCATTAAATTTTTGGATCTCTATCTTTCCACTACTCACCATCTTCTTTCACCCCCAGAATCGATCTCGTAGATCTCCCACTGAACAGGGTCTACCACAGGCCCGAGCGAAACCCCTCAGCAACAAAGGCATCCCCTTGAAGCCAAAACAGCTCTGATACCAAATGTAGGTTTTAAGCCCGTACATAAATTACCTGCATAAGAATTCTAAAACACAGAAAAATAAACAATGCGAGAGAATAACACATAAAACACATATACACATATATTTTCCCACTGGATTCCAAAACTGGGACTACCAGCTTGATTTTTCATTATGTTCCTTTCAATGTTACAATACATATTTATACACGCCGAAGCATCCAATAGCATGGACCGAAAACCATTGCGTCCAATACCATGACCGAAAAACCATCGCATCCAATACCATGGACCGAAAACCATCGCGTCCAAAAAACATGTGCAAAAATCATGCACAAAACCATAGGTGGGTCTGCCCAACCCAACATAGGGTCCAAAACCAAAATTTTCTAGGACACTGCCCCAGACCCCATAAAGTGGGGTTACGGGTGCCCTTCAAACCCCCTGTTAACTACGTGGAAAGAATATAACACAACCCAACATTAGGTAATGGATTTAACAAGATAGGGTTTATGCCAACTTACCAAGATACTGGTTGTTTGATCAGGATTGACAAAGGAAAGGTAGATAACATATCTTAGACATTGGTCATTGTTATAGCTGAAGGGAGAAAATAGGAGAACAATCCACTATAATAGGGCATATGAAATGAATCCTAAAGTAGCTTTAGAAGATAAGAGTGAAACTATTTGAAATATATGAAATAGAGCATCAAAATAAGGATGAATTTTGTAACATTTACAATTATCCAAATATTCAGAAGACCATACATTCAAATGAAATTATAGAGAAGGAAACACTAAAATTGTAGAAAACACATACTAAGACATACCATCACATGAATATTTATACGAGTGGTCAAAATATATTGATCTTCGAAAATTGTAGATTGAACAATATTTTCAATTCATAGAAAATGGCTATTCTTTCATCAAAAACCAATCCTTGGTCCTCCTTTTACATTTAATTTATAGAAATACTACATAGGTTTCATATCCACAATTTATGGAAAGTGTTGATTAAAATAATCCTCAAGATACAAAATAAATGGATTTGGAAAACCTATTCACCCATATTTAGTCTGATCCCAAGTCAAATTTTATGAGGTTGCCTTCAGTTGTTGACCTAGAAACATAATTTCGAAAAAATTGGCAAATTTTTGAACAATAGGCTTCAAAGATGCATTCAGATCTCCCAAACCATGATATCTGTGTAAAAACAAATTTTCTTTTTTTCAAATAGCTCATTCCCCACAATAACCTCTTTCATATTTTGAAAATTAATCTTCATCTTCTCAAAAACAATGCCCAAAGAGGATGACTAAAACAAAAAATAAATAATTATTTTAATCCTAAAAAATAGGTTGCAAATATTTCTTCATATCCTTCAAACCATGCTAGTTGGGGAAAAACTAAGAGATAATTTTTTAAAATAGTATGTGAAAAACAAAAACTCTTTTGGTTTTTACAAATTCTTCTCCATATGTTCAGAAACCGCATTTCAAAAATAATGACAAAAACAGGAAAATAACAAAATTACAAAATCTGGAAAAATAAGCCTCAAATATTCCTCTGTAATTTCCAAACCATGATTTCTGGGTAAAATCCGAAGGAAAATTTTGCAAACCATCCCTTTCCCAAAAAAATCCTCTTTGCTATTTTTAAAATTCCTTTTCAACTGTTCAGAAATTGTGCTTGAAGATGGTGACTAAAACAGGGAAAAACAAAGTGCTGCCATTGCTCCTTCTTGTTGACTATTTCACCAAAACCATAGGGACTTCATCTATATGCTTACAATTCACAAAATTTTATGTAATATCATCATTTGGCCCTAGAGTATGCTGGCTAGACTATGAAAAAAATTCAAGAAATATATTAGTCAAAATTACGGTTTTTACTTCAAAATAAATTCCCATGTTCTTAGCTCAAGGTATTGCTTCACCAAAAATGTAGATTTGTTTATTCTTCCATGGCTTCAGATGCTTGAGCAAGAAGGTATAATTTATCCTGCCTTCTTATCACCCTTCTAGTAGCTTTTTGTATGATCTTATCAGCCTTTAGGGTTTCTTTCCCCTTTCTGTCAGCATCCTCTGTTTTCCTTTGTCTCTTTCTACTCTTTCAATCTTGCATAATCTCTTCCTATGAATCAATAATCATTGTATCCTTTAGCCTAGGGTTAACTTTAGCCTTGAAATTCAGTCTTAGCTTGTTTGTAAGGTGATTATTATGTGTTTTGCTTTAAATCCTAGGCTTTGTTTCCATTTCTTCCTCGTTTCCATTTTCTATTTTCCATTTTTACTTTGTGTTGCTCTCTATTTTTCATCCTCCTCTTATAACATCAGTTTATGTTATCTTCTTTTCCTCCTTTCATAAACCATAAACTATGCTTATTTCACATGGTTTTCATCATTTTTTTCAACAAGGATATGACTAGGCTCTCCCTTTGTTTCCTTGGCTAGTGTTTTGACATAAACCTCTTCACATGACCTGATCAACCCATCTTTGTAAAGAATCTAACACTAAAAATTGCTCTATAGTCTTGAATTCTCTTGGCCAAATGCTGCAAACATTTTTATAGCTCTCCTGCGTACTAGAGATAGATTTATGGGTTTGCTGGAAATTACCGTTTTAGGGTAACCTAGGAATTTTAAGGTTTGATTTACAATGCAACTAGTTGTTAGATCATGCATGGAAAGGGGTATGGATTTGTGAAAAAATGTTGAAGCACTTAAAATGATGGGGTTGGTAGCTAGAAGACCTGTCTTTTAAAAATTTCGATGAGCGATACGAAAATATTTTGTAGCATCGCACTACAAAAATATTTCATAGTGTCACGCTACAAAAGTATTCTGTAGCATCAACTGCAGGCTTGCGGTAGGCTAATTTCGCTACATAAAACTTAAAATAGGATTAATTTTAGGTGAAAACACCTAATTAGACATGTCTCTAGGCTTATATAGAAATTTACTCAAAACATTTATAGGACATTGTTGTAGCGGCTGCAACACCCTCCAAAATTTTGGCACACATCCAATTTTAGAGCCCCCTTTGAGATTTTTACTTGATGTCTACACGCACTTGGCTTCATCCCGTGAGCTCGTATGAGTCTTCGTATCCACCTTGCTCGATCGTTCAATAGACAAATTTTGCATGTAGATGCCAATGTCATGCTTGCGACCATGTTCTGGACATACATAAGGTCTATACTTCGTGTCTACATGTTGTGTTCGCTATGTAAATATCCGTCGCACTCACACACAGATTCATATACACCATCACGCAAGCATCATCACAATCATCCAATGATCAATCATAATTGTCACGCTTGTCGCTCACACTATCGGTCAGTCATGTTGAGCATGTGTGTTTGGATGGTTTGAGTCGTATCTTTGTCAAGTCATGTAAGTGCGTGTTTGAAAGTTCACGTATGGACTTTTCACTCACTCTCATACTTCATCAGACCTTCACCCCACCATTGACTCGATCGACTGTCACCCAGAACAACGTAGAAGCACCAAGCAAGCCATTTCAAGATGCGCTACCCAAAAGCTGATCAATTAGCCTTCCTACTGGACAACAAGAGATTTTGACCTGGTAGTCACCCTGGGACTGACTCCCCTCAAAAATTACACAGAGGTTGCAGACCTTTCCCGCTCCGTTGACTAATAAAATTGCATAGACAAGCCAGATAGACACTAGTGCTCGTCCCTATCTCCCTCAGAAAATTGTTTAGTTTTTCCAGCGAGCCCACCAGTCAGTCGACCAGATGCTCACCTGGAAATCTGCGTAGATTTCATGAAAAATCCCTCCACTACCTAGTAGTCTTCTCATCTCAGAAAATGTGCAGAGGTGATCAACAAGCCAACCTCCCAACATTAGCATAGTTTTTCCCACCAGTAGCCCACTACCAGTTCCCCCCAGGGATTGCGCAGTTTTGGCTATCAAGCTGCTAGCATCTGACTGTTAGTTCCTTCCAGGAATTATGCATTTTTTGTTGCCAAGGTCCTAGCTCTCGACTACCGGTTCCCTCCAAGAATTGCGCAGTTTTGGTTATCACGATCTTGCTACCTGCTCCTTCCAAAAATTGTGCAAATTTTGTCTACCCAGCCTTCCCGCAGCCTGGACTGCTCCTCCCAAAAATTGCACAGTTTTGTCCTCCTGCTGAGCTAGACCCCATAGATAGTCATTGTTGATCCACATTACTTGTCACCATCTCCCAGTGACTTCTGCACAGTTTTCACTAGCAGTGCCCAGAGCCTCCATCCCAGCTCGAAGATCACAACCTTGTCTTCTCTCCCGGTCACCTGCATCCAAAACGATCATGCATCATGGTAGACTAGGAGGTTTATGGATTTGATGTCATCTTGTCATGAGTGACTGCAGATACAGGTACACAAACAAACAAAGGGAGTACATGCCGAAGGACATGTTTGCTAATGGACAAACAAACGATGCATGGAACACAATGTGCCCACCAATGTACGATCATGAAAACATGTGTTCGCGGATGGATGGACAAGCGAACATGCGAGGATGTGTTTGAAAATAGAAGGACAGATGAACATGCACTTTTCATGAGCAGACGAACCTATCAAGAATGCCAACATACATGCAAGGAGCACCGTGCGAATGAAACATCAAGTGAACCCAACGACCATCAAAGACTTCACACACTTTTCTATGCGGAGGTGAAGATGTGACACATCATGAGGACATCCATAACCCATCAACACTACAACTTAACATGCACACCAACAGCAACATGAATGTACCATCACTGTCATGTCGAGTCTTGTCATGAGTCATGTCATCCACATCTCTACTGTGGGTCATACTGTCAATCAATGCAATGTAACGTGGAAGTCCAAGAGACTGATTTGTCATATAAAGAGTCATGTGAAGTTGAAAGGTCATGGAAGTCAAACAGTCATGAGGGAAGTTGAATGGCCACAAGGGTCAGTTTCACCCTTGGGTATAAATACCCCCTCATTTGTACGTGCAAAGGACTTTTCACCTCAGCTCCTCCCGCAAAGCCTTGAGAGTCTGTAATATTTTCTTTGAGGAGTAACTAGTGGCTCCAACGCCCCTCCCACAGGGTTAATGATGTATGGTTTAATGATGTGTCTTGGAACTTTCGCTTAATTTAGAAGCCTGCTAAGATGCGAGCACATTTTCACACGTGTTGTAATTGTTGTAAGGCTAATCTTGAACACTTGTAATGCATGTTGAGTTAACCTGTGTTTGACACTTGAACTCATTCAATTGTTGTGATACATATATATTAATGAAAATTTAATGTATGATATTTTAATGTTATCCTACCCGTGTTGGTTACCTCCCTAGACATCAGACATACCTTTCATGTAAACATGCTATAACGATTGTCACACTTGCCCGAACTCCTCCGTTGTGTGTTGTACATTTTATCTTTCCTTGTGTGTTGTGACTACAGCATTTGTGTGGACTACTCCTCCGGGAGCTATGCATGTCCTATTGTGTTGTATGTTCCTAATAGAGTTGGGACTTCCTCCCATCTAACTTGGGACTCACTCTCACCCTCTCGCCTTGTAGTGAAAGAACCATTGACACAAGTAACGCTAGCAATCACCAAGCATGTGAACCTCACTACTTGAAGACAAAGCAGACTACTTTCCTGTGCTGACAAGCAAGAGCTGAGGCAAACATTTAAGATAATGGAAACTGGGCCATCATACTAGATGGGATTCCCACACCAAACTGTGTGACGTCTAGTTGGGACTTCATACCGGGATGACCCCCTGAATGTTGGCGGGTCCAACACCGTCATCATTTCTGGTGCTAGAAGGAAAGCCACCAATTGTTTATGGTTGAACGTCCTCTCACACTCACTCATCAACCATTTGATCAACGTAGTAACTTGCACTCCCTCTCACCTAAGCGCGACTCTGCAGTTGGCTACTTCTCACCTCCCAGGACTGAACACAAAATTCCATACCATCAAATTCACTCTGTCTGTCCCATCACCTCCTAGTTCACAAAAGTAGTTGGATTGATCCCAGTTAAACATAATTTTCCATACGCATCAAGGAATCCAAAAACCACTCCCACAGGGGTTGTTGTATCATCAGTGGAAGAAGCAGTTCTTGCCATACTTGAAGGTTTGGCAGAAGTTGTTGAAGACAGAGAGGAACCTCCATCCTTCCGATAGGGGGAACGAGGCACCCTCGTGATATTGGGATCAGAATCCAGTACAGGAGGTAGAGGGGAAGGTAGCGGAGGAGACAAAGGTAGAAACGATCCAAGAGACTTAGAGCCGGAACCGTCAGATTCTAAAGAAGAGGAGGAGAACGAAGAAGAGGAAGAGATGGTGAACAAAATCCGGAATGGATGACTCAAGGACCATTGGCTCTCCCAGGTGCTTTGTACAAGATGCCAAAGTGGGCGAAGAGAATGAGCATCAAGTTCAACCCTAATAGCATAGTGAAGGCAAAAGACCATTTCGATAACTTCTACCTGCAGCTGTAGAGCCTTGAGGTATGGTCCATCGACGTAGCATGTAGATTGTTTCCATTTACCTTGGACGGTTGCATAGTTTCATGGTATCACAGCCTTCTAGCCACTCCATACAAAACTGGGGCCCGTTTAAACGCATGTCTCTTGAAAATTTTGCTGATGACAAGACCCCATCCATGTTACTCAAAGAATTGGGAAGCTTAAATATGGAGGGGAAAGAAAAGGTAAAAGAATTCAATTAGATGTTTACACACATATGAACAAGTTTTCAACAAACACCAAACCTCACAACTCCATCACTATTGATTACTACACGTCCGCACTACCGACCGACATTGCGCAGTTCGTTAAGTGAGCTGTGAAACCAACACTACTGGAAAAATGCAAAGAGGCTATTATTGTTGAGAAAGACCTGCGTGCGATTGGAGTCATCAAGAATGATGAACTAGAAAATGACTCCAAAGACACGAGCAAGAAGTCCCAGGTGGTGGCGAGAAAAGGTGGAGACAAGGAAACAAATGATATTGAAACACTCACTTGCCTCATCAAGAACTTGAAAGCAGAGGTGTCTGAGCTCAAACAACAGAAAATTGACATGTCTTCAAGAAACCATCCACCCAAACAGAAAAAACGAAGCATGTTATCAGGCAATGACCAATACCCTACAAAAAAGTGTAGAGCTCTGTGTTATAGCTTGATCAGTGTGAAAATCCTGAATTCTATATATTCCATGAAGATCATCACCTAGAAAATTCTTGTTCATACTGGAAGTGACTAGCAGGCTATTTATGCAACCATACATTTGGCGCAGAAAATAGTATGCAGGAACAACTGGAAGAAATAGATAACGACGAAGATGATGCACCTGATGAGACATCAAGTTCTGGGCATGTGGTGAACATGTATTAGTGCTTGCAAGTAGCGTTGAAGACGAACACTGAGAAACAGCCCCCAAAGCAAACTGACCATTAAAATATTTGGAGTAAAGGGGCTCCCCTTATAGTTGGGGAAGCATAATAAAAGATGAAACTGCTGACGAGGAAGGTTGATACACTAGCCACTGCAAAGCAAAAAACACAAAGCAAGTCTGGGAAGAAAACGATGAACAAGAGTGCATCCATGAGCAACAAACTATAGAATACTTCGTTAGACAACACAAACATCAGTCTTACCCCAAACACCTCAGTGACTCTACCTCCTTTGGACTTCAACATTGTGGATGACATGAAGAAAAATCGCACAAACATCAATTTTTTCGAGCTAGCTAAGATCCAAAGTCACTGAGACATCCTGCTACATGAATTGGGACGAAAAACAATGGACAGCGTAGCCTCTACCAGCAAGGGAGAAAGCACACCTCTTGGACCACTTTCGACTATGCTAAACACACCCCAGATGGAAGAAGAAAAATTAGGTTGCCCTCCATTCCTGCTCTCATTTGAAAACTTCAACTGTAACATTCACAACTGCTTGGTTGATTCTTGCACGACAACCAACATCATGTAACTCTCCATCGCTAAAAATATCAATGCACAACAGAGCAAGACATCCTTGTGAATCATCCAACTTGATTGAACATCTCTACCAGCCATTGGTGAACTCTGAGATGCGGTCATCGAACTATCTCACGATGGTCTAGTCCACCAATGCATCAACATTATTGTTGTGGACATACTAGAAGCATACGGTTTACTACTCAATAGAGACTGGTGCAGCAAGCTGAATGGATATATTTCTACGGACTAGTTGCACATGTGGCTTCCGTACAAGGGAAAAATCAATCAAATTTGGATGATATCCAAGAGGTATATGAAGCATAATTTCACTCCCATCAATGGAAAGAATGAGTCGTTGGCCTTCTCAGAATTCATGTTTGGCAACTACCTCTTGGAAAAAACATTGGGGTGTTATCCTGCACGGCCAACTTCAACCCCACTAGACACGGGGTTGGGTCTCCTTCCTCGCCAAACTAAGGGTAATGAATCATGTACAATACATTTTACCAATAGTAGCATTAGGAGTAGTGCAAGCGCGTCGAACGTCCATGTGCAGATGAGTTATGGACCATGTATTTCGATGAATCAAATACATAGGATGGAGTTTTAGTGCACAAAAAAGGTTGTTGAGTACGAATCACTTGTTTTGGGCTTGCAAAAATCCATTAGCGTCAATGCGATCGCACTCAAAGTGGTAGGCGATTCGGAAATAGTGGTACGGAAGGTACGTAACACCATTCAATGTTTGTCACCTCATTTCAAAAGTTACCAGCTAGAGGTATGGTGACTGATCTCTAACTTCCAAGCATTTAATATAATTTTTGTGCCAAGAACGTGTATTGCAACTGCCAATGCCTTGGCAAACGTAGCTGCCAGCTTGTCACCACTTAGGGATAGATTTACTGTCGAAATTTTGTATAAGATTTCTGTCTCTGATAACATAACTAAGCTATGCATTTTTGGTGATGTTCAACAGATACTGTACTCCATGAACAATG
Organism: Pinus tabuliformis; assembly: GCA_031772625.1. Taxonomy (NCBI): domain Eukaryota; kingdom Viridiplantae; phylum Streptophyta; class Pinopsida; order Pinales; family Pinaceae; genus Pinus; species Pinus tabuliformis. The sequence continues at coordinate 1,005,697,762 of CM062811.1, forward strand.
TTTATTATTTCAAGGACATAATAGTTGATGAGGATGGACACGAGCAACCCTAGAAAACTGCAGTTGATGGCAAGAAAGGAAACCTCATCCCCAAAGGTGTGGTTTCTCTCAACAAGTTCTATGATTTGCAGAAACGTCGTCAAGGGTCAAGAAACAACAAAACCCATAGTTGTACCATGAAGAACGAACATAGCAACCTGAGAACAAACCACGATTCAGAGCTAGTCAGTCTCGGTACGTAAGACACACTGCAACAATGTCAAACCCGTGTTTACTTATTCAAACAGTACCCAGGATGTGTCTGCGTGGTCGTATGATGACCTAAGTACATAAGACACGCGAATAATCCAACACGAGATTTCAAGAAAAGAAGGAGCCAAGCCATTGCAATAAAAGCTAGGTAAAACACATCTATCACTTGAACCCCTTATACAAAAAGAATAGACTAAGTTGTTGGATGTTCGGATCACCTACAAAATTCGTTATTTTACATGTGTTTCTAATTTAATTTATGTATGTAAGAAATCTGGGGAAATTTGCTTATGCATTGATTTCAGAAACTTGAACTGCTCCTGGAACAAAAACAACTACCCCGTGCCATCATCTAAACCTATGCTACACACAATATCTGTAGCAATAGTGTCGTCTTCACTTAAAGTTTTTTCAAGATACCACTAGGTTCTGGTAGCGGAACCGGATAGTTCGTATACAGTCCATGAGAAGCTTGGCCTACTCACGTATTGTTTCCAATCACATGATAGGAGGATTGCCAATATTCCTTTCAACGACCAAGATATCAAGCACTACTTCCAGTAGGTCGGGCTGCACTCCTCACCATGTACATAGTATACTTACTGCTTGTTGTTTTCATTTTTTTTCCTTGCTTACTATTTTTGTTTTCGTTTTGTTTTGTTTTCTTAATACCTTACTATTTTTTTTTCTAGAATAAGTGTTGCCATCTATTGCGTTCTAGCTTTTGAATGAGTGTGTTGTTGAGATATAAAGAGACTTGTGACACTGCAGCACTTGACCAGCCTTGTGTCGGTCTTCTCTATGCTTGGTTATAATCTTCGGTCAATGAAGTATTGACAGAAGATACGAGCCATATACAGGGGAATTTTTGGTCCAACCATGAACCTGTGTCCACACTGGGAGGCTTCATTCCTGTACTCAACATTCTACTCTGTGTGTCCAAGCTCATCCAACTAGTAGAAATGGAGAAGGGGAAAATCTAAACGACTAAACATGCTTCTCTGAAGGAACATTAGGAGAATTTTGAGTTCTAAAATGGGCCTCCTAAGGAAATTATAAAATAATAGTGGAAATAATAAAATAAGATTAGATTACATCATCAAATTTTAGAGGGAAAAAATAAAAATAAAAATAAAAATAAAATTTCAACTCATATTTTCAACTTATGCCCTTATGGGTTTACTCAAATTTTGAGCGAAAACACTCGTTGGATGAAAAATTTGATTCCTCATCCAAGGAGTACCCATGTTGCATAATTTTGATGGACCCTATTACACGGAAAACGAGAAATACATGAAAAACGTGATTGTAATCACGTTCTTTCATGTATTTCTTATTTTTTGTATAGCAGGATCCATCAAAAGTATGTAACATGGGTACGCCTTGGATGAGGAATTAAATTTTGCATCCAATGAGTAATGCTACTCAAACTTTAAGTAAAACCTTTGGGAGGTAAGTTGAAAATACTCCAAAAATGGTGAATCATCCACCATGGTTGACATCATCTTGAATCCTATTGGTTCTTATAAAGTTTATTTTGGTTGTACATTTTTCTTAGGAGGCCCATTTTAGACCTCAAAATTCCCCTTATGCAACCTCTTCTTCTCTTAATAAGTTGTGATCCCTCTTCCACCCCAAAAATAAATAAGTGCCTATGCACAGTCCTCTTAAAAAAAATGTAGAAAGGCGATAAAAGAGAAAGACTCCTTGCACAGAGAGGTGAAGAATGCAATTCCACCAGGGTATTGACCAAGCTTCCTGGTAGTGGAGAAATGCATGTGTTCTTGTTTGACTCCATCGGGGTACTGTCCAAGCCTACTGGCAGTGGAGCAACTCCAAAGATGAAAACTTATACTCTGAAAATTTTCAACTCGTGAGCTAAACTACCCTTCTCGATTTCGAAACATTGTGATCAAGCTGAAGTTTTGTTGTGTTTGATTGAGTTGGGAAAATGTGAACCATGTTTGTCCATGGGGTAAGAGGGGAAGCAAAAGTAACCCACACATCGATTCAATACTCCCTGAAAGACCAAGGCCCTGTGTTGTCAATGAACCATAACAGAGAAGTTGGAGTTCTACCAGTTTGTCACCAAGTGTTGTAACAACTGCAACACCTTCCAGAATTTTGGCCCGCATCCAATTTTGAAGACTCCTTTGAGATTTTTACTTGGTGTCTAAACACACTCGGGTTCACTCCATGTGCTTGTGTGAGTCTTCACACCCACCTTGCTCGATCATTTGACATACAACATTTGCATGTTGATGTCAATGTCATGATTAAGACCATGTTCTAGTCATGCACAAGGTTTCTGCTTCATGTGTGCATGTTGTGCTTGCTATGTAAACATCCATTGCGCTCACACAAAGAGTCATATACATTGTTGTGCAAGCCTCATCATGGTCATCCAATTATTAATCTCAATTGTCACGCTTGTCACTCACACCGTCAGTCAATCATGTTGAGCATGTGTGTCTGGATGGTTTGAGTCGTATTGTCATCAAGTCATGTAAGTTTGTGTTTGCAAGTTCACATATGCACTTTTCACTCGCTCACACACTTAGTCATTTTGTTGAAGTTATGATGACTAAATTCCCCTCTGATAGTCAGACCTTCACCCCGCTATCAACTTGATCAACTATCACCAGAACAATTCATAAGCACCAAGCAAGCCATTTCAAGTTATGCTGCATGCAAGTTGATTAATCAACCTTCCTGCTAGACAACCGGAGAGTTTGACCTGGTAGTCACCCTGGGACTGACTCCCCTAAAATATTGCGTAGAGGCTGCAGATCTTGCCCACTCTTCTAACTAAGAAAATTGCGCAAACAGGGTGGATAGACACATAGTTCCCATCCCTGTCTCCCTCAGAAAATTGTGCAATTTTTCCAGCCAACCCACTAGTCAGCCAACTGATTGCTCACCCAGAAAATTGAGTAGATTCCATGAGAAATCCCTTTGCTGCCTAGAAGTCCGCCCAACTTAGAAACTGCATAGAGGTGATCAGTAGGCTAGCCTCCTAGCATTAGCACATTTTTTCCTTCCAGCAGCGCCCAACAGCCCGTTGCCAGTTCCCTCCTAGAATTACACATTTTTGGTTGTTAAGCTCCTAGCAGCCGACAACCAGTTCCCTCTAGGAATTGCACATTTTTTATTGCCAAGGTCCCAGCAGTCAACTGTCGGTTCCCTCTAGGAATTATGCAGTTTTGAATACCAGGCTCCCACTTCCCGCTCTTTCCAAAAATTGCACAGATTTTGTCTACCCAGCCTTCCCGTAGTTTGGATTGCTCCTCCCAAAAATTGCACAGTTTTTCTCTCCAGTTGAACCAGACCTTGCGAATAATCATTGTTGATCCTTATATCCTGTCACCATCTCCTAGTGATTTTTGCGTAGTTTTCACCAACAGTGCTTGGAGCCTCCATCCAAGCTCGAAGCTCACAACCTTTTCTTCTCTCCTACTCACCTGCATCCGAAACGATCAGGCATCATGGTAGACTAGGAAGTTTATGGATTTGATGTTGTCTCATCAAGAGTGACTACATATATAGGTACACAAACAAACATGGCACGACGACGGATGGGATTAACAAAGGGAGTACATGTAGAAGGACATGTTCGCCAACAAATGAACAAACGATGCATGCAAAGAGATGCACTCATGAATGGATGATCATGCAAATATGTGTTCATGGATGGACAGAAAAGCGAACATGTGAGGATGTGTTTGCACATGGACAGACGACAAACATGCACTTTTCATGAACAGACGAACCTATCAAGCATGTCAATATACAAGCAGGGAGCAACATGAGAATGCAACATCAAGTGAACCCAAGGACCATTGAAGACTCCGTGCACTTTTCCATGCGGAGGTGAAGCTGTGAAACACCATGAGGACATCCATCACACAACAACACTGCAGCTCGACATGCACACCAACAATAGCACAAATGTACCAGCACTATCATGCCGACTCTTGTCATTAGTCGTGTCATCCACCTCTCTAGTGTGGGCCATACTATTAATCAATATAATGTAACGTGGAATTCCAAGAGACCCACTTGTCATATGAAAAGTCATGTGAAGTCAAAAGGTCATGGAAGTGAAACATTCATGAGGGAAGTTGAACAACCACAAGGGTCAGTTTCACCTTTGGCTATAAAAATCCCCTCATTTGTACATGCAAAGGACTTTTCACCTCAGCTCCTCCCACAAAGCCTTGAGAGTCTATAACCTTTTCTTTGAGGAGTAAGTAGTGGCTCCAATGCCCCACCCACAGGGTTAGTGATGTATAGTGTAATGATGTGTCTTGTAACTTTTTCTTAATTCAGAAGCCTACTAATAGAGAAACATGTTTTCACACGCGTCGTAATTGTTGTAAGACTAATCTTGAACACTTGTAATTCATGTTTCTTTAACCTGTGTTTGACACTTGAACTCATTCAATTGTTGTAATACATATATATTAATGAAAATGTGTTGTATGAGTTGTTAACATTGTCCCACCCTTGTTGGTTACCTCCTCGGATAACACACATACCTTTCATGTAAACTTTCTATAACAACCATCGCACTCGCTTGGACTCCTCTACTATGTGTTGTATGTGTTATATTACCTTGTGTGTTGTGACGATTGCATCCATGTGGACTACTCCTCTAGAAGTTGTGCACGTCTAGTTGTGTTGTGTGTTCCTAACAGATTTAGGACTTCCTCCCATCTAACTTGGGACTCACTCTCGCCCTCTCCCTTTGCAATGAAAGAATCATTGACACAAGTAACACTAGCAATCACTAGGCATGCAAAGCTCACTACTCGAAGATAAAGAATACCACTCTCTTGTGCTGACAAGCAATAGCTGAGACAAACATTTAAGATAATGGAAACCAGGCCATCATATCAGAAGGGACTCACACACCAAATGGTGTGAAGTATAATTGGGACTTCATATCGGAGTGATCCCCTAAATGTTGGCATGTCTAGCACCATCAACAACCCTTTATGCAACCATGAATTTACATAATGAACTGATAAAAATGATGTTTGGACCTTTAGGGAAAGGTGCAAACCTAATGCTAGTAGTTGGCTCCAATGGGGATACTATCTCCCTAGGAGGTAGTAAAGAAAATGTAGACCCTATTCCTGATCCATTGGGATGATCCTAACTTAAATACTAATAACCCGACTTGCAACTGAAAGCAAACCGCAACCTGTAAACTGTGACCTATGTTCGAACTGAGTCCAATCCTTATTAAAAACACTGATTGAAAACTGAAAACCAAATTGCTAAAAATATGCTCTAAGTCATTGTTATGGTGGAAAAATCACTCTTGAGGACAAGAGTGATCTCAAAAGACTCTAAATATATATAGTAACAAACAAAACAAGTGATTTCTACCTTTCCTTAATTCAGAATTGAAGGATAAAGTATGAGATATGCAAGAGACTCTCACATTTGAACGAAATTCCTGTGGAATTCCTTCTGATTCTTTCAAAAGCCTTTCCTTGTTGCTTCAAAGGAATATCTGCATAAACATAAGCAAAAAAGGCATAAAAAAATAGCATAGATAAAGACGAAACAAAAAGAAAACTAAATTTGCAATATAGCACAGATCATAGGATTAAACCAATATTAATTTATAAATAATGGAAAATATCAAGGAACTTTGTAAAAAGCATTAAATCCAGTGGAATTAGGAATTAAATAGTTTCTTTTATTTATATTTGAACAAGAAGAAGAAATATAACCTTCCCTTGATGATGTAAGCCTCTTCCCAATGGTCTCTAATCCTCCCTTTAGGTGGCAAGATTTCCAATCCTATTCCAACAATATAAGTTTACATTCAAAAGTCCTCTCTAGCCCTCTGGTTTGTGTTAAATTTATAGGCCAAGAGGAGGAGGCTTGAGATATTTTTCTCAAGGGATGAGATCCTCAAAAGGAGGGATTAGTGATCCACAAAGGGAGGAATTTTGATCCATGAATAGAGGGATGAGGCCAGAGTATGTATAAGTTTGATGCTTTCAGTTGGGAAATATTCCTCCAATAGGGCTTCTAGAAATCACTTTTTATTTTTACTTACATTATGAGATTTTTACAGTTCATAATGAGAAACAGAGTACATATTTGTATGGTCCACAATGGTGAAAACTATGGTTGCGTAGATTTTGGCTAGGAAACTGCACACATACTTTAAATTAGGTTTTTGAGCAATGTAATCTACGATTATTTTTTTCTTTGAGATTATTTTACTTCTAACATTGTAGGGGAATGTTTGGAACACTTCATTGGATAACGAGAGATCTAGATTAGGAGTCATTTTCCTAATGGTGACAAAATTATGTGTAACAAATTGCACCCTAAAGTGAAAAGTCATAAAATATGTTCGAGGATTGAAGCACTTTATCATGCCAAAGTTCGAATTAGAGACCAAGGTTGGAGACCTAGAACAATCAATCAAGGGTTACAATACAATATCTTCATATAATCATCACTAAGGCAGGCATCCCATACTCAGAGTAAAAGTATCTCAAAGAATTAGTATGGAAATATACAAAGTTCCATGTCAACAGTAGACAAAGTATGGACACGACCATTGAATATCGATCCTTCTTTACAATTATGAATATTTAAAACTCCACGCAGCCTAGATGGATGAAACTAGACTAAGGGTCTTTTTCTTGATCCGAATTGGATCCATAAAGAATAATTAACAGAGCCATGGCTGTACCAAGTTAGGACAAACTTCAGAGAATTTACAACAACGATCAAAAACACCTCTAAACCAGTGGCAATGGTAGCCAGTGTGGAACGACGAGGACCTCGGTCAAAGCGCGCTGACCACGGCCCATGGAGACTACACGGGAGGCGAAATTAGCCCCTGGGAGGCTCGGATCGGGAAATAGAGGAGGTTTTTGATGCGCAATTAGCGCATCGCTAGGCGAAAACCCTCAAAATGGGGAAGCCCCATGCACTCGATCGTGTGGGAGCCTGGAAAACCATGGGATAAAAGGCTAAGCGCTAAAGGCGGGACCTGCTCCAAAACCAGCGGTATTGATCAGGGGCATCCGTGGGCAGTAAGCAGTTTTTATGGAAAAGGAGCGATTCCACTCAGTGCACGATGCGTGGAAAGTGGAGGAGAGAGAAACTACTGCTCATCGCATGCTAACGGTCGAGCTAGTCAACCGCGCAGGACGAGCAAACGACATCGGATCTGGGGGCTCCAGATCTAATGGCTGAGATCACGCTCGATGGAGAAGATGGACTCGATGAGGGATTAAGCCATGATATGAAAGAATTTGAAGTCTGGATTGACCGCCACGGTGGCAAAAGACTCATTCCATGACGTAACCAAAGAATTGAACTGACGACGCAGGCTGGCGCAGTTCGCAAGAGGACAAGTGGCCACTCCCTGTGAGCCTGATGATGACACTAAGAACAGGGAACTCTAAGCGCAACTGCAAGTAGGCGATCCGACAAAGGTGGAAGAGGAACCGAACCACCATGAGCCCGAATGGCTTTAAATCCATGAACAGAGAACAGAAAGTACACGGAAGAATCGGGAACCTAGAGAGGAACATCGAAGACAGAAGACAGAGAAGAGAAAAACTAGTAAGGCAAAAAGCAGAAGAAGACAGCAAGGCTAAGCTGACCAAAGGTAGTGTCGAGCACCAGAGAGCTTGAGAGATTCAAGCCATCCCTGAGAGGATCTGTCAAACCAGAGAGGTCAAAGAGCTGGTAAGGAAGAGAGTCTGTGTACTCCGGTGGCTTCGGAAATCCAAGAACCACCCTACCAAGCCAATCTATTTCAGGAGGACTCATATTGAGCTCCTTCATTGTAATTCTCTGCTTCAAGACACAATAAAAAGAAGGCCACCACTGAGAGCTGGATCGGAGATGTAGCCCTGGAGGTTAGGGTGAATTCCTTATTAGTTTCTTGTGTTCTTATCTTTGCTTACTGTATTTCTCTGTTGTTTTCCATTTCAAGTGTCTGTGTATTTGCAATCTGATCGATCTGTTGCTTAAATAACATAGACACACACACCAACATATGAGTCTGTAATACCTTCATTTAATAAATTCTTAACTAAGATCACTCATAGGGTGATTATCAGATCAAGTGGTATCAGAGCTTTAGGTTGTAAGGTTAGACAAGCTTGTGTTGGTTTAGCTATTGAATGCTCACTAGATCAAAGCTCAAATTAGGAGAAGGAGAGTTGGTCGAAACTAATCCTGAAATTGGGAGAGTCTATCCTTGGAAGACAATGTCAGAGGAAGGTTCTGTGGGGCCAGACCCTCAATTCATAGAGAGTTTCCTAGCTATAAAGTCTATGGTAGAAGAAATGTATAGGGACTTTAGAAAGCATAAGGATGAAGATTCATCATGTTCTAAACAAGATAAAGAAGAAGAAGAATCTCATAACCGTGACCACTCAAAAGGAAAAGGGAAAGAGGAAAAATTTCTCACACCTCCTAATAGCCCTGTGCATAATAAGAAAGCATATTTGATTAAGCTAGATGTTAAATTCGATTTGCCTACATATGATGGAGAGCTAAATGCTGAAAAGTTGGACAATTGTATTAGACAAATTGATGTGTATTGCAGAGTACAGAACATTGACTCATACAAGAGAAAAATTCAGCTGGCAAGCCTATGCCTAGGAGGCACTACCTTGGTTTGGTGGGAAGGCAGAACCCAAGCTAACATGAAAATACATGGTAAGACCATCTCTGTCTGGAGTGACTTTGTTTCTGCAATTAAGAAGCAGTTCTATCCATTGGCCTACATGCAACAAGCCATGATGAGTTGGCAAACTCTTCGGCAATTGAAAGGGCAAAGTGTGCAAGGGTACACTCAAGAATTTAGAAAGAGAGCATTGATTCTAGGGATCTCATTAGACTCACCAGAGACTCTTTTGAAGTACATTGGTGGTCTACACAGCTACATGAGGCATACCATCCTCATGTTTAATCCCACTAGTCTAGATGAGGTATCTGTACAAGCTACTCATCTAGAAGCTAGAGGAAAGAATGGAAATCCAGAAGTTGGGGTACCATCCCAACCCACTGCAAGCAAGAGTAAGGAGAAAAGAAAGCAGAAGTGGAAAGCAAGGAAGAATAACACTGCAAAAAAAGGCAAAGCTTCATGCACTCACTGTAAAAAGGATGGGCATGATGATGAGCACTGTTAGATTCTGCATCCAGAGCTGAGACCTAAGAAGTTCGAGGACAAGAAGAAGAAGGCTGCTGCAGCTATTCAGAAAGATTTGGGGTTAGACTCGGGAGATGAAACAATCATTGCAGCCACAAGTATAAAAGGTAATAATTCTGAAGCTTCTACTAGTAATTTTGTTCAATCTGTTATTGATGAAGAACATGAGAGAAAAAGACATAAGCTTTTCCATATTCAAGTTATTTCCAAACATCAAAAGATTGATACTTTTTTTGACAGTGGCTCGCAAGTAAATTTGATTTATGAAGCAATTGTAAAGAAATTGGGATTAGCAACTACACCTCACAAGAAACCATACCCATTAGGATGGTTGAATGATAAAGCACAACTACAAGTGACTAGACAGTGCAAACTCAAGTTTTCTTTTGGGTCAGCATTTGTAGATGAGGTTGAGTTAGACATAATTCCTTTGGATATATGTGGAATTGTTTTAGGGAGTCCTTACTTGTATGATAGAAAGGCTATTTTCTATAGAGCTGAGAATAAGTATCTACTTGTTAAAGATGGAATTGAATACTTTGTAAGAGCTCATAAGCTCAAGAATAATTATACTCTCATAAACTCAGGGCTGATGAAAAGAATGATAAATTCATGCAAACAATTCTTACTAATGGTTTTAAAGGAAAATAAACCTGATAAAACCAATGTATTTGACGGTTGTAATGCTAAACGGCAAGCTGATATAGAAAAGATTGTTTTAGAGTATGATGTCCTGTTTCAGGAAGCTAAAGATATTCCACCCAAAAAGGAAATAGTACATGATATTATTTTGCAACAAGATGTTCCATTGCCTAACATTGGAATGTACAGGTTGTCTGCTTTAGAGAATGCTAAAATCAAGAAGCAAGTGCAAGAGTTGCTTGAGAAGGGGTTCATCAGGCCTATCACATCAACATGTGGATCACCAATCATTTTGGCGAGAAAGAAAGATGGCTCGTGGAGAATGTGCATTGACTACCGAGCACTGAATAAGATAACAATAAAAAATTGTTATCCCCTTCCTCGCATAGATGATCTTTTAGATCAACTAAAGGAAGCTGTTTATTTCACCAAGATGGATTTACACAGTGGATACCATCAGGTCAGAGTTGCAGAGCAAGATGCATGGAAGACTGCTTTCAAAACAAAGCAGGGATTGTATGATTGTCTGGTTATGCCTTTTGGCTTGACCAATGCTCCTGCTACTTTCATGAGATTAATGAATGATGTACTCAGACCTTTTCTTGATGATTTTGTTATTATGTATCTGGATGACATTCTGATTTTTAGTAAAACATGGGAGGAACACTTAAAGCATGTTAAGCAGACATTAGATGTTTTGAAAAGAGAAAAACTTTATGTTAAACTCTCCAAATGTGAATTTGGCAAAACCCCTCTAAATTATTTGGGTCATATAGTAGGGGGTGGTGAATTGAAAATAGATCCCTCTAAAGTGGTAGTCATTATAAATTAGCCTAAACCCAAGTCTGCTATAGAAGTGAGAAGCTTCTGAGGAGTAGCACAATATTGGAGGAAGTTCATCTCTAACTTTTCCTCAATTGCAGCTCCCTTACATGCTTTGACAGGATTGAACAAGGTGTTTCAGTGGGGAGGAAAACATCAAAAAGCCTTCGACACCTTGAAAGAAAAAATTAGTACAACACCTTTACTAGCACTGCCTGATCTACAAAGACCATTTGAGATCCAAACAGATGCCAGTGACTATGCCATGGGAGCAGTGTTGACACAGCATGGTACACCCATGTGTTATCATTCTGAGACTTTTAATCCTGCAATAGTTAACTATCTTGCATATGATAAAGAATTGTATGCATTAGTTTAGAGTGCGAAAAAGTGGAAACATTATTTAATGGGCAAAGAGACAGTAATACATACTGATCATCAACCACTTCAATATCTACAATCCCAAACTAATTTGCAGCAATAAAGACATTACAGGTGAATGGGTTTTCTACAACAGTTTCATTTGGTCATCAGATACAAAAAGGGCATACATAACAAAGTTGCAGACATGTTATCTAGACCCATTCTAAATGCATCTACTATACTTAAGCATAATTCTATACTACATGGAAGCTACATTGAACAATATGCTCAAGATATATATTTTAAAGATGTATATGCAACTTTGAGTCAAGGCAAAAGGGTAGAAGAATTGGATTATCATTTGAAGGACCGACTCTTATATCATTGTGGGAAACTCTGCATTCCACAAACTGAGAGAGTAAAGATAATTAGAGAGGCACACACTTCTATGATATCAGGTCACTTTGGGGTAAGTAAAACAGTTGCATAGTTGCAAAGATTTTGTTATTGGTCGAAAATGAATGAGACAGTTTCTAGATATGTAAAGGGTGTAGTATGTGTGCTAAAAGCAAGCCCAACAATAGAAAACTAGGCTTGTACACTCCATTAACAGTTCCTTCTCACCCTTGGGAAAGTGTTTCCATGGATTTTGTTGGAGGACTACATAAATCTAGGAAAGGTCATGATTATCTGTATGTGGTTGTGGATAGGTTCAGCAAAATGTGTATTTTGATACCTTGTAATAAACAGATTACAGCTAAACAAACTGCAAAACTATTCTTTGAACATGTATGGGTTCATTTTGTATTACCCACTTCCATTGTATCTGATCGAGACACCGGATTTGTGGGGAAGTTTTGGTCAAGTCTGTGGGAGCTAATGGACACCCAACTGAAGAAAAGCACAACTTTTCATCCACAAACCGATGGCCAGACATAAGTAGTTAACAGGACAGTGATCTAGTTACTTAGAGGATATTGCAGCAGACATCCTAAGCTCTGGGATGAACATTTGTGTTATGTGTAGCATGCTTACAACAGAGAAAAACACTCTTCTACATAGAGATCTCCTTTTGAAACCTGTTTTGGTTTCATACCAAGGTCTCCTTTGGATTTTGTCTTTGGTAAAGATACCACAGTTGATGGACACAGTGATGTGGACAAGGCAACTAGGTTCATTGAACATATCCAGGAGATCCACTAGGCAGTACAGGAACAGTTGGAAAAGAGCCAAGCCAGATACAAGGCTAGGCATGAAAAGCATTGGATGGAGCATAGTTTTCAAGTTGGAGACCAGGTCTGGCTGTATATCAGCAAAGACAGGATGCAAGGTGAAGGTAAAAAGATAAAGCCTATCAGGTATGGACCTTTTAGGATACTTGAGAAGATTGGTGAAAATGCTTTTCGCCTTGATCTACCAGCTTACATGCACATCTACTCAGTCGTAAATGTAGATTGCTTGAGATTATTTGAACCTTCAATGATTGAGGATTCTGAAGAGAAAAGTCAATTTCCTTCTATTAATGACTTGCTACCTGAATATCTGAATGAATTGTAGGAAGACACAGTCTTCGACAGGAAGGTGAGGACAACGCACAGAGGAGATGTTGAGTACCTCAGAATTGGACTCAAAGGTTCGAAGCCGAGCAGTGCAAAGTGGATTGAGATTAGGCAAGTGAGACAACAGTACCCTCACTTAGTCAATGCTTGAAAGAAAACCAACTTTTGGTGGTCCAAAAGCTTTTCAGTGGGAAGGTCGTGATCCAAATTGGATCCATAAAGAATAATTAACAGAGCCATGGCTATACCAGGTCAGGACAGACTTCAAAGAATTTACAACAGCGATCAAAAACACCTCTAAACTAGTGGCAATGGCAGCCAGCATGGAACAACAAGGACCTCGATCAAAGTGCGCTGACCGAGGCCCATGGAGACTGCGCGGGAGGTGAAATTAGCCCCTGGGAGGCCTGGATGGGGAAAAAGAGGAGGCTTTTGATGTGCGATTAGTGCTTAGTGCTAATTGTGCATCGCTAGGCGAAAACCCTCAAAATGGGGAAGCCCCGTGCACTCGGTTGCATGGGAGCCGGGAAAATCGTGGGATAAAAGGCTAAGCACTAAAGGCGGGACCCAATCCAAAGCCAGCGGTATTGATTGGGGGCATCCATGGGCAATAAGCAGTTTTGATGGAAAAGGAGTGATTACACTCAGCGCACGATGCATGGAAAGCGGAGGAGAGAGAAAACTGCCACTCATCACGCACTAACGGTCGAGCTATTCAACCGCGTGGGACGAGAGAACAACGTCGGATCTGGGGGCTCTAGATCTAACGGCTAAGATCACACCCAATGGAGAAGATGGAATTGATGGGGGATTAAGTGGTGATATGAAAGAATTTGAAGTCTGGGTTGACTGCCATGGTGGCAAAAGAATCATTCCACAACTTAACCGAAGAATTGAACCGACGACGTAGGCTGGTGCAGTTTATAGGAGGACAAGTGGCCACTCCCTGTGAGCTTGATGATGACGTTGAGAACAAGGAACTCCAAGCGCAGATGCAAGCAGGTGATCCGATGAAGGTGGAAGAGGAACTGAACCGCCATGAACCTGAATGGCTTTAAAGGCATGAACAGAGAACAGAAAGGACACGGAAGAATCAGGAACCTAGAGAGGAACACCGAAGTCCGAAAACAGAGAAGAGAAAAACCAGTAAGGCAAAAAGCGAAAGAAGACAGCAGGGTCGAGCTGACCAAAGGCAGCATCGAGCACCAGAGAGCTTGAGAGATTCAAGCCATCCCTGAGAGGATCTGTGAAACCAGAGAGGTCTGAGAGCTGGTAAGGAAGAGATTCTGTGTACTCCAGTGCCTTGGGGAATCCAAGAACCACCCTGCCAAGACAATCTATTTTAGGAGACTCATATTGAGCTCCTTCATTATAATTCTTTGCTTCAAGATACAATAAAAAGAAGGCCACCACTGAGAGTTGGACCGGAGATGTAGCCCTAGAGGATAGGGTGAACACCTTATTAATTTCTTGTGTTCTTGTCTTTGCTTACTATATTTCTCTATTGTTTTCCATTTCAAGTGTCTGTGTATTTGCAATCTGATCGATCCGTTGCTTAAATAACATAGACACACAAACCAACATATGAGTCTGTAATACCTTCATTTAATAAATTCTTAATTGAGATCACTCATAAGGTGATCATCAGATTAGTTCTTCATCTCAATTGCTCCATAGTATGAATCTGACCATGTGAATGAATGCTTCAAATTTGAACATGGTAGAAACCACTTGATTACTGGTCAATAATGTGAACCATTAATAGGTGCGAGAGAAACCACTAATAATGAAAATGGTTCTCAAGGTTCTCTAGTACAATATATAAAGCATGATTAAATGTATTGAAGTCAAACACTCATAGAATCATTCGATCGAAGGTAAATGATGAGAACCTATTAGTGAAAGCGAGAAACTTTCCATCAAGGCATGCAGGCTCCAAGGCACGAAAGGAGGTTTCTAGATCTTTCCTAGATAATGAGTTGAAGTTGATAGGAACTGATCCACCACAGGAGGGCCTACAAAACAAAACTCATGTAAATATTTGAATAACAAATTTTGAGTGATCCAAAACTGACTTAGGGATGACTGATACGATTAAGGGATATGAATTGCAAGGTAACTTTAACTGAGGTTGGACTTATCTTGAACATATCAGTGACACAAAACTTTGACTTGGCAGCATTTGACTAAAAAAATAAGAACCAAAAATGATATGAAGGCATTCAATAAGGTGTGATCAATTTGAGAGGACAATGGATTTCCCAACCCAGACACAAAAGAGACGGAGTGTCATGTTCAAGAGTGACATACTGCCTTCTAACAATACAAAAAAAAATGTCTCTTCCCAATTTTCCCCATCATTACTGGCAAGTGCTTCTTTATTTTTTAACAAGCTTGAGGAGGATAACATATGCTTGTCCTAGAAGCTCATACTTCAGTTGAGTCGTTCGGAGTATTTTTAACGAACCCTAGGAAAGAGTGGTTTGGTCTCATCATGATTAACGAGTCCTACACTGCTTGGTTTTTACCAGTCTAGTGAAGGGGTAACTCGATGTAATTTTCATATTTAAAGAGTTCTAAAGACATGACAATAAAACTTAGTTCTTTCAACATAAAGTTTTAGTGAGCCTCGAGAATGTAAAGCTCAGTGTTTTTCATATTTAGGGAGTCAGATGAAAAACATAAGGAAACTTTGAAATGTCCTTTTTCATAAATTTAGTCTCCCAAGCCCACAAAAGGGTAAAATAATCCAGTAGAGAACCCTTTTGACAATGATTAGTCAAAGTATATCTTTTACATAAATAGTCCACATGATCCGTAATAGGGGTAAACTTACATCAAGAAGACATTTTTCATTTTCTTTAACAAGTTCAAAACAAACAAGCATACTCAACAATCTTTTCACATTTCGAGAATCATAAAAGAGCTTAAAGGTATCTGTGCAAGTCACCGAAGGTTTCTAGAAATAATGAAAAATACCCAATTTTTTTGCAAAAAGCTTCTATATTCTTTCTCTAACTGATTTTCATCATTGATTTCAAGTTTTTGAAGCAAAATTTTTTAATAGAGAGAGAGATAAAATGAAGCTCAAGATCTCGGGGCCTCAAATGACCCAACTGCATTACAAGCTAAGCGAAATTGTGGGCTGCTGAAATATTTTATGATTCTAGGAATGAAAGCTCAAGTGTATTTATTGACATGGTTACTGAGATCTTGGAATATCCAAGAACAATACTTTCAGATTGGGGATCAGAGGCTCACCATAGATGCCAATGGTATTTATTTCTTGAATGGGCTTCCATGTTGTGGAATCGATATTTCATTATTTGGAGGCAGACTAGGTGGTGAACCAACAAAAGCTCATATAGGCCGACATTGTGCTTCGAGGTCCAAACTTAGCAATGGAAGAATTGATATTAAAACCATCCAGAGTTTTCCATTGAGGACAATTTTGTTTACTTTTGCCTGGCTATTTCTATTTCCTGACTATGTAGAAGTGCTACACTCCACTTGGTTACCAAAGACCAAATGCATATCTCTCTAGAATATTTACAACCTATTTTTTTAACTAGTGCGAAGGAGTTTCTGCCAACATCAAAGGGAAACTCACTAGAGAAAAGACTAGAAAACTAAATAATTTTGGATATGGTGCTATATTTATTTCATTTTCTCTATAGAGGATTCCTCTTTTTTTCCCACAGGTATATATGGAGATGGGATGACCACGAGACCCTCGCATGATATTGTGGGTTTCATTGATGGCCCAACACGGAGGTGGTGGTGGCCCGATTGTGAAATATACTCCTTATTTTTTCAGATGGATGGATCACAAAATTATTATGATTGAGGATTACCCATATCTGGGTATGGACTACACCAGTGATCTAGATATCCCACTCCCTACAGGAATGAAATGGGGTGATATAGGTAAAAATTTGCACTTTGGTTGTTTTGTATTTTTTCAAAAAAAAAATGTTTATAATCATGCAAAACTAATCATTTGAAATAATCACGCAGAAGTCATCCTAGTCAGACCATCAACCATGTGATGATTTCACAGGCATGACGAGAAGCCAACAACTCTCGTAGCACAGAACCCTGAGGCAGTAGAGGCTTTGATGGAGATTGAGGGTAACCTAGAGAGGTTGACTCTAGATATCCCAGATATTGGATTGATGATTTACCTCACCACTACTAGAGGCATAAAGTGGGAGTACCAAGGTCGATTAGTCATTTGTCACGATGAGTGGCTCGTGTTATAGTTTTCTATCATGATCACCATGCTTAGCTTCTTAGTCATATGGCTAGATTATTTTTTTTTAATCTATCGACATGTTCAGATAATAAAGGCTATAGGGCCTCACATGTTTTAGATGAATTTTTTTGTAAACCCAAAATTTTTACAAACATTATGATTAATGGAGATGACTTTATTTTCTCAGCTTATTTTGTACACTGTGTGAATGACTATTGTTTTTCTTTTTACAAATGTTGCAAATGTTGATTTAACACATAATTAACCAATGCATCAGTTAATGTGTTTAAATGTCTTGGAATGTGTCGGCGTTCAATTCAATTAAATTCTCTTTCTAAGAGACGAACCCACAAAAAAATGAACATTGTAGAACTTTTTACTGAATAAACACAGTTTAAATGTAATACTATGAGTTGAGAATCCAACCTAATGATTAAACAACAAATACGAAATGAAATGGCATCAGATAATAACTCAATAACTTCACTATATTCTCCAATATTATTCATTGTTTGACCAAGGCATATTCTATGGAGACTTACTAACTCATCAGTGGGTGAATAAATAGCCCAAGTTGGATAAGACAAATTCTGACTACTATGACTGGCGCCATCAACGTAGCCAATGTGAGTTTGAGGGAGTGTCGACATCCGCAAATCAAGTGTAACACAAGATAAGCAGGAGATGTAAAAGAAGATTGTAAAAATATGAAAACTTTCAACAAAATAATATGATAAAGAAATGTACAAAGTATTCACATAATGAATTAGGCATAGTACTTCTTCAGGAAAAGTCTATTTCTAGGTTTTCCTAAAGGAATATCGTCATAGTCAACTAGCTCATAGGCCCCTTTTGCCAAGGCACGTTTTATGATATAGGGACCATGCCACATAGGTTCGAAATTATTGATGCCCAACTTATCATGTTATTCATCATAAACCAAGAATAAATTACCTTATGAATATGAGGGAGGATTTACAATTTGATCAAAATGTGATTTAACTGATTTTTATTGAGTCTCACTAGGTAGTGCAACATCACAGTGAGTCTCATATAAATGTGCTAAGTATAAAAAAGTTCTCCCTTTGCAGAAGTAGCAGGTAAAAATTTGATTGCTAGTTTCAAAGACATGATTTCACATTCAATGGTTAAGACTACTTCCAGACCATAAACCAAATGAAGGGGAGTAAACCTGGTTGTAATTTTTACTAAGATGTGATATGCCCAAAAGAATTAAAAATGAATCAAATGCCAATTGCATTTATGAATTCCTACAATCCGTTGAAGCATAGTAGTTAAAAAAAAAATTAGCACTTCTACTTGGCCATTTCCTTGTGGGAAATATGGAGTTGAACTATCATGACCCAAGCTAGCTTTGTAGTTGGAGTTCAGTCATCATAAAGTTTCAAAAATGGACACCATGGTCTATGATGATGACTTTTGGAATACCAAACCTTTCAATCAAATGATTGAATATGAAAATAACAGTGGTTTCACCATAATCCTTATATGTAGGCATCACCTCAACCCATTTTGTAAAATAATCCACTGCTAGGATAATGTACCCATGCCCCCCGCCCAAGTGAGGGTTACATGAAATGAAATCAATGCCCCATTTTGCAAAAGGAATGATAACGATGATTCGGTGAAGAGGATTAGGGGGTGTACGCATTTTTTGATGATAGATTTTACAATTGTGACATTTTTGGACTACAGTTATACAGTCTTTGAACACCGGAGGCCAAAAATATCCAATGCACAAGATTTTTTGGGTAGTGGAAATCCCTGACAGATGATAGCCACATTCTCCAGAATGATAGTCATTTAATGATTTTTCTACTTCATCATGTGTCAAACATAATTTAAAAATATAGCCAGCACCACAATGATAAAGTGTATCACCAATAATAGTATATTGTTAGGATGGGTACTGAATACGACAATGGTTTGTTCAAGATAGTTCAGGCTGAAAAGTCTGAGTTTGAAGATAAAAAATGATATCTCTATACCAAGGGTCTAATGTGCTAATAATAAAGAGTGACTCATCCGAAGAGAATTCTCTACCACAGTTTTTGTTTCAACATAGGGAAAGACACATATCAATCCAGCAAACACCAATGATTTCTTCAACTTGGATTTCATAAATTCTAAATCAAATTCCTGCAGGATAACTATCCATTTGGAATATTATCCCCCTATCAATTGTCTCATAAGAATGTAAACCATAGGGTTGTAAGCTGAAATAACTTATTTTTACGTAAAAGAATATAGTGACGGAATCTTTGGACAACTTGTACAACTACCAAGGCCAATTTATCCACATGTGCATATTTTATTTCAAATAAAGTAAGATACATACTTAAATAATAAATCACATATTCATCATTCAATTCATCTTCCTAAACTAACACCATTCCAATGGTGACTACAGATGCAATTAAATACAAAAATTAATCTCGACAATAATTGGGTGGATGCAACAAAGGCATGTGAGTCAACACATGTTTGAGTGCATCAAAATATTTTTGAGCATTTTCATCCCATACAAAAGAGATGTTTTATTTCAAAAGTCAAGTAAAAATTTAGTTAGCTTTGAATAATTCAGAATGAATCGATCTAAAAAGTTTTCCTCCCCTTAAAAAATATAGAGTTGGCACAAATTGGAAGGAGGAGACTACTTCAGAATAGCCTCTACCTTAAGTGATCAACATGAATGACTTCTTTTCACACGACAAATCCCTGTAATCGACCAGATTTTACACAAAAAACACATTTGTGAGGATTTAAGTTTATATTGTAATGTCAACATCTGATAAAGATTGCTTTTAAATGTATGGGATGATCTTCGCATTTCATTGAATGAGCTAGTATATAATCTAAATAGGGTTGTACAATATGCTTAATATCATGAAAAGTGTAAGAAATAGCCCATTGAAAGGTGGCACCAACATTATTCAGTCCAAATAAGAGTTCCTAATAAGAAAAAGTTCCCCATAGACACATGAATGTGGTTTTATGTTGATCTGTAGGGAGTATGTTGATTTTATTGTACCTAGAAAATCCATCCATGAAAGAGAAAATTTCATTATCTGCATAATTGTCAATTATTTGATCGATATAGGGAGTATGATAATGGTCTTTTGGAAAATATTTATTAATGTCTCTATAATATACACATACTCTAATTGTCCCTTACTTCTTGTTAACAGGAACAATGTTGGAAACCCAATGAGTCAAGGGAATAGGATAGATAAAACCAGATTTAAGAAGTTTTTCAACTTCATCTTTGATTATGAAAGCTTTTCGAGGATGCAATAGATGTAATATTTGTCTTATAGGCTTAGCATCCAGGTAGGTATTACTTTCGTGGACAATAATACTTGGGTTGATTCCTAGAATCTCCTCATACGATCAAGAAAAAATGTTGTTGAGTTCTTGGAATAAGGCTCTGTAAGTCTGAATTTCTTCAAGTGAACATGAAGCACCTATGTGAATGTTCTCTATAATTCTAGATTTCACTGAGATATTAATTGGAATGGTCATAGATATATTTCCTAAATTCTTTTCAGATTTAGATTCAATAATCGATATAGGGAATTTAGGATAATCTATGATCTTAGGTGAAAAAATTGTAGAGAAGTTATTCTCAATGTTTTCAAAGTTGGGAAGAAAAGATGAACGATGATGATAATCATCCCAAGGAATTTCATCCAAATTCATAATTTCCATGATACTCTCATCTATTGGAAACATATTGTCGAAAGGGCCAGGAAATAATATTGGTTCCAACCAAGATGATTGAGAATACTCATTGACAGTCGCATTCACTCGATCATTTTCAATGGGTAGTGGGCTCGAAAATGATTTAACTGCCCAATAAGCTAATTCAAATGAGCTTAGAGGAAGTCAATCACCATATGCGGTCAATTCAGATTCTGAAGGCACAATCCAAGGATCATATGATTCGAAAGTGCTTGATGAGATCATATTGACCTAGGAAACATTAGAAGAAAAATTAGGTGGAGGGAGTGCAAAAGTTCCCATAAATGATGAATCCTTAAGTAGACCAACACCAATATCTTCATAAGGAGTTGGCGTCTTCCCCACAAATGGTACACTACCAGTAGAGTTAGGGTCAGAAGTATAATAAGATAATTGGTGTACTTTCACTATCCTTCTTTGATGAGGAAATAATATCATTCAGAAGAGTGATGAGACCACTTCAGACATTACATAATTCCTACTTCGACCTAGTAAAAGATTGTAATCAAGTTGACTGTCAACAAATTCTACCTCAATTGCAACCATTTTACCTTCTAACTCTATTAGTAGATCATTCAGAATACGGTAAGGATGAAACTTGTTCCATCAAAGGATTTTAGGGTGGCAGGCGATTTATTGGTAGTTTTAGAACCCAAAGTTTCCAAAAACAAATAAACATAATACACATAGAGGCTCCTTTTTCAGTTACAACATGAAAAAATTGTTTGGTTTGACAAATACTGGTATCTGAAAAGTCAGTTGATGTGGGAGTCTAGGTATATGAATTTCAAGATTGAAGACTATGAGGTTAGAGTCCTGAGGATCAATTTCTCCAATAGCTGACAATAGTAATTTCCTTTGTGTAGGACATGTTTACAACACTTCAGGGGCCAACAATACTGAAGGGGACAGACCTAGGTTTATAATAATATTGTAATTTTGAGAAGATCTAGCATGTGGGTTAAAGGTTGAATTTCGAGCAACACCTTTGGGAGGTAGTCAAATAACCATGTCAGGATTTGGTTTCTCAATATGTAAAGATTTAGAGGGAAATGGAATTGATATAGAAGGTTGACCAGATTTACTAGCAACATTTTTGTTTGCTACAAGACTTATATTCATAATCTTTAGATCTTGTTGCTACCAAAACTTGTGAAGACATCATCATGATATATGTCAATGTAGATGAAGAGGATGGATTATGTGCAACCATTTTACTATCTTGAGAAGGGAAAGGATCCTTCAAAACAACCGGGGTAAGAGAATCTTTTATGAATTTACTAACCTCTGCACGATGTGGCTAGTCTTTTGTATAATGATATTCATTACAAATCATACAAGGATAACAAGGCTTCTTTCTTTCTTCAGAAGGTTCATTTTTTGTTGGTTTCTCCTTTTGAGAAGAATTTTGTTTTTGTTTTCCTTTCCCCTTTTTCTTACCTCCAGGTTGTTGAGATTTTCCAGGAGATGATTCTACTACATTAATTTCAAAAGTAATTTATGGAGAAATGTTTTTAGTGGGTGAATATTGTATAGCCAAGGTTTGAGTATTTGTAGAACTTTTCTTAGATGATTTACCCTTCGAATGTTGGATGACAAGACCGATTACACCATCAATGGTGTGAGATCCTGTAGAAGTGGAATTACTATGATCCGATATTGTTGGGTGAGGTAAATTTGGGATCTTTTTGTACAAAGTGTCAGATTGTGAATAAACAAGGTCTAGGTATTGGGCACGATCAATCACATGTTCTTTCATTACAACACCTCCTTTAGCAACATCTTCTGTAATATCTGTAAGTAAGGATTTAACAAAACATTCAGTTAATATTTGGTTTGCAATTTAAACTTTGACTAAACAACTTCTATGCCTCCATTCATGTATATGATTTGTAATGCAGGTAGATGTATATTGTTTTAATTATGTCAAAATTTCGGTATCAATGTCATATCGAATGGGTAACTGAAAATGTGTTAAAAAAGTTATTGCTAAGGAATTGAAATTGTGGAAAGAGACATGTGGTAACTCATTGTACCATTTTACTATTGAACATACTAAAATTCATTGGAAAAGGCATAATTTGATAGAATAATCAATTAGTGAATTCGAAGCACACCATAGATGATATGTCATGACGTGATTTGATGGATCCTCCCCTGATTTACCTTCAAATTTTGGTACATCACTTGGAAATGTAGTAGGAATGGTCGACCAAAATGGATAATAATAAATGGGATCATTTGTAATATGGGATGAATTTGGTAAATATAGAGTTGCTATAAAAGGTAATTGTTGGTTAATGTCTTGTTGTGGATACTGATAACCTTGAGGATTAAGTCCAACCCCTGGAGGAGGATATCCAGGATAACCTGGAATGGCTTGAGCGATTGGTATTTACATCCCTCTAGGGTAACCAGGGTGTTATGAAACTAGCTCAAGAAAAGATAGAAAAGATAGATCAATGCCTTAGAATTCAGCCTCTATGAGGGGGCAACCTCCTTTACATTACATAAATGAACAATTCTTGGATGATTCAAATGAAAAAACCTCCTTTCTATATATAGGAGTCTAAGGAGTCACAATATAACCCAGCCAACCTAACAATAATAATATAAAGCCACAAAAATAACAACAGAGGGATTCTATGGGCCACAGTAATAACAATATGGGGACAATTAGGGCACAACAATATTAATAAGGGATACAACTACAATAGTAATGGGGTAATCACTAATATTATAGGGACCCAACATGCCCCTCTCCTTCAAAAAAGTGTTGTCCTCAACACTTGAGTAGTTTTGGATGCTTCTGTATAAAATTCTCATCCTCCCATGTGGAATCTTCAGCGGATAAGTTCTTCCACTTGATACGATACTCCGAAATTGATCAATTTAGTAGCTCTCGAGTTCTTGTTTCTGTGACTGCTTCTGGTTCCAATATATTTTTTCCTTCCTCGTCAAGCTTTGGCAATATTGTTTGAACTGGGAGCTTGTCGCCTATAACCTTTTTTAAACATGAAACATGGAAAACTGGAAACAATCAAGAAGCAACAGGAAGCTCCAATTTGTATGCCATAGTACCAATCTTTTGCAACACCTTGTACGGACCATAATACTTTGGTGATAATTTATTATCCTTCTTAGCTTGCTTGAGAGACATTTGCTTATATGGTTGTAGCTGTAGGAATACCCAATCACCTACATCAAAACTTCTTTCGCTACAATGTTGATCTGCCTGATGTTTCATTCTATTATGTGCCAACACGAGGTTATCCTTTAAGAGTTGGAGGACTTGTTGTTGATGTTCGATGTGATGTTCCACTACTTGAACCTTAGAATTTTCTCTTAAATATGATGTGATGGATGGTGGATGATATCCATAAAGTGCCATAAATGGGGTCATTTTTGTTGTTGTATGGAAGGAAGTGTTATACCACCATTCAGCCATAGGCAACCATTTGATCCATTGTGTTTGCTTATTAGATACAAAGCAGTGAAGATATCCTTCCAAACATTTGTTTACTATCTCAGTTTGCCCATCAGATTGAGGTTGATAAGATGAGCTATGAGTTAACTGAGTACCAAGACAAGAAAATAATTTTTTCCAAAAATTTCCAGTGAAAATGGGATCTCTGTCACTTACAATAATCTTTGGGTTTCCATGTAGCTTTTGAATTGTTTCCATAAATGCAGTAGAAACTGTACTGGCTTTAAATGGATGTGATAATGCACAAAAGTGTGCATACTTGGTAAGTCTGTCAACTACCACCATGATGGCACTCTTTCCCTCAGACTTGGGTAAACCTGTGATAAAATCCATTGAAACCTCCTCCCAACATTGGCTTGGAATGGATAAAGGTTGTAATAGACCCGAGGTCTTAATTGTTTCAACTTTATTTTGTTGGAAAACCAAACATTCCACCACAAACTTTTGAATATCTAATTTAAGGCCATCCCAAAAAGATTCCTTCTTAACCCTGTGGTAAATTTTTTAAAATCCTGAGTGCCCTCCTACAGGAGAAGTGTGCAATTCCATAAGAATCTTTTGTTTTAGCTGGGAATTATTACAGAGGTATAAGTGATCTTTGTACCATGACAAATCATTTTGCCAGCTAAATGTATCAAATGTACTGGAATCTTGTTGTAACTTTCGAATAAGTGCCCAAACTTCTTCGTCATTCTTCCATTCCTCCCTTGCTTAGTTTATCCAATCTAGTTCGATAATAGAAATGGCGTACAACAATGCTTCCACATCCTCATCCTTTCTTGAGAGTGCATCTGCCACCACATTTTGCTTCCCTTTTTTGTAGATGATTTCAAAGTCATAACCCAACATCTTTGTGACCCACTTTTGTTGCTCTTCAGAGGATAATCTTTGTTCTAAAAAGTATTTAAGGCTATCATGATCCGTTTTTACCTTGAAGTGTCTTCCGATTAGGTAGGGTCGCCATTTCTTAAGTGCATGGAGTATTGCCAACATTTCCTTCTCATAAATAGCTTTGTGTAAAAACTTTCCCTTGATTGGACGACTTTCAAAAGCAATGGGTCTTTCATCTTGCATTAAAACAACACAATTCCATTTCCTGAAGCATCACATTCCACAATAAAGGTTCTTTTGAAGTCCGGTGTAGCTAAGATCGGTGCTTGGCACATTGCCTCTTTAAGATGTTCAAAGGCCTTTGTTGCTTCTAGAGTCCATGAAAATGCATCTTTCTTCAATAATGTTGTTAGAGGTGCTGCTATTCTCCCATAATTCTTAACAAACTTGCGATAATACCTTGTCAACTCGAGAAATCCTCTCAGATGCTTTATGGATGTGGGGATTTTCCATTCCTTAATGGCTTTAATTTTTCTAGGGTCTACCTTAACTCCTTCATGAGATACAATATGACCCAGATATTCCACCTCCTGTACTCCAAAGAAACATTTGGATCTTTTTGCATATAATTGTTTCTCCTCCAATAGTTGTAGCACCCTGTCAACATGTTCAACATGATCCTTCCAAGACTTGTTGTAGATTAGTATATCATCAAAAAATACTAACACAAATTTTCTAAGGAATGGTTTGAAAATGGAATTCATCAAACCTTGAAATGTTGAAGGTGCATTGGTAAGGCCAAAAGGCATGACCAAAAATTCATAATGACCCTCATGAGTTCTAAATGCTGTTTTCGGAATGTCTTCAGTCTTCATTCTGATTTGATGATATCTTGAACGAAGATCCAACTTGGTGAAGTAAATTGATCCATGCAATTCATCTAGTAATTCATCAATGACAGGAATGGGAAACTTATCTTTAATAGTGAGCTTGTTGAGCTCCCTATAATCCGGACACATGCGCCATGATCCATCCTTCTTGTGCACCAATACTACTGCAGCAGAGAAAGAACTTTGACTCGGTTGAATTATACCAGCCTCTAGCATTTCTGCAACCATACGTTCAATTTCACTCTTTTGGGCATAGGGATATCTGTATGGCCTGATGTTTGGAGGAACACTTCATAGAATCAGATGAATAGCATGATCATGATCATGAATAGGTGGGAGACCTTTGGGAGTCTCAAATACCTTGGAATGATTGTCCAAGACTTTTTGGAGATCTAGAGAAATAGATGATTCCAATGTGGAAACATCTAGCGAACATAATTGTGCAATTACACCTCTTTGTTCCTTTTTTAGAAGATTTGTCATACTGTTAGAGCTGATTATCTTTCCCCATTTCCCTACAATACCCCTTAATTCAACTTCCTTTCCTTCCACAGAAAATTTCATGGAAAGTTTTTGAAAATTAAAAGCTATTGTACCCAAGGATTGTAGCCATTGGACTCCTAGTACAACATCAGCACCTCCCATTGGAATGGAAAGCATTGGGCTAGTCAATACATATTCTCCCATGGATAGCTTGATATTATGGCACTTTCTAGAGCAATTTATTGTTCCTCCATTTGCAACCATCACTTGACACTTTGGTGTTGGATATAAGAAGCAATTCAATTCTTTTGCTACCTTACAATGAATAAAATTGTGGGTACTTCCTGAATCAATCAACAATATTACCTTTTTCTTCTTGATTTGTCCTTCTATCTTGATGGTTTGAGGAGTGGTAATTCCCGCCAATGCATTACAAGATATGGTCGGATTCATTTCTTCTTTATCTAGGCTTTGTTCCTGGAGTATATCCTCTTCTTTTGACCTTTCTTGCTCCTTTTCTTCTTCCTTTTCACAATCTATGCAGAATAATTTCTTCTCAGCACACTTATGACCTTTAGTGTATTTTCTATCACAACTGTAACAAAGTCCTTTTGCTCTTTTTTCTTCTAATTTTTGTGGTGTCAACCTTATAGGTTGTGGAAGACTAGGGGCAACAACACTTCCATCTTTATAGTTATGAGTGGTATGCTTCCTGGTTGCCATAATTTTGCTTTCCATTTTTCTTGCTAACCTGAATTCCTTCTCTAATGAATCAGGTTCCCAAAGGCGAACATCATGTTGGATATTATCCTTTAAAGTCCCTATGAACACATCAATCCTATGCTCCTCTGGAATATCTTTTACCCTGATGTTCAATTTTTGGAACTCCTCAATGTGCTCCATTATGGAACCCTTTTGTTTGATACTTATCAATTGGTTAAAAGAAGTGTTTCTTTTTGTATCCTCATAATGCGCTATCAACTCTTCCGTAAAAATTGCCCAAGTGATAATTTGTTTATGAGAGCAAAGCCATTGATACCATACAAACTGATTTGGTTCCAAATATAAAGTTGCAATACGTACCTTTTGTGTGTTTTGCACATTATTGAGATCGAAAAATTGCTCCATCTGTAATATCCATGTTGCGGGATCCTTGCCATCAAACTTCCTCATATCAATTTTTGGAATATGGTGGGTCTTCGATCCCACATTAGAGTCTATGAAATCATCATTAACATTTCTTTTGTTCGCATCATGAGTTTCCTTTACTACCTTTTCACCATTAGTAAGTATTTCGTGTAGAAAATTTGTCAAATCTGTCTTCACATCTACCATGTCTCTCTTCAAATATGTCTTCAAATCTATCTTCAAATCATCCATCTTAGCTTCCATGCCCTTTATCTTAGCTTCTATTAGCTTTTGTGAGAGTGACATTTGTTGCACTTGGTCTTGTAATTTTGATATATCATGTACCATTTCTTCCTCTTCTTCATTAGTCATGTTAGAGCTTTCAGGTTGCTTACTAGGTGTTTGCATTTTATTTCCTCGAGGCATCAGTTACCGATAATAATGCTCTACTATACCCTTTTAATTCCTTCAAAATAAATTTTCAAACCAAGCTTAAGCAAAAATTTAAAAAAATATACACACCTTTTTTCACTTTGTAGGAGCTCGATATTGCCTCTGATGTATCTATGTACTTTTGGATCCTCTAGTTTTGAAATTGTGACCTGCAATAGCCCTCTGTGTCCTCTTTCCAATGCCACTAGTGTGATCCAAATTGGATTCTCCAAGGAAGAGTTATGTGATATCTCCCACAGTGACCTGATTATAGACTAGTTCAGTAGAGCGAACTTGTACGACGTGCCACGAGTCACTGTTTCGACCTTTGGCTCTAAAAAATATATAAAAGAAACTACAGTCCGTCCTCTTTCTGTAACTTCTTACAAAATTTCAATCCGATGCTTAGAGAGAAATTTATGATGATTTTCCCCAGGTCACCTGTTTGGAATGTAATTCAGGAGTTTGCAAAAAGACCAACTTCCTCATATCGTATCTCTGCAAATATAGTGCGAAAAGCTCTGAAATTCGGACCCGAGATTCAGCACGATTTCTTCTCAAATGGGTTTTTTTTTAGCTTTTGAAAAATCGCAGAAAAAAAGTTATAGAGAAAATGACACGATGACCTATTTGGAGCAGTGAAACCCTAGAATCCAAAGCTCTAATACCAAATGTTATGAAACTAGCTCAAGAAAAGATAGAAAAGATAGATCAATGCCTTAGAAATCAGCCTCTTTGAGGGGGAAACCTCCTTTACATTACATAAATGAAAAATTCTTGGATGATTCAAATGACAAAACCTCCTTTCTATATATAGGAGTCTAAGGAGTCACAATATAACCCATCCGACCTAACAATAATAATATAAAGCCACAAAAATAACAATAGAGGGATTATATGGGGCACAGTAATAACAATATGGGGATAATAGGGGCACAACAATATTAATAAGGGATACAACTACAATAGTAATGGGGTAATCACTAGTATTATAGGGACCCAACACAGGGTAAGACATATCAGGTTGTGGTTGAGATGAGATTTGAAAAGTATGACCAGTATATGGATGAATCTGAAAAGGTTGATTTTGATACGCTTGACCCTATACCATTTAGCCCAAGTAAAATTTCCCTTGAAAAGGCTGAATTTGTAAAGGTTGACCTTTAAAAAATTAACTTTGAAAAGTTCAACCTTTAAAAGATTGACCTTGATATGGCGTTTGAATAACTCCTATACTAGGTTGACCGATAAGAAACAGTGTTGTAGACTAGAAAGTAGGATTAGTTTTATAAGCAGATGCCTGAGTGATAGTCTATGTAGGTTGTTGAACTGGTATTTGATGTGTAACCTAGATGATCATTTGTGGTATATATGGGTAGGTGTTTGAAGTGTACTTGGAACCAATTGTTCAACAATTATTTGCACAGTAGACTGAATATATGTTTGAGGACTACTCTAGACAAACTGATGAACAAACACTTATGGATTTCCTTTAACAAGTTTTTGAACAGGTGTTTAATAAATTCCCTGAACAAGTTGTTGGATAGGTGTTTGCGGAATTCCCTAGATAGGCTACTGAATAGTGTTTGTGGAATTCCTTGGACAAGCTTCTGGACAGGTATTTGTGGAATACCTTGAACAAGTATTTGTGGAATAGGTTGTCCAATAGGCTGAACAGGTTGATAAACAAGCACTTAGAGAGTGGATTGAATAGGTTTTTGAACATAAGATGGGTTCCAAATAATATTCATTCCTGGATAAGGAGCACCAATCAAGGGTTGAGATACAACATCTGGACATGGACCAACTTGAGGTACCTAACCAAAATTTTTATAATTTTCGGCAAGAGGTTATCCTATAATCATAGGATATATTCCAAAAATGTGTTGTCCTCTAGGTGGAGGATAAGATGGTTTCCCCCTGGGTGGATAATAAATGCCAGTTGGTGTTACTTGAGGATTACCTGTATTACCAAATATCATATTAATGTATTGGTCTGATGCCAAAGGTATTTCAGGCATAGAGGTCATGCTCTGAGTAGTAGAGGTAGATAAACTAGATGGCCAAGTAGAAACTTGAGGAGAAGGAGAGGCTCCCAAAAAAGTCCCAGAAAGTGACTGGTACCCAGCGAGAACCTAAGGCCCACCATATAGTAAATACTCTAGAGAGCTTGTATACATAGAAGTTTCAGTAGGTTGGCCCACTGGAGGAATTTCTGACATGTTTCGTCTAGGTGAAAAATAAAAAGGAGTTCGTAAACAAGGAATACGTTGAACTAAATAGTTCAAGGGGGTAAAATACCAAGGATCTGGTCAAAAAGGATTAAAAGGTACTCTTGGAAAATCTAGTTGATCATGAGCAGTAAAAGGGGTATGCAGTGATTCTTCCTCCTCTTCTTTAGTAATATCTTCAATACTTATAAGACCAGGAGGAAAACTAGTTATAATTATAGTTTTTCTTCAAGGTGAAGTCGGTGCAGGAGTAGGGGCTATAAAAAATGACAGTGATTCGGTCTCAGAAATGTCAGATTCAGTTTATTCAATGTTTGGTTGAGTTAATTATGTGTCTGAAGTTTCTCTAGTATTGGATTCTTCTTGAATGATGTCACCAATTTTAGGTCTAGATTGTACCATTCCCGATTCTCTTTCGTATGGTTGAATCACTTCAATTTCTACTATTTTTTATTCTAAAATTTTAGATGTCTCGGGCTAATATGATATTCCAAATCCTATCAATTTCAACCTTTATGCTTTAATCTTCTCCAAATGACCTGGTGTTTATTTAGGGGGTAGACCCTGCATTCTACACAAATGAATTTGATTAAAGTTGTATTCCAATTTTATTCAATCAAATAAATAACAAAAATAAAAAAAGGGGTATCTAGGTATCAAGGATTACTAAGCCACTATGAAATGAAATATAAAAACTTGGTAAACCAAAGATTTATGTACGGGAAGGAAATATCCTCAAATGTTGTGTTCGATGTATCAAAAATAAAAAAAAGGCTCACTTAGTTACTTATGGATGGTATGCAACAGGGGGGATCCAAAATATACTTGAGGTAGGTGGAGGTCCTGTATGTGTTGGCATTTTCTAACAAAATCATGTACGATAGGAATCATCCCCGTATATTTTTATATGTGGAACGTCGTCTGATATACCTGAAGGCACGTGGATAACATTCCCATATACTTATGTATGCGGAATACCGATTACCTATAGAATGTGTCACACACAAGAAACGAAAACTACTATGTTTATAGATTCCATAACACATATTCTAACCTAGAACCACTATGTTTGGTTGATTACAAATTTGATTCATTTTACAGTTCCTCTTTGATTAAAATCGATTTAATAGATGTGGTGTAAATGATATCAATTTTCACTTCCCAACCTAATGAAACAAATATGTAAAAATGAATCTTTTCCTGCAATGAATTTCTAACTATGGTAAAGAGAGAGTATTTTCGATGTTCAAAAAGAATGCAAAACTCCTGTTTCACCATATTCGTTTCCAAAAAATGAAAAATTTTCACTTTCAGGTTGACCGAAATGCATAAATTTAACTTTTGAATTTCAATTCACCCAAAAAACTCGAAGATCATAAAAATTTCTTTCAACATACAACACCCAAAACTTGTTCAAAATGCAGGAAGAAAACCAACAAAAATTTAAAATTGATATTTTCAAATGAATGCTATAAACATAAGAATAACAAAATTATGATTCTAAAATACTTCACTGTCAACAAGAATAACAATTGTTGATTTTGATTTACCAAAATAAGAAATTTTACGAGCGAAAGATACTCAACTTTGAAAAACATTATCTCTCATTATCGTAATGATATTTTACAAATAGGTAAAACAAATGTTGAATATGATTCTTTGAGAGAAGAAAGACAGGAAAACACCATCTCAACAACTACCAATCCTTCTTTTGATAAATCAACAAGTTACCAGAATAATTTCCGCCCCTAATTTGCAAAGATGAAGAATTTTCCAAGAAGACAATCTTTAGTATCCAATTGAATAAAAACAAACTTTCCAAGAATGTAAACAAATCCAAAAAATCATAGTAATAAAAAATTTATGGACTAAAAAATTAAAAGCCTTAACTTGTCAAAACATTTAGAGACTTCAACAGGAATCAATTAAGTGTAGTGCACATCCACATTGTTGTTAAAGTAAAAGTGCACAAATATTCCGTTAAGAGATTTACACAGTTCAAAATGGAAGATATAGTGCAAATTTGCGCAATCCATAATGGTGAAAACTACGGTTGTGTATATTTTGGCTAGGAAACTATGCAACTGCTTAAAATTAGTTTTTTGAGAAATGTAATCCAAGATTCTTGTTGTCTTTGAGATTATTTTTCTTCTAACATTGTAGGGGGATTTTTGGAACACTTCATCAGATAGTGAGAGATCCAGATTGGCGGTCATTTGTCTAATCGTGAAAAAATGACGCGCAACACTCATGTTTGCCCTGACAAACTTATTTCACACCTCTATCTACACTAAACTACTGAAAGTCTACCCAATAAGGTGATACATAATTTCCAGTGCATCCAGGCAAGGAGATGGCCACTCACTAGAATTTTGCTCACACCTTCCATAAGCAGATAGAGAAATTTAAATGATGGAAACTCAAAACGAAAATTGAATCCAAAGCCTGAACTTATGAATAAAAAAAACTTCACCTTCATTGATTGCTGCAATAGATCAACCAAAGGATCATGGAAAATAGGAAAATTCACTTCTTTTTTATGATAAAACAAAGGAGAACAAACTTCGTTTAGAACTGATGTTTATTTTTGCTTTATACCTTGATTCTCAACATCATTCTAAAAAGAAATGGCATATAATGTTCATCATTCTCATAAGAAAAAGAATCTATACCATCTAGAACAGGTTCAAATATGACAGCCACATCATGTGCATTAAAAACATTCTCTTGCTCATCAAACAATTTTGATCTTGCCTCATTAACCTTCAGTAACTTTGTTTGAAACTATCAATTTGACTTTTAAATGAATGAAGAGAAATAATTTCTTGTACATGATTCTCTTGTGAATGTGAGAAAACACTAATATGAGCACTTTCACAATTCTGATTTTCAGTAATTTCATCATAAGACAAAAAATCAGAAAATGATTTATTTGAATAGGCAACTATTTGACTATACTCTTAGTCACATAAAAGTTGAAAAACCTACTGCATATATTCATCAATTTTAGGGGATGAAACATGACTATCTACACCAAGAAGTTGATCTATTTGATTTCCAGTTAAGGGAGAATCTCTAATCTAATAAAAATTACCCTGATTATTACAACATCTAGTCTCTACTATTTCTTGTTGAGAAGAATATTCAAAAAGAGTTTCTTGAATTTCCTCATCCATTAACTCCTCATCACCATACAAACTTTGAAGGTGTTGAATGAAAATTTCAACATGCTCACAATAGTTTTTGACCAACAACAAGGAAGGACAAGATTCTTTATAATGCTCAAAAAATACTATATGAAAGTCCTTTAAAGAGTATAGACAAGAAGGTGGCAATTTTTCATACCATGACCTCACGGCTCCTTCTAAGGTAGCCATAAACATATTCATGAGGTAGTCTTTAGGTAAGTAAGCTCCTAACTTATGAATATGAAAAATTTAACCAAATGTAAACTAGAAATATCCCTTTCCTGATCCTTAAACTTTGGCAGACAAGTCGACCAATCTATGCGAGGAATACGATTTGGAAAACCTATTATAAGTGCATGGTTCATCAGAGCATACAATTTCATCTTGATTAATCAGGCAACTGGATATGCAATTATTCTCTAGATTCACCTGAAATTGGAGTCACCATTCATGTTTCGATCTTTGGATCATTTGACAAATGAGTCACCATAGAAGCTCCAAAATATGGATTCTTGGAAATGGAGTCACCATGGAAAATTAACAACTAGTTGTTTCTAAATTCCTACTTTTCCTTTGGATTGAGATCTCATATGTAAAAACATTTATGGGGAAGATGTACTTTTGTATCCCTAGTATGGTTTCCAAGATGTTAGCACTTAGAAATGTCCTCTTGGTTGTAGGAGAGAAATTCCTAAGGTAACTATTCAAACCAACTTAGAAATTGAAGGCTAGCCCCTTCAATCCAGAGAGGGCTCTCTCTGACAACTTAATCACTACATTTAGTAATTGACTGTGTTTATACACAATGGATAAATCTTCAGTTATGTTGTGTTGATGTAGGGTTTAGTTGGGCATGAGATAGATAGTCCATTAGGAAATGGAGTTAACAAGATATGGCTTATGGAAAATTACCACGATACTCCTTGTTTGATCAAGATTAACAAAGGTAAGGTAGATAACACATCTTAGATATTGGTCATTGTTATCACTGAAGGGAGAAAATATGAGAACAATCCACTAAAATAGGGCATATGAAATGAATCCTATAGTAGCTTTAGAAGATAGGAGTGAAACTATTTGAAATATATGAAACAAAGCATCAAAGCAAGGATGAATTCTGTAACATTGACTCTTATTCAAATATTCAAAAGACCATACATTCAAGTGACATTACAGAGAAGGAAACACTAAAACTGTAGAAAACACATACTAAGAGATACCATCACATGAATATTTATATCACCGATCAAAATCTATTGATCTTGGAAAACTATAGATTGATAAATCTTTTCAACACATAGACAATGGCTATTCTTTCATCAAAAACCAACCCTTGGTCATCCTTTTACATTTAATTTACAGAAATAATACATAGGCTTCAGATCCACAATTTATGTAAAGTATTAATTACAATAATCCTAAATATCTAAAAGAATTGGATCTGAAAAACCTCTTCACCCATTTTTAGTATGATCCAAATTTGAATTTGATGAGGTCGAATTCAACTGTTGACCTGGAATTTTTATGGGAAACAAAATTTCAAAAAATCTGGCAAATTTATGAAAAATATGATTCAAATATTCATTCAGATCTCCCAATCCGTGATATCCATGTAAAAAATGAAAGGTTTTTTTTTTAAACATCTCATTCCTCACAAAAACCTCTTTCATATTTGGAAAATGCATCTTCATATTCTCGAAATCCTTGCCCAAAGTGGATGACTAAAATAAGAAATAATTAATTATTTAAGTATTGAAAAATAGGTTGAAAATATTCCTTCATATTCTTCAAGTCATGCTAGCTAGGTAAACACTAAGAGAGATTTTTTAAAATACTATTTTAACAAAAAAATGTCCTTTACAAATTCATCTCCATATGTTCGGAAACTGCAAGTGACTAAAACAAGAAAATAACAAAATTACAAAATATGGAAAAATAGGCCTCAAATATTCCTCCGTAATATCCAAAACATGATGTCTGGGTAAAATATGAAGGAGGATTTTGTAAATCATTCCTTTCCCAAAAAAGTATTCTAATTTATTTTTAAAATTCCTTTTCAACTATTTCGAAACTGTGGTTGAAGATGGTGACTAAAACAAGGAAAAACAGAGTGTTGACATTTCTCCTTCTTGTTGACTATTTGACCAAAACCATAGGGACATCATCTTTGTGCTTACAATCCACAAATTCTTTCATATTATCATCGTTTAGCCCTGGAGTATGTTGTATAGACTATTGTCAGTCCAGGATATCACTCCTTAAAATAGAAACTCTCTATATTATTCATTCAGGTTATTCATTGTTATATACATGAGGGAGTGACTGTTCGGTTCATCTCCCGACTCTCTGTTTTCTCTATTATTTATTTACATTTACATTATTTACAGCTTTTCACCCAATCCTTAAGATTAGGTGTCAACATTCCCCCCTTTAATCTGAAGGAGTGTTGGTGAGTCCAAGCATCGTTCTGAATCTTTCAAGCTTTTCTCTTCCAAGTGCTTTGGTGAAGATGTTTGCAATTTTCTCATTAGTGGAACAATGGTGGAGATGGATTGTTTTGGCCTCAACATGATGTCGAATCAAATGATATTTAGTATTGATGTGCTTTGTTCGATCATGGAACTTTGGGTTCTTGGCCAACTTTATTGCAGATGTATTGTCAATCATGAGTGGAGTTGATTGTACTTGTTTTACTTGTAAATCTTAAAGAATTTTCCTGAGCCACACAATTTCTTTTGTTGCTTCAGCTGCTGCCACGTATTTTGCCTCTATTGTGGAATCTGTTGGAACTGACTGCTTGCATGATCTCCAGGAGACAACTCCTGATCCAAGACTCATAACATAGCCAGAAGTAGATAATCTTGTTTCTTTCTCTCCGTCGAAGTCTGAATCAGAGTATCCAATCAAGCTGAAGTCACTCACCTGTGTATACTTAATTCCAAAGTCTTGAGTTCCCTTCAAGTACCTTAGAACTCTTTTTGCAGTAGACCAGTGTCCCTCACACGGTTTTTGCATAAACCTGGAGAGGATTCCAACAGAAAATGAAATGTTTGGTCTGGTGGTAGTTAGGTAGTTGAGACTTCCTACAAGCTGTCTATACTTTGTTGCATCCTCAAATTCTTTTCCTTCAATGGATGTGAGCTTTAAGGTTTTTTCCATTGGAGTAGTCAGAGGATTGCATTCAGTCATGCCAAACTTGTTCAACAGATCTCCAATGTACTTCTTTTGAGAAAGGAATATGGACTTTGGATGTTGAGTTACTTCAATACCAAGATAGTAATGAACATAGCCCAAATCAGTCATTTCAAAACCTTTCTTCAATTCCTTCTTTATGGATGCAATGTAGCTTTCATTGTTCCCTATCATCAAAAGATCATCTATATATACCACAAGATATACAACTATTTTGCCAACCTTCTTTACAAACAGAGTTGCATCATCAAGATCATAATGTTTGAAATTGAGTTTCAGAAGATGCTCAGTTAATTTTTCATACCAGGCTCGTGGTGCTTGTTTGAGGCCATACAAGGATTTCACAAGTTTGCATACTTTATGTTCATGTCCTTTCACAGCAAATCCTTCAGGCTGGGACATAAAAACGTTCTCTTTTAGATATCCATTCAAGAAAGTAGTTTTTACATCCATTTGATGGACTTTCCAACCGTTCTGAGCTGCTAGGGCAAAGAGTGTCCAGATGGTGGCCCATTTTGTTGTGGGGGGGAAAGTCTCCTCATAATCGACCCCTTCCTTCAGTGCAAAAGCTTTTGCCACAAGTCTGGCTTTGTGCTTGTCAAGTGAGCCATCAGCTTTATACTTGTTCTTGTAGACCCACTTGCAGCCAATTGGTTTGGTTCTCAATGGAGGATCAACTAACTTCCAAGTGCCATTATTTATTAGGGAATCATACTCGTTTTCCATTACTTCTTTCCATTCATCATGAGAAGCAGCTTCTTTGAAGGAAGTTGGTTCAAAATCTGTAGAAAAATTCAATTCACAATCATAAGAAACTTCCATATCAACAGGTGAATCAAAGTCATCTACATTATCTCCATCTTTTTGATTTGAATTTCTAGTTCCTGTCTTTCCAACCTCATCAGGATGAACACTTTCAAGTGTCTTTGTCAGCCACTTTGGGGGACCTCTCTTAGATGGTCTAGGATGCTCCGTTGACTGAGTTGGGACTGAATCAAGATTGAGTCTCCCAATTCTGTCAATCACATCACTCAAAGCGTCATCTGTTGTTGGAGATTCATGCAGGCGGGAGAGTGCTTCTGAAGAAGATTCCACATGTTGATCTAGTATAGTAATCCCCCTTCAAGATGTGGAATCTGATTATCAAAATTCTTGAAATGACTTTGCAATTGTGAATCTATCCAAGTAATCAAGTTGTGTTTCAACAACATTGTCAGTTTTGGATGATTCAAGAAAGATTACATCTCTAGACACTACAAAATTTTTGTTGATTTCATCATAGAGACGGTATGCTTTGGAGGTGTTTGAATATCACAAGAAGATACACTTATGACTTCTTGCACCAATTTTGTTTCTATGTACCTTTGGTATCAAGGCATAACAAGTGGAACCAAAGATCCTGAGATGCTTTACTGAAGGAATGTGCCCATACCACATTTCATAAGGAGTCTTGTTCCTAATAGCATTAGATGGACATCTATTCTTTATATATACAACACATAGAACAACATCAGCCCAAAATACTTTTACATTTTTGAAGAAGAGCAGGGAGTGTATCATATTTAAGATTTTCCTATTCATTCTTTCGGCTACTCCATTCTGTTGGGGATTATAAGGCACAGTTGTTTGATTTTTGATACCATGTTGGCAAAGATGGTTTTCAAATTCATTTGAAGTGTATTCTTTTCCATTATCAGTGTGAATAGAGCCAATATGAGTTTGTGCATCAATTTCAATCCGTGCATGAAAGTTCTTGAATGTTTGAAAAGCATCATATTTGTTAGATATCATTTTTGGGATTCAACTGCGTTAAGTAAGTCATTCAAACGTATGACCATTTCCATGAGAGGTAGTCGTAACTGACTAATTTCTCATGATTTTTGAATAGTTCACTTAGCACTCATTACATCGGCCCAACACATTTTGGTGTAGTCATCAATAAATGTCATCATATATTTATTTCCATTTGCAGAAGAGACAGGCATTGGACCACATAAATCTGAATGAATGAGTTCAAGTTTTCTATGTGCTCTAGAATTTGAATCATGGAAGCGCTGTTTGCTATGTTTTCCTAGAATGCAAGCATCACATTGCTTAAGTTTCCTAGGAATTGTAGGCAATCTAGCAACACCATTTTTCTTCAATAAGTAGAGGTTGTCATAGTTCAAATGTCCAAATCTAGCATGCCATAATAAACTTGATGGAAGTGTACTTTCTTCATAATGAGAATTGTATGAGAAATGTTGTGCACGAGCAGAGGTACCTTGCAGCTTGAGGAGCCTTTCTTCTTCTATTCCCCTCATGACAAGTGAGTGGTCAGATGTTTTTCTTACCTCAAGCTTTCCATCAAACATATGAATGGAGTGACCTTACTGGCAGATGTCGACCAAGGACAGTAAGTTTCTCCTCAGCTGTGGGAGGTATAGAACATGATGCAGAAGAAAGTTTGGAAGACCAGGCAATTTAATCCTGATTGTGCCAAGCCCTGATGGCTTGAGTTTTGATTGGTCTGCAAATTATATTGCTCCATCAACATTGTTAGTGAAATCTTCAAAAAAATCTTTTCTATGAGTCATGTGGCAAGTTGCTTCTGAGTCAAGCAACCAATAATTTTTCCAAGAGGCAAGTGAAGCATTAAATAAGTCTTCATTTACTCCAATGTTACATTGTGCCACAACATAATGAGCTGATTCAGGTGCCTTACCTTTGTCTATGTCATCAGTTTTACCTTTCTGTTGGTTTCTTTGTTGCTCGATTTTATCCCAACGTATCTTTCATTTGGAGGCATCATGTGATCCATTTATTTTACAGCGTATGCAATGCAAATCTGACTTTTCTCCTTGAGATTGTCTGCCCCCCTACCTCTGGAATATCTTCCTCTTCCTCTTCGTCCACCTCTTCCTCTGGAAGAATGTTGAGAAGGGTTCTTTTCTTTATAAGCAAGGCACACAACCTCTTCAGAAGATTCAGGGGCTGTCTTCTTTCCAAAAGCTTTCTCTCATTTAGAAATTTTTTTCACAAGAGAGTCAAAGGTAATATCTTTGAGATTTCCATTTGCTTGCAATGAATCAAGATAATTAGAGTAAGTAGGATAAAGTGCCTTGAGAAAAGCAATCAGAGGAATATCCATTTCAACCTTAGTGGCTTTAATATCATGCATTATTGATTTTACTTTGGATGCCAGAGCAAGAGGATCATTATTTTGTAATTCAAGGGTGAAGAGTTTAATCATGAGTTGAACAATTTCAAGTGCAAAGTGTGAGTCATAGAGTTCTTTCAGCTTTTGTAACTCTTCAAATGCAATTGATAATGGTTTGATGTGTTGACTCACCTCTTCACTTACAAATGCAATGATCAATGCATATGCTTTGTTGCTTTTAATCTCCCAGATGGTGAGCTGTTTGTCAGGGGTAGGTTCAATAGGGTCCTTATCTCCTTCTCCAACACACACTCCTTTCCACAGCTCATTAAAAATAAGAGTGTGTTGGAGTTTCCTCAACCATTCTAGATAATTCTCTTTTCCGGTGAGAGTTATTCCCACAATAGATATGATTGAATGCATATCGAACAACGTAATACTTCAACATTCAATGTTCACCCAAATACAAGTATCAGAGTCTGACTGTAACTATCTATGGCAGAAATGAGCAATGGATGATGAGCAGAGGATGAGCGGCAGATGAGCGGAGAAATAACAAATGCAGAGGATGACCATTGGACAAATTCCAATCATTAACGGTTACCGAGGTCGAAGATTGATGGTCATCGGGTTGAAAATCAAGGACGAAGAAGTCCAAATGTTAATGGTTACCGAAGAGTGGTTTTAGGGCGGTGAACGGTATATTCCGTGGGCTCAAGGTGGTAAGAGGTTTGGAGCGGGGAGCATGCAATTCCATAGAATGATGGACACGTGGTTCTGAGGAGAGAGAAGAAACCACTTATATCACGTGAGTAACGGTCGAGCATGAGGGTCATGCGATATTGATGTGGGCTGTTAGGTCTGAGGTCAAGAGATCTACGGTCGAGATTGAGCCCATAAAACCTTGGGAACTGTGTCCGAGTGGGGTCCAGTAAGTGCATCAAGCAATAGGAAAAAAGATGCAGCAGTGAATATGATAAATACGATAAAAATATAAACAGTTACATGTTGTTCTTCAAATGAAAGGTCAGCAACAAAATCAAGCCATTACAGTACTATTTAACATAGCAGCAAAGTATTGAAACGATGGGCATTCACAGAGATCTGAAAAAAATGTCAGCCTGCAAGAGATACAAAACAGAGAGTGAAGGAGTTAAAAATTAAAAGAAAGGCCAAAAATGGCTCCTGCTTTGATACCATGCCAGTCCAAGATATAACTCCTTAGAATAGAAACTCTCTATATTATTCATTCAGGTTATTCATTGTTATATACATGAGGTAGTGACTGTTCTTTTCATCTCCCGACTCTCTGTTTTCTCAATTATTTATTTACATTTACATTATTTACAGCTATTCACCCAATCCTTAAGATTAGGTGTCAACAACTATAAAAAAACTTGATGAAATATATTAGTCAAAATTAAGGTTTTTACAACAAAATAAACTCCCATGTTATTCGTGCAAGGTATTGTTTCACCAAAAATGCAGATTCGTTTATTCTTCCATGGCTTCAAAAACTTGAGAAATGAGGTCTAATTTATCTTGGTTTCTTGTCACCCTTCTAGTAGTTTTTTGTATGATTTTATCAGCCTGTAGGGTTTCTTTCCCCTTTCTATCAACATGCTTTGTTTTCCTCTGTCTCTTTCTGCTCTTTGAAGCTTGCACAATCTCTTCCTTTGCATCAACAATCACTGTATCCTTCAGCCTAGGGTTTATTTTAGCCACGAAATTTATTCTTATCTTGTTTGTAGGGTGAGTATGAGGTTTTTTGCAGTG
This sequence comes from Pinus tabuliformis, assembly GCA_031772625.1. Lineage (NCBI taxonomy): Eukaryota > Viridiplantae > Streptophyta > Pinopsida > Pinales > Pinaceae > Pinus > Pinus tabuliformis. Next base: position 1,005,739,399 of record CM062811.1, read on the forward strand.
AATCATAGGCTTTGTTTCCATTTCTTCCTCCCCTGTTTCCATTTTATGTTTTCCTTTTTACTTTGTATTTCTCTCTGTTTTCCCTCCTCTTCTTCTAACATCAATTTTTGTTGTCTTCTTGTTCTACTTTCATAAACCCTAAGCTCTGGTTATTTCACAGGTTTTTCATCATGTTTTTCAATAGGTATATGACTAGGGTCTCCCTTTATTTCCTTAGCTAGTGTTTTGACATAAACCTCTTCACATGACTTGATGGACCCATATTTTCAAAGACTATAACATTAAAAATCCCTCTACAGTGTTGAATTCTCCTAGACAGATGTTGCAAACACTTTTAGATATTTCTTATGCACTATAAACAGATTTATGGGTTTGCTGGGAATTACCATTTTAGTGTAAACTAGGCAATTTAAGGTTTGAGTTTAAACTTCCTTCTTAGTGTTTACAATGCAGCTAGTTGTCACATCATGGATGGAAAGGAGTATGTATTTGTGAAAAAATGCTCGAGCACTTGAATTGACGGGGTTTGAAGATCAAAGGGCTATCTTTTATAATTTTCCGTGACCACTAAAAAAATATTTCGTAGTGCCAACTATAGGTTTGTGATAGGCTAATTGCGATGCGAAAAAACTCAGGATAGTCTTAGTGTTAGGTGAAAATACTTAATTAGACATGTCCCTAGGATTATATATAAATTTACATAATAAAAAAATTATAGGCCCTTTACATGACCATGAAATTACATAATGAAATGATAAAAATAGACTTTGGACCTTTAGGGAAAGGTGCAAACCTAATGCTAACACACTACAAGTATTACTTAACTAATCACTTTGATATTGTGTTACATGAATTATTTCTCATAGCATCTCTTTAAGACTAGTTGTGAGTTATTAACTTTCATTATCACTCTTGCATGGCTTAACGAAGGTGGTGTGTGAAAAGGAAATATCCTATTAAAGACTACCATAAGTCAAAGATGCTCTTGTTGAATGTTTAAGAAATGATGACCAAAACAAGCAACAGTTTCTTTAAAGCCATTAAGATCGTCGATTATCTCAAAGGCCCCTGAATGATTAGGGACTCTATCACGGTCCCTAACACATGTTTTAAAAGAAGAATTGGATGTTATAAAAATATCATTGGTGTACAAATTTGACAATCAGATCAATTTTCATCAAGACCAAATCAATAAATGGCTGGCCATGTTTGTTAATGACAAAAACAACCAATTGGCTTATATTGTGTAACTATAGTCAGATGCTAAAGACATAGAAGATGAGATATTTACATTGAGAGTGAAGCAGCAAATAATCATCCCACCCAGAGAGTAACACATCAAATAATGGCTTAAGAAAGTCTTAAATGAAGTCGTTAACCCACAATAACTTCCCTATACAGCTAGGATAATGAACATTTGAGTAGCCACCTATATGTATTTATTCTCCAATAGCTGCAAAGAAAGGGATGGTTCATTATATTTGTGATCCTTATACAATTTTAAGACAAATTATTTTTCTTTGAAGTAATTCCCTATTCAATATTTGATGATCTAACTTTATTGAATTGTTGTATGTTTTCTAAAGCCAATCCCTAGCTATATATTTCTTTATTTCTTCCAAGTACTCATATCATTAATATTTGATCCATGGAAGCCCCATAGAAATCCCTTAGGAATTAATGCATTTTATTTTATGCTTAAGTAATAGGATCTTTTACTATGCTTTAAGAACTTGGCTTTATTGTAAAAGTCGCAAAGAGATTTTTTCAAGAAGGAATGCCATTTGTGATTTTGAAACTTTAATTTTCAAATAAGTAAGAACCACATAAATATTTTTCTATTCTCTTATGATTTTAGATGTGTGAAATCGTTTTAGAGTTCAATGAATATCTAAACAAATATTTTTTATTTATGTTTATTTTAATTTTATTCAAATATTTTTCCTCATGTATATTTATGCATGAAAATGGAATGGGTTTGTGAGTGCATAATTAATTTTTCAATCATTGCATTTTTACTTTGAAAAACACCTGGTCACTCACAAGGGAAAGTGTTGAATATTTAATTTTTAATATTCAAGTTATACGCATATCCAAGTGTGATCAATACAGGAGTACCATCTCTTCAAAATAATAGAAGGAATCTATAAACATGCCATAGGAGGTTGAATTGTTTCCCTATTAGGAAGAGAGATCAAAATTTTTGATGACCATATTGTGGATATTTAAAGTTTAATATTCTATGCCTAGCAGATGACTTGTCCTGAGCTAGTCAAACATCATCTTTCCATTGGATCAAAATACCAAAAAAGTGTATTGCATCGATTGTATATTTTGATCATTAAGACTGCAAGAACTCAAAAATAGCTTGAAATATCTTGGAAAATTTTAGCTCAACAAGAGTTTGTTGGCATTATGACACAAGTTTTGGCCTTATGACACAGGTGTTGTCCTTGATGGCAACTCACTTAGATGACAAATCATAGTTCAGGCTCACAGAATGAAGGAAAAATAAGTATACACAGGTTTACCTTGAAAAAGTTGCGTGTACACGTGGGTTTTCCGACCAAAAGGCGCATATGCGTATATACGCACTTTCACGCAAGGAAAAGCACGTACATGTTGGAGAATTTGGTTTTGGTCAGTGGTATTTGGACCATTGTATTTTGACCCATGGTATTGGTCCAAGGTATCTTGTCTGAAGTGTTGACCCCAAGTATTTGGTCCAAGGTATTGCTTCTAAGTGGTTTTGGACCATGGTATTGAGAAAGGCCTAAGACTATAAAAGGAGGAGGAGATCATTAGGCAAAGGCACTCAAGTATTGAATATCTAATGAAGAGCAAGATCTAGAATACAGGTCGTTGGGTTATGGTGAATATTTGGATCTAAATCAAGGAGGAACCTGAGTGCTTGAAGAAGGATAAGTTCTATTGATGGGTCAAGATCGTAAGGATTGAAGAGAAGTATCTTTATGTGGTTTTGATCTGTTATCTGAATAGTTGGTGCATGTCATAATCTGTAAATGTGATGATCTGGGTATAACTGATGTCTGAATATTTGTAAAGGTTAAATCATCTTTTACAGATCTGTACGCAAGTTCATTACAGCAAGGGTGCGTATACATGCTGGTTCAGCATTTCAAAACAGTGTATACGCAGGTCTGTCTTGAGCAAAGTGCGTATGCACATAGGTTCGACACATTAAAGTAGCGAACACCTCATAAAATATGTTTTAGCTACTTCTGTCCACTGTTGTAGTGTTCTGGGTTCTGGCTTGGGTTCTGGTTACAGCTTTCAGAAAAGTGATAGTTTGATTCAGTTTTGGTTGGTACAAAGGAGATCGGTTGATGCAGATATATTTGATGTTTGATCGATGTTATTGATGGATCTAGTCTAAAAATTTATGAAACGTGGTCCCTGGAAGAAAAGAGAAGGTTGTAGCCTTCTGTAGGTTAGCACCTATGTACTAGTACATCAGCTAGTACAAGAGCTAAGGGGGTTGTAGCTCCCTTCCAGGAGAAGCTAGAGAATGAGAGAAGGTTGTAGCCTTCTATAGGTAGAAGCTTGTGTACTGGTATAAGACTGCACCAATATAGAAATATTGTAAAAAGAAGTTTCTTATTAAAAGAAGATAGAGACGAATTGCAGCAGGTGGTTTTCACCCACATTGGGTTTCCACCTTATATCTTGTGTTCTTGTGTGTGATTGTCTTCTCTGTTTTTACTATACTTGGTTACTGTTACATGGTTCTGATACAAAGATTAAATATCAACATTTGATGAATTAACTAAATTATAAGTCTGCAGGATATACATTAGTTTTCTTAACAACATTTGCGTATATACGCAAGTTTCAATAACTGAAGTAGCGTATACAAATATGATTGTGAAAAGAAATATTATTGACTTGATAATACTGATTCACCCCCCCTCTCAATATTATTTCCAACAATTGGTATCAGATCAGGTCCTTCAGAAGAAGCTTGATCACTTGAAGGAAGATCTATCATCATGAGCAACTATGAAAGAGAGGCATCCATCAGGCCACCAATCTTTGATGGGAGAAACTTCGTCTATTGGAAGGTAAGAACCACAACCTGTCTTCAATCTCTTGGAACAGATGTTTGAGAAATTGTGAAAGGAGGATACACATTTCCATCAGCAATTCCTACAGATACGGCAGGTAAAAAGCAGTATGAAACAAATGCAAAGGCTGTGAATACTCTATTGGGGAGTCTGTCACAATCAAAATTTGTCAAGGTTATGCAACTCAAAACCACCAAATAAATATGGGACAAGATAATTCTAAGCTATGAAGGAGACGATCAGGTAAAATGTGCAAAACTACAATCTCTCAGAATTCAATATGAAACTCTCAGAATGCAAAATGATGAAAGTATAGCTAATTATTTGTTACGTATAGATGAGATTGTTAATCACATGAAAAACTTGGGTGAAGAGATAAAAGAAGTTACTTTAGTTGAAAAGGTTCTAAGATCCTTGTCTTCTAAATTTGAATCAAAAGTTTCTACCATAGAAGAAAAGCAACATCTTCAAAGTATTACTATGTCACAACTGCACGGAATCCTAACTGCTTTCGGAATGAGAAAAGGGGGTCCATCAGATATGAGAGAAGCCACATTCAAAGCTTTAGGAAAAGGAGAACTCAATGAGTTAGGACATACGTCAGAAGGAGAGAAAGAATTAAACTTTGTCAAGAACCTTCAACGAGGTTCTAGAAGATTTAGAGGTAAACCACCTTTCAAATGTTTTGCTTGTGGAAGAATAGGTCATTATGCTGCCAAATGTCCTCATAAATATAAGCTTGATAAAGGTAACAAATCGGAAAAATGGAATAGAAAACAAAGTGTAAATAAGAAGAGCTACTATACGCATGAAGATAGTGATGGTTTATCAATTAGTGATGAAGATGAAGATAGTAATGATTATAGACTTCTGATGGCTTTTGAAGATGATGATTTCTTGGATGCTTTAGATGAAGATGATCTCTATGAATAAATTGCTAAACTTAAAATCTGTTTAGAAGAAAAGAGTATGATTATAGATATTCTTACATTCCAAATTGTTGAAAGGGAAAAACACAATGAGAACTTAGAATGTGAAATTGTCGGTCTAAGAAAAGAAATTGAGAAAACAAAAGCTCTCAATCTTAAGTTTGCTAAAGGATCAGAAACTTTAGATGAAATTATCAAAGTGCAGCATTCTCCTCTGATAAAGACACGTCTTGGATATACTGAAGAACCATCTCAAGAACAGAAGCCATCAACCTCCAAAAGCTATCTTGATGCATTAAGGAGAAATGACAGGGTGACAATCGTCCGCAAAGGCTTAAAGCAGATCACCAGATAAATCAAGTTCAATCTACTTCAAGGATGAACAGAAGCTATAACCAACCATAGGTAAATCATTCTCAATTTGCTTCAAGAATGAATTTCAATGGAAACTACAATCATCAGGTCAGTAGATTCGATAATCGCAGGAATTTCTTTAATTTACAATGTTTTTCATGTCATAACTTTGGACACAAAGCTACTCAATGTGTTGCCTACAAGACCATCATGACTAGAGAAGCACGAAATCAAAGGAATGTGACTGGGATCATGAAAAGGAGCTACAATAACTTTTATGCTCTTGAAAATGAAATAGAATGCTCTATCTATAACAACTTTGGTCATGAAGACTCTGAATGCAGGAGTAAATTTCAGCAAACATCTCAGAAGGAGCAAGCTTCATTGCGTCTCAAAACATGGAAAAAGAAAGAACCGCAAAACGAAAGATGTGGTATAGTCTTATATGCAGAAGGACAATAAAATCAAAGGTACATTGACAGTGGATGCTCGAAACACATGACAAGTGATAAAGAAAAAATTCAGTCATATAGTGCCTTAGAAAAGGAAAGGAAGGTCTCATTTGGAAATGACACCCCTGTAGTCATAAAAGGTAAAGGTTCTATTCTCTTAAAACAAAAGGTCAAAGCTAGGAATGTTATGTATGTTAATGGTTTAAAGCATAATCTATTGAGTGTTAGTCAAATGTGTGATCAGGGAAATGAGGTAGTATTTTGATCAAATGGATGTGTTGTTCGTGAGCTTAATACAAGAGAAACAGTGGTCAAAGGCATAAGAACTCCAAATAATTTATACATACTCAAGGGAGGACAACAACAATGCTATCTAAGCAAAAATGATGAACACTGGCTATGGCACAGAAGATTGGGGCATCTAAGCTTCTCTCAGATAAGGAAAGCATGCAAATTCCAGGCTGTACGCAATCTCCCTAGCATCAGAATTCCAGAAAATACAATATGCAAATCATGTCAATTTGGTAAGCAAACCAGAACACATTTCCCTGAGAGGGAAGGATCATCTAGTAAGCCGCTTGAACTTGTCCATACTGATTTATGTGGTCCATCAAGGAAAAAGTCACCTCATGGAGAAGAATACTTTATATTGTTCATTGACGACTTTTCCAAAATGTGTTGGATAGGAATTCTAAAGCATAAAGACGAAGCATTTGAAAAGTTCAAAGCATTCAAAGCTTTGGTTGAAAATGAATTAGATCACAAAATCAAATGCCTCAGGTTTGATCGAGGAGGAGAATTTACCTCAGATGAATTCTTTGACTTCTATGAAGAACATGGAATAAGAAGGGAATTCTCTACCACAAGGACTCCTCAGCAAAATGGAGTGGTAGAAAGGATGAACAGATCTGTTCAACAAATGGCTCGTGCTATGCTAGATGAGTCTGGAACTTCTGCAACCTTCTGGGGTGAAGTTGCATTTGCTATCATCACTATTCTCAACAAAATGAATGTTCGGGTAAATAGCGCTCAAACTCCTCATGAACTTTGGTATGGTAAGACTCCTACTATAAAATACTTCAAAGTTTTTGGAAGCAAATGTTACATCAAAAGGACTGATGAAAAACTTGGCAAGTTTGAACCTAGAGCAGATGAAGGCATTCTCCTCAGTTACTCTTCCCGGAGTAAAGGATACAAGTGTTATAATAAAAGACTTGGGAAAATTGTTGAAAGTATTGATGTTGTGGTTGATGAAGCAGGCGAAAATCCAAAGCAGGTAAAAACTGAAGAGTCAGAAGAAGATAAGGATTATCCTTCCACATCAAATCGTACTAATGCTGAAGAAGAAGAAACCAATGAAGCACCAAAAGAGCAGATAAAAGTAGAAGAAAAGACTCCAACTAGATATGTTCAAAAAAATCATCCAGAGACTCAAATTTTGGGACAGAAAGAGGTAGGTGTGCAGACAAGAAGAACTATTACATAAGCTTCAAGCAATCTAGCATTGCTTTCCTCCATTGAACCGCAAAATGTACATGAAGCATGCAAAGATGAATGTTGGGTCAAGGCTATGAATGAAGAGCTTGAGAAAATTGAAAAGAATAATACTTGGGAATCAGTTCCTAGACCTCATGATAAGAATGTCATAGGAACCAAATGGACATTCAAAAACAAGCTGAATGAAAATGGAGAAGTTGTTAGAAACAAAGCCAGACTTGTTTGTAAAGGGTATGCTCAACAAGAAGGTATAGACTTCGAAGAAACTTTCGCACCTGCTGCTAGACTTGAAGCCATAAGAATGTTCCTTACTCTTTCTAGCTTTCAGAAGTTCATAGCATATCAAATGTATGTGAAATTTACCTTTCTTAATGGAGACCTAGAAGAAGAAGTTTAAATTGAGCAACCAGATGGATTCATCCTTGGAAATGATCCAAAACCTGTATGTAGACTCAAAAAGGCTCTCTATGGTCTAAAACAAGCTCCAAGGGCCTGGTATTATCGTCTTGACAAATACCTTTATCAACAAGGTTTTTCAAAGGGATCAACTGATAGAAATCTATATATAAAAATTGACAATGATAAATTGCTAATACTTGTTGTGTATGTTGATGATATCATTTTTGGTAGCAATGAAGAAGCCATGAGTCAAAACTTTACTTTGGTAATGCAGAAAGAATTTGAAATGTCCTTGCTTGGTGAGCTCATATATTTTCTTGGTTTACAAGTTCAACAAAATAAAGATGGTATTTTTCTATTGCAAACCAAGTACCTCAGGCAGATCTTGAAGAAATATGGCATGGAAGATTCTAAACTAGTATGTACCCCTATGGTAACAGGCTACAGCCTCAGTGCAAATGATGAATCAACAGCAGTATATCAACCAACCTACAGATCCATGATTGGTAGTCTACTCTATCTAACAGGTACCTGATCAGACATCATGCATGCAGTGGGAATAGTTGGAAGATTCCAAGCAAATCCAAAGGAAGCACACCTTCAAGCAGTCAAAAGGATTTTCAAATATCTTCAAGGAACACAAAACTTTGGTTTATGGTATCCTAGAGATACAGATCTTACACTTCATGCATATACAGATGCAGATTGGGCAGGAAGTGTGGATGACAGAAAAAGCACTAGTGGTGGTGCATTCTTTATGGGTTCCAGATTAGTGTCTTGGTTCAGAAAGAAACAAAGTTCAATTTCATTATCTACAACTGAAGTAGAATATGTGGCTTCTGCATCTTGTTGCACACAACTCCTTTGGATGATGCAAACATTACAAGATATTTAGATCACATGTACTCCACCCATCTCCATTCTATGTGATAATACAAGTGCAATCAGTATTTCAAAGAATCCTGTCATGCATTCCAAAACCAAGAACATACCTATCAAATATCATTTTCTCCATGAACAAGTGCTTGAACAAAAGGTCAAATTGGAGTATGTTCCCTCCAAAGAATACGTTGTTGATATATTCACCAAACCACTGCCCAGAGAGACATTTGAATATCTCAGAAAGAAGCTGGGAGTAGTTGATGCTTCCTGTTGCTGTTGAAACCTATCTGGTTAAGGGAACAATGGTTGTACGCGAGTTTCATGAAGCGCATCCGCGTACATACGCCGGTTTCTGTGGATACAATCGCGTATATGTTGGTTTGAAGAATATCAGTGGGCCAGACTCAGGATGAAAAGAGTTTGATATGGGTCTGACAGTGATCATCTGGCACAGGTTTAGGGGGAGCATATACTTCTAATAATGCATTGTTGGCATTATCTTAGAAGATCTTGGTACAATTTAACAGTTGTTTCTGATTCAGGTGGAACAGGTGCAGAGGGAGATCATGGTTGTTGGTCTGGATGGTGATTGACAGATAGCTACTGATGACTATCATAGTCTTGTTTTAGATATTTTGTCTCTATGTTATGCATATCCTTCATTATCAAGGTCATGTAACGACCTATTTTGTTTCCCCACTATGCCTGGGATGGATGATGTAAGGTTCTTGTTTTATCATGTATAAATTTTTGGTGTATCCCCACTTGGACAGGTGGATGAGTCAATCTTGGCATATCCCACTTGCTTGGGAGATGCATGTATGTATGAGTCTTTGGTGATAGGAAGGTCATTTATGATGTATAGAGTCATGTTTTTCTTATAGAACATCTTTTTGTAGTCCTTGCTTACAGTCACGGGGAGCATGAACAATACACTTCAGCATATCAGAAAAGATCAGCATGTACTTAGGGGGAGCATAACCCTTTTTCCTTGATGACAAAGGGGGAGAATGGCTTGGAGTGACTTGGGGATGCCATCAAGTCCAAAGGGGGAGACTTTTGGCATTATGACACAGGTTTTAGCCTTATGACACAAGTTTTGTCCTTGATGGCAACTCACTCAGATGAAAAATCACAGTTTAGGCTCACAGAATGAAGGAAAAAGAAGTATATGCAGGTTTACCTTGAAAAAGCTGTGTATACACGCGAGTTTTCCGACCAAAAGGCACATATGCGTATACACGCACTTTCATGCAAGGAAAAGCATGTACATGTTGGAGAATTTGGTTTTGGTTCGTGGTATTTGGACCATGGTATTTTGACCCATGGTATTGGTCCAAGGTATCTTGTCCTAAGTGTTGACCCTAGGCATTTGGTCCAAGGTATTGCTTCTAAGTGGTTTTGGACTATCGTATTGAGAAAGGCCAAAGACTATAAAAGGAGGAGGAGATCATTAGGCAAAGGCACTCAAGTATTGAATATCTAATGAAGAACAATATATAGAATATTGGTCATTGGATTATGGTGAATAGCTGGATCTAAATCAAGGAGGAACCTGAGCGCTTGAAGAAGGATAAGTTCTATTGATGGGTCAAGATCTTAAGGCTTGAAGAGAAGTATCTTTATGTGGTTTTGATCTTTTATCTGAATAGTTGGCGCATGTCGTAATCTGTAAATCTGATGATCTGGGTATAACTGATGTCTGAATAGTTGTAAAGGTTAAATCATCTTTTACAGATCTATACACAGGTTCACTACAGTAAGGGCATGTATACACGCTAGTTCAGTATTTCAAAACAACGTATATGTAGGTTTGTCTTGAGAAAAGTGTGTATGCATGCGGGTTCGACACATTGAAGTAGCGGACACCTCATAAAATATGTTTTAGCTACTTCTATCTGTTGTTGCAGTGTTCTGGGTTCTAGCTTGGGTTCTGGTTACTGTTTCTGTGTTCTGGTTATAGCTTTCAAAAAAGTGATAGTTTGATTCAGGTTTGGTTGGTACAAAGGAGATTGGTTGATGTAGATATTTTTTATGTTTGATCGATGTTATTGATGGATCCAGTCTAAAAATTTATGAAACGTGGTCCTTGGAAGAAAAGAGAAGGTTGTAGCCTTCTGTAGGTCAGCACCTACATACTAGTACATCAGCTAGTACAAGAGCTAAGGGGGTTGTAGCTCCCTTCCAGGAGAAGCTGGAGAACAAGAGAAGGTTGTAGCCTTTGCAGGTAGAAGCCTACATACTGGTATAAGACTGCACCAGTATAAAAATATTGTAAAAATAAGTTTCTTATTAAAAGAATATAGAGACGAATCGCAGCAGGTGGTTTTCACCCACATTGGGTTTCCACCTTATATCTTGTGTTGTTGTGTGTGATTGTCTACTCTGTTTTTACTGTACCTAGTTACTATTATATGGCTCTAATACACAGATTAAAGATCAACATCTATTGAATTAACTGAATTATAAGTCTGCGGGATATACTCTAGTTTTCTTAACAACAGTTGTGTATATACGCAAGTTTCATTAACTGAAGTAGCGCATACAAATATGATTGTGAAAAGAAATATTATTGACTTGCTAATACTGATTCACCACCCCTCTCAGTATTATTTCCAACAGAGTTAACTGTACTACAAAATCTAGAGAGGTGACTTCAATAAGCAATAAATTTGAATTTATATGATTAAATAAGTTCAAAGAGGCCATTACCAAGAGGCCTAAGTAAGAATGTTGTTGAAAAATCTAGCACTTCAAGAAACAATAAGCTTATCTTTTCTTTCCACCAAAATAGGAGAAATGACAATCTAAGAAGAAGAAAAATAGGGGATAAGGGAAGAAAGGAAAGAAGGTGACAATCCAAGGAATCAAAGATGAGGAAGGTTAATTTCTCTTGCCTTACAAGGAAAACAACATCCCCTACCTACTATACACCCTAGAGTTTTACCTCTATTCAATGATGATGTTGCTATGAATCCAAACAAACATATGGATCAATTCCTGGCTATTTGTGGCATGCTACGGATTGTACATAAAGACATAATAGTTAGGGTATTTCTTGAAAATATAATAGTACTTTCCTATGACTATTCTTTTTCCTTTCCTATTACTTCAATTACCTATTTCAATGACATGCAAGAAACTTTTATAGGAAGATATGCCTAACCTATTGCATATTATACCATTTTTACCCAATTAACACAATCCATCTTGAAAAGAATGAGAAGATTAAATATTTTAATATTTTATTTTTTAAGAACCTTCTAACAAATACCTCAATATAATCACCCCAATGACTCATCCATTCTTGGGTGTTACAAAAATGCAATGCAAGTATGCTATACAATATGAACGTATTAATGCATTATAAGAATCCATGAGGAAATCATAAGAAAGGAGGAATATGTGTTATAAAGCAATGCCAATATAGATATTTTTCTTCGAAAACTAAAAATATAAATTTCCTCCTTAAAAGTATCAGAAACAAGGAGGCCAACAACATTACAAAGTAATCAAGATACAACAGTTAGAATAGGAAGTTTCCATGGAATTCCTCTCAATGTAAATAAAATAATCAAACAAATGTAGAATGAAATAATAAGATTAAAGAGAGGATATAAGCAAAGGCCTTGACCTCAACAAAATATTGGAGGACCAACATATGGTTTTAGAGAACAACTTGGTCAAGTTCATAATATTTGCAATGCACCTCAAAGGGGGCATAGGCCTCCAAGATTTGAAAATCCAAGTTCTTTAGTAATGGAATATGAATAAATGCAAGAAGAAGAAGACATAGACTTGCCTCAAATTCTTACAAAATAAAATTCGAGCACCTTAAAGTTTCTAGAAATGAGAGATAACCAAGTAATTTCTTTAGAAGAAGAGTCTATACTAGAGAATCAAGATTTTATGGATCAAGAAAACGTTATAAAAGAAAGCGCTCAATTGAACAAAGAAAAAATAAAGGGTCCAACTCAACACACAATATAAGGAATCAAGGAGAAATATTAGCACAAAGAAATGTGCAACATGAGAAAAATGGACTAGCCTAAAGAAAATATAATAATCCAGTAAATCCAATTTAAATGTCTTATGATATTATGGATGTCTTACTTAAGCTCCAAATCACTTTACCGTTTTCAAAAGTGATGAGGATTCCTCAGCAAAGAGATAATCTTCTCAAATTTCTAAAAAATGAAGATACATCCAATATGAGAGTAGAGACAATTATTATTTCTCATATGTATAATATCCTTGCTCCTCTTATCAAGACTGAAGGTAAATTTCCTCCTTTTTACATATCACTAGAGACTCCATAATTTATATTACACAATTGTTTGGTATACATTGGTGCAACCAATAATATCATGTTACTCTATATCATGAAAGAAATAGATTTGAGTTGCACTAATTGCTATGAGATTAGAGAAAGTATTTGTGTAATTGAGTTAAGAAGGGTACCAACTTATGGTGAGATCAAACATTTCTATTATTCTATAAGTTCGACACAAAAAATCATAATTATTTTTACTATAATAGTGGTGGACTTACGTATTTCATATGGAATATTCTTAGGAAGAGAATGAATTTTTCCTTTATGAGGATACATGATGAATTATAGAAGTTGCATGATTCTTCCAAATAAATATGGTCATATGATAATGGTACAATGGAATTGAGGAATCCTATATTTTTCAAGAAAAAGGAAGTTAATGGAGTAATAAACTATATTGACAATGGACATGTAAATCGTGCCAAGTTGAACTAGAAGAAGAAAAAATGGTAAAGGAGTTTTTTTCTAATCAACTAAATGAGAAGGAACAAATATGTTAAAGAATAGAAGTGGAAGTTGTCCTCTTAAATGAAGAATTAGAGAAAGTTAAGTCGAAGTTAAACAAAGGGAGTAAATCCCTAGATAATATTCTCAACATGCAAAGGTCTCTTCTTATCAAGACAAACCTTGGTTATCAAAAAGGTCAGGCACCAAATTTCAATGATCCCCCAAGGTAATAAAATAAAATTCATCACAAAAATATTGATCATATATTTATAACATCTAGTAGAAGCTCACTTGAGGATCTAAAGTAGGTAGTACGCTAGGACAAGCATGTTCACTTCAATGATGCTCAAGGTAATTCCAAAAAAGAGCATAATGCAAGGGATCATAATGACGAGAAACGATCCACAAGAAAAACTAATGGAGGAAAGACAATGAATGTGGTTTATCAAAAATCATCCACAAGAAATAATGGAACAAGTGTTGGAAATCAACAAATGAGTATGCCTCATGCATGGGTTGAACAACAATGAAATGTGTCTCCTCCGAGAATCATATTTAGTAGATCAATATATTCTTCTTTTCCTAGGAATCAAAGTAAGTTCCTCGGTTATTGTTTCTCATGTATAAATTTTGGATATAAATCACGAGATTACTGGATGAATGACATGGTCAAGTATAGAGGATATAATCAGGTACCTAGATGAAGACATGTGGACCAAATTAAGAGAATTCCTTAGCCATGCATGCAAGTGTTGAAGCCCAATGTTGAATGTCACATATGGAGGCCATATAGCACCAGGTTGCAGCCTTAAATATGGATGCTACAATAGAGAAATATCTCCTATCAATGGTGGTAATGGAGCATAGGTCAAAGATGACCTCAATTAGGTTTGATTCCTTAGATCTAATCCTTTGAAGAAATATTCTTCTTGTCAAATAAAAACTTGAAGATGAAATTACTGTATGAAGGTAGTATGTGGACTATGTTATGATGGTGTTATCAAATATATAAAAAGAAAGAATTCTTATAATACATATGTATAGATGAATAAAAGACGGTAATATTAGGGGGAGTAAAATAACATTGAAAACATGGTTTCAAGGGGAGAATAGGAAAAATCAATTGTCTAAGGGGGAGACTATATGTTAGTTTTTGGATAATTGGCATTGTTTGGATGGATAGTGGCAGCAACTGTGTTGGAATCAATCTCAACTAGATTAAGATTGATGTTTGTGGTAGAAAATGTGTTGGAAATGATGTCAAATAGGCAAGGATGGCAGATGTATGAGAGTTACAGGCTTTGAAGGAGTTTCTTCCTCATGAGTTTATCTTAAAGGATCATCGAAGTGACACAGTTTAATAGTTATTAGAAAGAGATTTCCAATGGTGTATTAAAGTCCACAAATGGCCTTATAGATCAAGAGTTATTTCAAGCCAAAGTTGAGGAGCCCCAAAGTTAAAGTGGTAGAGTTAAATGTAGCTTAGGTGATCTGAAGATAAAAAATCTGCTAAAAAGTGAAAGCATTTGGAATCTCTTGAAACTAGCATCAAGTCGTAGTATCCATCATCTTGTTTCCAACTATGATTGAATCGTCTAAATTTGATGTCATATGAAGAAGTTATGGCATTTTGAAGTTTTTGACGAACAACTAAAAAGTCAACAGCAAGGTTGACTGGGTTGTTGACTATGCAGTCTGTACAACTAACGTCATCCGCTGAGTGTACAGGGTACAATTTGTAGTGAAACAATCAAGTTTTAACATGTGGCATCATGGTATGGGTGCAGGTGGCGTATTTAGATTGATTAGTATGGTTTGAGGTGGCCCAATCATAGGGCACCATGTGGCTCAATGAGAGTGCACCACGTGGTACCCCATGGTTGGCCAAAATTTTTATAATGGGCTCAAAGGCCTTGGTGAGGTTCGACCCCTAGACCTCCTGCAGACCAACCTTCGACCTTACTGTCACACCATCGCACAATTTATTAACATATAAATATCACTAGTTATATTTTTTATGGAGTGTTTTGTTGTTTGGGAGGAGGGGTCGGGTGGTTAGCCTCGGTCCCAAGTCCAATACACACCATATGTCAAATGGTAGAAGGGAGAGGGGCGAACAAGATCTCTAGTCCCTAATTTTTGCTACACCATGTGAGCAACGATGGGGAACTGGCAAAAAGGGCGATGCATTTGGCCCTAGCCTTGGTCCCATCAGTACCCATACAAACCATGATGTGGCAGAGGGAGAATACCGAGCAGCACCTAGCCCACGCCAACCTCTAATCCTGTGATGACTCATACGACCATGACCACATGCGAAGGTGCTTTGTCGGCATGGATGGGCAGTTGGCCTCGGCCCCCGACCCTATTGATAGCATATGATCATGCTGATAGCAGTAGAGAACTAAGTTGGCAGGGGAGGGTGGTTATCCTTGACCCTTGGCCACATGGATCCATGTGACCCAATTTTTGTGCATAGGGGTTATTGGTGAAATTAAATAGGCAATAAATTACGCCTTTTTAAGTGGGAATCTCACTAGTCCCAAGAGAAATTATCGCTTGGCAGACTGTGTAAATGGAAAAATCATCACATAGTTAGTAGGTTTTTCTAATTTGCAGCACATATAATAGAGCTTGGCTTGGAGAAGCATAACTTGTTCACTTTTTAACCTTTTTGAGTTCATGAAGAGCCTAGATAGGGGTTTTTGAGTGTCTTGGACTCAATGGCTTACCAAAATTTTTGATTTGAGTAGTCTATGAGGGACATTTTCCAAATCCAAGTCTTTTAGTGCCATAGATAATCAATGTTTTATAGTAAGTTGAAGAGAATTTTGAGCATGGAGAGAGCCTAATCATAGGTTTTCCAGCCTTTTAGTTTCATCAGTAGCATTTGCTACATCAAAATAGTAATTATTTTCATTCCTTTTCTCAATGTGCTCATGAGAGAAGCTTTTTTCAACACTTCATTGTGGGTTTGTTGTATGTTCATGTGCTTGGATTTTAGGTGGAGTACAAGGACCTATTGTGGAAGTGTCCTTTATATGTTGACATTTTTATGACTTGTTGTAGCGAATCGTCTCTCTAACTCAGAATTCTTTGTAGGAAAATGTTTCTTTATAGGAGATACAAGCCACTCTATTATCAACAAGTTTTAATGTACTCATTTGCTGTTGAAATCAATATAAAGTTCTATCTTTTGGAGTGGTATGTATCGCATGATGGGTGAACTCCGTTATCAAATGCTAGTTTCTTCTCTTCATATTTATCATCTTAAGTTGCATATGAATTTTTTTCTCTTTTAAGCTCATGTGAAAACTTAACTCAACATATTGAAGAGGTTGTGAAACTTATTTTAACTCTAAAGACCCATTTTGTTAACTTCCGAAGTGTCAAAGGAAAATTAGTTTCTATAAGGGAGCGTTGTTCTCCCATTTTCAGATCATGTGGTGTCAGAGTAGGTTCTAACCAAGTTGCAAATATGGGCAAGAAAATGAAGCATGAAAGACTCCAAGATTTGGAGGATCTTAATCTATCTCTTCAAATGGAGAATGCTAAGCTGAGGAGATTTCTTGAAATTCACATGTAATTGCAGCATGTAGTGGAGGAACAAACTGGTGAGAGTTCTATCCCATAAGAAACAAATAATACCTCCAAGATGAAGCCAATTTGTGGGCATGGTTCGTACATAGGATATGGACCCTATTTCGAGAATGATGCTTGCAATTTTTGTCAACATCTAAAGGATTCTCCCCATGTGTAAGTTGGTAAAAGTGGGTGACTAGAGTTGTCATCTACTTCATCATCATCTTCTTCATCATCATCTACTTCACCATCAACATCTGAAACCAAAAGGATGGGTGGTAGGCCAAAGGAGGTAGTTAGTGTTTCTAGTTCTACTCCAGAAGCTAATGTTGTTAACACATCTTTTACATCCTTTGAAAAACATACCAAAGGTATTGGTATGAAGCTTTTAACTCAAATGAGCTATGAAGGAAGAGGCCTTGGTTTCAATGGACAAGGTATTGTTAATCCTATTGAGGTGAAGGAGAAACCACAACATGAGGGATTGGGTTATGGCCATGGAGAAATTGTAGAGTGCTCTAAACTTGTTGAGGCAAAGAAATAATCAAGTGATGATATGTCAAACCGTGATGGTAGTGAGAATGGATAATTGTCTCCAAAGAGAGATTAATGTTCCAAGGGACATGCAAAGTCCAATTCTTCCAATCAAAGTCACAACCCAGAGGAAATGTATAAGTGTCCTGGGGATTTAAGAAATGTTGGTGATTTTGATTATTTATGGAAATTGTTTCCTTGCACATTTTGTGATGCAGCTGACCATTGTGTTGTTGATTGTGAGTAATGTAAGGTGATGGTAAAAGAAAAGGAAAAAATCCTTGGGACAAGATATGAGGAACCTCTCTCAGTTATGAAGGCTTCCTTGTCGATGGGAAATAAAAAGCATTTTTGTACCCATTGTAGCATGAATGGGAACTTGATTAAAAAGTTTTGGAAAATCCATCCAAAATTTCATCCCAATAAGGACAAAGAGGTCATGCGATCCATTGCAAGAAAAATGATAGGTGGAAAAGTGGAAACTAATGTAGTTCATGAAGAAACCTTTGAAGAAAAGCAGGTGTAGAAAGAGAATCCATAAGCCTGGTTAGGCAAAGAATGGGTAGATTGTTTTGTACAATTAACTTGCTTTGTAAAATTGTAATTACTTTTTGTATATTCTTGTTTGGGTGCTTTGTAAAGTGAAGTCATGTACATTCACTTATGTGCAACAAGTGTGTTCTCTTTGGAATGTTATGCTATTTTGGCTTGGTGATGTGTCTATTTGTATGGGACTTTTCGGATTAGCATTTGTATTTCATCTAATATGTCTACAATTGTGTCAAGCACTCACTTATACAAGTATTTTGATGTGAAGCTCATTTGTGAATTTCATATTTGATAAAGATTGTGTAAAATATGACCTTAGTAATGTGGAAAAAGCTAAACATGTAATTGAAAAAATGAAACTAGTGAATCTAAGAGTACAAGTGTATCTTGAAGACAACAAAGCGAAGTACAAGAAATGCATGGTGAGCATAGTTGCTTATGATTTCCAGGTGGAAAATCAAGTTTGGGTCCAGCAAGGAGAGACTTCAAGGTGAAGTTTGTTTGGGCCAAAGGAGGATGGTTTTAGAGAGAATGTTGAGATTCCATCCATCAATTTTTTTGTTCCTCCATGTTTAGAAGAATTGTAGGAAATCACAATTCTTGAGAGGAAGATAAGGACTTCAAGCATAGGGAAGGTGGAATATCTTGATTTCCGCTCAAAGGCACCAATTCAAGCAGAACACGAAGGATTTAGATTGGGAAAGTAAATTGTCTTTTTCCTCACTTATTTGTTGAGTGAAGATAGATTTTTGGAGGTCCAAAAGTTCCTAGTTGGGAGGTATGATCGAGAGATCAAAAATAGGCTCAAAAATGAAAGTGTTTAGAATATCTAGAAACTAGCGTCAAGTCGTAGTGTCTGTCATCATGTTTCCAACGATGTTTGAATTGCCTCAATTTGACATCGTATGAAGTGGCAATCTCAAGTTTTTGACCAACAACTAAAAAGTCAATAATAGGGTTGAGTGGCTAGCTGACTAGGCAATTTGTATAACTGACATCATCAAATGACTGTGCAAGGTATGGTTGGAGGTGAACCAATCAGGTTTTGACATGTGGCATGATGGTACAGGTGTAGGTGGCATATTTCAATTGGTTAGTATGGTTTGAGGTGACCCAATTACAGAGCACCACATGGCCCAATGAAAGGGCACCATGTGGCATCCCGTGGTTGGCCAAAATTTTAATAATCAGCTTGAAGGCCTTGGTAGGGTTCAACCCATAGACGTATGGAATACCAACCTCTGACCTTACCATCACACCATCGCACACGTTCTTAACATATAAGGGTCACCGGTTATATTTGTTATGGAGTGTGTTGGCATTTGGCAGGAGGGGCCATGAGTTTAGCCTTGGCCCCAGGTTACATACACACCATATTTCCTATGGTGGAAGGTAGAGGGACGAGCGGGAGCTATAGGCCCTAGTTTTTGTTACACCACGTCACCACCAGTAGTGCGTTAGTGGAAGGGGAGAGGCACTTGGCCCTAGTCCCGGTCCCATCGGCACCCATATACTAGGAGATGGAGGGATGAGACTTGGTGGCACCTAACCCACGTCAGACCCTAGTCCCATGTTACCTCATATTGCCACGACTACAGGTAAGAGTGTTTCGCTGGGAGAGGTAGGTAGTTGGCCCTAACCCAAGCCCTATTGATAGCATATGAAAATGTCAACAACAGTGGAGAGCTAAGATGGCAGGGTTGGGCAGTTAGCCTCGACCCCTGGCCATATGGCTCGACATGACCCAATTTTTGTGCATAACTGTTATTGGTGAAATTAAAGAGGCAATAAATTTCACCTTTTAGGGAGGGAATCTCACCAGTCCTAGGAAAAATTTTCCCTCGGCAGACTATGTAAAAGGAAGAATCATTGCACAGTTAGCAGGTTTTACCAATTTGTAGGATGGATAGTAGAGCTTGGTTTGGAGAAGCATAACTTGCTTATTTTTTAACATTTTTGAGTTCAAGAAGAGCCTAGATAGGGGTTTTTGAGTGTCTTGGACTCGATGGCATCCTAAGATTTCTGATTTAAGCATTGTATGAGGAATTTTTGTAGATCCAAGTCATTTAGTACCATAGACCATCAAAGTTTTGCAGCAAGTTGAAGGAATTTTTGAGCATGGAGAGAGCCTGGTTAGAGGTTTTCTAGCCTTCTAGTTTCATCTGCAGTAGTTGTTACTTCAGCATAGCAATTATTTTCATTCTTTTCTCAATGTGCTCGTGAGAGAATCTCTTTTCAACACTTCACATTGGAGTTGTTGTATGTTTATGTACTTGGATTTCAGGTGGAGTATAAGGACCTATTATGGAAGAGTCCTTTTTATGTTGACATGTTTATGACTTGCTGTAGGGATTCACTTGCTTGAGTGAGAATTATTTGTAGGAGAGACAAGCCACTCAATTGTCAACAAGTTGTAATGTACTTATTTTCTACTGAAATCAATATAGCGGTCTAGCTAATGGAGAAGGCCTAGAGACATAACCGAGGAGGGGTGAACTATGTTATCAAATGTTGGTTTCTTCTCTTCATATTTATCATCGTAAGTTGCATATGAGTTTTCTTCTCTTTTAATTTTATGTAAAAAAATTAACTCAAATTATTAAATAGGTTTGAAACTTATTTTACCTTTAAAGACCGATTTTTTAACTTGCAAAGTATCAAAGGACGATCAATTTTTGCAAGAGAGTTTTGTTCTCCCATTTTCAAATCGTTAGGGTCAAAGTGGTGAATAATTTTGGCAACCTCATAGATTTGGTGGAGCCTTTTAGTAGAGCAACTAAGTGTTGGACTAGGAAAACATAGCCAAACATAGTAGTGACAACATTTTTAATTGGCCAGCGACTAACCCACTTCACAACTCATCCCAGTGGCTTTGCCACAAATGGTTCTAAATGCGCACAAAAAGGAACAAGAGGGATGATGTAAGCCATGATGATGTCACCCTGGTGGTAGTACCCTATAAATTTCAAAAAATGTGCAAATGTTTAAGGACTAAGATGACATGTCCGAAAGGCCTCATCCCAGAGGTGCTAAGAGGACCAGTCGAGGGAAGTGTCGGGATGAAGCGCAATGGGGTGATGTGGTGGGTCAATACCGAGCAAGAGGTCGGATACATGGGCCCAATTGTCATCATGCATTCGTCAGCAAAAACCCTTAAGTGGTATGGGGAAATTGATAGTCCATATTCTAACACCCTCTGCATTCGTTTCAAAAAAGATGGTGGAGGCTATCAAAGTTGATCCTAGTCGTAGATCTAGAGATCAAAGGTTTAGATAAACCAATTTGTTCGATCCCCCTACCCTTGTTAACTTTCATACATGTTGACTTGCTCGAATTCAATGGATCTGGAGTGTGGAGTATCATGTTTCCATGAGTTTTGAAAGAGTTGAAAGCTTAGGATGGAAGCATCAGGAAATGTGGCAACAATGCGACAATGGAGAGTGGCACAGTGTTAAAATAATTGGTCGAGAACCTTAAATTTATATAAAAGGAATTCGATATAAAAAAAAGGCTCGGACCCCTTCGGTCTCTGTACCCAGGATACAATGGATGAAAGATAATTAGAGAGATGGCATAGTGTGATTGGATCATGGTGATGGGTTGGCAACAATGATGGAAGGTGAAATCAGCATGAAATAAGTACAAGGGGACACATGGCATGCAAATTCAACATTTTTGGGTACCCATGTGGTCCAAAAAAGTGTGACATGTGGATCAATCCAATGGTGCCATGTGGAAACAATGATGTAAGCATGATATCATCCCTAAGGCTTTATCTTGGGAGGTTTAGAAGGGCACACAGGTGGAAGCACTAGGATGACATGGCACCAACCTAGCTTGGTAGAGCATAAGCCAATGAGAAAGGCTATGGGTAGGCCCACAATAAAAATCATCCTTTAGGCCTTATCTTGGAGGAAATAAAAGGGTGCAAGGAAGAAATCTATGGGCTGAAAATTCACCGATCCAATGCAGAAGAGCACAGAGCTAATGAAAAATGATCTAGGAAAACCCATAAGACACATCATCCCTACTGTTAGGCCCTAGAGGAAAACAAAGGCGTGTAGTAATTTTGGCTATCAGAACAAGATCGAGACACAATGGCATCGCGGTGCCTATGACAAGTCATCCCGATGGTATAATTATTTGTTGATGCATGCACTGGGTGGACCCACAGAACATGTAAGCCCATCAGGCTTACCCCAGAGGAAAAAGGAGATGCGTTGGAGGAAAAAGGCAAGGACTAAAGTAAGGGCTAGAATCCAGTTTCACATGTCATTGGTGACCATGGGTGCAGAAAGTGTAATATTGGTGAATAAGCCCTTGGAGCTATAGTAAAGAGAGGCACTCAAGAATCGCCTTGCAATGGTTTCATTTGTTTCGTGATGAAGGGCCTGTCATGACAAAATACAATGAAAAAATCACTTCAGGTTGAGGGATGTGTGTGTAGTGCCTATGGACATGGACGGTTTGGCAAGTTGTCTGTGCCATCTTCGATAGGTGTGCCATATATGATGAATGCGTTGTAGTCATGGTTAAGGCATGCCCTTGAACAATTTCATAGCTAGAATTAGGAACTGGCGGTGATGGCACAAGTTGTGTTAAAGAGCGATAATGATTGATTGACAAGTACATGAAAATAAGGTTGCAAAGGACCATGATGTGAAGAACAATTAATGGAGTATGTCTTGAACAACAAAATCCATGCTTGAGATTCCTTGCATGATACAAAGAATTCAATTGAAAATATTATGAAGTGTAGAAGCTTTGGCCATAGCTCAGAGGGCCAAGCCTGAAGTAAAATCTGAGCTCTATGAGAAATTAATAAGCATGGAGAGCCTTGTTGCAGTGTGAAGTTTGACTGATATTTAATTCTTAAAATGTAAAAATAAACAGGTGCCGATTCTCATGTTTAATGCAACTGCAGTGACCAGGTAGTTTGATGCAACAACATAGTGGGTAGCCATGCAGAAGTAAGCTCTTGGACAATGTGTGTTTGACAATAGGGATTGTATTGTTCCATGTGTTTCAGAGGAAAAAAACAAAGTATTTCAATTGTGCAAAGTTGGGGTGTATGCAGTGTTGTGACTGTAGAGAAGAGAGCTTTGTGTGTAGAGTTTATGTTGTTGTAAGAGGCCAAGTGTGCCTAAGTGGAAGAAAAAGGCTGAGAGTTATTGTGTGATGGTTGGATGAGGGTCAAGAGAAATGATGATGTGTTCTACTACATAGTGAGATGAGGGTTGGGTGGGGGGAGTAAAGTGGATGCTATAGAGGTTAAAAATGAGTTGAAACAAAGTAGAGTGAGTGCCAAGAACAATGAACGGTGTTTTCCTTATTGTGTGGGTTGGAGCCAAAAAAATAGGGATTTGGTGCTTCCATCTGAGTAGATATCTAAAGAAAGTTTTAGGGTTGGTTGTTCCTGCAATTTAGTTTTTTCATAAATCCAAGATAATGCAATTTGGTTCTTGCAACAAATCCAAGAAGTTGGTGCTTTTGGTAAGTAGATAAGGTATCTACAAATGAAGGTACTTGGTGCTTCCTTCCAATGGGTGCTAGCAAACGATCAAATGGAGTTGGTGCTTCCTGTTACACAAAAATATCGTCACCATGACTATCTGCAGTCAGTATGGGTCTATCAATGCTTATACTGTCCTCCTAAGCAAGTCTCAGACCTTAGCTCTTCAAGTCAAGCTTTGAAAATGAGAGAAAGACTTTAAAAATCAACAAAACTCTAGTTCCGCACTTTCTCTCACTGTTACCTGCGGTCCCGCACCCCCTGTTCACAAAAACTACGGACCTGCCCGCTCTGTCCCTAAAGGAGTGGGTGAGAACCCCTGTAAAAGTCAAAAAGGCGCAAAGTTTATTATAAAAACTCACTTTGGGTTAATTCTAGATGATTCTAGAAGGAATTTTGACGTGGATTGAGCGCTCCCAGGTGGTTCATGCATCCCAAAAGAGAAGGAGCTAATCCCTTGATGAGAGGAGCTATCCCTTTGAAGGAGGAATTTATCCCTTTGAAGGAGGACCTAGTAACTTCCCTCCATTGCACTATAAATACAGGCATTGGGCTGGTTGCTAGAGAGGTTAGAAGCTGAACATTTTTTAGGGTAAATGCTGGTGAAATTAAGACTTCCTAGCTAAGCTTAAGAGGAGAGATCACATACCTTTTTGGCTTCATTGGGAAGAGAGTGAAACTTGTCAAAGTAGAGGAGACTTCTTGCTGGACCCTAGGAGGAGCTTGTACAGCGTCAAGGCACAGGTTGTAAAGTTCTTCTTCTTTTGAATTAATACAATCAAACTCATTTTTCTCAACAAGTATCTCATGTTATTTGTTTCATGAACTCCTTGACTTTCATGTTGAATATGTTTTATGATATTGGCTTTTCAGGTGCTATTTAATTTGTTTGCCTTGTTTGTGTTTGCAGATTCGCGATAAAGGAGCTCATTTGGATCGAAGGAGCGAGGACATCCACAAACTTGCTTTGGACCTAAGGTAGGCCCTAAAAACACTTGTTTGCCATTGTTTATAAAAGCATATTTAGAGAAAGATAGTGTCTGGTTGGTTTGCTTGTCATTAGCTCTTCTTTAGATTCTAGGAAGGTCTATCTTGTCCGCAAGATCGACTCATTCCGTGTGACAAAATGGCGACTCCACTGGGGACTTGATTGTTTTCCTTGTTTTTACTTTGACCTGAGAAACTATGTTTTTGTTTGTGTTTTTGGCTTGTTGTGTGTAAAATTGGGTAGAGTTTGTAGATCCAGGGTTATTTTTCGTTTTTCATAGCTTTGGGAGAGGACCACACCCTAGCCTTTTGACACAGTGCGTACCTATCCACGCCTTTTCTTTTAGCACAAAGCGGGACCGCACCTGTGTCAACTGTGGGCCTGCGGACCCTGTCAAAATTTTGAAAAACCTAAGATTTCCTCTGTTAGTTAGCTTAGTTTTTGTTTAGAAGTTATTATCCACTGCCCAGACCTGCATATAACCTGTCAGAAGCTTTCCTTAGGTTTATTTCATTAGTGTTAGGGTTTTAGGTGAAATTCCTAGGAGTTTTGCTTGTTGGTTTTGTTTTTCGTTTTGGTCTTGTAGTAGCTCTGAGCTTAGAAGCTGTAGGGACCTTAGATCACCTTGGTGTCTACCAGCCTTCTTATGAGTCTGACCATTTCTGAAATCTCCCCTTGTTGAGGAATCCGCTTTGAGTTTTCTCTTTACAAAACTTCGAAAAGCTTGTGTTTAAAAGTTTGGATTTTCATTTTCAAAAAGAAAACAAAATTGGTTGTTCTTGACTGATTTGTGGTTCTGCATAAATTGGTCCTTAGCTTACATCTAGCTAAGTAAAACATACTTAAAAAGACATCTTGTAGGCTTTGACTTCAAATAGGTTTTTATAGTTTGTAAATCTCAAAGTTAATAATTTCCATAGTTTTGAGTGTTTTATAAAAAATATAAAAAAAATCTCTTTTGGAAAAAGTTTGTTTTTGTAGTGGTTGAGTGCTTTGAAAAGAAAAGGGAAATTTTTGTGAAATAACTAGTTGTCTCGTTTTGAGTGCATTGGAAAAACAAAAGGTTCTTCTTTTAATTTGTTTGTTAAGAAAGATTTGTGTTTACAAGTATTTGCATTCTCAAACTCTTTCCTAGCTAGAAGTTCATTGAAGGGAAAAGATTGCTTAATCATCTTAAGTGCATTTTTTAGTGATTTCGAGTCGAGTCTTTACACCACAAGTTTCATCTCCACCACCTCTTGACTTAAACAAAAAACCAATAAAAATAACGCTTAAAGTAAAATCTATCTAGTAATATTTTTATTTTCTAGGGCTCTGATACACCAACATAGCTTAGGCTAGTGTCTTGGAGTAGGAGAGTAATTAACTCTCCAAGACAGTAAAAACAAACAAGTAGCTATATCTTGTGGTAGGAAGAAATCCAATTGTTGCATTTATGCTCTGGGAAAGCTCCTCTTAAAGGAGAAGCACGAGATCATGTCTGAACCAGTGTGGGAATCAATCCTTCCTCATTGGGAACGACGCCATATATTCACGTATTAAAAATGGTAAACCTCGGATTAACCATTGTCGAGGAGCCTAGGGTCACTTGTTGGTAAACCTTGGATTATGTCAAGGAGCCTTCAAGGGGATTGAGCTTGCTACTCTACCCTTGCATGCGTATCGGATCGTAGACTGTTCCCCCAGGTATATTTGTTTCGGTTGGTAACCTTAGTGGCCATATTCTTTAGGATTCTTCCTAAGGTGATAGTGGTGGCAAGATCCCACTGTACCTGGAGCAGACGTCGGCTAGACTCACTTGGATTTTCTGGGGGGTTCTCTTCACTCGAGACGGTTAAGTGGAGGAAATTGTGCCAGTCTATTCATTAAGCAGGTTGCTGGGGTAACTGTTCCAACCGCCATTTCTGTATTGAACTCTGCGACGTTGGATTTCATCACCAACTAGTGTTTTTAGTACGGAAAGTTACTGTTTGTGTGTGTTTGATCTCTAGATTCTTTAGGTGTGTGATTCAAATTTGTTTGGTTCTTTAGAGGCTTTAGGTGGTTTTCATTGAGATTTTACTTTGTTTGCGTGTGAAGTAGTTAAAAGTTTTTAACTACGGCTAAATTACCAAGGCAGTCCCGTAGACTTCGGGGCCAACCTCCTGAGTTTTTAAACGTGGCTGAATTACTGAGGAAGTCCCGTAGACTTCGGGGCCAACCTCCTGAGGAAGTCCCGAGCCAACTTGAAGGCTTGAAAGTCCTCGTAACTCCTAGAGACAGTAGAGTTGGGTCACCTGAAGAAGGAGAATCTTCTTTGATAGTACATCCTGATTTTCAAACGTCAGTGGCAGATTATAATCCACAGTCAGTGTCTGTTTCCGGAATTACTGGTAGTTTTTCATCTACTAGTGATATAGGTGAGGAACCTGAGATATCTAAACCTGCTACACCGACATCGGGGTTTGTTTCTCCAGCTTCTAGTGGTCCTGGTTCACCTAGGGTAGAAAGAGTAATCACCCAAGATCTTCCTTCTGGACTTATTGCTATTGAAGAACTTGCTACTCCGGAAGAAGAAGTAGGCATCCCTATCCCTGAAAATCAACCTGTTATTGAGCTAAGGGAGCGTGAATCAATTTTTTACAATCCACCTAAGAGCAGTACTTGGTATCTTTCTTTGACTAATTTCTTAGAAAACCCAAGGTTAAGTTTTTCACCACCTCGCGTTCCTTATCACCCAACACCTAGAGG
Source organism: Pinus tabuliformis (assembly GCA_031772625.1). NCBI lineage: Eukaryota > Viridiplantae > Streptophyta > Pinopsida > Pinales > Pinaceae > Pinus > Pinus tabuliformis. The sequence continues at coordinate 1,005,766,672 of CM062811.1, forward strand.
TTATTTTCCTCCGTTAAATATGTCAAACCAGTCGTCCATGTTTACTCAATCGCCAGAATCTTTTTTGTACAGCGGTCCTTCTGTTCCCTCTGGATATCAGTCACTTTCTGGTACTTTTGCGGGAGCATCTCCTCAACCCATTGAACAAGGGTTATTAACTAGAAAGAATGGTAAAAAGTCGTTGAGTGTAGAAGATATTCTCATGATGTCAGGTACTATTCCTAATCCTCAACCTCATAGTGGCCAGTTACCACCTGGGGGCAACCTCAAGGTACCAAATTTGCATCTGGGGGCAACCTTAAGGACAGTACATACCTACGGGACAGTACATTCCTCAAGGTCAACCCCAGACTCAATATGTACCTCAAGGTCAACCCCAGTATCAGTACATGCCTCAAGGTTTTCAACCCCAAGGTCAGTACTCGAACCCAGGTTTCCAACCACCTTCCGGTCAATCATATGTTCAAGGAACTAGAAATGTGCCTCTGAATTATCAACCCTACCCTCAACCTGGTTATGGTCCTCCATAACCTCAACCTGTTATGGGCCCGTGCCCCGGAATTAATTTAGTGTGGGATCCATCTCAATCTCAATAGGTCTTGCAACCGAACGTGCAGTTGTCATCTCAAACTGGACAACCCTTGGTTTCTGGTTCACCCCAGCAACCCATCGAGTCTACTATTCAAACTTCTGCACCTTCTATAGTTTCATAGCCTGGGCCTAGTATGCCTCATACTCTGCCTCAAACGGTTGCTGCAACTGCTGCAACATCTATTCAATCTACCCTACCTACTTCTGGAGTATCGACAGCTCCAGTTTCTACTGTTCCTGTGTCAACTCCTCAGGCATCTTTGCCTCAGTCTAGACCCACAATTCAAACTTCGGTTCAGATGCCTGTAGGACAACCTGGTTCAAGTACGGTTGTCACTAGTCAACCACAATTTACTTATCAACCTTACCAGGGACAGTACCAATTCGGTCCTACTGTGCAGCAGCCAGTCTATCAGTATCAACCGTACCCTGGGTACACATATCAACAACCTCAACAACCCCAGTACGGTCCAGTTAATCCTGGTTTTCTGGGAGGATACAATATCCCAAATGTAATTCCAATTCCTAGTTACCCTAGATATCCTCCTCCTGGGGCTGGTCTCATGACCCAGAGTTTTAGGGACCCTAATCGTCAGTTACCGTTTATCGCAACTTTGGACTTGCCTGACTTGTCGCGCCTAACGAACGATCCCATTAACTATCTTCCGTTTTGGCCGCCAATGCCGAATAAGTTGCCCAGTGACATTCCTAAGTTCGAAGGTAAATCAGGAGAGGACCCGTCGAACCATGTGATGAATTACCACCTCTGGTGTGTGTCTAACTCCATTTCAGATGATTCAATCCGTCTAAGGCTTTTCGAGCGCACTCTGATTGGTCTTGCGGCCAAGTGGTACATTGAGTTACCGCGAGGCACGTTTTATAATTTTAGTCAGTTAGTTACCTCGTTTTTGACTCATTTTCAGTTGCCAGTCAGATATGACAACGACACAGAATTACTAACTTCATTAAAGCAATCGACGTCCACCTACATTTCAGATCACATTCATGAATGGAGACGTCGACGGCGTTTAGTGAAGGTCTTTATTCCGGAGCAGATCTTGGCTGAATGGTTTGTAAAATCTTTACTGCCAAAGATCACTGAGGATGTAGCTAAGGCCGGAGTCGTCACTGAGGAGCAAGTAATTTCTCAAGCACAGTACCTCGACTTAGTTTATACTCAGTCGGGTACGTTACACGAGAAAATCCCTGATATTCCCAAGAAAAATCAAATCGCTACAGCTCCTTCAGGGTCTCATGCCACCGATGGTATGATTGGCATGGTTAACACCAAAAGTAAGAAGAAGTCTTCCAAGAATTCTTCTCCTATCATAACCTTGCCAGATTCCCCGATAGGAGAATCTTCCACGGAAATTTCCGCTGATATTCATGTTGTAGAGTCATCTACAGCTAAATCAAAAGCTGGTGGTAAGAAGAAAGGGAAGAAGAAAAATAAAACGGACAAAAATTCAAAAGAGAAATCTGAAAAAGCGGAATCCAATGATGAAAAATGCAAACCTCGTTATCCTTGTCTCATTTGTGACGAAGAACATTTTACAAGAGACCGCCCTCATCGTGCAGAGGTTGCGAAGATTGTCAAAGGTTCCCAAACTCATGCTGTTTTGAAGGATCCTTTTCCAAGTCAAGACAGTAAGATGATAGGTTCTTCCTCAAATGCCAATGAGGAACCCATATTGATGATGTCCCATGTAAGGATTGTGACTCGATCGCAAGATTATGGAAGTAAAAGTCCTGTTGATGGTAAAGAAGCAGAATCTTCTCATTCTAACCCATCAACCTCAGCTCCTGGTTCCAATCCACTACAGATCGAGAAACCTAATCCAGACTTAGTAATCAAACCACCCGCCAAGGGTATACTTCGAAAGTCAGCTTTCAATCCACATGCGAGAGCGGCTCAGAACTATAACATTGTTGAAGATTTAGCTGTTTCACCTTCAGCAATGTCGGCTTTGGAAGTGCTGCAATCATGTCCAGCACAGCGTAAATTACTTTTATCGGCTATAGGAGCTGTTGACGTTCAAGACCCGAACCTAATAATTTTCAATCTAGAAAATAGTACACCGCATTTACCTCATCAAATGGCTTTCTAGATCCCAGTGATAGTCAAAAACAGGCCTATTCACAGGACTGTAATTGATGAGGGAGCCTCAACATGTATTATGTCGATACAGTGTTGGAGATCGCTTGGTTCTCCTTCACTAAATCAATCCCCGACGATTCTTAAGGCCTTTGATGGCCGTGGGTTTCATCCTTTTGGCATTCTACAGGATCTACCTATAGGGGTTGAAGGAAAAACCGTTAATCTAGATGTGGAGGTGGTTGATGCCCCTCTAGATTACAACCTTCTCTTGGGTCGTAGTTGGTCTTACGCTATGACAACTGTTGTTTCGTCGGTCTTTCGGGTTATAAAGTTTCAACATAATGGAAAGATCGTAACAATAGACCAGCTGGCTTACTTTTCATCCGACCCAGCCTCTTCTGAAAGCATTCAGCATGTCAGTAAAACGACTATCCCGTATAAGGATGTTGGCATAGGACTAGTTAAAGATGCCAGTTTACTGGGAACTTTTCCTTTTCCTCCGATCAACGCATCATCTTCTTTTGCAACCATTCATATGATTTCATCAGACACCATTGTTTATGATGATCCTTGGATCGTTCCTTCCAAATCTGAGATAGACTCATTTGGTGATGTTATGCCTTTGAGTCCATATGAAATTGCATATGAGGCCGTGTAGTCGCTTTCCGACCCATCTTCAACCAAAATTGACTTAATGAATGTGGTCCATGAAGAATCACTTTTCACATCAAGCTCGGACTCAACTACGTTTCCTGAACTTGTTCACTCTAATGAGAAAATTCGTGAAATTCTATGTGTAGATGATTTACCATGGGAAGATCTCCATCAGAGATCTTTGTTCTTGCCCGAGAGTGATTGTTTTGAAAATGATTTTTCATCAATTTTTACGACTGAATATGTGAAGGAACCTCAGAATCCAATGAAAAATCCTGATTCAGAGTTAAATTTGGGAAACATCTCTCGAACTGTTCCTACTGACATTTCGGTTAAACCTGGAATTGTTGAGAACATTCATATAGGTGCCTCATGTACAGAAGATGAAATTCAAATATATAAGGCCCTATTCCAAGAATTCCACGACGTGTTTGCCTGGTCATATGAGGAAATGCCAGGAATTGACCCCGCAATTGTTGTTCATGAAATCAAGACTTACCCGGAGGCCAAACCCGTCTGGCAACGTTTGCGTCAGATTCACCCAAGAAAAGCTGCTGCAATTAAAGCAGAAGTTGAAAAATTACTCAAAGCAGGTTTTGATTTATCCGATCCCGTTAACGGATTGGGTATCGAATATTGTTCCAGTTAATAAAAAGCAAGGGACAATAAGAATATGTATCGATTATAGGGACATTAATCGAGCCTGTCCAAAGGACAATTACCCAACTCCCTATATCGATCAAATCATTGATGATTGTGCCAGCAGCGAAATATTCTCCTTCATGGATGGTTTTTCCTGATACAATCAAATCAATATTCTACCTGTCGATCAACCAAAAACGGCTTTCATTTGTCCATGGGGGACATTTGCTTATTGCAAATTACCTTTTGGGCTCAAGAATGCCGGGGCAAATTTTCAAAGGGCCATGTCTTATGCGTTTCATGACATCAAGCACATTGTGCAACCCTATCTCGATGATCTGCCTACTCATTCATTACATCGAGCTAATCATCTCATCCATTTATGAGCAATCTTTATGAGGTGTAGGCATTATCGGATTCGGTTGAATCCACAAAAGTGTGTTTTCTGTATAGAAATGGGTCGATTGCTGGGGTTTTTTGTTTTGAAAGCCGGCATTCGCATCGATCCCTCGAAAGTTGAAGCTATTATCAAATTGCCTCCTCCTTCGAGTCTTCGCCAACTCCAAAGTTTGCAAGGGAAAGCAAACTTTTTACGACGATTCATTCCTAACTACGCCGAGGTTACAAAGGGTTTTACCTGGTTGTTGAAACAAAATACTCCATTCTATTGGGATGAGGTAGCTCAAAAATCTTTTGATGCATTGAAACACGCCTTGACCCATGCACCGTTATTGCATCCTCCCAACTACAAGCAAAACTACTTCTTGTATCTCGCCGCCTCTCATTCCACCATTGGAATGGTCTTAGTTCAGGAAGATGAATTCGGTACTGAACATGTGATATATTACCTTAGTCGAACTTTAAATCCAACTGAGCTAAAATACTCACATGTGGAGAAATTGGCATTGGCAGCTGTTCAAGCTGTCCAATGTTTTCGTCACTACATTTTACTACGTAAAACTATAGTAATTTCTTATTGCAACCCTATGATCTATATCTTGACCAAGCAATTGCTAGGGGGCAAGTACTCCAAATGGATCGTGATCCTGCAGGAGTTCGACTTGGAGTTTGAAAAATCTAAGTCTAAGAAATCTTTAGTTTTTGCGGAATTAATGTGTGACTTCTCGCGTGCTGACACGGAAACTGTGGCGGAGGAGCCCATTGCGGATGAATCCTTGTTTCTAATCAGCACTTTAGATCTGTGGTATGGGGATATCATCGTCTATCTCCAGACCCAATCCTTTCAGCCAGAAATTTCAAAGTCAGAATGTCGGAAAATACGATTCTAGTCCCAACAATTCAGAATTATTGGAGATACTCTTTATCGCCGTGGGGCAGACTCTATTTTTCGACGTTGCTTAACTCATGAGGAAGCTGAAAGGGTTATAAATGACTATCACTCTGGAGCGTGTGGCGGTCATATGTCTGGGTATGCCACAACCCAAAAGATATTGCGCGCTGGCTACTTCTAGCCGTCATTGTTTAAAGATTGTATTAACGCGGTCCGAAAATGCCACAACTGCCAAATTTTTGATCGAAAGATGTGTGCTCCACCTGCTCCTCTCCACCCTATAATTGCCATTGGTCCTTTTGCCAAATGGGGTATCGATTTTATTACATGTAACCCTCACTCGGTCTGGGGGCATGTGTATATCATCCTTGCGGTAGATTATTTTACCAAGTGGGCCGAGGCGATGCCTACATTTGAGGCAGACGGCAAAACAGCTACAATTTTTGTGTTCAATCATATAATTGCTAGGTTTGGTGTTCCACAAGCGATTATCACTGATCATGGGCGCCATTTTCGAAACGTTATGATGACAGAACTTACAGGCCAGCTTGGTTTGCATCACGATAGTTCAACTCCTTATTATCCACAAGCTAACGGTCTGGTTGAGTCCATCAACAAAGTTCTAGTCGTCATGATCCGACGAATCATTGGGATTCATCGGTCGAATTGGCACAACATGCTATTTTCAGCGCTTTGGGCGTACCGAACCTCAGTGAAAACATCAACAGGGTTCACTCCTTTCCAACTAGTTTATGGTCTGGAAGTTGTGTTACCCATTGAATGCGAAATCCTGTCACTGCAAATGGCCATCGAGTTACTTCCAGCCACTTCCGAAGAGGAAAAACGTTTATTATACTTGGCTCAATTAGATGAGAATCAACGTGATGCTGCATTGGCAATCGAAACTCACGCAAAATGTATGAAAGCTTAGTATGATCGAAATGTGACCCCTCGAAATTTTTCGGCAGGAGATCTAGTCTTATTGTATGATCAAGCTAATGATAAATTAGGCACTGGAAAATTCGTTCCTATGTGGCATGGTCCCTATATTGTCAAGCGAAAGCTAGCAAAAGGGGCCTATGAATTGGTAGACTTTGACGGGGACTCTTTAGGTAAACCCAGAAATGGTCTTTACCTGAAGAGGTATTATGCTTAAAAGATGGGTTTGGAGAATTTTTTAGTTAGGTTAAGTTTTTCTTTCTAGCTGGTGTGTTTTAGTTTAAAAAGTGTGCTTAGCTTAGAGAGTGTTTTTCGTCATTATTCTGGCTTATCTTGGTTTTACTCCTGATATTGCAGATGTCGATGCCTCTCCAAACATACATTGGATTTGCTGATGGTGCTTGTCGTAATACATGGAACATTTCTTCCGCAACTTGGGTTATTTATTCACCCTCTGACGAGTTAGTATCTATGCATGGGGTAAGCCTCGGTCAAACAACAAACAACATTGCAGAGTATAGTGCAGTGATTGAGTTATTATCTGAATCTATTTCATTTGGGATTCGGAGTTTGATAGTGAGGTTAGATTCTGAACTCGTTGTATTACAGCTTAATAGAGTATATGCCATTAGAAATCTAGTTTTATTGAGATTGTTTTTGAGAGTGCGTCTCTTGGAACGTGAGTTTGATTATATTTAATACCAGCATATTCCAAGATCTTTAAATACATTATCAGATGCAATTTCTTCTCGAATGTTAAGTAGACATTTGCAATAATCATACATGTAAATTTAAAAACATTTCATAACACATGTTTAACAAGATAAGCTGGTAATAGTGATATATATATATAGGAGTGTGTCAAAAAATACATCGTCCTCGATCATAGGTTGAAAAACACCTCATGATCGCCAAAAATGAGAAGTAAAAAAAACAAAAATGTCATATGTGCCCACAATAGGCGATCATCCTATCACTGGTGATGATCTCGATAAGAAACCACTGCACGGGCCACCTTGCAAAGGAACCTCCTAAAAGGTGATGGGACCCCAATCACATAGCGCTGAAGTCGACGAGGAATGTCATCTATAGTGGTCTCTGGAATATCTCCTGTCAAACGCTCGAGATGACCCTCCAACTCGGCCAAAACCTCTGCTGATTCGTCCTGTGGGGCTGGCGCAGCTGCAACTGGTTGTTTCCTCTCATAAGGCCGTAGAGCGGCTGGTCGCTGTGGACCCACATCTGCATTTTGAAATTTTTACTATCAGTTTTGGAACAATGAAAAGATAATAAAAAATTTAAAATAGGAAAAATGTTGAAAATGATTTTACCTGAGTCATCCCACTATTCTCCTGGTGGAAGAGCCATGTCTTGGTCACCACGAAAATCTACCCCAGCATAAGGGAAGTCCTGAATAGAAAAACCTGGTTTTCCAACCATTGGAAATACTCAGGTTTGAATCAAGCAACCTCTGTCCTCTCGTCCGGGTGACAGGCCATAACTGCGACCCATCGCATCAGTTTGGGCTCTCGAGGAAGCCCAGCTCCAACAGTAAGGTGCTACGGGATCAACATGGGAACCCTCTCCAGGCCAAAACTCACAACCAAAGCCCCATAACCAAAGGTCTTTAGTTGTCCGTTCTTGGCCCTGGTCAGTTGGCCTTTCAGATTGGCCAACACAGCATCGCACCAGTTGAAGATGGTGCCTCGAAAGCAATCAACTGCCATACGCATCTGGGATCTGGTGGCAATATGTAATGTGGTAGCCCCACAAAGTCTGGTGACAGTAAACGCAATCACCATGAGTTCAGGATGGGATATGGTCTTTATGTCTATCCCTTTATCTCTAGCCTGGCTGTTGTAGAACTCTAGCCGGAGGCTATCGACAGACTGGCCACCTGGCCTAGCCCCGAAACGAGTCAAGTCTTCGCCTGTCTTAGGCAAACCAGTCAAGAAATATATGTCCGCCGGCTCAATTTCGAGCTGGTGGCCACTAATGAAGAAGCACTGGTCCTGTATGCTCCATCTGTCAACCAACCACTGTAAGAAATCCACCTGAGCCCTCATGCCAGGAATGGCCCAGAATTTGTACAAGCCGCACGCCCTCAAAGCATCAAGTGAAGGTTGATGATTCCATGTGGCAGCATCCACGTCCTCATGCTCTCGTTCATGCCAATCTAGCATGATGTACTTTCTGCATCAAGTAAAAAGATTAATTAAAATGCTAGAAATTATTTTGTTTGGTCCATTTTTGAGAATTTTTGGGTTAAAAACCCTTGCGACGGGGACCACACCCTCTGGGTTAGACACAGTGCGTGGGACCGCACTTTGTCTACATGGAAGGTGCGGACCCCCAGCTTTTTCCCAATGGAGAAAAAGTCGGGGTCCACAGGCTAGCAGTGGTAAACCTGCGGGCCCCCGCGCGTGGGTTTTAAGCCTAAAAACCCTCCAAAAAATGAAATGAATGACTAAAACAAAAATTAAAACAGTTAAAAATGAAGAGTAAGATGATGTGGATTACCTCGAGAAGACGGTGTTCGATTCCGACGGTTGGATTTTCCGCAATCTTCACGGGAAGTTTTCTAAACAAAAGCACTATTTTCTCACCCAAATCTCAAACGGTAAAAATGAATTGACGAAAGCCCTTTTTATAAGTTTTTTGAGTAAATGAATTGCAAATTTGTTTATGTTTCACTTTAAAAAGGTAATTTTTGCAGCATTTTTATCTATTTCAAACAGGTATGAGTAATATATGCGTTTTTGTTCAAGATACGGATTATTCAGGGGAAATCTATCATTTTCAACAGAAAAACATTTAGAGTCACCTTTAAGCTCTTTTCTGACTCCTAAAATATGAAAAGATCGCCGAGTTTTTCTTTTTTAAACTCGTTAAAATGGAACTGAAAAGACAGTCCACTTACAGCTCTTTTCTGACCATAAAAACATGAAAAGATTGCCAGATTTTTGTCATTTCAAATTCGATATTGGTTATAAAACGACATGTCGTTGATCGCTTTTTTACTTTTTTGGATCAGGGGCACTAATTACGAAAAGTACTCCTTGGTCGTAAAGATCAAGCGGTTCTCTCAAGTATTATTTTATACTTTTTCGGGCTTGGGAGACACAAATTTACGAAAAAGGTCAAACCTGGAGTCTTCTTAAGTTTTTTCAGACTCTCTAAAATTGAAAAACGCCGAGTTTCTCCTATACTGGACTCGTTAAAATTTCACAGTAAAGGACTTGTTCAATTACAAACAGGAATGAACCACTCCTTCTTAGGGTTCGAATCTAAACTAAGTTGGACTCATCCGAAGGATGAGCTTATAATCAAGCAAATGTTATCCTCCTCAAGCTTGTAAAAAATAAAGAGGTACTTGCCAGAAATGGTGGGGGAAAAATGAGAAAAATGAGCCTGTTTGTCATACTTTGTAACCCCTCTTGAACACGACACTTTTATTCACCTGGGTTGGGAAATCCTTTGCCTAACAGTTGATCAAACCACATTGAAAGTCTTCAGCCGGTTTCTGGGTATTAACTTTGGGTCAATTTTCACCAAAACATCTGCTGTGTCGTTATGTGTTTAAGAGGTCACTGCCAATAAAGCCATTCATTTGCAACATATTTGTCATCTATCTTGACCATCCCTGAGTCAGTCTTTCCAACAAAATTTCTTCAACTTGATCTATGATTTCGTGTTGTGGGCTTGCCTGCGACGAATCGCTTTCTATCGACTTCAGCTCATTATCTAGAAAGATGATCTAGAAATCGTCAGTACCTTGAGATCTGCATGCCTCAATGGCAGTTTTCTCACCTCTGACGACAGGTTGCATCATTGACCTTCAATCAAAAGATTCCATGACATGTTCGACATCAACACATCAATTCACATCTCATGGATTGTACTGGGTACTTTGAGAGCCATTGACATCACTGGTGGTTTCTCTCACACTTGTGAATAGTTTACATCATTGACTGGTAATCAAGTGGTTTCTACCATGTTCGACTTCAACACATTTATTCCCATGGATAGGATCGTACTATTTCAGGAAGTAGAAATGAAGACCCTGGATCTAGTTTCCACAATCCAGGCTGCGAGGAATTTTGTATTCATTATATAAATGGACTATTCATAAACAGATGGCTGCGTCCATACTATGTCCACATGAGTCTATACTTGTGATGTTTTACAAGATCATTCCTATATCAGAGAAGTAGATAGTTTTCTAGTTAAGTTTTGATCTGAGTATGGGAATGCCTACCTCATCGATGATATGATCTCATATATATATTTTGCATTGAATGTTTTTACAGGTTCCAACCGAGCTCTCCACAAGATGATCCTCGAAATGATAAAGTACTTCACTCTTCCTATAAGATAAATGAAATCCTCATCTACTACAGACTTCGCACTTTAGGGGGAAATCTGTTACACAAAAATATCGTCACCATGACTATCTGCAGTCAGTATGGGTCTATCAACGCTTATACTGTCCTCCTAAGCAAGTCTCAGACCTCAGCTCTTCAAGTCAAGCTTTGAAAATGAGAGAAAGACTTTAAAAATCAACAAAACTCTGGTTCCGCACTTTCTCTCACTCTTACCTGCGGTCCCGCACCCCCTGTTCACAAAATCTGCGGACCGGCCCACTCTGTCCCTAAAAGAGTGGGTGCGGACCCCTGTAAAAGTCAAAAAGGCACAAAGTTTATTATAAAAACTCACTTTGGGTTAATTCTAGATGATTCTAGAAGGAATTTTGACGTGGATTGAGCGCTCCCAGGTGGTTCATGCATCCCAAAAGAGAAGGAGCTAATCCCTTGATGAGAGGAGCTATCCCTTTGAAGGAGGAATTTATCCCTTTGAAGGAGGACCTAGTAACTTCCCTCCATTGCACTATAAATACAGGCATTGGGCTGGTTGCTAGAGAGGTTAGAAGCTAAATATTTTTTAGGGTAAATGCTGGTGAAATTAAGACTTCCTAGTTAAGCTTAAGAGGAGAGATCACATACCTTTTTGGCTTCATTGGGAAGAGAGTGAAACTTGTCAAAGTAGAGGAGACTTCTTGCTGGACCTTGGGAGGAGCTTGTACAGCGTCAAGGCACAAGTTGTAAAGTTCTTCTTCTTTTGAATTAATACAATCAAACTCATTTTTCTGAACAAGTATCTCATGTTATTTGTTTCATGAACTCCTTGACTTTCATGTTGAATATGTTTTATGATATTGGCTTTTCAGGTGCTATTTAATTTGTTTGCCTTGTTTGTGTTTGCAGATTCGCGATAAAGGAGCTCATTTGGATCGAAGGAGCGAGGACATCCACAAACTTGCTTTGGACCTAAGGTAGGCCCTAAAAACACTTGTTTGCCATTGTTTATAAAAGCATATTTAGAGAAAGATAGTGTCTGGTTGGTTTGCTTGTCATTAGGTCTTCTTTAGATTCTAGGAAGGTCTATCTTGTCTGCAAGATCGACTCATTCCGTGTGACACTTCCTGTGAGTGGTGGCTCACAAAATTTGATGGAATAGAGCAGGATATATTATTTACATCATAATAGTAAACAAGCTTTTGTGGTTTTTCTCCCATAAGGGCTTACACATTAAACCTTTGTGTCTCATGTGCATGTTTCTCATGGTGTTTGTGTTCATGTTTTTATTTATATTGATGTCATGATTTGTTGGTGATTTCTCACATGATGTTTGCCAAGTTTGAATGTGAATTTCATTAGGGGAATTTCGAGGTCTAAAATGGACCTCCTAAGAAAAATGTACAACAAAAATAAACTTTATAAGAACCAATAGGATTCAAAATGATGATGTCAACCATGGGGGATGATACAACATTTTTGGAGGAAAAAAGTAAAAAGACTAAAAAATAATAGAATAATAAAACTACTTTTCCAACTCGTATTTTCAACTTATCTCCCTAAGGTTTTACTCAAATTTCAAGCAGGAGTACTCATTGGATGAAAAATTTAATTTCTCTTCCAAGGAGTACCCATTTTTCATACTTTCAATAGACCCTACTACACGAAAAATGATAAATAAATGAAAAAACATGATTGCAATCATGTTTTTCATGTATTTCTTATTGTTCATGTAGTAGGGTCCATCAAAATTATGCAACATGGGTACGCATTGGATAGGGAATTAGATTTCTCATCCAATGAGTGTTTCTGCTCGAAATTTGAGTAAACCCATAGGGAGATAAGTTTAAAATACGAGTTGAAAATATAGTTTTTCTTTTTTCCCTCTAAAATTTGATGATGTAATCTAATATTATTTTATTATATACCACTATTATTTTATAATTTCCTTAGGAGGTCCATTTTGGACCTTGAAATTCCCCTAATGTTAAGTTGGCATAAAAGTTAAACATTAACCTTAATAATAATTCACCTCCCTTCTGAGTATTAAACATTTTTTCCAACTATTGGTATTAGAGCCAGGTTCCTTTAGGAACAACTTAACCAATCAAATGTAGATCAAATGGAAACAATGACTAATCAAGTTTGGCTAACACTAGAGAGAGTTATATTTTTGAATGGATTATACTATGATCTCCAAATGATTAGAATGGGAGTTTGTTTAATGATCATCAGTGAAGATGTTTTCCTCTCTAAAGAATATGGAGAGAAGAATAAGTTTTATGTGGAAACCAAGGAGATTACCATGAAAGGGATATCAAATCCAGATGTTGATAAAGTGAGGCATTGTGAGACATCAAAGGAAATGCTAGATAGATTGCAATGTCTTCATGGAGGAGAAGGTTTCCTAGCAACAGAGGGGGTTGATGAACCTTGTTGCTCAAGTAGTGAACCCGAATTTGTAAAAGTTGCTACTAATCAAAGAAGAAGAGAAGGAAGAAGAAAAAGAAAGAATCTTAGAGAAGAGATGTTGAGAATATTGAAGATATTTCTCCCAACGAGGAAGCTTCTTCTCATCACTCTCAAATTGATGATGAGGAAGACTCAAGATATAGGCCAAACTACGTTGAAGGTAAGTTATTGCTCTGTGATAAATGTAAAGAGATAGGTAATCTATCTTTTAGATGCTCATATGAAGTTTCTAAGGAAAGAGATATGAATGCATCTAGTAGTAATGGAGATAGAGTTGCTTTAGTAGCAATATAAAATGAGGGATCCTATGAAGAAGAAGACAGTATATCCTGTGAAGAGAATAGGAAAATTCCAGGTAGTGATGAAGATAGAATACTCCTCAGACATGTGGAAGTTCCATGGACACCAAGATGAACTTAGATATCTATGGTGGCTAAAAAAGCACCTATGATAGCGAAGAAAAGGGTATAAATGAAAGGATCTATTTTAAGAGGAAGTTGATCTCTGCTTTAAAACAGATCAATGAATTGTCAAAGGCAAAGCTCAAGAAAAAGGAGCAGTTGCATGAATATGAGCTTGAGAATGATAAGTTGAGTAAAACAATTATTGAACTAAATACTCAACAAGAAGAGGATGGCAGATTGAATGGGATATTGACCAATCAACTAAATGATAGAAAATACTATTATGAGGGACTAAAGGCTGAAGTATTCTAAGGGAGACATGACCTAGAAAAGAAAATAAAGAGTTGTCCCAATATCAAAAGCTCGAGGAAAGAAAAAAGGCTTTGGATGAGATGCTTGTTAAGCACAGATCCCCTCTCATCAAGTTGGTTTGGGTTTCAAAGAATATTCAAGCTTCAAGAAGGAAAAGGTTGAAGGGTCAACTACCCAAGTAAAGGTAATTGGAGTTCCAAACAACAGTAAAGGAAAAGGGGTCATTGGAGAACAACACTAGTAGAATGTTAAGCAACATCAAAAAACAATAGCTTGAGGCAACATTTCAAATGGACATAGAGAGTGGATGAAGAACCAACATAGGTCCTTTCCTCCTTAAGGGAAAATAATCTCTATGAATCAAAGGTTCTTTTATGGATATTGTTTTTCTTGCAATAATTTTGGAGATAAATCTGTAGAATGTAGATTGCATGCAAGAAAACAATTTCTGTTGCATAGAAGCAACCAAGGAATGCACAAAGTGCCCATGAGAAAGAATATTGACCACAAGAGAAGTTTTCACAATAATGTTGCAAATTATAACAATCCTTTTTCCCCATTCCTATATCATGTTGATTGCTACAACCATGGAGAATTTGGGCTCAAGGCAATGGATGACAGATTTTAGAACACAAGAAATTTCCATCAAAATATGAATGAAAATGGAGTGGGTCAGTTCTTGAGAATGAAAATACAAAATGGATCAGAGGATCATGATTTTGTCTTCAATGATCTATGTGGAGACAACATGTTAAAAAGAGGAAAAATAAATCAAAAGAAAACCAAGAAGAATGATCCTCTTACCCTTGTGGTAGACCCCTCTGTGAGTTTTGGTTGCAATAAGTTCATGCTTTAGTTAAGAAAAGGGATCAACAACACAAGTGATCCTTCTTTGAAGAAAAAAGAATGGAATTAGGAGTGCCATCTAGCCATGTGCAACCAAGAAAAGGCCCAAACATGGAAAAAGGACCAAGTGGAAATAAGTGTTGCTGTCAGGACTCGACCAATGAAAATGTGGAAAAAAAGGGATGATAATCTGCTCATGGGGAGTAGATCCTGAATTTCTCTTCATTGAAATAAAATAACGACCTCAAGTGAGGAAAAATGAGTTAGATGCAGGCATAATAAATCTTATACAGAGTGATTCATCTAAACATTGGAGGCATGACCAAGTCCCTATGTTGATTACAGATCTTCGTATATCTTTGGAGGTTCACCTATAGGTTATTCTGGATCACTGCCACCAAAGAAGAGAGAAGGGTGACTTAGTGATGTGGTGGGGGTGTTGGGTAGGAATTTTCCTAAATTGTCTCTGTCCCTACGAGGCATGAAAGGAAATCTCTTTCTTTGGGTAAATTTTTTGTTTCTTTTTCTGCTTGTACCTGCAAAACTGGAATGGATTAAACAACAAATTGCAACTAACTAAAATCTATCTTGCTGAAATGAAAATGTAGAATTGAAATGAAAGCAAGAAAGGACTAATCTATTTGTTGAAATGAAATTGAAGAATTGAAATGAAAGCAGGAAATAGCTAATCTATGCTTGCTGAAATAAAATTGTGGAATTGAAATGAAAGCAGGAAATGTCTAATCTACTTTTGCAGAATTGAAACTGTGGAATTGGAATGAAAGCAGGAAATGTCTAATCTACTTTTGCAGAATTGAAATGAAAAAACTACTCTACTCTTGCTTAAATAAACTACTTAGCAGACGGTTGCAGTAGAAAATAGAAGAAAAGCAGTAATCACAAAATACTCTGACGCTTCCCCGGCAACAGCACCAAAAATATGGTGAGCTCCAATGATGCTACAACTCCTGGGACTCCCTACTTTACTCTTATCAACCCAGTATTTTGTAACAAACTTGGAAGAGATGATGTTGTATGCACAAGTACTAGCTCTCACTGCAGGCTGTCACTTGATCAGCTGGCACAAGTTTGCTAGGAGCTTAAGCCAACTTCTATGAGTTCTCAGAAGACGCTTTTAATTGTGATGGAAGAGCTAACTCAAAAGAGGCTATTCTACTTGCAGAAAGAAGATGAAAACTGAAAGGAAACACAAACCCTAGCAAACCCTAGTTTTACCCATTAACCCTACTTTTGCAAGAAAAAGAGATGAAACTATAAAAATGGATGCCATTGACTACTAAAAAGGTAAAATGCATGTATTCAAGCTACTTCTGAAGGAAAATGTGGAAAAATCATCTTTTTGTACTTTTGAGCAATTTTATGCAGGATTATTATGCTTGTGTTTTTAACTATTTGTGACTATGCATAGGTTTGGTGGCGAAGAGAGATGGAGTTGGCTTTTGCAGGAGGTTGGGAAGGTGTGGAGAGGACCTAAGGAGTCCCTAGTACCCTTTTGGAGGCTTTCACTGTGATTAGGCTTCGAAAAATCACTAGCATTAATTTCTACAAAAGGCTGCAGGGGATCTACAGGAAATTCTATAGGAGGAGGCCGAAAGTGGTTTTTGGAGGTTTGAAGGTGGAAAAATGGTGGGAAAAGGGAATTGAAGGCTGGATGGAGGTGTCAAAGGCTCTACAACTCTGTCAATGAAGGTCAGACATCAAAGAGATGGTTGGATTTGTTCAAAGGTCAAGGAAGCAATTTTGCACAAGAACGTAGAAATTAGGGCAGTTTGGGAAAGTATGGCGAATGAGTGGAGGAAATCTTGAGAGATGGACTGGAGCAGGTTGTGTGATGGAAGAATGATAAGCTGGAGTGTTCTACAAGTGATCTGCACACTTATTTTTCAAAACTGTCCCAAGCAAGAACTAAAAAACAGAGTTTTACCTATTTTAACCTAATTCTAACCTAAAAACCAGAAAAGTGTTGAATAGAACTTTATGGACAAGAAGTTATGCAAGAAAGCCATGGAAACTGAACAAGAATAGATCTAAGCATGTAAATACAACTGATATCAACTTCTCCAACTCAAAATCTCACACTAGCAATTGCATTGGAAAGCAAAAACAGTGTTTTGGTGGCAGCAAGAGTGCCTTGGTCTCAATTCATGGTCCCACGGAGGGAGAAAGGAGATCAAGGCCTGCTTGGTAGCCTTTTTGTGGATCTTCTTCTATTATTGTAGCAAACTATCTAATCAACCTGAAGCAAGAACAACTATTCTAATCATCAAAAACAACCTAAGTAACAAAGCAAGATTTAACCTAAACAACATAAATTATTTCATGAATGCAAGAAAAAAACATGTAAATACACAAAGGAGGTGCTAGGCACTTGGGTTGGGCCCAACCCAAGAGCTATATCCCCCTTAGAAATATTAGTGTTGGTTCAAGGTTGGATTCATCTTCATTGATCAAAAAAAAAAAAAAATAGTTACATCACAAAACTGTTTACAAAAAGAGCTCAAAAATGAGCTGAGTACATGGCTACACTAAAGTGCGAAAATAGACTATCAAATGGCTAACCTACTGAGGCTTGAAGACTTCTTATTTATACAAGTGAGGACTCCTAACAGTACTCCTAAACTTTAGGAACTTGGCTGCCTAAAACTGTAGATAACAACAACTTCACTAGACCTACTCGGCTGCCCCTTGGAATCATCATTTGTGGCTGTTGTACTTCGAGCTGTTGATGGAGAACTCGAGGAAGGTGTCATTTAGTGTAGGAGACACCCCTCCTATAAGTCCTCAACCCTGTTTCTTCGATTTTGGCTGCCAATCTGCTCATAAATGCCTGGTCCTTGTCCAAAAAAATTTCAAAAATCTGCAATAAACACTCATTAGACTATGTGGCAAAGTGGCTATCCACATTCACTCAATTGACATAAATATATTCAAAAACATGCACAAAACTATGGATAATGGTGGATTAAATGGAAACAATAGGCAAAATGAGCCCATATAGTTACCCATTTCTGGGGCTCATCATCACCCCCCTACTGAATGGGTTGCTCATCCTTTGAGCAACTAATCCAGTTCTTCATCCTTGATAGCTTTAACAGCTTCCCTGAAATCCCAAGCTTCTGAGGTGATGTCCTCTTCCCTGTCATGAAAACCTGCCTTTTTGTCCACTTTTTCCCATTGCTTTTGTTCTTCTTCTTCCTTAACCCCTTCCAATAGTCCTAAGAGTAGTGGAGGACTGAACTTAAGGCCAATCCAGTTGGCTTTCAAGTTTTGCATTGATTTTTTGTATAGGGGCACTCTCACCAAAGCCTCCCTCATTCTGGTTGTGAAGTGATACTCACTGATCTTTAAGCTATATGAAAATGTATTCCATCTCCTCATGAAGGCAATCATTGCCAAATAATCATTCCATATCTTCAAAATGAGTGATAGCTTGCGCTTGCCTTTCAACATAATTAGGGAGAACTTGAGGGTTGTTTGCAAGGTGTTGATGAGCATATATGAGAGCTGAGGGGTCTTCTGGTTCTGCCCTTATTAGCAGGGGCTCATTTAGTTCTTTTGCCATGATCTATTGAATTTCCATTACTCTTTTTTCCTCATGGCTCATCCAAGAAGCCATAGCCATGAGCTGTAGGTCTCCCAATGCAGCATTCAGATCCCAAAAGTTCATATCAGGGAGTGCCATATTGTGTAAGTAAAACTCTGCTAATTTGGCTTTATCCTCAGCTGAACTAGTAGCACATAGATGCATAAACTGACCATAATTTTGGAATGGGATTGTGCCCCTTTGGGCCAATGTTTTAATTTGGAATTGGAGCCATTGGTATTTAAGATACAATGCATAAGATCTAGCTGGTTGTCTACATTGCAAGGCTTCCATTGCCTAGCTGGCCATGCAGGCCATCTGGGCTTCTCTTTCCTGCAACTACTGCTTCAGCATCAGCACTTCAGCTACTGCCTGAGACTCCCTTTCTTGCTACTGCTTTATCATCATTTCAACATTAGGTTGTGGCTCTTCCTCTTGCTATTGTTTCTCTACTGCTTCCTTATCTGCTAGGGGACCTTCCTGTAGTTGTTGTTCTTCAAAAATTTGTGATATGTCTCCCCTTTGAGTTTCCTATTGTTGTAACTACTTTTTCAGCAGTGCATTTTCCTCCTGTAGCTGGGCTCTTTTAATGCTCTCGGTGTGTCTCACCATTGCCAACTCCCTTCTTAATTCTTTCAACTGTTCTTCCATGTGTCCTATATCTGCAACTCCCTTGGATTTAGAAATTTTCATCCAGGTGTGGGTTCTAACCCTTTCTTGTTCTAATTCAAAGAAAATGGGCACAACAAATTTCTGTGGGATGATCTTCCCACCTTCTAGCAAATTGTAATATGAGCCTAAATTAGGCTGAGGGCTTGGTTCAGGTATCTCTTTGGCCTTGCCTTCCTCTTGTGACTGTTCTACTACCTCCTCTTCTAATTTTTCAGTCTCCTTTAGCTTGGATAGTGTTTCCTGTAGAGAGGTTTTAGCTTCCTGTAGAACTTCTTTGGTGTCCATTAGTCTGATTCTTTCCTTCCAGGTGGATGTTTTGGTACTCCCTCTCTCATAGGTAATAGAGATTTTGGAGGGCAATTCCTCCTTTTTCTCAGTAGGTGAATCCTCAGTTATTATCGGTTCTTTTGATGGTGGTTGGGGCTTGCCCACCTTTATCCTAGTGCTCCTTTTGGCTTTGAAATACATGGATGTTTCTCTTTTTCTTTTCCCCTTCTATTTTGCTGGAGTGCTCAATGCAGCAAGCACAGTTGCTACTTCCCTTGCCAATGTTTCAGGGGATGTTTCTTTCTGTTGTTCTTCTCCATCTCCTGCAACCTTTCCTATGTCTATTGTTTTTGCTTGTGTCTCTGCTATCTCTGGTGGTGTCTGCTCTTTTTCTTGTTGGCTCCCTACCATGCCCGTGGTAGTATTCTTTTGGGCTTTCTTGGGCTTTTTCTTCTCGGCCTTTGCCCTTTTTCTCTTCTCTGTTTTTGAGGTTGTCTTCTTTTCTGCCTTAGGCTCAGCAGTAGTTTTGTCAGATTTCTCCTCTTATTTTTGTTTCTCCTCTATTTTTCCTTATGTTTGAATTTCTTGTGCTTCCTCATTATTTTTCTTCTCAAGTTCTTCGGTTTGCTCCTCCCCTTCACTGCTAGATGGGCTAATGTCCTCACTCAAAGTTTTGATGTCATCATTTCTGGACATATTCCTGAAAATTTCCCAAGCTATGGGAATGGTATATGTGTGTAAGGCATCTTCTACCAACAGTTTGATGAGCCCATGGTGGGCCAGCTGGTCTGGGACCCCTGCATTTAGCTTGGTGCCACATTCTATCAAAGACTGGAGGAGGAAATATGGGAGACTAAGTTTTCTAGCTGGAGGTAGGTCCATCCCATATCTTAATTCATGCAACAACCTGAAGTGATAACCATAAATTATGTTGAACCTCCCTTCACATGTGATATATTTCATTATTTGGTAGCTGACTTCACTCCATGGAGGAGGCAAGCTTGTCCTTCTGACCCCATTTTTATCCTCTACAGGATGCTCCTCAGGCTAAAAAAATGTCTTCTTAGCAACCTATCCCAATGTTTTCTCCTCCTTTCTCCAAGGAAGCCCAAGTGGAAGACATGTGATTCTGCTGATGGAATCAGGTGTAAGCTCTAGGGTCAGACCCCTAAAACTAACTGTAGCATGTGTTTTCGAATGGGGTCTTAGGGACATAAAAAATTCTTCAGTCACCTCCTCATCATATCCCTGAATTCTATCAAAGAAGGGTATCTAGTTTTCCCTAGTGAAGAGGGCCACCACCTCAGGGTGCTCATACAATTTGTAGGAGTTCAAAGGTTCTTTTCTCATGAAACCTCCTGGTACAGTGTTGAGTGCTTTTTTTTTTAACAAAAATGCCCAGGTGAGAAAGCAGGAAAAACTGAAAACAGAGGGATAGCTGAATTTTGTCTTTTTCTGAAACCAGATAAGGAATTTCCCATGTGCTTTCCCCTTACAACATCAAATTGCAATATTTCCCTTGTTTCAAACTGCTCTTATCCTGAATTTGATTCTCTGCTTTTGGAAAGAAAATTTTTTGACAGAACAGAGGATAAATAACACAAGTTTTTTTCAGAGAGTAGACCGATATGCAAATTCGGTTTTTTCACACAGGCTAGTTTCTACAGTTGCATGTGTTTTCTTTATAGTAGAATATGAGAAAGAAGAAGATAGACTTCAAATGCAAAGAAGAAAACAGAGAACTGTGTAGAACTCAGGGAAAATATGCAGGTAGACTTTTAAGCTGCACTCTCATTTCTTTCAATCCAATGCTGTGTTTTTAATCCACCGCCTTATACAAATAAGTCATATGCAAAGAGGTTTCCCGAGCATACCTCATTTTAAGCTCGAAGTTTGACAAAAATCCCGAGTTTTCCTTCTACAGGGCTATTCTCTGCCCTTCCTGTAGAAATCTTCTGGCTCTTGTAGAATGCAGCAGTGCTCCTGTAGAGCCCGATAGGTGGGAGGGTTTTGAAAAACTGGTAGAAAACTGGTGGAGGACGACTAGTTTGCTGCTCTGGAAGTGGTAGGTGAGTACTGCAGTCGAGAACGTCGTGAATGAAGAATGAAACAAAGGGTGGTAGAGGCTTCGACCGCACTATCCTTTAACTGTTGGCGTAATCCGTGGTGAGGAGGTGAGGTGGCCGGATGGGTACGTCATCCCCATCCAGACCGTTGGTCCTACGTCACAGTCATAATGGTTCTGCATGTTGCCTAACCGCCATCACCTCCCTTACTCCCATTATATGCTGCCACCACTACCAGTCCCGAATGTTTTTTCCCGGATTGACATACCACATGTGCTGGCTGCATATCTGATCGACAGTTTGAATTTGACGGGGCTCATTTGAATTCCACGAGGGTGTGTAACTGAACGAGGGTGGCTAGTTAGCTGGCCACCAATTCCATTTAATTGACCATTCCCATAGTTCATGTAGTTTTGAAATATTATTCATGCAATCGAGGAATAGGTTTAGGCACTTACCTGCTCAGTCGTTGTTGTGTTATGCATATTTCGGACTTTGGCACTTCATTTCCTCGTTGTTGTTGCTGCTTGCACTCTGCATGCTCGACCTTGGGCTTTTGTTGATGATCTCCCATTCAAACATTGCTCCTTGCATGTTTCATACGTCCTGCTGCGTTGACCCTGTCTCTGGAGTATGTTTTTCAAAGGGATCAGCTACTACAGGAATCCTGTAGGATTTCCTGTAGCTGCTTCTCCTTCTAAAATTCAAGCTAATATTTGAGTAGGGCTAAAACTACTGAAGAAGGTCTCGATTGAAAAGAAATCATAGCTGGAGGGTATCAGGTAGGAATGAGTAAAAACGCTACTGCCTTTATTTGTCATCAAATTTATTTTTTTTCGTTTGCAGAATGAAAGAAACAGAATTTCTGTATGTGGCTGTGCAAGGAGACAAAAAAAAACGAGTGGAAATGTAGGTGTACAGGGATGGAATGGCGAAATAGGAAGATGGATGGTGGTAGGGAGGTTCACAGACCTCATAGACAACTTTCCAACCCTCGGGTCCTTCTCTGAGATTGATTTTGGCCTTTCTGTAGTTTCTACAGGATCCTCCTATAGAATACACAGAGTTTCCTGTAGGATGCGAAATTTCAGAACAAATGAGACCAAAACTTGGGAAAGGATAACGGTGATGGGGTGATGGACTGTGAAGGGTGCATGTAGCCTGGCCATGTCTTTTTCCTCTTGTGCGACCCTCCTGCAACTTGCAATGACCTTCCTGCAACCTGCAATTTATTCAAAAGAAGTTAGCAGTTAGGTTTTTCTCTTTTTGTCTTTTTTTTTTTTTTTGAGACAGCTGGGGTGCCTCCAGAAGGTTTTCACCCTCACTTCCTGCCTTGGGCACCTCTAAAAGGTTTTCACCCAGGGATCTTTTATTCCATTTTCTTTTTTCTCTGTTTTTTCTGTTTTTTTCTTTTTTCCGTGTTTTTTTTTTTTTTTTTTTTTTGGCTCAGGGTGTGGGTGGAGTGGAGACAGGGACCTGCTCCACTACCAACACTAATTTACCCAGAGTCTCAATGAACTCTTACTTGGAAAGGGGCTTCCTATAGATCTTCAATCGATGCCCATTAACGAGCATGGGGATGGCTTCGTCATCAATGGTCCAGATAAGGACTGAACCATTGTCATTGCATTTTTCTACTGTATATGGTCCCAGCCATCTTGTCCTCAGCTTGCCCTTGAAATCTTTGTATCTCGAATCATATAGCAGCGCCCAATCTCCTGGTTGAAATTGTTTCTCTTTGAGGTGTCGGTCATGCCATATTTTTCTTTGAAGCTGGACTACCTCTGAGTGGAGAAGGGCTTGCATTCTCTGTTCATCTAATCCATTTAGCTAAAGCAATCTTTCCTTTTGTGCATGGCTGAGATCTAGGTCCAGCTGAGCTACCATCCTTAATGTGTTATATTCAAATTCTATGGACAGCAAAGCCTTCTTCCCATAGACCAACTCATAGGGTGTGAAACCTGTGGTGGTTTTCCAAGTAGTATTATAGGCCCAGGTGACCTCAACCATTCGGTCTGCCCAATATTTTCTGCTGCTACTCACTACCTTAGCCAAAATCCTTTCCAAAGCTCTGTTAGTGACTTCCACCTGTCCATTTTCTTGCAGATGATAAGGGGTGGAAATTTTGTGCTTAATATTGTTATGTGTGAGCAGGTATTCAATCAGATTGGAGGTAAACTAACTTCCTTGATCTATGACTAATTCTCTTGGATAGCCAAACTTGTAGAAGATATTTTCCCTCAAAAACTCAGCTACTTTTTCTTCTATTGCTACTTTGATTGCCTTTGTTTCTGCCCACTTTTCCAGGTAATCCATGCACATAATGATGTAATACTTCTATTTTGAAGGAGGGTTGATAGGACCCACAAAGTCCATGCCCCACTTCTCAAATGGCTCGAAATTCACTTGGGGCTACAGGGGCATCTCTTCCTTTTGAGTAGGTTTTCCCATCCTTTCACATCGATCACATTGGCTGATGTATCTCCTGACATCTTGATGAAGAATGGGCCAATAGTAACCTGCCTGCAGAATTTTGAAGGCAATCCTCTTTGCTGCAAAGTGGCCCCCACAGGGCCCATCATGATAGGTTAGGAGGATGTCGAAAACTTCCTCCTCCCTAACAAATCGCCTCAAAATCTAATCTAGGCCAACTTTAAAAAGATTGCCCCTAATCCAAGTGAATGGGGCACTTTTCCTCACGATCTTGCTCTTCTCTTTTGAGGATAGGTGTGGTGGAAACTATGTTGAAAGCAAATAATTTTCTATATCAGCTAACCATGGAGAGAGTACTGAAATAGCAAATAGGTGTTCATCTAGCATTTGATCATCCACCATTCCTTCTTCACCTATAGGCAGATCTAGTCTAGACAGAAAATCAGCAACAACATTTTCCTTACTTGGCTTATCAACAATGGTCAAATCAAATTGCTGCAATAAAAGTAACCATCTAATGATACGAGCATTTACATCAGGTTTATTCATCAAATACCTAATTGCAGCATGATTAGTATGTACGAATGTTTGATAGCTAGTGATGTAGTGTCTGAACTTATTTAGGGAATGGACTACAGCTATGAGCTCTTTTTCGGTTACAGTGTAGTTTAATTTTGCCTTTGACAGGTTTTTATTGACAAAATATATGTCATACTGTAGCTTCTCTTCAACTTGTCCTAAGGCTGCTCCTACAGCTTTGTTTGAGGCATCTGTGTGAATGTGGAAAGCTAGGGCCCAGTTTGGACCTCTCAAGGTTGGGGTAGTTATCAACTTACCTTTCAAGGCATCCAGAGCCTCTTGATAGTTGTCAGTCCATATGAACTCAGCATCTTTTCCCAAAAGACCAAACAATGGAGAGGCTAGCTTACTAAAATCCTTAATGAATCTTCTATAATACCCTGCTAAGCCTAGAAAACTCTGAACATCTCTTACCTTTTGAGGAGGTGGGACCCTTTGGATGATAGCAATCTTGTTGGGATCCACTTGTAATCCTTGCTGAGAAATTGTATGACCTAGCACGGTCCCTTCAGTCATTAGGAATTCACATTTATCAGGACTGAGGGACAGGTTCATTTCAATACACTTGGCTAAAACTTTCCTCAGGTTAGTCAAAGCTTCTTGGAAGTTAGAACCATAAGGGGTAAAGTCATCCATATAGATTTCCACTGAATCATGAACCAGCTCAGCAAATATACTCAGTACTGCTCTCTAGAAAGTGGCAGGAGCATTGCACAACCCAAAGGGAAGGACTCGGTAGGAAAAGGTACCCCATGGACAAGTGAAAGTGGTCTTATCTTGGTCTTTCGGGCTGATTTGTATCTAGTTGTACCCACTAAACCCATCTAGGAAGGAAAAGAATTCTTCCCTGCCAAGCCATCTAACACTTGATCTATGAAAGGCAAAGGGAAATGGTCATTCTTGGTGGCCTTGTTAAGCTCTTGATATTCTACATAGATTCTCCACTTCCCATATTTCTTTGGCACTAGCACCAAAGGAGAAACCCATTCGTTGTCAGAGATGGGGTAGATGAATCCTGCATCCAACAAATTTTGTAGTTCTTCTTTGACAATGTCCTTAAGGGCTAGATTCATCCTCCTTTGAGGCTGCCTGACTGGTTTACAATCCTCTTTAATGTAAATGTGATGAGTACAGACTAAAGGGTGGACTCCCTTCATCTCCTTATAGCTCCAAGAAAAAGCATCCAAATGGCTGCTCAATAAGCTACACAACTCTTTCTCCTGAGAGGTGGATAGGGATGAGTTGATCTTCAAGGTTCTTTCTGGGCCAAATTCCACATTCTTAACTCGGAGAGAGGTCGGATCAGCCACACAGAGATCAACTAAAGCATTGGCTTGGGTTTCTTCCACCAACTCTTCTAATGGCAACACACTGGGGGGCAAATTTTGAATCAAATTCTCAATAAGATCATCCTCGGTTTGAGGACCCCCCTTGGTAGCTTCCACTGTGCACAATGGTGCGGAGTAGACTTCATCCTCATCTTCCTCCTCCAACCAAAGAGGTAAGTCATGTTCTAGCAGAGGTTGGGCAGGAGGATATAGGACTAGTTGTTTGGACATCTTCCCATTCTTGATGGTCATGCTCCCAGCTCGACAACTAATGTAAGCATCTATAGTAGCTAACCAAGGCCTTCCCAGGATGAGAGGATACCCAGTGAGCTTTGCCTTTGGCTGAAGAACCAAGAAGTCAGTAGGGTACTCCCATGAATCAATAGAGACCATGACATCTTTCACAATCCCCTCAGGAGTCACAATGGACCGATCTGCCAACTACAGTACTGTTGAGGTCTTTCTTAGGGAACCCCGAAGGTTAAGTTTGAGCATAGTGTTCCTGGTCATTACGTTAATGGCAGCCCCTAGATGAATCAAGGTGTGGGGGATTATGGTGCCATTGATGTGGACATCAACTACAAGACTCCCAGGGTCCAGATATTTTGGACAGATTCCCAGTCCCAACATCACGTCGGATAGTTGTCCTATGACATTGATAGTTGGGGCATCTCTCTTGTGCCTTCCTGGGTGCTTGAAACACTTCTCTTTGATCAACTTGTTTTAGATTGGTACATCTTTTATGGCTTGGAGAAGTGGTATTTTTACACATAACTGTTTTAGTTCTCCCAGAAGTTCAGTTTCTTCTCGGGTTGGTTGTGTGGTTCCAGTTAGTCTCTCAGGAAAGGGTGGAATGGATTTTGGTTCACTTTCCTATTTCTCTCCCTCATCCTCCTTAGGAGGAAGTTTGCTATCTATGATGACCTTCCCAGATCGTAGGCTGGTCTCCTGAATCTCCACAACATAGGTAGGGCATGTTGTTTCTCTAGTATATACCTACTGGGCCTGTCTGTTATTGGGGTCCGGGTTCGGTTGAGCAGGCATTTAGGGTTGTCTTAGAGGAGCAGGAGGTAATGGTTGTGGTTGAGCAGGTGGTGGAGGCAAAAGAGTGGGAGGAGAGTTGTATTGGGGCCTCCACCCTTGATGAGGTGCATTCCATTGAGGTTGTGGCTAAGCGTGAGAATGAAATGAATGAGTAGTTGGTTGAGTATGGTATTGAGATGGATACGACCAAGGAGGGGGTGTGGACCAGGAAGGATGAGCAACGGGACCCTAAGAAGGCATGGGAGTGGCTTGATTGGGGTTGTAATAATTCTGGGATGTCCCTTGCATTCCCTGCTAGTAAGGTCTAGGTCTATGTGGCCTCCTTTGGTTCATGAAGTAGAGTGGTTCAGTGGCTCCTTCAGCCCCTTGGTACATAGCTTTAAATCCAGATAAGGACGGGCACTAATTTGTAGGATGGTATTCTTCACAGACAAAGCACACTTCTACAGAGTGCAATGGACATTCGTTCCTAAGATGTTTTCTAGTGCATCTGGGACAAAAGATGGCCAAAGCCCTCTCAGCTTCCTCTTGGCTCTTTTGGATTCACAAGGTATCCATTTGCATGGCAATAGTCTGTCTCATCTTGCTTTTGAAATCTTCCATGTAATTTGCAAATTCATTTTTAAGGAATGATCTAGATAAGGGGGTACTGGCTAAAAGCTGACTTCCCATACCTCTTTTTCTGGATGCCCTAGAATGGTTTCTAAACATAGTCTTTATGTCATCATAAGGTAGCTAGTAGATGTCTCCCCCAGCCAGCAAATGGAGGGTATCTAGAAGGTCTTCAGGGACTCCTCTGAGCAGAACCAACTTCAGAGATTCGGGGTCAAGTGTGCACCTGGCCCTTTTATAACTAAGTTGAAATGTCTCTACATAGTCTTCTAAAGACTCATCACTTCCCATGGTCATTCAAAATATTTCTTCCTTTGTATCCTTTGACCTACAGTAGTCCCGACATTTGTTATTAAAGGCTTGCTACATCTGAGCCCAAGTTTTGATACTGTTTCCAGGTAACCCCATGAACCAGTGTAGGGCTACATCCTTGAGGGTAGAGGGAAAGAGTTTCAACTTTTTCTCGTCTTCTACGTAGTCATAGGTTCGACAAAGGACAACAAACTCAAACAAGAACGTATCAAGGTCTTCAGTAGTCAATCCATGGAAGTGAGGTAAGGCTGAGGGACTTATGTTTTTCATCTTTATGTCCCCATTGGTCTCTCGAATGGGAAAGGTACCTTCTATTCTCTCCCCATTTCCTTTACCATTTATGTTTTCAGCCATGGTCTCAGGAGGAATGGTTTCTTGCTCTTCTTCTATTATAGGATCTTTGTATATCTTTGGAGGTTCACCTATAGGTTCTTCTGGATCACTGCCACCAAAGAAGAGAGAAGGGTGACTCAGTGATGTGGTGAGGGTGTTGGGTAGGAATTTTCTTGAATTGTCTCTATTCCTACGAGGCATGAAAGGAAATCTCTTTTTTTGGGTAAATTTTTTGTTTCTTTTTCTGTTTGTGCCTGCAAAACTGGAATGGATTAAACAGCAAATTGCAACTAACTAAAATCTATCTTGCTGAAATGAAAATTCAGAATTGAAATGAAAGCAGGAAAGGACTAATCTATTTTGCTGAAATGAATGCAGGAAATAGCTATCTACGCTTGCTGAAATGAAATTGTGGAATTGAAATGAAAGCAAGAAATGTCTAATCTACTTTTGAAGAATTGAAATTGCGGAATTGGAGTGAAAGCAGGAAATGTCTAATCTACTTTTGCAGAATTGAAATTGCAGAATTGAAATGAAACAACTACTCTACTCTTGCTGAAATAAACTACTTAGCAGAAGGTTGCAGTAGAAAATAGAAGAAAAGCAGTAATCACAAAATACTCTAATGCTTCCCTGGCAATGGCACCAAAAAGATGGTGAGCTCCAGTATTGTAGCAATGATGCTGCAACTCCTGGGACTCCCTACTTTACTTTTATCAACCCGGTAGTTCATAACAAACTTGGAAGCGACGGTGTTGTATGCACAAGTACTAGCTCTTACTGCAGGCTGTCACTTGATCAGCTGGCACAAGTTTGCTAGGAGCTTAAGCCAACTTCTATGAGTTCTCAGAAGAAGCTTTTAACTGTGATGGAAGAAAGCTAACTCAAAAGAGGCTATTCTACTTGCAGAAAGAAGATGAAAACTGAAAGGAAACGCAAACCCTAGCAAACCCTAGTTTTACCCACTAACCCTACTTTTGCAAGAAAAAGAGATGAAACTACTGAAATGGATGCCATTGACTACTAAAAAGGTAAACTGTATGTATTCAATCTATTTCTAAAGGAAAATGTGGAAAAATCATCTTTTTGTACTTTTGACCAATTTTATGCAGGATTATTATGCTTTTGTTTTTAACTATTTGTGACTGTGCAGAGGTTTGGTGGCAAAGGGAGATGGAATGGCTTTTGTAGGAGGTTGGGAAGGTGTGGAGAGAACCTAAGGAGTCCCTATTACCCTTCTAGAGGCTTCCACTGCGATCAAACTTTGAAAAATTGTTAGGTAAACTTGACTCAGGATAGATTCAAAGTTGACCAGGTTAAACAGTGATGGTTTTGGGGCACATGGTATTGTGCACCTATAGTATTCTACCTGTGGTATTATATGTAATGGAGCTTATAAAAGGCTGGAAAGACTTCATTGTAATGTAAGACCTGGAGGTGAGCGGTGAAGGCTCACTTTGTCGGATTGGCCAGGGTTTTGGCCAATGCTAATGAGATCTTATTAGGTTGGGTTTTTCCCCAAATTTGGGGTTTTCCCGGATAAACATTTGTGTTTATGTGTTTATGGTTGTTGCTGGTTATTTTTTATATTTATTCCTCTTAGTAATTATTTATGTTATTGCAGAAATATAAACACAGAAAACACATAAAACAAGAGAGACACAGATATACGTGGTTCACCCAGTTTGGGCTACGTCCACCCCGAACAGGCAGTCCTTCCTTTCTATTATCCAACAAAATGAAGAGACACAACCTACAGCAGATCTGCTGTAATATCCTATGTTTTCTCTCACGGTCTCACCTCTCTGTTTCTCGCTCAGAGAATACACACATATATTACACAGACTCAATACAATGCCCTCATACAAAGAGAGGGGTTGCCTTCTAGGGAAAAAACCCTAAACTAAACATAAGTTCTACCGTCAGATCATCCACCTAATGAATGGCCCAGATTGACTAGAAACTACTATACTTTTACAAGGCAATTTTACATCTGTTTTTTGCTTTGGGGGTGCTGCCCCTGAAACCCCCTGCCAGGGGGGGGGGCTCCCCAAAGGTCGTATCCACCCCTCCCTAGACCCCCCCTGCAGCGAATATTTTACGGGCGGTGTTGCCGCCCCATTTCGAACTGGGGTCCAATGTGGCAATACCTTTGAATACGGAAGATAATCAGGCTCCACACCCAACAATCTCCCACTTGGAGACTGATTATAGCAACTCCACCACTGCCTCATTTGCTGAACAAAGACTCCTCTTTGGACCTGGCTATTTCTCATCTTCATCATCATCCTTGAAGACTAATTGAAACTGAGCATATTCTCAGTTTCTCCCTAGTTACAACTTTTGTTAGCATATCTGCGGGATTCTGGCTAGTGTGTATCTTTTCCAGCTTCAACTCTCCATCTTCCAACACTGATCATATGAAATGGTACTTGAGATGTGTGTGTTTAGTCCTGGAATGAAATGTTGAGTTCTTTGGAAGATGAATGGCACTTTGGCTATCACTGTATAACGTGCCCATATCATGCTCCTTACCCAATTCACCCATAAACCTTTGTAACCAAATCATTTCTTTACTAGCCTCTGTAGCAGCAACATACTCTGCTTCTGTTATTGAAAGTGCAACAACACTTTGGATTTTTGAAACCCAGCTAACAGTTGTTCCACCTACAGTAAATACATATCCTGTAGTGCTCCTCCTGTTATCTCTGTCACCTACCATATCTGCGTCAACATATCCCTGTAGAGAAATGTTTGAACCACCAAAGCATAATGCTTGATTTGTGGTACCTTTCAAATATCTGAGAATCCATTTCACTACCATCCAATGTTCCTTTCCTGGATTGTTCATGTACCTTCTTACAAATCCCACTGCATGTGCAATATCAGGCCTTGTGCAGACCATTGCATACATTAAGCTTCCAACTGTTGATGCATATGGAACTTTAGAAATATAATCCATGTCTTCTTGGGTCTTTGGGCACATTTCCTTACTAAGTTTGAAATGGCTAGCAAAAGGTGTACTAACTAGTTTTGCATTGTGCATATTAAATCTTTTCAACACCTTTTGTATGTACTCATTCTGAGACAATGTTAATTTGCGATTTTTCCTATCTCTAGTGATTCTGATACCAAGGATTTGTTTTGCAGCTCCCAAATCCTTCATTGAAAATGAATTTGCCAATTTTCTTTTGAGCACATTTATTTCCTGCATGTTAGACCCTGCAACAAGCATGTCATCTACATACAATAACAATATAATATAGCTGCCATCATTTTGGTTTTTCAGATAAGCACAACGATCAGAGTGACATCTAGTATAACCTTGTTCAGACATAAACTTGTCAAATTTTAGATACCACTGCCTTGGAGCCTGTTTTAAGCCATACAGGCTCTTCTTCAACCTACACACTAGTTTCTCCTTCCCTTTTACCTCATACCTCTAATTGAAGTCATTTTAACAACAGGAGAAAATATTTCATCAAAATCAACACCTTTCTTCTGTGCAAACCCCTTCACCACAAGTCTAGCTTTGTACCTCTGTTTTCCTCCATCTTCTTCCTTTAGCATGTAAACCCATTTATTCTACAATGTAGTTTTACCTGCAGGAAACCTAACTAAGTCCCAAATCTGGTTATGCATTAAGGAGTCCATCTCTTCTTCCATGGCTAGCGCCCACTTCTTCCTACTTTCAACCTGCATTGCTTCTTCATAACATTTGGGTTCACCAGAATCAGTCAACAATAAATAATATAATGAAGGAGAGTATCGTTCAGGGGGTCTACTTATCCTGGTAGATCTTCTAACACCACTTTTAGGTGTTTGGGGTGCCTGTTGCTGTTGTGGTGGTTGTTGTTGTTGTGGTTGTTGCTTATTATTATTCCTCTCAGTAATTATTTATGTTATGCAGTAAATTTCTTAACAAATGGTATCAGAGCCAGATATTGGCTTCAAAGGGAATCTTTGATGCCAGGGGTTTATAGTGTCTCATGAGATCAATGCAGCCTTTTTACAGATCTGGGTCTAAAAATAATGGTGGAACAATCGTACGCAGAAGAACCTCGAGGAGAATGTGTGGAAGATAGTGCCGTAACTGCCAGGGATCGCAGTGCATTTGTGATATTTACCAGTTTGGAACATGCTGACAAATTGTTCGGGATTCATGCAGCTATTTAAAGAAGGTTGAGAGATACCTTTGGTAATATTAAAATTCAAGGCTGATTTTGTTCGGAGCTTTTTTCGTAGGGAATCGATAAGAAATATTTCTTGTGTGTTCTATGCCGTGTTGAAAGATGGAGTAGGCGTGGGCTGCATGCAGGTTAGCAGAAGAAAATTGTTCATGCGGCTTCAAAAATTGTTCATTTTCTACTACACAAGGCCACCGGTGCTGGAATCTATGAGGTTCTTGTCAGGCTCGCAGTTGGAGTGGTTTGATAGAAGTTTTTGAGCAATTCAAATTGAGAGAGGATGGATCAGAATCACAGCAGCAATAAACAAAAAAAAAAAATTAATGAAGTCAAAATTATTGCATGTAAATGGGCATACTACTGTCAGACCTGGTAACGCATGTGTACCCCTCGGTGATCACCGGTAAAGTCTGGATTAGACCTAGGTGATAGGGGGAGATGTCGGGTTAACAATACCCCGGGTAAAAACTATGAGGGGGGTAAGGGCTAGAGTGAGCAGGATTGTCTCACTTAGCAGGTTTGGCTGGAGTTAGTCAAGGAACCCCAAGTCAAGTTTAAGGGGGGAATTGTTAGGTAAATCCTGAGTCAAAGTTGACCAGGTTAAACAGTTATGGTTTTGGGGCACATGGTATTGTGCACCTATAGTATTCTACCCATGGTATTCTATGTAATGGATCTTATAAAAGGCTGGAAGGACTTCATTATAATGTAAGACCTGGAGGTTTGTGATGAAGGCTCGCTTGGTCGGATTGGCCAGGGTTTTGGCCAATGTTAATGAGATCTTATTAGGTTGGGTTTTTCCTCGGATTTGGGGTTTTCCCGGATAAACATTTGTGTTTATGTGTTTATGGTTGTTGCTGGTTATTTTTTATATTTATTCCTCTCAGTAATTATTTATGTTATGCAGTAAATTTCTTAACAAAAATCACTCGCATGAATTTCTACAGGAGGTTGCAGGGGATCTACAGGAAGTTCTACAGGAGGTTCTACAGGAGGAGGCCGAAAGTGGTTTTTGGAGGTTTGAAGGTGGAAAAATGGTGGGAAAAGGGAAATGAAGGCTGGATGGAGGTGTCAAAGGGTCTAGGACTCTGTCAATGAAGGTCAGACATGAAAGAGATGGTTGGATTTGTTCAAAGGTCAAGGAAGCAATTTTGCACAAGAACGTAGAAATTAGGGCAGTTTGGGAAAGTATGGCGAATGAGTGGAGGAAATCTTGAGAGATGGACTAGAGCAGGTTGTGTGATGGAAGAATGATAAGCTAGAGTGTTCTACAAGTGAGTTGCACACTTATTGTTCAAAATTGTCCCAAGCAAGAACTAAAAAATAGATTTTTACCTATTTTAACCTAATTCTGACCTAAAAACCAAAAAAGTGTTGAACAGAACTTTATGGACAGGCAGTTATGCAAGAAAGCCATGGAAACTGAACAAGAACAGATCTAAGCATGTAAATACAACTGATATCAACTTCTCCAACTCGAAATCTCACACTAGCAATCGCATTGGAAAGCAAAAACAATGTTTTGGTGGCAGCAAGAGTGCCTTGGTCTCAATTCATGGTCCCACGGAGGGAGAAAGGAGATCAAGGCCTACTTGGTAGCCTTTTTGTGGATCTTCTTCTATTATTGCAGCAAAATATCTAATCAACCTGAAGCAAGAACAACTATTCTAATCATCAAAAACAACCTAAGTAACAAAGCAAGACTTAACGTAAACAACATAAATTATTTCATGAATTCAAGAAAAAAACATATAAATACACAAAATAGGTGTTGGGAACTTAGGTTGGGCCCAACCCCAAGAGCTACAGCCCCCTTAGAAAGATCAATGCCGGTTCAAGGCTGGATTCATCTTCATTGATCAAAAAAATAATAGTTACATCACAAAACTGTCTACAAAAAGAGCTCAAAAATGAGCTGAGTACAAGGCTGCACTAAAGTGCGAAAATAGACTATCAAATGGCTAACCTATTGAGGCTTGAAGCCTTTCTATTTATACAAGTGAGGACTCCAAACAGTCTTCCTAAACTTTAGGAACTCAGCTGCCTAAAACTGCAGATAAAAGCAACTTCACTAGACCTGCTCGGCTGCACCTTGGAATCATCATTTGTGGTTGCTGTACTCCGAGCTGTTGATGGAGAACTTGAGGAAGTGGTCATTTAATGCAGGAGACACCCCTCCTATAAGTCCTAAGCCCTGTTTCTTCGAGTTTGGCTGCCAATCTGCTCATAAATGCCTGGCCCTTGTCCAAAAATTGTCCAAAAATATGCAATAAACACTCATTAGACTATGTGGCAAAGTGGCTATCCCCATTCACTCAATTGACATAAATATATTCAAAAACATGCACAAAACTATGGAGAATGGTGGATTAAATGGAAACAATAGGCAAAATGAGCCCATATAGTTACCCATTTCTGGGGCTCATCGATACTATCTTATCGAACAAATTCCACATTGTTAATCGAACAAATTCCACATTGTTACTCCATAGTGGTGCTATGTTCCAATACTCCTCAATCCCTTGGAATTTAGCTCCCGTAGCGTTTACTGCCTCATATGACTAGGCCAGTTTTCGTCAGCTTAATGCCATATTAGAGCGCCCTTTGAATCGTAAATTTTTCTAAGTTCCAGTTGCACTTTAACTCCTTCTACTTATCCCTCACCACATTTCTCATCATAGGACAGAGGTTTGTGACCTTCCACTTAGCTTTAAGTTGCTAAGCCTTCAAACTCCTACTAGGGGCCATTCTCCCTTTGTTAACTACTTTTTTCCCATGGTTATTTGAACTCTCATGACCATGTTCCCACGCAATACTAGAAGCCCCCTTTAGCAGAACTTTTCCAAACTCCAATTGTTCTAGAGTTCTGATGTCTACATCCACCTATATGTCGACCTTCTATATGATGTCATCACTCCATGTGGTGAATCCTTAGTGGTGACACATGTCACCCATTTCTGTCCCATTAGCCTACCCAATAAGGTTAAATATTCCTACCATGTGTCCCGTCGTATTGCCATTTCATGATGACGTCAACTGCCACTGCAGCTTATCTGAACCAATAATATGTTGTCATGTGTCCTGCTAGCTTGCCACATCATGGTGATGTCATATTCCATTGTAGCTTATCAGAGCCAATCATATGCTTCCATGTGTCCTACCAAAGGAGAGAGAAGAGGGCCCGTCAACCTTTGGTTTTGCAACAAAATCCTTTGTTAATCTTCTTTGCCATTCCTCGACGCTTTTAACAAATATCAGCACTATTGGACATCAGAGCTTCTTAAAGTAACTCAGTTAAGAAGTTTTGATACTCTAATATCTCAATCCTCTAATATTTCGATATCTCGTTATGCCAATGCATTGATACATTGATATTTGGGGTTCTCATATCCTCCAACATTCAATAAAGCCTACTCCGATGTACCGAACCTCTGATATTTTGACATTGCGATATCCCAAACTTTGGATATGCCTATGTTCCGATACACTGACCTCCAATATATTGTTCTCTGGTATGTCAATGAGCCGATATACTAAGGTCCAATATTCCAATGCATCGATATGTTGGACCTCCAACATTCTGATCTCCAATATGCCGATATTCCTTACTTACTAAGGCTTTAAATCCCTGAACTTTAGCAGACCATATCTTTTGAACTAGGAGTCCAATTTTGGACTTCCGTATATCATTGGAAATCTTATTTAGATCAATTTCCAATGGAAAGGGTCTGATGTAGGACTTAAGCCCATCTTCTGCCTACAAAATTTCTGCCAAATCTCTACTCCTCGACTCTGTGGATAACTCAAATCACACCCACCATGATGATCCTCTACATGAAGCTTGCAGCTACCATGGACTTCCATCTGGTCTATCACTATAATCCTCATTTTGTGACTTTTCCACTAAGCCTTCTTCTATGATCATTCTCTACTTAAAGCTTGCAGCTATTATAGGAATCCTTCCGAGCCATGAACAACCATGGGATTCCTCATGGGCCATCACTCCCAACATCTGCTGCAATAAGCATCCAAGCTAGTCTAGTTGACACCAATGCCAACACTCCTGCCAATATTTAGGAAATTCCAAATTCCCAACACATCTCCCCAGCATGCATGTTGACATCAATGCCAACACACTTGCATATATCTTCACTAGCCCACTGGCAATATAGAAAATGCCAACTGTCTAATAGAAGAAGTATAGGAGTGCCAAGATTTGAAGGAGTTTTTACCTTGTGATTTTAGCATAAAGGCTCATGGAAGTGGAATAGCTAGATAGTGCTCAGAAATTTTTTTCCAATGGTATATTGAAGTCCACAAATAGCCTCCTGTTTCAACATTTATTTCGAGTCAAAGTTGAGGTGCCCCAAAGTCAAAGTGGTAGAGTTAAATGTAGCTTAGGGTAAAAGTGGTTACCAATTTTGGCAGATGGATAGATTTGGTGAAGCCTTTTAGTAGGATGAATAAGTGTTAGACTAGGAAAATCTTGCCAAATAGTGTAGTAGTGGTGACAATAGTTTTAATTAGCCAGCGGCGGACCCATTTCACAGCTCATCCAGGAAGGTTCCCCCTGGATAATTCAGAATGTGCACAAAAGGGAACAGGAGGGATGACATAAGCCAGGATGATCACCCCGATGGAAGCACCCTAGCTGGTTCAAACAATGCATAAATTTTTAAGCACTAGGATGATGTTTCCTAGAGGCTCCAAACCAAAGGTGCCAAGAGGAGTCGTCAAGGAGAGTGTCAGGATGAAGTGCAACGGGATCATATGGCAGGTCAATATTAGGGAAGAGGATGGAAGCATGGGCCTAATTTTTGTCATGCACGTGTTAGAAGAAACCTCCAGGTGGTATGGGAAAAAAATAGCACCTTTTATGACACCCCTTGTAATGGTTTTACAAAAGGTGGTGGAGGGTGTCGGAGTTGATCCCAACTGTAGATCTCGGGATCAGAGGTTTAGATAAACCACTTTTTATGACACCCCTACCCTTGTTAACTACCATACATGTTGACCCATCGGAATTCACTATATCTGGGGTGTGGAGTATCATGGTTGTTGATTTCCATGTGTTTTACAAGGGATGAAGGCACAGGATGGAAGTGTGAAGAAACGTGGCAGCAATGCAACAATGGAAAGCAGCCCAGTGTTAAAATAATTGGTGAGGACCCTTGAATTTTTATAAAAGGAATTTGACATAGAAGAAAGGCTCAAACCCCCTCAGTCTTTGTACCCAGAACAGTATGGATGAATGAGAATGGGACATATGGCACAATGTGAATGAATCATGGCGATGGGTTGGCAGTGATAGTTGTAGGTGATGTAATCATGATGTCTATATAAGGGGATGCATGGCATGAAAATTCAACATTTCTTAGTACCCAAGTGGGCAAAAAATGTGTGACACGTTGACCAATATTATGGCATCATGTGGAAAAAGTGATGTAACCATGACATCATCCCTAAGGCTTTATCCTAGGAAGTTTAGAAGGGAACATAGGTGGAAGCAGTGGGCTGACATGAAACCAAGCCCACATGGTAGAGCACAGGGGCAATTAAAAAGGCTCCAGGTGGACCCATGAGACACATCATCCTTGCGGCCTTATCTTAGAGGAAATAAAAGGGTGTGAGGGAGAAAGTTTCATGCTAAAAAGGCACTGGGCCAGTGCAACAAAGCATAGAGCCAATGAAAAAGGCTCCATGAGGACCCACAAGACACATCATCCCTGTGGCATTAACCCTAGAGGAAAGCAAAGGCGCATAGGGAATTTTAGTTGGGAGAATGGGCCTGGGACACAAAGGCATTATGGTGGCTATGAAAGGTCGTCCCGATGGGATATTGATTGGTTGATTTATGAGTTAGGCAGACCCTCAAAACACGTAAGACCATAAATATTACCATGGAGGAAAACAAAAGTGCACTAGAGGAAAATGTCGAGGGCTAAAGTAAAGGCTAGAACGTGGTTTTGCATGTGGTTGGTGAGCATGGGCACAAAAGGTGTAATATTGGTAAATAAGCCCTCAGGGTTATAGTAAAGAGAGGCACCCAGGAGAAGTTTGGAAATTGTTTCATGTGTTTCATGACCAAGGGTCTGTCATAAAAAAATACAATGAAAAACGCACTACAGGCTAAGGTTTGTATGTGCAATTTCTATGCACATGAACGAATCAACTGTTGGTATGTGCCATGTTCAACAGGTGTTCCATACGTGGTGAGTGTGCCACAGTCATGGTTGAGGTAGGCACTTGAATGGTTTGACAACTAGAATTAAGAAATGGCAATGATGGTGGAAGCTATGTTAATGAGTGATAATAGGCAATTGGCAAATACAAGAAAATAAGGTTGCAAAGGACCATGATGTGAAGAATAATTAATTGAACCTACCTTGAATAGAACAAGCCATGCTTGAGCTTCCTTGCATGTTACAAATAATTGAATTAAAAAGAATATTGAGTACAAAATATTTAACCATCACTTGGAGGGCCAAGCCTAAACTACAATATGAGATTGATCCGAATGGAAAATGGCATCAACCCATGGTATTCATCCACCCATGTTATTCATCCACCCATGGTATTGTAAGTGGCATCCACCCATAGAATTTACCCATGGTATTGTAAGTGGCATCCACCCATGGTATTGTAAGTGACATCCACCCATGTAATTCATTCACCCATGGTATTTGCCCATGGTATTGTGACATCCACCCATGGTATGCATTCACCCATGGAATTGACCCATGGTATTGTGACATCTACCCATGGTATTCATTCACCCATGGAATTGACCCGTGGTATTGTGACATCCACCCATGATATTCATTCACCCATGGAATTGACCCATGGTATTGTAATTGAATAAAACTACAAGTAACAACTCGCATTTTGTAAAAGGACATATTGTCCACCACAATGTAGTCCTTACAATTATTATCTGTTTTAATAAAAAGTTTATTTGTGGTTTTATTTATTGTGTGTTCTATCATTTTCTTTCTAGCATTGCAATTCTTCAGATCTTGGGGGCCTCCGCCACAAGATCCATTTCAAACTTCTAGATCTTGGGGGCCTCCCCCCAAGATCCTGATTAGTGGTATTACAGCAGGTTACAATTTGATGGGAATGAGGGTTTCATGCATATTTCAGTTTAAAATTTTTGCAGCAATATTCAACAAACTTCAGGCACATGTTGCGATCTCCACAAAGCACTTTCTTGGGCTGAGCACAAAGATTTTTTTTTTTTCATTTTTTTTGCAGGAATTTTTTTGGGCGGTGAGTTTGAAGATAAGATCTGAAACACTGGGTACAAAATTTACAAAAACCAATTACAAATCTGGATTCCTTGTGAAAAGATACCCAAGTTCAAAAATAAAATCAGCCGAATTGGAGTCTGGATGAGGGAGATATAACTGATTTAAAATTAGCTATGTTGTAGAAATGTTTCTGATGGAAATTCATGAACGGTGGATCTCCTATATTTTTTTGAAATTTTGGTGAATAATTTCATAAACATAACTGTAGATCTAAGCTCCTCTCAAAAATTCTCTCAATTTGAAAAGAAAATGGGTCGAATCGGAGTTCGGATGTGGGAGTTATCACTGATTTAAAATCAACTATTTTTCAAAACTTTTGTGACAACGGAAAAATTGCACCACGAATCTAAGATTCTAGAGTGTCGAGATAAGGATTTCAAACACATGGAAAGATGCAGAATGGTCATTCTATTTCCAAAAATAGGTTATAATAAAGATTCCGAGCTACATTGACGAATTTATGTCCATTTTAATTTTGGATCAGCATTCAGAGCAGGTTCCCATTGGAGACATGCCCTCCCACCCCACTTTGGTAGGCACCTACCTCACATTCCTCAGTTTCAACATACAAGCATTTGGATTGGGTTATTTGGAGACATGCCCTTCCACCCTAGGCTGTGTAGGCACCTACTACTTCATCAACAACCAACATCATGGTTACGAGTCAACCGCACAAAATCCTTGTCATCGAAGTCCATTGGCTAAGCCGCACACTGTTAGTATCATAGCTGGTCACAAGAATTACAGGGTATCTCTATCCTCATATATTCGTTTGTCATGGTTGGGTCATCCACAAATCCACACTTCATCGAAGTCCATTTGCTAGGCCAAACACTGTTAGTATCACAGTTGGTCACAAGCATTACAAGGTATCTCTATCCTCGGATCTTTGTTCGTCATGGTTATGGGTCATCCACAAAACCACACTTCATCGAAGTCCATTTGCTAGGCCACACATTGTGTTGGAAATAATACTGAGGGGGGGGTGAATTAGTATTATCAAATTCTTTTCAATATATCTTCCTTATTTATACTTTGAATTATTTGATCATTACTTTGTATGTCAGTACCATAAAATAATGAGCATGAACAAGAGAAACAGATAGTCACACCAAAGAACACTAGATATAAGGTGGAAACCCAATGTGGGTGAAAACCACCTGCTGCAATATGTCTCTATCTTCTTTCAATTAGAAACTCCTTTTACAATGATTTTGCACTGGTGTAGTCCTTTACCAGTACGCAGGCTGAAACCTGCAGAGAGCTACAACTCTCTCTCGTTTTCCAGTCTCTCCTGGAAGGGAGCTACAACCCCCTACTTATTTTCTTTCAAGGACCACTTTTCATAAATTTTCAAACTAGATCCAAGAAGATCAAATAATCATCAAGTACATGCAAATCACCCAAACTCCTTACACAATAAACCAAAGAATCACCCAACTTCTCAGAGTGCTATAAACAGAAAGATAGTACCAAAAATATAAACCCAGAACTCTGCAGCAATAGATAAAAGATAATCAACAAATGTTTTAAGACAGATCCACAGTTTTTCCTTATCTGAGCTGCGTGACCCTGCACTCCGCCTTTTGTTTTCCTGCGTATCCATGCAGAGCGCCTTCTATTACACTGCGCGCCTCCGCTCTTTTCCTTCCGCCTCACTGCGTACCTCTACTGTACCTCCGCAGCTACGCCTTCTGTTGCGCCGCGTGCCTCCGCAACTGTTTCTTCTGTCACGCTGCGTACCTCAATGTACCTCCACACTGTGCCTTTCTGTCGCGCTGCGTACCTAAAATGTACTTTCGCACTGCGCCTTTCTGCGCTCCGCGTGCCTTCGCACTACGCCTTTTTGCGCTCCGCACTGCACCTTTCTCTGCACTGCGAACCTCCGCAACTTCACTTTCACTGGATTGCGAACCTCCGCGTCTGCACTGTGAATCGCCTGCGGACCTTTGATTTTAACCGAATTAGTAGCCCTCAAATATGCAACTGACAGTCAGATGCACAAATCTGATCATGCGCCCGTGAGATCACGACTTGATAGATTCACCTTCAAATTTACTTTGATTTAGATCAAGCTTTTAACATTTATAACCCAATATTTCAGATCTTAAGATATTCAAATTGCAAAGATGCCTTGGCCAAGTGATCTCCTTCCCTATTTATAGTCAAGCCCTTATTCACACCATGGGACAAAACCATCAAATAACCAATACAAGGGATCCAAACTGAGCCTAAATTAGATCCTATACCACGGGCCAAAACCATAGGATCATGAACGACGGGCTAAATACCACGGGCCAAACATAAGAAACCCCACGTGAGCGCACTTCTCTGCCTTGAAGTGAGTGAACTAGGGGACCACACCTTCTGAATGGATAACCTGTGGGTATGACCACACTTCCTGGACGACGAACCTGCAGGTCCGCACCTTTTGAGCCATTCACCTGCGAACCTCTTAATTTCCATCATTTTGAGAGCCTAAACAGAGCATTGCCACTTGAGAGAGTTGCCATCAAGTACAACACCTGTATCATAGAGCCATACCAGAATCATAATGCCAACAATCTCCCCCTTTGGACTTGATGGCAACCTCAAGATCCTCAATGTCATTCTCCCCCTTTGACATCAAGGGCAAAGGGTTATGCTCCCCCTAAGAACATGCTCCCCTTGACTATAAACCAGATCTGCAAAGAAGAACCATAATCCACCAAACACCATAAATGACCATGAAAGAGATAGAGACATATTGCAGAGATATTCAGACTAGCATCCATGATCTCCTTCTGTACTTCCTCCATAATGCCAACAATGCATTATATGCTCCCCCTGAACCTGTGCCATTCGATCTTCGACCAATCCGCAACCCAGCACATGTACGCATATACCCCAGATGAACCTTGCGTACAACCAACAATCAGAAGAGATTCAACAACAAGATGATGCATCAACAACCCCCAGCTTTTGCCTGAGGTATTCAAAGGTCTCCCTGGGCAATGGTTTGGTGAGTATATCAGCAACTTGTTCCTTAGAAGGAACATACTCCAACTTGACTTTTTGTTCAAGCACTTGTTCCTGGAGAAAATGATACTTGATCGGTATGTGCTTGGTCTTTGAATGCATGACTAGGTTCTTTGAAATGCTGATTGCACTTGTATTATCACATAAGATGGAGATAGGTGGTGTACAAGTGATTTGAAAATCCTGTAAGGTCTGCATCATCCAAAGGAGTTGAGTGCAGCAAGATGTAGCAGCAACATATTCCGCTTCAGCTGTAGACAAGGCAATCGAACTCTGTTTCTTGCTGAACCAAGATACTAATCTGGAACCCATAAAGAATGAACCACCACTTGTGCTCTTCCTGTCATCCACGCTTCCGGCCCAATCTGCATCTGTATAAGCATGAAGTGTGAGATCTGTGTCTATAGGATACCATAAGCCATAATTTTGAGTCCCTTGAAGATATTTGAAAATTCTCTTCACTGCCTGAAGATGAGTTTCCTTTGGATTTGCCCGAAATCTTCTAACTATTCCCACTGCATGCATGATGTCTGGTTGGGTACCTGTCAAATAAAGTAGACTTCCAATCATAGATCTGTAGGTTGGTTGATGCACTGCTGTTGATTCATCATTTGCACTGAGGCTACATCCTGTGACCATGGGTGTACATACTGGTTTTGCATCTTCCATGCTATATTTCTTCAAAATCAGCTTGAGATACTTGGTTTGAGACAAGAAGATCCCTCCTTCATTTTGTTGGATTTGCAAACCAAGAAAATATGTCAGTTATCCAAGCAAGGACATTTCGAATTCTTTTTGCATCACCAAGGCAAAGCTTTGACTCATAGCTTCTTCATTGCTGCCAAAGATAATGTCATCTACATACACAACAAGTATTAGCAATTTGTCATTTTCAATTTTTATATAAAGATTGCTATCTGCTGATCCTTTTGAAAAACCTTGTTGATGAAGATATTTGTCCAAACGATAGTACCAAGCCCTTGGAGCTTGTTTGAGACCATAGAGATCCCTTTTTAATCTGCATACAAGATTTGGATCATTTCCAAGAATGAAACCATCTGGCTGCTCAATGTATACTTCTACTTCCAAGTCTCCATTCAGAAAGGCTGATTTCACGTCCATTTGAAATACTTTGAAGTCTTGCAACAGGAGCAAAAGTTTCTTCAAAATCTATTCCTTCTTGCTGCGCATACCCTTTACAAACAAGTCTGGCCTTGTTTCTAATTACTTCCCCATTTTCATTCAACTTATTTTTGAAGACCCATTTTGTCCCTATAACATTCTTATCCTTTGGTCTAGAAACCAACTCCCAAGTGTTGCTCTTTTCTATCTGCTCAAGTTCTTCATCCATTGCTTTGACCCAACATTCATCTTTGCATGCCTCTTTTACATTTTGTGGTTCAGTGGAGGAGAGTAATGCCAAATA
Organism: Pinus tabuliformis; assembly: GCA_031772625.1. NCBI lineage: Eukaryota > Viridiplantae > Streptophyta > Pinopsida > Pinales > Pinaceae > Pinus > Pinus tabuliformis. The sequence continues at coordinate 1,005,810,467 of CM062811.1, forward strand.
GCTTGAAGCTTCTGCAATTGTTCTTCTTGTTTGTACACCTGCTTCTTTCTGCCCCAAAATCTGAGATTCTGGATGATTCTTCTAAACATACCTGGATGGAGTCTTCTCTTCTATCCTTATATGTTCCTCTGGTGCTTCTTGAGATTCTTCTTCTTCATCATTCTGTCTTTGAGGGTAGTCTTCATCTTCTTCGATATTTTCATGATTTACTTGCCTAGGAATGTATCCTTTTTCATCAACCACTACATCAATGTTGTCAACAATTCTTCCAAGTCTTTTATTGTAGCACTTATATGCTTTGTTGTGTGGAGAATAACCAAGAAGAATGCCTTCATCTGCTCTAGGTTCAAGTTTGCCAAGTTGCTCATCAGTATTCTTAATATAGCATTTGCTCCTAAAAAATTTGAAATGCTTTACCGAAGGAGTCTCACCATACCAGAGCTCATGAGGAGTTTGAGTGCTATTCACTCGGACATTTTTTTTGTTGAGAATAACAACCGAAGCATATGCAGCTTCACCCCAGAAAGTTGCGGGAGTTCCGGACTCATCAAGCATAGCACGAGCCATTTGTTGGGCTATTCTGTTCATCCTTTCCACCACTCCATTTTGCTGAGGAGTTCTAGCTGTAGAGAATTCCCTTCTTATCCCATGTTCTTCACAGAAATCGGAAAATTCATTTGAGGTAAACTCCCCACCTCTGTCAGACCTGAGGCACTTAATTTTGTAACCTGATTCATTTTCAACCAAGGCTTTGAAGGATTTGAATTTTTTGAATGCTTCGTCTTTGTGCTTCAAAAGTCCTAACCAAACAAACCTGGAGAAATCGTCAATAAATAATATCAAGTATTCTTCTCCTCGAGGTGACCTTGTCCTGAAAGGACCACATACATCTGTATGGACTAGTTGAAGAGGCTTGCTGGCTGATCCTTCCTTCTCAGGGAAGTTGGTTCTGGTTTGCTTACCAAACTGACATGATTTGCATATGGTGTTGTCTGGAATTTTGATATCTGGAAGACCACGAACTGCCTGATATTTGCATGCCTTCCTTATTTGTGAAAAGCTTAGATGCCCCAACCTCCTGTGCCATAACCAATGTTCATCAACCTTGCTCAAATAGCATTGTTGTTGTCCTTCTTCAAATATGTATAGATTATTTTGAGTTCTTCTACCTTTGATCACTGTTTCACCTGTATCAAGATCACGAACACGACATCCATTTGATCTAAATATTACCTCGGTTCCTTGATCACACATCTGGCTGACACTCAGAAGATTATGCTTCAATCCATCAACATACAAAACATTTCCAGCTTTGACCTTTTCTTTCAACTGAGCAGTAGCTTTTCCTTTTATAGCTGCAGGAGTATCATTTCCAAACGAAACTTTCTTTCCCTTTTCTAAAGCAGAATATGATTCAAGTTTTTCTTTATCACCTGTCATATGCTTCGAACATCCATTGTCGATGTACCATAGATTTTCCTGTCCCTCTGCATAAAAAGCTATCCCACATCTTTCTATTTGTGGTTCCTTTATTCTCCATGTTCGGGTGCTTGAGGCTTGTTCCTTTGTCTGTTGAAACCTGCTCCTTCATTCAGAATCTTCATGACTGAAGTTATTGCAAATAGAACATTCAATTTCATTTTCAAGAGCCGAAAAGTTGTTATAGGTCCTTTTTGTAATCCCAGTCATACTTCTTTGTTTTTGAGCTTCTCTAGTCTTGATTGTTTTATATGCAACACATTGAGCTGCTTTGTGACCAAAGTTATGGCAAGAGAAACATTGTCCATTGAACAAACTTCTGCGGTTATCAAATCTACCAGCTGAATGATTGTAATTTCTATTGTCATCCATTCTTGAAGCAAATTGAGAAGATTTTACATGTGGCTGGTTATAGCTTTTGTTCACCCTTAAGACGGATTGCCCCTAGTTTACCTGATAGTCTTTGTTTGTTCTTGATGTAATTCGTCCCTGCTTTACCTGGTGATCTCCATTGTGCTTTTGTTCATTCCTTCTTGCTGCATCAAGATAACTCTTTGAGGTGGAGGCTTGAGATGTTTCTCCATTATACCCCAGACTTGTCTTGTTTAGCGGAGAACGCTATACATTGATGATCTCATCTAGAGTTTCAGATCCTTTGACAAACTTAAGATTAATAGCCTTTGTTTTCTCAATTTCTTTTCTAAGGCAAACAATTTCACATTCTAACTTTTCAAGAAATTTTTCCTTTTCATCAATTTGAAATTGTAGAGTATCAATGATCACATTCTTTTCTTCTATACATGTCTTGAGTCTAGAAATTTCTTCATAAAAGCTATCCACATCTATAGCATCCATGTAATCATCATCTTCAAAGGCCATTAAAAGTTTATAGTCATTACCTCGTTCATCTTCATCACTATTTGATAGACCATCACTGTCTTCATGAGGGTAGTAGCTTTTCTTATTTGCATTCTGTTTCTTGTTCCATCTAATAGGTTCCTTTCCCTTGTCGATATTATCCTTATGAGGAAATTTGGCAGCATAGTGACCTACTCTTCCACAAGTAAAGCATTTGAAAGGCAACTTACCTCTGAACCGTCCAGCACCCCATTGAAGATTTCTGACAAAATTTGATTCTTCTTATTCTTCTGACCCATGTCCTGATTCATAGTACTCTCCTTTGCCTGAAGCCTTGAAGGCAGCTTCTCTCCTGTCAGATGGACCTCCTTTCCTCATTTCATAAGCAGTTAGAATTCCATGCAGTTGTGACATTTTAAGATGTTGTAGATTCTCCTTTTCTTCTATAGCAGAAACTTTAGATTCAAACCTAGGTGACAAAGATCTCAGAACTTTTTCAACCACAACATCCTCTTTTATTTCTTCACCCAAATTTTTCATATAATTAACAATCTCATCCACACGAAGAAAATAGTTAGCCACACTTTCATCATTATACATCTTGAGATTTTCATACTGAATCCTGAGGTTTTGAAGTTTTGCACGTTTTACCTGATCATCTCCTTCATAGCTCAGAACAATCTTGTCCCATATTTCTTTTGCGGATTTATACTGCATAACTTTCACAAATTCTGATTGAGATAGACATCCTAGAAGAGTATTGACCGCCTTTGCATTTGTTTCATATTTCTTCTTCTCAGCTGGATCTATAGGAGTAGCTGATGGAAAAGTATACCATGTTTCTATGATGTCCCAGACTTCTGTACCCAAAGATTGAAGATAGGCAGTAACTCTTACTTTCCAATATACGAAGTTTGTCCCATCAAAAATCGGTGGCGTGATTGATGCTTCCCTCTCGTAGTTGCTCATGATGATAGATCTTCCTTCAAGCGATCAAGCTCCTTCAGAAGGACTTGCTCTGATACCAATTGTTGGAAATAATACTGAGAGGGGGGGTGAATTAGTATTATCAAATTCTTTTCAATATATCTTCCTTATTTATACTTTGAATTATTTGATCGTTACTTTGTATGTCAGTACCATAAAATAATGAGCATGAACAAGAGAAACAGATAGTCACACCAAAGAACACCAGATATAAGGTGGAAACCCAATGTGGGTGAAAACCACCTGCTACAATATGTCTCTATCTTCTTTCAATTAGAAACTCCTTTTACAATGATTTTGTACTGGTGCAGTCCTTTACCAGTATGTAGTCTGCAACCTGTAGAGAGCTACAACTCTCTCTCGTTTTCCAGTCTCTCCTAGAAGGGAGCTACAACCCCCTACTTCTTTTCTTTCAAGGACCACTTTTCATAAATTTTCAAACTGGATCCAAGAAGATCAAATAATCATCAAGTACATGCAAATCACCCAAACTCCTTACACAATCAACCAATGAATCACCCAACTTCTCAGAGTGCTGTAAACAGAAAGATAGTACCAGAAATATAAACCTAGAACTCTGCAGCAATAGATAAAAGATAATCAACAAATGTTTTAAGACAAATCCGCAGTTTTTCCTTATCTGAGCTGCGTGACCCCGCACTCCGCCTTCTATTTTCCTACATATCCATGCAGAGCGCCTTCTGTTACACTGCGCGCCTCCGCTCTTTGCCTTCCGCCTCACTGCGTACCTCTACTGTACCTCTGCAGCTGTGCCTTCTATCGCGCCGCATGCCTCCACAACTGTTTCTTCTGTCGCGCCGCGTACCTCAATGTACCTACGCACTGTGCCTTTTTGTCGCACTGCGTACCTCTAATGTACTTCCGCACTGCGCCTTTCTGCGCTCCACGTGCCTCCGCACTGCGCCTTTTTGCGCTCCGCGTGCCTCCGCACTGCACCTTTCTCTGGACTGCGAACCTCCGCAACTTCACTTTCACTGGACTGCGAACCTCCGCATCTGCACTGTGAATCGCCTGCGGACCTTTGATTTTAACCGAATTAGCAGCCCTCCAATATGCCACTGACAGTCAGATGCACAGATCTGATCATGCGCCCGTGAGATCACGACTTGATAGATTCACCTTCAAATTTACTTTGATTTAGATCAAGCTTTTAACATTTATAACCCAATATTTCAGATCTTAAGATATTCAAATTGCAAAGATGCCTTGGCCAAGTGATCTCCTTCCCTATTTATAGTCAAGCCCTTATTCACACCATGGGACAAAACCATCAAATAACCAATACAAGGGATCCAAACCGGGGCTAAATTAGATCCTATACCACGAGCCAAAACCATAGGATCATGAACGACGGGCTAAATACCATGGGTCAAACATAAGAAATCCCATGTGAGCGTGCTTCTCTGCCTTGAAGTGAGTGAACTGGGGGACCGCACCTTCTGAACAGATAACCTGCGGGTATGACCGCACTTCCTGGATGGTGAACCTGCGGGTCTGCACCTTTTGAGCCATTCACCTGTGAACCTCTTAATTTCCATCATTTTGAGAGCCTGAACAGAGCATTGCCACTTGAGAGAGTTGCCATCAAGTACAACACCTGTATCATAGAGCCATACCAGAATCATAATGCCAACACATTGTCAGTATCATAGTTGGTCACAAGCATTACAAGGTATCTTTATCCTCAAATATTCGTTCATCATGTTTATGGGTTAACCACATAAAACCCTTCTCTTCAGTAACTCTTCATATTCAACAAAGGCTTTGCAGGGGGGAACTTCACGCAATGGTGACCATTGCTTCTTAAGGAGGGAGGAATGATCCGAATGGAAAATGGCATCAACCCATGGTATTCATCCACCCATGTAATTCACCCACCCATGGTATTGTAAGTGGCATCCACCCAAGGAATTTACTCATGGTATTGTCAGTGGCATCCACCCATGGTATTGTAAGTGACATCCACCCATGGTATTTGCCCATGGTATTGTGACATCCACCCATGGTATGCATTCACCCATGGAATTGACCCATGGTATTGTGACATCCACCCATGGTATTCATTCACCCATGAAATTGACCGATGGTATTGTGACATCCACCCATGATATTCATTCACCCATGGAATTGACCCATGGTATTGTAACTGAAAAATAGTATAAGTAACAACTCGCATTTTGTAAAAGGACAGATTGTCCACCACAATGTAGTCCTTACAGTTATTATCTGTTTCAATAAAAAAATTATTTGTGGTTTTATTTACTGTGTGTTCTATCATTTTCTTTCTAGCATTGCAATTCTTCAGATCTTGGGGGCCTCCCCCCACAAGATCCATTTCAAACTTTTAGATCTTGGGGGCCTCCCCCAAAGATCTAGAAGATATCTGTGAGCAATTAATAAGCATGGAGAGCCTTGTTGCAATGTGTTGTTTGGCTAATATTTAAATCTTAGTATGGAGAAACACACAACTACCCATTCCCATGTTTAATGCAATTGTAGTGGCTAGGAAATTTGATGTAATAACAAAATGGGTAGCCATGCAGAAGTACGCTCTTGGACAGTGCGTGATTGACAAAAATGGATGCATCGTTCCATGTGTTTTAGAGGAAAAAAACCAAGAATTGTAGTTGTGTAGAGCTGGGGTGTATGTAGTATTGTGGAGTGTAGAGCAGAGAGATCTATTTGAAAGTGTGTGCAGCTGTAATAGGGCAAGTGTGCTCGAGTAGAAGAAAAAGTTTGAGAGTTGTTATCTGATGGTTGGATGAGGGTTGAGAGTTGTGATGTTGCGTGTTTTTGTAGAGTGAGATGGTGAGTCAAGGGCTGTGTGGGCTTAGTAAAGTGGACGTTGTAGAGGTGAAAAGTGACCTAAAACAAGACAGAGTGAGTACTAAAAATAATGAATAGTGATTTCATTATTGAGTGTGGGTTGGATCCTACAAAACAGGGAGTCAGCACTTCCATCTAATTCGATATATAAAGAAGGCCTAGGGGTTGGTGCTTCCTGCAATTTGGTGCTTTCATAAATCCAAGAAGTTTCAATTTTGTTCTTGAAACATATCGAAAATGTGAGTGCTTCAGTTGTTGCTTTTTGTAAGAATATCAAGTGTCTACAAAAGAAGGGAGTTGGTGTTACCTGCTAGTGGGTGCTAGAAAATAATCAAAGGGAGTTGGTGCTTCTTGTGAGTGGTGGCTCAAAAACTTTGATGTAATAGAGTAGGAGCTCTTATTTACATCATAATAACAAACAAGATTTGGTGGTTTCTCCAATAATAGTTTCCATATTAAACCTCTTTGTCTCATGTGTATGTTTCTCATGATGATTGTATTCATGTGTTGATTTATATTGTTATTATGAATTGTTGGTGATTTATCACATGATGGTTTCAAAGTTTGAATGTGATTATATAAGTTGGCATGAAAGTTAAAGATTAGTCTTAATATTGATTCACCCCCCTCTCATTACTAAACATTGTTTCCAACATTATCTTGCAGGAAGCATGGTTCAGTCAAGTCCATAGGATCATCCCAGAAAAGGTACGCATATAGGATCATTAACATGGTAGTTTTCTACAAATATTCATGACCCTTTTTCATTGATTTCAAAGAGTGAGATATTGTAGAGATTGATGTAGATAGTTGAATAGAGAGATATTGCAGACATTTCTCTTACAATTGAGCAGGGAGAATTAAAGAGGAAGAGATTACAGAGAAGGGAAATATTGAAGAAATCTTGGTTTGTTTTGACATATAATTACCATCAATGTCTAGGGGTGTTGCCACAAATGACACAGGGGGAGATTTTTGCACTTAGTGTTCTCATTAAGGAAAAAAAAGAGGTCATTGATATCAAAGGTCATATATCAAACAATAGCAACGAAGCAATCCTTGATCGCCAAAGAAGTTGTAGGACTATTTATGAAGTGATATAACAGTTGGATCTTTCATAAGTTCACATAACATGAAGATATAGGTACTTGAATTTAGTTGATATTTTGATGAATTTATGTTACTCAAAGTATCTAATAATAGGGTCATGTTTTCATAGAGCTCATGATACTTTTACAACGATATCCTCTCGAATGAGAATTTATGGCCAATTGAAAATCAACGTTAGTTGGGTCAAATTGAAAAGGAAAACTGTAGGCCTAAGCCCAAATTATTAAAAGGTTAAATAGTGGACAAGTTTTGGGCAGATCCACCATAGACATAATAGATCAATGGTCTTGGGTGCACAAAGGTGCTCACTATTTAAATTCGTTAAAGGGAATGCATGTTCTGTACAGATCGATGGTACCTCCAATGAGTCAACGGTAAAATGAAGGAAAATTATCTTGAAGTCTAACAAGTTTGTCAAGACCAACCATATTTTGATACGTGGTAGAATTCTATTGAATGGTGACATGGAGCCTGCTGATGTCAACATGATGATATATATATATATATATATATATATATATATATATATATATATATATATATATATGAAATGTACTCCACTCTATTAACATCCATTCGAACCAAAAAAATGTACCCTATGAGGTAAAGTTGATTCATTTGTGCAAAGTTGGTTTTAGATGGAGTATTTGTTTTCATCACTAATGTTATGGTTTGAATCAATAGAGGTATAGGTATAGTTTGATTCTAAGGAATTTCCAAACATATCATCTATTTTCATCGCCAAGGATATGGTTTCGATTAGTTGAAGTCTAGCTTTATTTTGAGAACTCGTCAAATGGAGTATGGTTTTGATCAAAGGAATTCTAGTGTAATATAAGAACTCATTAGATAGTTATGGCTTGGCCATAAAAATATTATGGTGATGGAAAGACTATGCTCATCACCTGTATTCTGATGCCAAATTTATGGTATGGCTAAAGGAAATGTGTGGATCAAAATGTTATTTGAACACGTTTAACTTGAATTGGCATCGGTCCTGTGAGATTATATTTTGTTGATCTAAGTATGTTTGGATGACTTGGCACTAGCCCCATGTTGGCTTGAGGGTCCTGACCTAGGTTTAATGTTAATTAGCCAAACAAATATCTACACTACTGGCTCTTTCGGAATCAGCCCATGGAGCGCAGACTGAAGTCTCACTGAAGCAGTATGGGGTGGGTGTTGGAACCAATTTTCCGCACCCTTTTTGATGTCGTTGATCTCTTCTATCCCTTCCTTCACGCAAGTGATCTCACTCTAGGGCTTGTAGGACAAAACCTCTGTTTCGGCGTCCAATACCTTTGGGAAAGTATACGATCAACCTTTTTGCAACCCTAATATAGGGCTTAGGTACTTTTGCCCTGATATGGCAATGAGTCGCGCAGATTCCTTAATTATCGTAAGTGTTTCACTTATCTTATTAACCGATCCTAGTTAGCTTTGCATAAACAGGTGTTCTTACTTGCGTTCACTTAATCAACACATTCACATATATTTGCGCATCATATAAGCATTATAATTGAAATTAATACCCAACATATCAAGATGCATAAACATGAAATAAAGATGCAGAAATTGTAGAATAATTTTCTTTTATTGATAATTCGGGACAATTACAGACTTGACCTGCCCTGTGCACACAGTTGTAGGGGTCCGCGCACTTAGTTGCGGACTTCTACTCTAGGCCTCTACGCACTCAGCTGCAAAGCCTCCACCTACACTATGGCCTAAGACTTAGACTTCCTACTCTAAGCTATCTCTCATACATCATATCTTCTTGATTTCTTAATATCAAAGTACTTAGAGCTTAGCTCTATTTATACAATCCCATGGTCCGTGGACCATGGGTATATCTTCTACAGCTGACATTACATTTCCAAAATAAGGGCAGACAACCCTATGAATCTTTAACACCTCCGCACTCTGTGACCACAAAATGTGGATTCTTTACACTTGGATTACAAAATTTGACCAAAATATGGGATTTTAGCCCTAAAACTATCCTTGAGGGATCTCGCGCCCAGCAGGCCCCCAACACAAACATCGTGACTTTCCCTCAAGTCACTCTGCAGGTATGGATGTCCTAGCGCAAAGACCTCCCAGCGTTGTTTGGATGTCTGTAACCTCAGCAACGCACTGATCGGAAACCTACTGGACTTCTTCCACTCTCTGCTTGGTGATTGTCACTGAACTGCCACCCTGAATCTTCTACTGAGTTGTCTGTAGTGTTGTGATCTCTCCTTCAATGGAGGTTGTGATCATACATGCCTCATCTGTCTGTGGTTGTAGGTGCGCTTTTAAGACCGCTTCTTTGTGTCGAGTGGCATCCACCTGCTCCTTAAGCGGTTTTGCTTCCTGCATCCGTGCGAGCCTCTATGTAAGGGCGATCATCTGTGTGGTCCCTTTGACCTTGTCATACCTTTGTTGTAGCTCGTGTGCCTCTATCTCTAGGCATTCCACATTCAGGTCCTCCTACAAGGTGGTCAGGACCTAGAATGACTGTTCAAAAATCAGCGTGCAGTCTGCTACTGCACTGTCGACTACCACTATTGTTGTTGCAACAGTGGTGGCACATTGTTCCCTAAATTTCAGCAGGGTTGAAGGCTAAGACCTCAACTGTGATTCTGTGATCTACAGGTTAATCTCCAGTTAAATCTTGGCCATCTATGCTCGAGTGTTGCGCACCCTTATGGCTAACTTGCAGACACGCACCTCATCCGGTTCTTCTGCCTGAATGTCCAACTCGGGGACCATTCAGCAGGCCTCCTCCACTACCTCCATGATTTGTTGATTCTATTCTACTACCTCGTTGCACTGCAGGCCCGACTACTTCATGTTGATGCGCTACTCGCTCATCACCTGCAGAGTGCAACTCTCTCGGGCCCTAAGTTCCACGGTGACTCCATCCTGCAAGATGTGGAGTGTCTCTCGAGGGAGCACGGCCATATTCAATCCCACCCCTTTCAGGCTGCTGGCCGTGGGCCTTTTAGCCTCATTCTCTATAGTAAGTGCCCCATCTAGTAGCACTATTGTGTTGGTCACCTTTGTGCGCAAAATCTGTGCGGTAGCTAAAATGCCGATCGCAAGGTTGATGGAACTGTGCCAGCCTATGGAGTGTGAACCTCAAACTCCTATAGCTCTGTCTGGAGAGCCCCTACTACCAATTGTTGCTACTCTCCAAACTATTGGAGGGCCTCCGTGGTGACATCCCTCACCGTTTCTCCAATATCGTACAAATCCCCCTCAGTGAGGGTGATTAGGTCGAAGGATGTCTTTGAGGCCTTAGTTTTCCTCTACGGCACTACCTTATCTTGTGATTACCGACACTTGAGTTGGGTGGACGTCATCTGTAGGTCCACGCCACCTTGTTCTGTTGACTCTACTATTTCTTCTTCAGTCCCGGGTGTTAGTGTTAGTATATTCACAATGCCATCAGCGATTAAATTTTACTCTTTTGCATTTCATACTAGGAGTCCCATTCTGATGACATTGCATTCCATTAGGTCATGGATCTGCTGATGGAAGACTTTATTTCAGTTTCCCCTCATGATATATACCTGTTGACCTCCTTTCATGTCTTTTAGTCAATGATTCATGCTCATTTTCAGTTCATTTCATTAATTACTTAGGGTTTCAGTCTCATTAGGTCCTAGGGTTTTCACCATGGTCAAATTTCAATGACTATTTCCAATAAGGGTTAGCAGACACATGAGGATGATAATAATGATCAGAAAAGTCATAATTTTGTAATTTGTAAGCTTAACAAAGTTCTCACCTCAAAACTGGTTTTGAGGTGAAAACAGAGCCTTTGTATTTTTTTATTTTAAATTTCATGTAATTTAATGTTCTCATGTGTAATAATGGTTCCATGCTGCTCCTGGAAATCTGGTGATGTTGCCAAAGTTCTACCACTGCAAAAAATCAAAGAATTTGAGCATCAGTCCACCTATCAAAGCAAAAATACCAAGCATCAAAGAAAAAATAGAGTATTTGGAAAAACCACATAGACATTATAAAAGTGGGTTTTCAATATCAAAAATCAAAAAGTGAAAGCCATATAAAGCCCACCCTTCTATTTGTCATTCTATTATGCTAGTGTGAAGATTCAAAGTACCAAAGGAGAGCTAAGAGATGATTTTTAAGTGTCATTGAGCAAAGGAGTTAAGTCGTTGTGTTTTTGGAGAAAATCGTGTTGGCGCTGCGCATCTAAGGACGACGATGCGCACCTAGAGCTCTTCCCCTTTGCAAAACTACACGAGCACTACGCACTTATTGTAGGCATTGTGCATCTACCAAGTGAGGCCCAAAACCTATCCAAGTGGCCAATCCACCTCCAATTCTTCAAGTTTCTCCCTTTAAACAAGTAAGTATACTCATATTGTCTCATGTGTAAGGTTTTTTTTGCTAGGTTTGGTGTTTTGGACTCCTAAAACTGAAAACCCTAGCTTTTCATTTTACTAAGTGGTTGTATACCCTATCCACCCTATCCACTAAATCCCATTCCTATTTACATACTTCCTAAACCCCATTCCCTTCATACATCTTCCATAGTCTCATTCACACTCTCCCCAAACCCTATTCCCATCACCAAACCCTCCTCATTCTCCCTAAAACCCTACTCATCTCTAAAATCTCTTCATACTCATCTTCATTCCATTCCTCCACCCTGTTTTCACTATATTTGCCCATATACAACCACAAGTGCTTAAAGCCACGAAAAGCAATGAAAAGAGACAGTGAGTATGAGATTGATGAAGACAACCTAAGTGACAACCCCAGGGAGAGAAACATACAACAAAGGAATCCTCATAAAGGAGGTAGGATTATCCGAGAGGAGCCCACCAGTTTGAGAGAGTTGCATGCCTGTCCACTTGCCATTTCTTGCTTCAAACATCAGTCATGCTTTGATTTTTGTGAAATGGTAGAAAGAGTCAAATTTCATCATGAATTGGCAAGGTTGTTTGTAACACAGTTGCACAATAATCAAGTAACCCTTGCTGGGATAACATTCACCATATCACCAGTTGTCATCTTAGAAGCTACGGGTATTCCAGATGTTGGTGAAACTGGGAACAAAGGTTAGGATATTGATGAGGAGTGCTATCAGCCTTACATTAAGGCTAGATACAAAGACAAAATCAAGAGAGTGTTCCCCTTGAAGTTTTTGGAAGGCAGATTTGCTCCACTGATGAAACTCATCATCAAGTACTTCACTTATGAAGGTAGGTTCTCTCGGTTGTATGCCTACCACATTAGACTTCTATTTTACTAGAGTGAAGATGATGAACATCCCTTACTTCATGTTCAAAAACATTGAGAAGATGTCACATATTGTAAAGAGGAAGCCATACTCCCAACAATTAAATAGCATTTATCATTACTCTTTGATTAAAATCATTGTTTTACATCAGCTAAACCTTCTTAACATGCCATGGGAGACATTCATTTCTCATGAGATGTTCAAAGGCCCTCAAATATTTTCATCAGAACATCATGAAGAAGGTGGACCTTCAAGCCATGAAAAGGTCAAAGAGACTGAAACTGTTGGAGTGCCAGTGTTTTTGACATACAAGAGGGGTACAAGGGAACTTTTTGCAGCTGCTAGGTGAGTATTATCTCCACATGGTGTGGAAGGGGTCTCGCTTTCTTCTTCAAGCCACAGGAAAATGCTATCTCCACAAGGTGTGGAAAGGGCTTTGCCTTCTTCTTCAACAAAACACGTACAGGTGCAGCAGCTAGACAAAGGGAAAGGAAAGGTCCAAGAGGAGGATCTTGATGATGATATTGAGAGAGAGTTTGAGCTAGAAGAGCATGATGATGAGCCACAACACAAGACTCATCATGGGATAAATATCATTGATCTTGAGTGTCAAACTGAAACTTCCACTCAAAACATACTGTTGAAAGAGCAAGATTCCCACATCCAGATGCTAATGGATACCTTGGGAAGGGCTAGATATATTTTCACATATCTAGAGCAAGAGAACAAGAGATTAGAGGATAAATAAGGCCTAATGGAGCTTGAAATGCTAAAACTAAAGAGGAAAAGTGACAAAGAGAATCCTGTCACCTTGACTCCCATTGAGCAAGAGGTTGAACATGATCGGGAGACTTGGCTTGAGCAGGTCAACATGCACCTTGAGGGGCTGATAAAGAAGGCCAACAGAGATAAGAAGATGCTTTGCCACATGGCCTACCACTACATGACTCGCAACGAAATATGCAACATAAGGATAAGGAAGCTTAAGGCTAGGTTGAATAAGGCCTTAAAGAGAAAAAAGGAGAAAGATAAGTTAGAAATCTTCGCTGAAGTGTCACTAGCCTAGCAAAGCAACTAATAGTGGTGTCTCATGCCAAATCTGGGCAAGTTTTGATGATTTCTTGCTTTTTGCAAATTTTGAAATTTTGAAAACAGAAAATTGGCCTAGGCCCTGCGCTTTTCCCTGGAGCATTTTTTGGAGGAACGACTTACATATTTTGATTCAGCATGATGAGAGCATCAAACCTAGAAGATTTCAGCAAATTTGGGGCAAAACTAGGTCACAAAAAGGTCAAAAAATCACCAAAAAATGACCTCTCTACCTCTTTTTGGACACGCAAAAGTAGCCTTGGGACATTTCAGCTTTGAGGGGGCAAATGACCTCCAAATGCAAAAAATCAAGATGTTCCAGAAACTAGATAGGAATACCTATCGAATGAGCTATCTTGGGCTCAATTTTGTTAAGGGTGAGGCCTCCAAAAATAGGTTTGAAGTGGCACTATGCACCTAGACAATGGCGCTGCACACCTGGCCAGTTTGCCAAAAAATCTAATTTTTTCCTTTTTTCGCTGCAAGTTGACTTTCTTTCTCTTCATGGATAAATATATGATTGTAATTAATGCCTTGGTATTTTAATGTAATAGTGAAATTATCTTAGAGGGTAGATTCATCAGTTTGAGGTGGTTTGAGGGTCAATGAATCAGTTTCCATGCTTATAGAGGCAAGTTGTTCCACTGCCTATATTCTTTTTCTCTGTGTAGAAATAGTTGTAACAGCTCCTCTTCTCTTGGTCTCGACCCCTGATGGTTAGCATAGGTGGTTTTATGTCTATATTATGTATTTTTTCTATCATTAGCAAAGGTTGGACTCTTTTGGATGCTTTGAGCATATTGTACACTTTTATCAGCAGTTTGGCAAGGAAATAAACCAGGATTTGCAGCTATTTTTATGGGATTCTTGTGGTATGGTGATTTTGCATAAGTTTCATCTTTTGTTATCAATTTTTCTCATGTTTTATGTGTGCCACTATCTAATTCATTGCTTCTAGCTAAATGAGGTCAAGATAGAAAGATAGAATTCATTTTTATAGTGCTCTGCCTTGGGAAGCAATTCAGTTTTCAATGTTTTCCATTGTTTGAGAAGGATACATGATCTTTGCATGCCCTCCTCAGCTCCTCACCAGTCTTAGACTTACCATCTCACTTAGTTCCAAGTTCCAAAGCACCTACCTACCTTGCCCTATAGAACACCCTGCATCTTGACTTGATTTCCCAGACCCAAAGTTCCCTGCTCCATTTGATCCAATGAAAAACCAACAAAATCAATCAAAAACCCTAGAGCTACTATAGCTAGCCTAAAATCTATATCTAATCCAGTCAACTTGACTATGATTCACTAGGAGAGAGCCCTCTCCCGACTTGGTAGGGATAGCTACCAGGTTAAGCTTGGTCTATGGTTATCCTAGGATTGCCTCCCTTCAGCCTGAGGTCAATCTAGGCTCTAACACCAGGCGAAGGTGACTTCCATCCTTTGTGCTCTTCTCCTCCTACCTTCTATTGTTCGGCCAATTTTGCAGCATCTCACACTACCTAGGCCTTAGCCTCCGCTTCCTCTTTTTTGTGCTTCTCAACTAGCTATGCCATTCTGAGCTTTGTTTCTTCCTTCTTTCACTACATGACAGACTTGTTTGTTTCCATGCAAAGCCTGTTGCAGTGCACCACTCCAATGGCCAAGACTCGAGGACTGCGAAGATAACATCATCAGTTTCAAGATATGGTAAGTTATGCCATGTCTTCGTAGGGTCCCTTCGCGCCCTGATAAAGACATGGTGAAAATTTGCTTTGAACTTTGCAAAGCTCTACAAACTAGTGTATATTGTGGGTGACAACCGTGACTTGTGATTGATCCCCATCTGGATACTCATCTCCATCAAGATCCAAAATATCTTACTTTCTTTTACGCGTTGTGTGTCCTTGGTCGCCCACAGCGAAGCGTACTTCGTTGCCTCTAGAAGGTTTGATGCGACTAAAGGGAATTGGCTGTCCTCTAGCAGCTCCCATGCCACTAGCATAACCGAGATCAAGAGCCACGCGTAGTGGAACGTCTTGCCCTGCTCCTATGCCTCACGACAATTCACAAGGAACTCATTGCAGAGATAATTTGCCCAGTTGAACTGGACTCCCTCAGTGCATTGGGCTACTAATGCAATCATAGGCACGGGAAACTCATCCGCGCGGTACTTTTGCATCACCTTCCCTGCTAATATTTGTGTTGTTACCTTGACTACAGGGTTGTTAGTGCTAGAGATGGCATATCCCCGCTTCTTCTTTTCCAACTTGAATTTCACCTTCATAGCCTCCGCGAGGGCCAACTCACCACCTTTTCCTTCTGATATATTGGCTAGATTATCCCCTGAATTAGTCAGTTGTGTGATCCGATGAATCAAGTGGTTTGTGATGGGCATGGGCTCCACTAGCAATAAAAACCCATCATGCACCAAGCAGAGCAGTTGCCTGATGACGAAGACAGTCACTAGGGCGTGGTGGTAATGCGGTATGTTAGAAAATTATATATTACAAAGCAATGGAACACATAGATTATTCCAGAAATATAAACATAGAAAACGCATAAAACGAGAGAGACACAGATATACGTGGTTCACCCAGTTTGGGCTACATCCACCCTGAACAGCCAGTCCTTCCTTTCTATTATCTAGCAATATGAAGGGACACAACCGACAGCAGATCCGCTGTAATATCCTCTATTTTCTCTCACAGTCTCACCTCTCTGTTTCTCGCTCAGAGAATACACATATATTACACAGCCTCAATAAAATGCCCTCATACAAAGAGAGGGGTTGCTTTCTAGGGTGAAAAACCCTAAACTAAACATAAGTTCTACCATCAATTCATCTGCCTAATGAATGGCCTAGATTGACTAGAAATTACTATACTTTTACAAGGCAATTTTACATCTGTCTTTAGCTTTGGGGGCGCTACCCCCGAAACCCCCACTGTGGAGGGGTGTACAAACTTGCTAGGGTATACATCTGGCTAAAAAAAAGACCTCTAAATAATCATGCTCCACACCCAACACTGTACCCATAGCAGGTTAAGCAGCTTGACTTCTCTACACCCTTGAGCCATCTTCACGGCTCTAATTCAATCATTCCAGCAGTTGTATCAATTGTTTGGCACATTAACTGCTCAGTCACTAAATGTGGAATTTCTCATGATCTGCGAGGTCCCAATCTTCGAATTTTAGTACAGGAACCTTACCTAACTGCGGCCCATCAAAAACAATGTCATCCGGGAGCAACAAAGTTTACAGGGCACTCTTTATTTCCTCTATGTCCTTTGGCACCTTGGCTTTACCCTTGCGAGGTGGAACATATTTTGGTAGCTTGGTAATAGGTTCCGCACCCTGGTTTCAAGTTCCATTTCCACATCCTCCTCATCCACCAGGATTTCTTCAAATTCTTCCTCGTATGCCTCCAAGTTGATGGCCTTCCCCTTCTACTGCTAGGTGAGCTTGGTCCTCTGTGGGTTTCTTAGTGAGATGCACATTGGTAGCATAGGCTACTTCTGCTTATCCTTCTTTGGTCTCGGTGTCCTGGGTGATTTAGGGACTTCGACTACAGCTTTGGCACTCTCTGGGGCAACTTCTACTACATCAATTTGTTGCACGTCTTCCTCGGCTGTCACCACTTCTATGTCCATGGCTTTTGCGTGTGCTGACATAGCTTTATTCCATAATTCCTGCAATGTCTCTGGTAGTTACTCAAACAATGAATTCACTTTCGAGGTCTCGAATAGGTCTCGGTTCATGTATACCTGAGCACGCAACAACTCAGTTCTCAAAATGCCAAGTTTTTTCCGCTGGACAACCACTTGTAGTTTATAGGGCCTTTTGAATTCAAATCTGACTATTCGCCCCACATTCAGCCCATTAATGCTATATTGGTGGCAGATTTTCAAGAATCTAACCCATAAATTTCACCTTAAATGCTTGCCACCCACTCCATTTGGCCACAATCTGACCATCAAATTATGAACAGTGACTTTAATGGTCACTTTCCGGCAGACCTGCATGTTATTTCCATGAGTAGCGTAGCTGCCTTCATGTTTTTGTGGACCCTGTGACACTTCCTTGCATCATGCAGTCCTGAAATCGCATAACTCCACAACCTGGGAAATGTAGTTTATAGTCCCGCGCCTCCTTTCAGCTGCCTAGAGCACTAAGACTATGCTACTTTCCTTTAGTCAGATGATCGGGCACATGTGTATGGCTTCAATCGACTACCATTCACCTTTCCTGGGAAGGGATCTCCACTTAACCTAACCAACTTGATTGCACCACCATCGATAATCTCCTTAATAACATAGGGCCCCTGCGAATGCATTCTGAATTTCCTTGGAAATTTGTCAAACTTACTTTCATACAAAAAAACCAGATTGTTTACCTTAAATGTGCGCAACATGATGTGTCGATCATGCCATGCTTTTTCGCATTGCTTTTGGACCTGTTGTGAAATCCAGTCAAAAATATTTCTTCTTCAAGCTCATCCAACTGTGCGAGCCTTTCTTCCAAGGCTCTGTGATCCGTCATACTTGTGAGCACTGCTATGTACAGACTAGGCATGATGTACTCCATGGGCATCATCGCTTCAACACCATATACCAACCTAAAGTGTGTCTCTCCCATTAAATTCTTGCACGCCGTCCTATAAACCTATAACATTGCAGGTATGCATAGGTCCCAATCACTTCGCTGAGCATTGCAAACCTTGGTCAGCACGTTTTCAAGCACTTTGTTTAACGCCTCCACTGTCCCGTTAGCTTGTGGGTAATAGGGTGTGCTCTTCTGGTGATATACTTGAAATTCTTCCATTAGCGCACTAATCATTTCGTTCAGAAAGTGCATACCCCAATCACTCATCAAAATCTTTGGACATCCAAATCACATTAATACATTCTCAAATAGGAATTTTGCAGTCGTTGTGCCTGTGAAATCCTTCCCAAGTTGTGCCTCCCCCCATCATGTCAAATACTTCGTCGCAGTGATGATATACCTCACTCCTATCTTCCCTTATGGCTGAATGGGCCCTACAAAATCTATTGCCCACTTCTCGAAAGGTTGCAACGTCATTTGTGGATTCAAAGGCATTTCATCCCTATACGATGGCCTACCTATTCGCTGACATACATCACATGCCTTGCAATATGCTTTTGAATCTTGATGAAGGGTTGGCCACCACAACCCTGCGCGTAGAATCTTCTGTGCAGTTTCTCTCCCCACATAATGTCCTCCCACGGCACCCCCATGAGCATCCATGAGGATGCTACTTCTCTCAAACTCTGGTACATATCCTCGCAATATCTCATCAGTCCCCATTTTGTATAGATGCCCAACAATGACAAAAAAATCTGCCGCGTGCACCACTAATTCCTTCTTTTGCTGGACAAAGTATCCTTTCGGTGTGGTTCCTATTGTTAGGAATTGTATTATATCCTCAAAAAATCCATCCGCGATGTGAATAGCAAAAATCTGCACTTCAGGTAATCCTTCCTTCAAATTAGTGGGTTCTTCCCATGTTTCGATGTGCGACAGATGATCTGGTCCCACATTCAATCATCCAAGCTTCACAATAACTTCAAAATCATATTCTTGGAACAATAAGAGCCATCTGCAGATTCACCCCCCCAACACAGGCTTATTGGTCAAGTACTTGAATGTGGAGAACAGGTGTACCCACTCAGGTTGGGGCTTTTCTCCATAAGCCTGCGTCCATTTGGCCAAATGCGTGCGTGGATCATTTTGCCAATCGTACTTTTTTGTTAGATGCATCTTAGGCTTTCCAAATCATGTTCTCATCATCCTCCTGCAATCACACCAATCATCAAATCTTCCCTTGTGCATACCCCACCATCTTGCGAGTGTAGTGCGCAGTGCCCAGTCCAAGGCCTGGAAGCGATTATTTTCTGGTACCTCACTTTCAAATGCATCGAAAAAGATATCTACCTCACTCATTCCATCATAAGTAAACAAATTCCTTGCCTCTGATGACAAAAAGTGTAGCAACTGGGTCATCATGTTGCAATTCAACATAGTTACTTCATGTAATCGATTCTGCGAGCATTCTATTTCTTTGTCGGAGTCCAAAGTGCAGGAACTCTTGCGATCCCATGTAATCCATCCATCTGCAGTGGGATTCACCTAGTCTTGGTCTCATGTTGTTATCTTATAGATGCAGTCCAGATCATCATCACTTTGATAATCATAGACTGGTTCCATATAGCGTGATCCTTCAGCAGGATCCAGGGGTATTATTACGCACAGTGATTTATTCTCAAATATCATCTTTCGCTTCTTCAAATTGATTACCCCATTAATATCAGTAGCCCAATCAATTCCTAGGAGTGTAGGGTAGGGATTGCTATCATCAACAATCTCTATCACTTCAAAATCTGCCAACGTTCTCACTCCCTCAATGTCCACGGTCATCCCCTGCAGTCGCCCCATGGAGGTGATTTTCTACTGATTCACCATCCTTAACTGAATCAGAGACCATTTTAGCATAGGTCTCTCCATTCGCATCTGACCCTAAATCTAGAATGACTTGATCCATTTCATATTCTCTGATCTGCTTGGTGAGTCTCATTTCATGCCACATCCTTGTCTTATGCTTACCGATCTTTCAAACTACATGCGGTTCACCTGGCGCAGTCCTAGCACATCTATTGATGATTTCTTGTAACCCTTTCACAACCTTACTGTCACGCAGTAACTTCATGCAGGTTTCCAGGAAAGTTATGAGCATAGAAGGATCCATCTCTCGCTCAGGCTTATCCTTGCTTCCTGAGGTGGAGGCCTAAATGAAGCTCTTCTTAGCTTCCATGAAGGTTTCACGGGCGCGCTCTAAATCGAACCCAACCTCTTTTTTCGGGACTTTGAGAACCCATGTACTATCTTCAGGATGTTTTCCCTTGTCATCTGCTGTCGTGATCCCACTCCTTTAAAGCACTACATTTACATTCGGATATTCCTCGCATGCCTCAAACCTCATCATCTGAAGGTTCTGAGTTGGTGGAGATGGCAGTGCCCCTTTGTCTCGTATCCTAGCTATCATCGTAGGATAGTCTTCTATTTCATGATCAAACAATGTGCAATACTTGCACGACGGACATGTTGGATTAGTGCAATCGCGGGCATAGTGTCTTGGTCCTCCACAATTGTAGCAAATCAATTGTTTGGGACCTCTACCAAGTCCTCCTCCACCTTAGTCTGGTCTGCACCCTTGAAATACTGTCCGCACCATCCCTGCATTCTGGTGAAGGGGCCATGTTTTGGCCTGAACCCTGTAGGCGGGAGTTTATCCATCATCAATTCATAGCTCATGAAAGTATGCTCATCATGTCCTACCAACCTACAAAAGTTGTAGAACAGTTGTTGCGGTGCTTGTACATACTTCTGTAGCAAGTGACACTTATCTGTGGCATGTTTTCTGGCTACTTGACAAATAGTGCACCATAATGCAAGCCCTGCGCTAGGTCCTACTTGAGCTTTTTGCCTTAAAGGCATCGGTCGTCCCCCTATAATGTAATTTGCAAAGACCGGGAAATGGTCTTTGTCATGACCCTGACTCTTGAATTTCAAGCACCATACCTCCTCGCATACTTTTGGTTGAACCATCTTGTCCTTCCTCAGACTTTTCATCTCAAGGCATAGATTCTGCAGCTGCGCATGAATCTGTTGAACTCCTAGATTGGGATGTTACATTGGAGTCTCATGTAGTCTCATGGAAATCTCCAAGTCCTCTGCCTGAATTGTTATCTTCTCCTATGACAACGTGCCCCTTAAGCGAGGTAGTAGCAAAGCCACAAACCACTCGCAAAGTTGTCCATATGTCAAATTCATATTGGCTTCGCAGATTTGACACTTCAATCTTTGATCCAATTCCCAAGGTGTCTCACCTGGTCTCATCGTGATCTCTTTGAATCGCACAACTGACTGTGCCTCAAACTTAGGCCTACTAAATTCCCTATTTAGTGTTGTCTGGATGTCTGCTACTCCAGCATTCAGGTTATCGTTAGAGTACTTAATATACCAGGTTAGAACACAATCCTGCAAAGCACTAACCAATGTCACCTTCTTTATGTGATCATCTGTAACACCTTGAGCTTCCCATACAGTGCTCACAATGAACTAGAATTGGTCCGAGTCCTCATTTCCTAGGCCTTTGAACAAAGTAAACTTCATTGTATTTGCCATACTGAACCGCGGTGGGGATGGAGGTGGTATGGGTGAAGTTGGAGGTGATGATGGTGAAGTCGGAGATAGTGTGGGCGGAGGTGGTATTCGTGGGGATCCTTGTCTTATTAACTGAATAGCACTTCGTGGAGAAACCTTTGCTATCGCTTCTTCGTCCCTTCGCGGAGGTGAAATCAAGGGGTTATACTCTGGACCCTTATTTCCTCCATTTCTATAACTTTTTCCACTTCGTGTAGTCCCGAACATCAAGGTAGCTGCATAACCTGTTTTTCGTACAACAATATTTTAATCCAAGTATTCAAAGATTTTACGTACTTACCTCACAATCCTTTGAAAAAGCATCACTTTGCCTCACTATAGTTGATTGAGGTGTCAACTACGAATTCAGTAACAAATCGTCTTATGATATGATCGAGCTAATGATCAACAGCGCATGTGATCTTATCCTTCGATTCTTCTAACCTTCACACTAGCTCTAGGGTCCACACACTAGGACCATCAAGTTTCCACCTTCCTTG
This sequence comes from Pinus tabuliformis, assembly GCA_031772625.1. NCBI lineage: Eukaryota > Viridiplantae > Streptophyta > Pinopsida > Pinales > Pinaceae > Pinus > Pinus tabuliformis. The sequence continues at coordinate 1,005,832,796 of CM062811.1, forward strand.
GCTATATGCTAGCTTCGTGATCCACTCATATAGCTCAACTAGAAAGGAGGCAAAAAATATTTCATTGATATTTACATACAGGTACCTTTCTAACCACTTTTCTTTTATTAGTCGCAAATTTTTTTTCTCTTTTGCCAAAAACTCGTGGATTTTTATATCCAACCAGTCTCCAATCTCCTTCTTAGTTGGATTCCAGTGATACGACATCACACATCTCTTATGCAGATTCTGGTCCTGGCAACAGAACCATTTGTTGGCTTGAGGGGGCCTAACCTAGGTTCAACATTAATTAGCAAAACAAATCCCTACACTACTAGCCCTTTCGGCATCAGCCCGTGGAGCGCGGACTAAAGTCTCACCCAAAGCAGTATGGGGGGATGCTGGAACCAAGTTTCCACACCCTTTGTGATGTCGTTGATCTCTTCTATCCATTCCTTTGTGTAGGTTATCTCGCTCTAGGGCTTGTAGGACACACCCTCTGTTCTAACCTTCAATACCTTCACGAAAGTGTACAATCTGGGGCTTAGGTACTTTTGCGCTGCTATGGTAGCAAGTCACACAGACTCCTTAATTATCTTAAGTGTTTCACTTATATTATTATCCGATCTTAGTTAGCTTCGCATAAATGGGTGTTCTTACTTAACCAACACATTCACATATATTCACGCATCATATAAGAATTAGAAGCGAAATTCATACCCAACATAACAAGATACATAAACAGGAAATAAAGATGCAGAAATTGTAGAATGCTTCTCTTTTATTGATAATTCCAGACAATTATAGACTTGACCCGACCTATGCACTTAGCTGCAGACTTCTACTCTAGGCCTCTGCACACTCAGCGACAAAGCCTCTACCTACACTACGACCCAAGACTTAGACTTCGTGCTGTAAGCTATCTCTCATACATCATATCTTCTTGATTTCTTACTATCAAACTACTTAGATCTTAGCTCTATTTATACAATCCCATGGTCCATGGACCATGGGTAGATCTTCTATAGCCAACATTCCAGTTCCAAAATAAGGGCGGACAAACCTATGACTCTTTAACACCTTCGCGCTCGGAAACCACAAAATGCGGAGTCTTTACACTTGGATTACAAAATTTCACCAAAATATGTGCTTTTAGCTGTTGAGCCTTGAAAATGTCATTCATTTCCATTACACTTTCACTATTATGTCCATTATATCACCTCCATTTCACTACTATATCACTACATTCATCCCACTTTCATTATCATTGGGACACATTTATGTTTTTCCAAACTTTATTAATTCTTAGCCTAAGTGAATTTGTGGTTAAAAATTAGAAAATAATGTGCATGTGCTTATACCTAACAAGTGGGTTGAGATTGTTGACATGTGTAGGTTTAAAGGAGGCTTCTAGAAGACCCTTATGTGGCACTCTAAGGCCAAATTAGAATTTAAGTGGAAAGAATCATGGGATCATGAGGATATGTGTCACATCTCCTAATTGCATTGTAACTCTAAGAAGACATGTGTCTTATCAGTTCCTATTTTGATTAAGACTCTAGAGGTAGAGGGAGAGATTCATGGACTCTCATTAATGAGATGGTTTCTCATATTTTTGTATAAATAGGAGATCTCTCTCCTTCATTTGTTAGCTTGGCTTGGCTATTAGTTATTTAGCTTGGAGTTTGTAGTTCTTCCTTGATGGCTTTGGAAAGCTTTAGAGAGCTTTGTTGTACTTTGTGATTTTGAAGAATTTGAATAAAGCTTTGATGTTCTCAACATGGAAGGAGATGTGAAGTAGATGTTATGGAGCACATTAGAATGTAAGGTAGAGTAGATTTTATTTTGTAATTTTGCTTTGATTTCATTATGTCATTTGATTTCTTTCAAGTTTGATAGATTAGATTTTCCATTCATGCAATTTTAATTCATGTAAGTGTGTTCAACCGGTTGATTGTAGATTAGTTTTTCTTTACATGTTTTTGCATCAAATAGTGACATGAGATTTACCTCTCTGCTGACTTTGTTTTTTTAGCTTTTCAATTTCAGTTATGCTTTGATTTCAATCTTATTCATTTGCTTTGTTAGTTAGTTTAGATATCAACTTGCTCATATCATTGACGATTATCTCCGAAAGCCATAGCTTAGACTACCTGGTGAGGAATCAAACTATGAATGATGTGATTTGATTTTAGTTTTACTTTCCTGCAATTAGATATCAACTTGTTCATATCATTGACGATTATCTCCGAAAGCCATTGCTTAGACTACCTGGCGAGGAATTGAACTATGAATGATGTGATTTGATTTTAGTTTTACTTTCCTGCAATTAGATATCAACTTGCTCATATCATTGACGATTATCTCCGAAAGGCATAGCTTAGACTAGCTGGCGAGGAATCGAACTATGAATGATTTGATTTGATTTTACTTTTACTTTCCTGCAATTAGATATCAACTTGCTCATATCATTGACGATTATCTCCGAAAGCCATAGCTTAGACTACCTGGCGAGGAATCGAACTATGAATGATGTGATTTGATTTTAGTTTTACTTTCCTGCAATTAGATATCAACTTGCTCATATCACTGACGATTATCTCCGAAAGCCATAGCTTAGACTACCTGGCGAGGAATCGAACTATGAATGATGTGATTTGATTTTAGTTTTACTTTCCTGCAATTAGATATCAACTTGCTCATATCATTGACGATTATCTCCGAAAGCCATAGCTTAGACTACTTGGCGAGGAATCGAACTATGAATGATGTGATTTGATTTTACTTTTATTAGTTTGCAATTTTTTATTTGTTTGAGTGCAATAGCTTAACTTTTATTTCCGTATTTAGACAAGTAGCAGAGACAATGATTTCATGATTAGTATTTCATCTTTTGTTTGATTGAAGTAGCTGCATACTTACACTTTTGTTTAAGTACTAATTCCATCAATAACATGTTTTGAGATCTTTTGAAGTGCTAAGTTTTGGAAGTTACCATTAGGGACATAAACCTTGTCTTGAAATCTACATCCATACTTGACCTTTAAAAGTATTCTTAAGACCTTAGAATAGGATTTCCATTTGCATTAGACACTTTAGGAGATCAACAAAAACAAAACCCCAAAACAAAATAAAATCAATAAAACAACGAAGTAAGAAAAAGGTTAACTAAGCACATATGGTACACCACACTTCATCAGTTTATGATACCCAGATTGATAATTTATGTAGAGCAATTTAAGACATTAAATTGACTAGAAATTAGCCCCAAAACTATCCTTGGGGGATACTGCACCCAACACCCCATTTAGGTTTTGAGTAGTGGATCGTATCATGTTTGGATGTGTTGGCACTAGTCCCATAAGGATTTATGGATTGAAATATTGAGTCTAACTTGGCACAAAGAGGTGGTCTATGTCCCCAGTCATATGAGGTTATTATTTGTAACTTATTGAGTCTTTCTTGGAAAGGGAGGTTGGTCCACAACCTCAACCCCAGTTTGATCACAACATAAAAAGTATATTGAAGTGGTTAAAATGGATTAACAAGCCACATCATAGAGTGAAGCTTGTAAAATGTTTGCACTATCGATTGGTTCTCAATAGTTCAGCCCTTGGTGGTGAATATGCCAAGTTCAATTTTTTTAATATATATTTGTCCATTCTATCAAATAATTAGTTTGTCATCGTTAGCCATTCTATATATCTCATGTCAAAATGTTGACAATTTGTAGAGTGTGCCCAAAAAGTGAGCAAATGTAGATCAAATAATTTTTAATATGGTTTTTATGAGTTTTTGGAGTCATTATTTGTCAAATTTGAGTTTCAAAAGAAACAAGACAATCATAGTTTAGAAGTGAATGAAATAAAGGATTTTGATTTTTCTTTGACTCTTATTTGATTCCCATGATATATTATGCTTGTTTTGAAGGTCAATGAGCATGTTGGACATGTTTTAGATATATGAAGTAAACAAGTTCCAAGAAGGGGTTTGAATAACCAGGTTAATAAACTAGTTGAAGCAAAGTATGGGAAACAATTTGACATCCAATAGTAGAAATTGATATGAGCTTTATGGAAATATAATGTTTGCAAGTTGTCGTGACAATGATTATGAAAATGGAAGTGATAATTTTTGTAGGTTGTAGAGACAGTGATTGGGATAGTGACAATGTTTATGGTAGTGGAAATGTTTGCAGGTTGAGATTGCAGTTTATGACAGTTTCTTTGTATGCATATACAATGAGATATGATGGTAGTGTATACAATTTGAATATGAGATGAAATAGAGATCCACAATGAGGTTAAAGAACGAGGTTCGAGCCTCAATAAAGTTGGAGCTTAGAGTAAGTTGGAGCCTACTCATCCTCGAGGTTGAAGCCTCATTTGGGTTAGAGATTAGGGAAAGTTGGATATCGATTATAATAGAAGTTGGAGCCTCGATTAGGTTTTTTCTCATAGGGAGAAACTGCTTGCATATTTCGAGGTTGGTTCTTGATCAATTAGATTATAGCCTACTTCTAGTGGAAGCTTACATTTTTAGGGTAGTTTCTTCTAGTAGTTCAGGGCCTACAAATTGATGTAATGGATTGAAGATTAATAAGAAGAATATTGGTGGTTTTCTCTTGTATGGGTTTCCACCTAAAAATTTGTCTCCTTGTGATGTGATGGATTCTTGTTTTGATTAAGGGATTCTTGTTGCATTATGTATATGATGATGCACTATTATAACTAATGACATAATATTTATGGTTTATTGTTCTATTGATATATGATTTTGTGATTAAGAAAAGATTGTGAAATTGTGAAATTTACCTCACACTAGTTCACCCCCCATCTCAATATGACTATTGGGCCAACATAACTAGTGGACACCTACACTTATAAATAGGGGATTTGATTAATTCATGCAAAATAATGCTAAGGTTTAAGTACTTAAACTCATAATAAAATAATGTTATATTTTTTTCGCCCCTTTGAACCCCTTAAGCCCCCTTTCTTTCCCCTCTTGTGAAATCATAGCACACATTCTTTTGTCCTTCTCCATATTCAACACATGATGTATTTTTATTATTCAATGTTCCATTTACATATTACATTGTTCAACTTTTATCTATAGATCATGCACACATATACAATAATATTCTAAGGATAAAACCTCAGGGTGTTATATTTAACCACATAATACATTGGTACACTGATCTTTGATCTATTTATGTGAGTGTTTTCTTTTAAGGTTTTCAACTTGTGTGGAAATATCGTGATTTTTCCAACACACATTTAATTATTTTTTCATTTTGAAAATAGAGTCATTCATGATTAATTTTATAAAATGATGGAATATAAATGTTGTTCAAATCCACCCCCTTGGTATATGACATGGAAACCGACCTATAATTTGTTATGCTTTAAAAAACCCATCTCGTTATTGTTTATTTTTTATTAAGGAATCTAATACCCATTTTTGTTGTAGTTATTCTTTTTAGGTGATGTAGTCTTTGATATTCCCTAAAGTTCATGTCTCACAGGAATCCAAGAAAGACCTGTATTGTGTTGTTTTTTTCTGCTACTATGAAGTACCAAAAACACTTCCCTTGGAGTTGGTTGTTACCTACAAGGAGTCAACAAACAGTTGGTTGTTGTTAGTGGACAACTTAAATAACAAAGCATTGAAACAATGGAAGCAATGCATACATAAACATAAACTAAAAAACTATGCTAGATAACACAAATAACAAAGCTTAATGAAGCAAACAAGTCAACAATATTTAGGAAAAGGGCTCCCTTTATTGACTATTGAAAGTAGAAGAGATACAATAGATGAATTCCAAACACTTGGAGAGAATTGTTTGAGCAATGGTGCTAAAAAATCCTCAACAAGGAATTTTATTTCTTCAATCTCCTTGCAAGCTTCCTCTCTCTCTCAAATAAGTATGAAGACTCTCTCAATGGTGAAATCCTCTTCTCTATAAAATGTTGGATTACTATGTAGCAATTTTTCCAACATAACAATGCTTTACTTCTTGTTGTTTTCGGTCTTCCAATGCTTTTTTTATATAGAATTTTGAATTCCTCTTCCCTCTCTTGGTCCATTAATGAGAAAATGACTTATGAGTAGGATACGAGGATCCCTTGGGGTTTGCATATATCCAAGTCGACCTCGAAATTGGCTATCCTTGAATGGTACATGTCAGGGAATCCCAATTTAGAGTGTGTGAAGTGGTCCTAGGTTGCTAACTCAGACTATTGTTTGGTCGCGCAATTATCGAAGAAACAATCACACAGTCACTAATTGTGGCCTTTGAATGAGTTGCACGGGTAGACTTTATAACTGAAACCTTTGGGAAACTTTTTATTTTTGTATTTAATGATATTTTCAACTAGAAAACATTCACTTGTACACTCTACTAGATGATTTTGGATTGTACAAATGTGTGTATGATTTTTTTGTTTTAACGTATTGAAGTAGAATTTAGTGATGAAATAATTTATATACAATATTTCATAGATCTAACATGGTTAGAGCTTTACCTATAAGGCTACTCGAAGGTGAGCATGACCCATAAGTAGGGTGAAGGGAATTATGGTGGCTAGGGATTGTTAAAGTGAATCAAGGGTGGTTTCATTGCTTAAAGATAGGAGAAGTATTTAAACATGTGCTACACTTGTGAAATATTGAGAAAGGATATGTTCTAGATGCCACATGATTTCTAATTATTTAAATATTTGATTGTCCTTAACTTCTACTCTACAAATATATGCTCTTTGATTGTGAAGGAATAGAATATGATATATGTTAGCCTCCAAGTGTCTCCTTATAAATATAAGGATGGATGTATCTTAATTAATACTTCTCATGCATTCCATCAACACCTACAAAATAATTTATATCATCTGCATACTACTCATTCATCTAGTTGATGTCAATCATGACATATTAATGCATGAATGAATTTTCAAATACTCATCTACTAATAGTTTCTTAAATTCATCATAACCTACTTGAGTATCAAGTGTAAGTTTTAAATTTTTTAAGTTAAAGCAATGCACAAACATATTCTTAATAAACAAAAAAAATTAGACAATGTCAATAAGAAATAATACTCAGATATTTACCTTGGAAACCCTTAATCGAGAAAACTACCAAAACGTTTAGAGCCACACATCTAACTTTCATCATCAACTAAATTCATCATTTACAATACAATATATAGGATCCCATGCCACCCAAAACCACAATCCACTGATACATATTAGATTACAACCTTCATTTCTTAATAAAAATTAGAAAATCCATGAAATAAAAATCAATATGCCACAAAAAAACCCATTTGGTTTTTTTTGGGTGTGCCTATCACACACACCCCCACCCACCCAACATTATGACCAATGTATATGAATCATGTGTGAGGCTAGTAGTGTAAATAATATACACGTACCCAACATTCTCCTACTTATTACTTTCTTTGCATATAGGGAGCCATAGGATTACATGATCAACAATGCAAAGGATAAATACCCATTATTTCTTTACACCAAGAATAATTATTAGTGCTCATAGAATTTGTTAATGAATCTATAACATTCCTCAAGGTTTCCACATTCACTAGTAGCACCTTTTTATTTTCAACCGTGCCTCTCCCAAAGTGATACTAAACATCGATATTATTTTTCTTAGAATGATAAGTTAAACTCTTTTCTAGGAAAATTTCACTTTGATTGTCACAATCTAACTTAACATTTTGTTTTACAAACCCAAGACCTAAAAAAATATTTGTAACCATACAATATCCTTACTTCCATGAGTGGTTTCCATGTATTCAACTTTTGTAGTTGAGAGCGCCACTATATAATATCTCTTTTTTCCCACTGGATTTCTCTTCCAAATAGGTTCAACACAACCACTTATCGATCTTCTATGATCCATATCTCTATCCTAGTTTGCATCAACAAATTCATGTATGCCCAACACTATTTTTTCCCCCATGTCTTCCTTAGCATGCATAGAAAACAATGTTTAGTATGTGTTATATTCTTTGCATGATTGGCCCCATGTAGGATGAATGTACTACACATTGATATGGAAGAAAGGGGGGTAACAAGGGGGCTAACCTAGCCCCCTTGTCAGGGGGTTTGCGGTCATATCCCACAAAAAATGAATGGTATGGTTTCTTGAGGTTAGGGTTTCCATGGAGTCCAAAAACCTAATCTATTGTCCTATATTAGATTCATTGGATATAATTATATTTTAATGGGACAAAAGACCATTGGCCAAAAAACATAAAAAAAAAAACAAGCCAAAAAGGAACCAAAAATAAAACAAAGAAAAATTCTTAAGGATAGAGGTTTTTCCACCTACCCAATGATCCTCCTTTACTCTCATATCAATGTACAATATATGGTTCCAATCATGCAAAGAATAAAACACATTCCCAATACTCTCCCACTTGTTGTTTTCTTTGCATGTAAGGGGCATTATAACCAAAAGGTGAGAAGTTTGTTTTTGATGGATATTTTGAAGATGTAAAAGGTTATTTATTTCTTCAACCTAATTCCAATGAAATTATTAGTAGGAGATATGTTACGTTTAATGAAAGTGTTTCAATATGTGAGCCTAATTTTGGTGATTGAGAAATATTTAGCTTGTCATCCATATATGATTCATGTGCCCTATTCTCTTCCCAACTTTTCTGTTAGGGATCCTACTATGGTTTCTTCTATAGATGATGACTATGAGGATGAAAATACACCTATGCATGCTCACCTTTCTATAGTTGGGTCTATTGAGCATGAATCTACACTGACACAACTGCTTCCTAAATGGTTCCATAGAATATCAAAAGACATTAGGGATCTTGTCAGTGATCCTATAGATTCAAATTTTACATATCCATAATCTAACGATCCTCCTCTCATTTGGCTCAAGTTTTAGTTACTAATGATCTAGAACCATTTCTAGAATCTTCTTTCCATCCAAATTGAGAGACAACAATGAATGATACTTGAATCTAGTGTCACTTCCAAAAGGAATAAATCCCATTAGGTGCAAATGGGTGTATAGATCTCAGTATACTTCAAATGGAAATTTTGAAATACATAATGCCAACTTTGTTTCCAAAAGATTTTCTCAAGTTGAAGGGGTTTCCTATAATGAAACCTTTTCCCCCATAGTCAAATTGAATTCCATCCACCTTATTCTAACCCTTGATACCTCACATAAATGGGAGGTCCATTAAGTGCATGTTAGCTCCAACTTCTTCAATGAGGACTTGAAATAATAAATTTACACAGAAAAACCTCCTAGTTTTGTTTATAATGACTCCAACCTTGTTCACCACCTTAATAAATATTTGTATGGTCTTAAGGAATCTCTTTGTCCTTCATATGCTGAAATAAATGGATTTCTTCTTGACATATATTTTTGTAGATGTGACCCCAATCTATATACAAAGAAAGTAGGTAACCATCTCATAATACTTGTTCTTTACATTGATGACCTCATTCTCACTAGTAGTGACCCCAAACTTTTAAACCATGTGAAGCCTAGCCTTAAGAAGAAATATGAAATGACACAAGTTATTTTCATTATTTCCTTGGCCTTCAAGTAATGCACCCCAAGGAATGAATTTCCCTTTCCTAGTGTAATTATGCAAGTGACCTCTTCCTTCCTTTCACATAGACGATTATAAGAAAAACTACTTCATTTGAACTTGGAGTCAAACTTGCTGCTACTTATACTACACACAAAGTAGATTCCACTTTATATCATTATTTAGTTGTTAGATTTTGTGTTCAACTTATGCCTCTTCTTATATTTCCTTTTCTGTTTGTCTTGTTTCTTGGTATTTGCAAACATCCCAAAAGTGCCATTAGAAAGAAACAACAATGGTAATTTCGTATATCTAAGATATATTTCAATTTAGGATACATTACAATTTAGTGTGGAACCCCTTTGTTGGGAGGTTTCACTAATTCCAATTGGTCTAGTGACCTTGATGATCAAAACTTTACTACAACTTATGTTTATAGTCTTGGTTTCAAGCTTGTCACTTAGGCTTATTGATCTGGATTTAAACATGAACGAAACAAAATACAGAGATAACCATATACACAAAGATGCAGCAGAAATAATACTTCATTTCATTAATGTAAAATACTGAAATATGCTTACAAACAGAAATGGAAATAAACCAGCTAGGGCGATGGTAGCTTATCTCTGAGAAGAGATGTGGCGGCTACATGCCTCTGAACTATGTTACAATGAGGCTCAAAGACCTATTAATTGTTGAGAAACAATGAAAAACCCTAAACATCCAAGAATCTAACCCTAGAAGATGAAACACCAAACTTTGGGCCCTGTTTGGGTAAATTGTTACATCAACTTCCCGGGGTCGTAACTTTGGCACACGATCTTCGTTTGACGTGCACAATATCTTGTTAGAAAGATCTATCCAAGAACTATAACTTTGGGAAGAGAAACATGGTCCAGTTCCTAGGTTTCCCAAAAAATGTCGTTTAGGGCCTCGAAACGGCTCTGGAAGTTCAGGACCCAAAAAACTGCTAAAAATAATAAATTGTGCTACAATTAAGGAAACTGAAAAGCTGAAAGAAACAATGGTGGGGGTCCAAGTGGATTTGGCAGGTGGCCACCAATATCCACCTAGATCATTCCTCCCCCTTAGGAAGCAATGGTCCCCATTGTGTTTAGTTCCTCCATGAGATGAGGAAACTTCTACTGAACTTTGTCCCTGGTGAGCCACTTGCCCTAGTGAAGGAGTTGGACTGCTTTGACAACTCAATACAGTTTGATATTTTGCTGGCGAGTGTGCTTGACCTGTGTGGCCATGATCCGATCAGTTACATCTTGTTCCATGCAATTTGGATTTAACTCTATGGGTGTGAGTTGTTATGCAATGTCGGATGTGTCTAGTAATGGTGGAAAGTATGGCCGAAGGCGGTCCACATTAAACACTGGGTGTAGGCCAAGGAATAGGGGAATGCTGAGCTCAATTGCATTATTTCCCAAAACCTTGGTAAAGGTGTAAGGAACATATCGGAGTGATCTGAGTTTCTGATAGGCTCCGGTAAGGCGTTCCTTTTGCAAATGCAACCAGCCTTTGTCATCCACCTAAAAATTGTGTGGCACCCGATATTGATCATGTCGCTACTTGTACTTGGCATTTGATTTCTCCAGAATTTCATGGACTTGCTGGCGAATATGTTGGATATGCTCAATGAAGTTGTTTGCCTTATCTGTTTCGAACTGGACATGAGCCGAATCTGCGTGAGTAGCTGCAAATGGCATGGCCACATCAATGGGACATAGTGGTTGGAATCCCAAGCCCACTTGAAAAGGGTTGTGGCCAGTCGAGCTGTGGAGAGCCCGGTTGTAGTTGTGTTGAGAACAGGGGAGGCTCTCTTCCGATGTGCATGGATGCTTTGAGTTGTACATGCGCATAATGTGTATGATCATCCTATTGACAACCTCTGTCTGGCCATCAGTTTGAGGATGGAAGGCTATGGGCTTAGTGAGTTTGGTGTCTAGCATCGACCAAAGACTAGACTAAAAATGTACTGAGGAACCTGTTGTCCTGATCTGAGATGATAGACTATGGGATCCCAAAGTTTACCCACACTCATTCAAAGAAGAGTTTAGAAGTGGATTCTATTGTGATATTCTTCTTGCAGGCCACCATAATGGCCATCTTCGAGAACCTGTCGATGACCACAAAAACATAGTCGTTTCCATGCTTAGTGGAAGGAAGGCCTGACATGTAATCCATGGATATGGATTCCCAAGGTCGACTTGGGGTAGGTAGTGGAGTATATAGGCCTTGCTTCTTGATGGTCGTTTGATAATGGCACAAGCAGTGCATGATCTGATGTACTTCCCGACATCATGTTGACGATTTGGCCAATAGAAATAATTCTGCAGTACTACCACTGTTTTCTCGACCCCAAAATATCCAGCAGCCCAACTATAGTGTGCTTCCCAAATCATCTTGGCATGCTTGCTTGAAGGAACACAAAGGTGACCTAGGTGGCATAATAGGGCATCCCGAAGGTGAAAATTTGGAATATGCTAACCGTCCAAGAGTGTCTGGTATGTGTGGCCGAATTCTGGGTCACCTTTTTAGAGAAGTGGCTAGTCAAAAGTCTCGTGCCCACAAGTCTAGTTAAGCACGGTGGTTAATGCCATGATCAGTGGTAGACTGAGGCAATCTGCAACATTATTGGTGCTTCCCTTCTTATACTTGATATTCAAATGGAATTTTTGTAGGTATGTGGACCACTTCTAATGGTGATCATTCTGCAGTTTCCCTTAGGTTTGTATGAACTGCAGGGATTGATGGTCTATGTGGATGACCGTTTCCTTCCCCAAAATGTAATGCTTCCATTATCGGCATGCCTGCACAATGGAATACATCTCTTTGTCATAGCTGGGATACTTTTGGACTGTGTCTAAAAGTGTCTCACTCTGATATGCCACTAGATGCCTATGTTGAGTAAGGACTACCCCAATAGCATAGTTAGAGGCATATGTCTCGACCTCAAATGGTTGTTGCAAGTCTGGTAATGCGAGCACTGGTGCCGAGCAGAGGCAATATTTCAACTCTGTGAATGCCTTCTGTTGAGATTCAGACCAAAAGAATTTTTCTTTCGCTCCTCCCTTGGTGACTTGACTCAAGGGCCAAGTGATATGAGAAATTCCCAACACGAACCTGCGGTAGAAGTTGGCAAGACCTAGAAAGCTGCAGAGCTCTGTCAAAGTGGTTGGAGATGGACAATCCTGAATGACTTAGACCTTGGCTGGATCCACATGCACCCCTTGTTCATCAATAATGTACCAGATATTGAACCTGGGTCATGCCAAAAGTGCATTTCTCCAAATTGGCACATAACTTGTGTTGCTGCAGTGTTTGGAGAACCTGTCGGATGTGGTGGAGATGCTCTTCCCAACTATGGCTGAAGATCAGGATGTCATCCGAGTATACCACTACAAATGAGTTCGCAAATGGCCAGAAGATGTCATCCATTAGCCTCATGAAGGTTGCAAGAGCATTCGTCAATCCGAAAGGCATAACCAACCATTCGAAAAGTCCCTCCTTGTCTTTGAAGGAAATCCTCCACACATCGAAGGGTTCGATTGCTACCTGGTGGTATCCTGACTTCAAATCGATCATGCTAAAATATTTTCCCCCCCTTCAGTTGGTCCAGGAGGTTATCAATCTGTGGGATCGGGTACCTATTATGGACAGTTATCTTGTTCGACGCCTGATAGTCAATACATAGTCTCCAAGTCCCATCCTTCTTCTGTACCAACAAGATCAGGCTCCCACAAGGTGGTGAACTTGGACAAATGTGACCTTTCTGCAACAGCTCCTGAATCTGCCTCTTGATTTCATCGTTATCCAGAACGGAGTGCCGATAGATTGGCCCATTAGGCAGCAGCGCACCTGGGGTTAGATCAATGGAGTGCTTGAACTGACAGTGCAGAGGAACCCTTGCGGGGGAGATGAAGATGTCCTCGTACTCCTTCACGACCTTATCCATCTGTAGTTGTCATGCGTAGGGGCCCTGCATGGAGGTCGCGACCACTGTCTTCTTCATTCCTTGAGGGCGTATCATCAGGAAAATAAATTTCCCGATTTTGGAAATGAGCTTATTGCATTGTTTTGCAGTAACCAAAGAGATGGCGGTAGGCGGTGCTACCTCCGGTATCCTGTATAACATATTTCCCAAAGTAACAATAACAACACGGGGCCTTGATTCATACACAGCATGTCGCTTCCACAAGTATTGTTGTCTTAATAATACATCACAAACTTCAAGGGGAGTAATGTCACACAATACCTCATCCATGAAGGGCTTGATGTTGTATGGAAGGGGACACTGGTGGCTCACACGAAGATCCCATCCTTGGTGAAGCCACCCGATGTTGTACGGTTGTGGATGTGTTGTGGTCGATAAGCCTAGATGCTTCACGACCTCTACCGAAATGAGGTTCTTTTGGCTCCCACTATCAATAATGAACTATAGCGGTGAGCCCTTTACCCACATCTGGGAGTGGAAGAGACACTCCTCCTCCTCTTGATCTTCAGGTTCCTCCTTCTGTATATTCATGGTAGCAATGGTGGCATTGGGCTCCACATCGATAATCTGCTTCCCTTTGTCATTCCCCTTGTTGGGTTTTGACTCAGAGTTGGAACATGCATCTGATTCTGAAACCCTTAGCTCAGCCACTAGTGACTGCTTGGCCCGATACTCAGTTGTGTTGTGAATGGAGCTCTTATGGAACTCACAACACTTACCCATGTCCTTTTTCAGCTTTGCGGTGCTATTCTTTACTTGCAACTTTGGCGGGTTGTCTTGGGCCACCCCGTCTTGGCTTTGTCCTTTATTCTGTGCTTTGGGGGCACCTTTCCCTTGCTTTGGATTTGGAGATCCAAAGTCTCACTTCTTCTATTTAAACTTTTGTTCGACCCTGACAGAATATCAGTATGTCGTGCTAAGCGAGGAGATGTTTAGGAATTCTATTTCTTCCTAGATGTACTTGTGCATGCAACTGCAGTATTTGAGTACCAAATGCTACTCTAAATCCTTGATACCCAACTTTGTACGAAGGGTATGGAAAATATTCGTAAACTCAGGCATGTCTTGGTCCCTTCCCTGTCACAGCATGGTCCACTTTATGTATTGATCCTCGTAGCTTCCGACAGGGTAGTACTGCTCCTTGATGGCATCCTGGAATGAATTCCAAGTGGGTGCAGCTGAAAATAGTGAGCTTTTACTTTCATCCTTCTACTCGCAGTAGGTTTCCCACCAGTCCTTGACGTGGGGGGCTGCTTTGAGAAGAGCGAAAATAATATTTTCGCAACTGGAAAAATCATGAACAGAAAAATAACCCTCTAGCAGATTTAACCATTTATCAATGGCATCTGCATCTACCTAACCCTCGAATATGGGTATTTCAAAATTAACTTGTACCTTAAATGGTGTGGTGTTTCCAGAGTAGTTGTTGGAAGTTGATGTGTCACCCCTCGGTAGCCACTGAAGGATCTGGGAAAAGTTTTCCATCATTGCATTTATTTGTCACTCAAGGGCTTCTTCGAGAAAGATTTTGATAAGATCTCCTGCCCCCTCATCTTTCTTTTCATCAGCCATGGGAGGCCGTCGGGATCTGTAAGGCTAGTCTTGCAAAGGTTTGACTAGTTGAAGCTCTAACTCCTTATATCCCGACCTCGGTGGGGACATGTAAAGAAAAACAAAGAAAAAAATGCAGACCGCTCTAATACCACTGATTCGGATTTAAACAGTAATACAACAAAATATAGAGATAACCATATACACAAAGATGCAGAAGAAATAATACTTCATTTCATTAATGTAAAATATTGAAATATGCTTACAAACAGAAATGGAAATAAACCATCTAGGGCAATGGTAGCTTATCTTTGAGAAGAGATGTGGCAGCTACATGCCCCTGAACTGTGTTACAATGAGGCTTGAAGGCCTATTTATTGTAGAGAAATAATGGAAAACCCTAAACATCCAAAAAACCTAACCCTAGAAGATGAAATGCCAGACTGTGGGCCCCATTTGGGTAAATTGGTGCATCAACTTCCCAGGGTCATAACTTTGGCATACGATCTCTGTTTGACGGGCACAATATCTTGTTAGAAAGATCTATCTGAGAACTACAACTTTGGTAAGAGAAACATCAATCCATGGACCCATGTTGTCCCAGTTTTCCCAAAAAACTGCTCAAAATAGTAAATTGTGCTACAATTAAGGAAATTGAAAAGCTGAAAGAACCAATGGTGGGGTTACGAGTGGTCTTGGCGGGTGGACACCAATATCCACCTGGATCACTTATAAGAATATATAGGTTGTTAATATTTCTTTAAGAGAAGTACAATATTGAGGAGTAGCTAATGTAATTCAAAAATCCTTGTGCCTTTGATATATGGTTTCAAAGTTTAGATTATAGTAGGAGCATCGAACCATACTTTAATGTGAAAATTAGAGTGCTATCAATCTCACCAAAGATCCCATTCAACAACAACACATTGAGCTACATATGCATTTCCTCATAAAATTTATTCAAGGTTAAACTCTCAAAGTGGTCTTCTACGTTGTAGATGATCATGTTATAAACATTTTCACAAAGTCCTTATAATGGTGTAGTTTTCCAAACTTCCAACAACTATGTTAGGAGTTTAGGAAGTTAACATTAAGGGGGAATAGGCTCTAATGGCTCAATTATTTTCTTATTTTGTCATCTTTAAATATAGTTCTACCATATTCGAAGTTGTTCCTAAAGGGAGATGATAAAATATATAGACACGTAGGAGTTACTTAATATATACTTGGTATAGAGTGTGTTAGGTAATGTGTGTTTCTTTAGTGTATTTTTGTAGAATTCATTTGTAGTTATGTAATTGGATTATCACAATATGTTCTAGAAATAAAGTGATATGATATTTCGTATTATCCTTAATATCAATTTCTATATTGATTTGTGGCTTAACACTAGATTGATCCATGATTTCTATTTGAAGAGAATTTAGGGTCGTTTTCCAATGATTGGTTGTGAGAACTTTTATGTGAATTTGTTTCCTTTTGCATTAATATACTATGTTTGGTGGTCATGGATTTCTTCCCGCTTTGAGGATTTTAATGTAACATACCTGATACCCTTTGTAACTATTAAAGCTATAAGGTACTTCTTGAAACAACAAGTATTCACCCATAAATAATTCTTTGATGCCTTTCCTAATTCTTATACTATTAATTAAATACATTCTTATGGAAACATGGTTAATTCCTTTCATAGTTGCAAACATGTGGTTAACATGCAACCAAAATCGAAAAACTTGGAAACTAATTTAGTTCATAATATAAATAAGATTGATTCAACATATTCACAAATAAACCATAAGGACTTAGCTTTATGGGAATTAATGCCAAATTCTTGTAGATGAACAATGTTCCACCAAACCATAACCTCTTTGTGGCATTTAGTCTCTTCTAAATGAGGCCATTACTAAGCTAAGGCTATGACTCCATAAGGGATACATATCTATGGTTGGCTCTAGCTCTCTACACACAACCCAGTTCCAAAAATTCTACAATTTGTAATGTCACAC